>CM063508.1:40633825-40701325 GCA_032207245.1 Pardosa pseudoannulata
TGTGTCAGCTCAGTGTTAATTTCAGAGAATATGCTGTAGATGTAGACGTAACTGAAAGACATAATACTGACTGCTAAAAAGTTTGAACACTGATAAACTAGGCACACTATGTCACCATAGTTTTAATTTCAGAGAGTACGCTGTAGATGTAAGAGTAACTGAAGGAAATAAAACTAACTGGTAAATATTTTCAACACGGATAAATTAGACACACTATGCTAACTCAATATAATTTTAGAAAATATGCTGTAGATGTAAGCGTAACCAAAGGAAATAAAACTAACTGGTAAAAATTTTCAACATTGATGCAACAATGTAAATATTTACACTGCGTATTGAAATGCAAATTTTTTACGGCTTACAACTGAACACTGGGATAAGTACATTAACCCGTGATAGTATTCCATAAAATAAAACTATCAAGTAAAAATTTTAACATTGATAAATTAGCCACACTGTATCAGCTCAGTGTTAATTTCAGAGAATATGCTGTAGATGTAGACGTAACTGAAAGAAATAATACTGACTGGCAAAAAGTTTGAACACTGATAAACTAGGCACACTATGTCACTATAGTTTTAATTTCAGAGAGTACGCTGTAGATGTAAGTGTAACTGAAAGAAATTAAACTAACTGGTAAACATTTTTATCACTGATAAACTAGGAACACTATGCCAATTCAATATAATTTTAGATAATATACTGTGATGTAAGCGTAACTGAAGGAAATAAAACTAACTGGTAAAAATTTTAACACTGATAAACTAGCCACACTGTGTCAGCTCAGTTTTAATTTCAGAGAATATGCTGTAGATGTAAAAGTAACTGAAATAAATAATACTGACTGGCAAAAAGTTTCAACACTGATAAACAAGGCACCCTATGTCACCCCAGTTTTAATTTCAGAGAGTACGTTGTATATGTAAGCGTAACTGAAGGAAATAAAACTAACTGGCAAATATTTTAAACACTGATAAACTAAGCACATTTTGTAAACTCAATGTTAATTTCAGAGATTATGCTGTAGATTTAAGAGTAACTGAAGGAAATAAAACTAACTGGTAAACATTTTCAACACTGATAAACTAGGCACACTATGCCAACTCAATATAATTTTAGAGAATATGCTGTTGATGTTAGCCTAACTGAAGGAAATAAAACTAACTGATAAAAATTGTCAACATTGATGCAACAATGTAAATATTTACACTGCGTATTGAAATGCAAATTTTTTACGGCTGTTATTTAAGCAACTGAAGGAAATAAAACTACTGGCAAATATTTGAAACACTTGGGACAAGTACATTTTGCTAGTAACCCGTGATAGTATTGAAGAGATTATCCAAACTAAATTAAATTTTTTACCTTTGAGGCGTATAACACCTTATGTCAGTTTAATTTCAGAGATTATGCTGAGATTTAAGAGTAACAAGGAATAAAAACTATCGTTTTTCAACACCTGTTCAAGAATGCCAGAATATAAATATAGGAGAAATTTTCATAGCTATTGAATGAAATAAAATACTTTTATACCAAAAGGCAGTTATCGGCAAGCTAAATCCAATTACCCTGACATACTTAGTAACAATTTCTCTCTTCATTTTAAAAGCAGAATATGAATTAAACGCATGTTTAGTATAAAATGCATCCTCTATTCCCTTTCGCTTATGCATAGAAATCGAAGCCTCTTTAAGCCTTTTAAATGCAAAATCATAATGTTTTGAAATTCCCTCCAGCTTTCATCCCATGTTGGTAACAAAAGTTTTATGAGGCTTATTTGCATTTTCCTAAGAATTGTATTATCATCATATTTAAATTAAAAGGTCTCAGGATAATTGGGTGAGTTGTAAAATAAACAAAAATAAGCTTTTACATAAATCTTTAAAAAAATCTTTAAAATTTCTTTTTATTTCTAGATTTTGATATTTGTATATACTGAGAGATCTAATTTTTTAAAATCAAAAATACAATGCTTATAATGTTTATTAATTTAAAAAATCAATACGTTTATTATCTTCTGTATTGTAATTCAAAATTTTAAAAATATTTATAGTAGCTGTATAGCTAGGCGATGCTCGGAGCTTAATTATTGTCATACGGCTGAGATTTGCTGAGTTATTACTCGTTATAGTATTTATATTATTTTCATTACACTCGTTAAAGTGATGGAGACTTTTTGTCTGTATAGATATTTCTTTCTAAGCCGTAGTAGTAGCAATTGTAAAACTTAATCCATGCCGTACCAGAAAGTAATAAATAGTTGAAATTCAAAAGTATTATCTGCAAATAATAGATTTTTTTTATTTTTATTTTATACATTTGTACTTTAAAAGCATTGTTTCCCATAGTGTAAATAGTATTGTTACATATCCATATGAATGAGTCGATATTTTTTAGTTGCATTGTTTTAGATCGGTGTTTTTAACGACCATTATATTAAGAATTTTCATTACTTATAGTGCTGATTGGGATAAAAAATGGTAGTATAATCAAAATTCTATTATAAAAATATCTAATATTTGCAAGAAACTACAGTATATGGTATCACATGCAAAAATTTAAACATTCTCGCTGCACCAGGTTTTAAATTATCACCTAAACTGTATTATTCAAATGTTTGACAGAAAAAGTATTTCTAAGTACATAAAGTATTTAATACTGGGAGACTTTTAAACAGATAATAGATAATTTTGTCAAACAAGATTCTTTTCAAGAAAAATTAAACACATGTTTCAAATGTGGAATCTGCAATTTTTAACCGAATTTTTACATATCACCTTTCTTCTATAATTACTTATTATCAGATTAACGATGTGTTATTACAATTCCTTTTCTGATTATAAAAACAATTAATGAGGATTGATTAATAATAGAACTGTATGATTACGCTTGTAAAATTTTATTAACCAAACATAACTATAGTTTAACAACTTACAAAAAACATATCAAGTATAGCGTAAAATAATACACGGTATGTTTTGTGTAAATTGTTGTAGAAGGAAGCTGAATTATTGTTTGAGTTATTTAATTGCACTAAGAAGTCTTCAAATTTAAGTATTTTCAAAAATTGTGCGGAGAAATAGCTAGTAATTTTTTAAATGTTATTTTTTGGAATAGTCAATGTCGAATTTTCTTATCGTTGGTTTATTACATAATCAGCAAAAGCTCCGATTAACACTATATATTTTTCAATTATTTTTCTTGCAATAAAAAAGGATTTTTTAAAATTGTAAGAAAATAAAATGCTTAGATATGAATCACAGAAATATTATAAATTAGACTAATCGTAGCTTGAAATTAATACTTGTTATATTTTATATAAATCTTTTTAGAAGGAAGTTAAATAAAAAAATGGGCTATCAATTAGCATTGAAAGTTGCTCAAAAGTGAAAGGAAGCTTATTAAAGAGAGAAGTTGTTTAATAACATTGAGAGTTGCTCAAAACCGCAAGTAAGCTTAAAAAAGGGAGGTTTGGTTTGGTTTGAAGTGCTACGGTCTACTTTTTGCAATACGAAAGCTAATGAGACCGGGACCTACAGCTTAAAGGATTCAGAACGGTTACTAAATCCATGCCACTGCATTCGAACCCTCGAACTCCGGTACCGAAGGCCAGCACCCTAACAATCGGCCAGCGTTCGGCTTAAAAAAGGGAGGAGTTCTTTAATAACATTGAAAGTTTCTAAAAAGCGTAAGGAAGCTTAATAAAGACAGGAGTTGTGTAATAACATTGAGAGTTGCTCAAAAGAGTGAGGAAGCTTAATAAAGGGAGTAGTTGTTTAATAACATTGAAAGTTGCTCAAAAGCGTAAGGAAGCTTAATAAAGACAGGAGTTGTTTAATAACATTGAGAGTTGCTCAAAAGCGTAAGGAAGCTTATTCAAAAGAGAAATTGTTTAAAAACATTGAGAATTGTTCAAAAGCGTAAGAAAGCTTATTAAGGAGAGGAGTTTTTTTAATAACATTGAGAGCTGCTCAAAAGTGTAAGGAAGCTTATTAAAGAGAGGAGTTGTTTAATAACATTGGGAGTAGCTCAAAGAAATGCCATCGGCAAAGACACGTTTAAAAAATTAGCTAATGGTGTGTTTACAAACACATTTTCTTTCACATTTTCAGATTAGAAATGACTTTTGAAATTATTTTCTTAGTTATAAATTATGTATGATTTCATAAAACTAGAGTAGAATGTCGCTAACATCAAATTTATAAACCTGAGAAACAGACTTTTGAAATTCCCAATTGCATGTTTATATAAAGTTTTGAAAGAAGAAGCGAGATAAGGACATTATATAGCTCTATATATTTTACACTCTTTCGTATTTCACAGGTCTAACTGAAAAACATAACTAAATTTAAAACGCTACACCAAATTATTTTCCGACTGTAGTTTATTGTGACATTGTTTACACGTGATATAAAAGCATATAAAGCGTTACATTTGTATATCATATGGGATGCATTTGGACAAGCAAAGAGTTAAAAAAGAAAGAAACTTTTCAATTTGCAGGTCCACGTAATATTTAAAACCTAATTTTCACATTGTTTATTTTTGTCATGATTAGGAGTTCTCTGATTAAAAAAGAATTAAATTTTTGACTCCATCTATAGTATTAAAAATATTCTACTATAATATCATAAAACTAGAGTTGTATATAGCTAGTAAAAATTTATTAACCAAAGTAAATCATGCTTGAAACTAATCCTACCATGGTTTATTTAAATACTTGTAAAAAGAAACTAAATACGGATATGAGTTATTTAACTAAATTGAGATATTTTCAATGCATCAATGTTTGAAAATATACATTTTCCGTTGAAAAATATTGCAAATGTTTGAATTGTAGTCTCTAGAATATTTATGACCGTATTTTCACACCGTATGTTTCTTCCATAATTAAGTTAGCATACACAATATTTTCATTTACACAACACTCGCCGATTTATTTTTTAAGCATGTATACCTCTAAATAGAATTTTTCCAAATATGTTATTTACAGAGTGCCATATATTGAATTTCTCGACAATTTTTCTTCGCTCACTACTTGGCAAACTACCGACAGAATTTTTGATTTTAATGGAATTATACAAATATTTTATTACAAGAAAGATTTCTTTCCTATAAAAAATATTTTTTTCTAAAATGATTAAACATTTAATAATATCTATATTTTACAAGTTCGATAAGTACAAAACTATTCTAAAAACTTAATTGTTGGCAAAATTTTCATTATAATTTTTAATGCATAGTCATTTAGATTAACTGCTTAAAATTAAAAAAAAATGTTTTTTAAAGTAAGTTTTATTAAAAGTAAGATTTCTTTCCTATAAAAAATATTTTTTTCTAAAATGATTAAACATTTAATAATATCTATATTTTACAAGTTCGATAAGTACAAAACTATTCTAAAAACTTAATTGTTGGCAAAATTTTCATTATAATTTTTAATGCATAGTCATTTAGATTAACTGCTTAAAATTAAAAAAAAATGTTTTTTAATCAGGTTATAAAACATTAACATAAACTCAGTTTTTTAACTTTCCTACATAATTTTGAAAGGCAATACGATTATTTATTATATATTATTTAGTTTGATCATACACTAGTTATTCGATAGTCTTTTAAATTATTTTAAGTGAATATTAAATTATTACTTTGTAATGTTAAGTTAACTTATGATTATTGAATCTATATTATTTTTTTGAATTACAATTAAAAAACATTAACATAAACTCAGTTTTTTAACTTTCTATAGCTTTTAAATTTAATACGATTATTTATTATGTATTATTTAATTTCATCAGTACACTAGTTTTTTTTATTATTTTTATAAATTATTTTAAATGAATAAGTGAATATCAAAACATATTACTTTGTAATCTTAAGTTAACTTTTAAAAAATATTAGTGAATCTATATTATAGTTGAATTTCAATTAAAAAACATTAAACTCAGTTTTTATACTTTCCTTTATGGCCTAACGTTAATACGGTTATTTATTATGTATTATTTAATTGGATCAATAGACTAATTTTTTTATATTCTTATAATTTATATGAGTGAAAATCAGAAAACATATTACTTTGTAATATTAAGTTTACTTTTAAAAATGATTATTGAATCTATATTATTTTTGGTTGAATTACAATTAAAAAAGCATTATTAAACTCAGTTTTTTAACTTTCTTTATAACTTTGAAAGAATACGATTATTTATTATATATATTATTTAAAAGATCAATACGCTGTTTTTTCGATTATTCTTATAAATTATTTTAGTGAATATCAAAACATATACTTTGTAATGCTAACTTTTAAAAAATGATTAGTGAATCTGTATTATTTTTGGTGGAACTACAATTAAAAAACATAAACTCAGTTTTTAAACTTTCCTATATATCTTTGAAAAGTAATACGATCATTTATTATGTATTATTTAATTTAATCAATACACTAGTTTTCGATTATTTATTACATTTTAAGTGAATATAAAAGCATATTACTTGTAATGCTATGTTAACTTTTAAAACATGATTATTGATCTATAAATTTTGGTTGAATTACAATCAAAGAGTTAACATAAACTCAGTTTTTTAACTTTCTTATATATCTTTGAAAGGTAATACGATTATTTATTATGTATTATTAATTTAATCAATGCATAGTTTTTTCGATTATTCTTAATTATTTTAAGTGAATATTAAAACTTATTACTTTGTAATGTTAAGTTAACTTTTAAAAATGATTATTGAATCTATATTATTTTTGGTTGAATTACAATTGAAAAACATTAACATAAACTAAGTTTTTAACTTTCCTATATAGCTTTGAAAAATACGATTATTTATTATGTATATTTAATTTGATCAATACACTATTTTTTTTTATTATTTTTATAATGATTTTAAATGATATAGTGAATATCCAAACGTATTACTTTGTAATGTTAAGTTAACTTATAAAAAATAATTAGTGAATCTATATAATTTTTTGTTGAATTTTAATTAAAAAACATTAAACTCATTTTTTATTCTTTCCTTTATGGTTTGAAGTTAATAAGATTATTTATTATGTATTATTTAATTGGATCAATAGACTAATTTTTTTTTATTATTCTTATAATTTATATTAAGTGAAAATCACAACATATTACTTTGTAATGTTAAGTTTACTTTTAAACAATGATTAGTGAATCTGCATTATTTTTTGAATTACAATTAAAAAACATTAACATAAACTCAGTTTTTTAACTTTCCTATAAGCTTTGAAAGTAATACGATTTTTTATTATGTATTATTTAATTGATCAATACACTAGTTTATTATTATTTTACAAGTTATTTTAAGTAAATAAAAAACTTATTACTTTGTAATGTACAGTTAACTTTAAAAAAATGATTATTGAATCTATATTATTTTTGATTGAGTTACAATTAAAACATTAACATAAACTCAGTTTTTTAACTTTCCTACATAATTTTGAAAGGCAATATGATTATTAATTATGTATTATTTAGTTTGATTAATTATTTACACTAATTTCTTTTATTATTCTTATAAATTATTTTAAGTTAATATTAAAACTTATTACTTTGTAAAGTTAAGTTAACTTTTAATAAATGATTATTGAATCTATATTATTTTTGGTTGAGTTACAAATAAAAAACTTTAACATAAACTGCGTTTTTTAACTTTATTTATAGCTTTGAAAAGTAATAAGATTATTTATTATATATTATTTAATTTGTTCAGTACACTAGTTTTTTCAATTATTCTTATAAATTATTTTATGTGAATATTAAATCATATTACTTTGCAATGTTAACTTTAAAAAAATGATTAGTGAATCTATATTATATTTATTACAGTTAAAAAACATTAACATAAACTCAGTTTTTTAACTTTCCTATATTGCTTTGAAAGGTAATACGATTATTTATTATGTATTATTTAATCTGATCAGTACACTTGTTTTTTCGATTATTCCTATAAATTATTTTAAGTGAATATTAAAAGATATTACTTTGTAATGTTAACTTATAAAAAAGCATTAGTGAATCTATATTATTATTGGTGGAATTACAATTAAAAACATTTAACTCAGTTTTTTAACTTTCCTTTATGGCTTTAAATGGTAATACGATTATTTATTATATATTATTTAATTTCATCAATACATTAGTATAAATTATTTTAACCAAATATCAAAACATATTATTTTTTAAATGTTAAGTTAATTAAAAGAAACGGTTATTGATTCTATATTAACTTTGGTTGAATGACTGGATTTAATCTAGCTAAAACATCCTAACATTCCTAATTTTAAACAACCTAAAAATAATTGGAAATTGTACTATCTGTGCTACCATAACGTTTTGCAATGAGAAAGAGTGAATCTTAGTTAGGTTAAGGAAGAGTGAAAGGTGTTAATTTTTTTTTTAGTCAACTAATTCAAAGAATCAGTTTTAACTAAAGCTTACCCGAATTCTGTATCGGTTTGGCAATATAAGCACAAGATAAAGCATCATTTTAACAAGGACGCTTAAACAAAGGTGGGGGAGCCTTTATTTAGAAGACCAATCATTAACCTTTCCAAGAAATGCAATAAACGTAGAACTCTGCAAAGTTAGCTTTGATCACTTACTTCCCTTTCTCCACCGTCCCTCCTACCTAACCTGTAGGCGAAGAGGTGTAAATCGGATTTCCGAAAATTCCCTTAATTTGCTGCTGATTGGAAAATGAATTATAAAGCTGCGTAAACACTTTGAGTGTGGAAGTTTTTAATGAATTTAATCTAGTGTTGTCGACGGAAAGAGCACAGGTTCTACTGTGAAGTACATGTGCGCCCAAATTATCTAAAAACAGAGACGCATCTGTGATTCTGCGAGGGGCACAATGGGTTCATTGTTTTGACGGGCTGTAAAAAGGGAGTTGATAGAATGCAATTTAGATTCTACAGATTTCTATAACTCAATCGGACTAATTTCGTTCTGTTATTAAATGCAGTCGGTATAATTTCTTAGTTGTAAATATGGATTTCCTGCATTTTAATTAATGAATTTTCATTATTCCCGATATACAAAGCAGAAGGTTATGTAAGCATTTTCACCGGTATTACAGATATGTTATAAAATTTTTGTAAATGCAGTGATTAAAAATAAAGGTGTTACATAATATGCTGCATTTTCCACCTCCATTCGTATTTTATCGTATTAATGCTAACTAAAGCAGATACTGAAAATAGGTATTTATTTAAATAATGTTAACAGTATTAAGAGATAAATTTTTCTTTCTATGATTATAAAAACTCTTACTCTGGAACTATTTTTTATTTTCAAAAGTTACACGGAATTATAAGTACTTGTTTATCAGCTTTCTATAAACTGAATATAATGATACAGAGAAAAATATGTGTAAAATACACCTCAGAAGATAAAAATGTATCATTTTAACATTCAGTTTTTTATTACCTCTCATGTATTATCTGGACAATAAACATCTACAAAAATTAGAAAGAAATGTCATATCAAAATCAATAACAATTACGTTTGTTGGCCTAACTAGAGTTAGCTCAAGTAAAAGGAGAGATCTAAATAGTATAGAGTTAATCTAGATCCCTAAAATTTTATCACAAGTTTTTATCTTTCTTGCTTACAAATGCTAACTCCAATAGTGAAGAATGTCAGATCAATCTTCCAGGAGGGAGTGTTACAATTTAGTAAGTAATCTTGAAATTTCCTTGTGAGGAAAATTTAACCAAGAGTTATTAATTAAGTTTTATTGGTTGCATTTGTTTAGAAAATCATTGAGAATTAACCTCACAGTTGTTAACTAGGTGTGGTATGGAAATATTCCCTTCCTGGCGATAATAAAAATCAACATAACAAATCAGATAACTTATTCCCTTGAAGTACTCCAAAGTGTTGGGGCTAAATCCAACCTCGCACGTTAAGATCAGTTCTCAATACAACATATACCTAGAAGAATTTCTGCGAAACTACAACCCATGGGTCACACAATAACAGATCAGAATGTTTTAATTAAATTATTCTTTAAAACTCTTTTATATTCTATTAGAGAGAAAAAGCAATAAAAATTATTAATGAACAGAAGTTATAATAAATATGGAAAATCAAATTTATAAAAACATACTTACAAACGAACGTTGGCTAGTTGATTTTCTACCTAAACAATGCATATGAATATTGATCCGCTTGTCATAAAGCTTTGTCGTCATTTATTTAAAACAATTATTCAAACCAAAGCACCTACAAATAAATTATATTGATGAAGTAGAATGTAACTTTCAATTTAGATACCTCTCTGACCTTTTAGAATATACCTTATTAATTTAAAATTGGTGAAAATTAGAAGGAACTCTTCTTCTTTCATATGCCAGCCAAATTTGCCATCAACAAGACGCATGTTCCATTACTTCACTAAGAGTTGTTGATTAAGTTTTATTAGTTGAACTTATTTAGAAAATTGCTGAGCATTAACAGCGTAGTAGTCAACTGGGTGTGGTATGGAAATATCTCCCGAGAATAATAAAAAATCAACAGGTGAAGTCAAAAATACTCCCTTGACGTACTCCATAGTGTTGGGACTAAATACAATACCGTATGTTAACAACAGTTCTTGAAACAACATAGACCTAGAAGAATTTCTGCGGACCTATAATTCATGGATGGCACAATAACACATCATGAGCTACGGTAACTCAGTCGACAAAGGCAGCGCTCTCGTAAATGGAGATTTGCGGGATCGGAGCCCGAACTGGCCTAAGATTCGCCGTGTTCATTAAAGCTGACTAGGGCACGTAAAATATGTTCGTGGTCACAATGTCCTCCAAGTTCTCAATCAATACCTCTGGGGGTGGCAGTCCAAACCTATGGGTCTTCTGCTTGGTCCCTGCTTCAAAATTACGAGGATCCACTTGAGCAAAAGTCCTATTTTCACCCTTGAGGTGCTCGTTAAAACAAAAAGAGCACCCCTTCACCTTAATACGAGTAGCCTCCGGCTCAATCGGGCTTGGTTTGACCAAGTAGCATAAGACAACAACAACTTACCAGAAATTTATTATTAAATTTATTTTTAAAACTCTTTTATATCCTAAGAGAGAAAACAAACAATCAAAAATATTAATAGATAGAAATTATAATACATATTGAAAGTCAAATTTATAAAAACTATATTTACAAGTAGAGTTGAATACCTGATTTTCTATCGGAACAATGCATCTGAGTATTGATCCACGTGTCATTAGGTTTTGCTATCACTGATTTAAAATATTGATGCAAACCGAAGCAATACAAAAAACTAGCAATTATTCAGTAGAATTTGAACTTTACAGTTTAGATACCTATCTGAGCTTTTAAAATTAGGTCTTATTAATTTAAAATGGGCGAAAAAAAATAACCCTTTTTGTTTTCTCATATTCGAGCCCATTTTGCCATCAACTAAACATATATTCCATTAAACACATTAAAGGTATTATTGAGAGAGGTTATTTGTAAATTGGACCACGTACCCTATTTTGCATCTATGTTTAATTTTCAGGTTAGACTCAGCAGAACTCAAACAGATAAGAGATCTTATTCCTTTATTTAGTATTCGTACCATAAAGAAACAGAATTAAATTTTAAGAAGAGAAGAAATAAATAATTTTGACTTGAATAATTTTGTGTTTACATTTTGGGAAGAATTATTAACAAATTCTTTTTATTCCAGAACAGAGGATCAAAACGAGACAATTTGCATTGAGGAGGAAAAAAAGCGTTTTAGTGATTTCAAACAAGGCAAAATGTTTATAGATATTGTATGAAAACCTTAGAGTATAGGGTTCAACATATTTCTGATCTACTTTCTTATGAATTCTTCCTTTTTTTAAACCTTTTTCTCTTTCCACTACATATATATATATATATATATATATATATATATATATATATATATATATATATATATATATATATATATATATATATATATATATATATATATATATATATATATATATATATATATATATATATTCCCAACACGTCTAAAAAAAGGGAAAGATTCGCTTTTCTATTTCCCCATATTATTTAATTTTCTCTTCGATTTGTGATGAAAGAGAATTTATTTTATCATAGCTTAGGTTTTATAAAACTTATATAATATATATAGAAAGAGACAGAAAGGATTTAAGCTTGGAGTTCTAGCATAAGACTGACTTGTATTGAAATTTTCTTTCTTATAAACTTCTATTTCCGCAGTTAATAATTTGAAGTTTTCAACTGATTTAACTGACGCTTTCGACGCAAAATTCTCAGGTATTTCAGTTTAGTTTATAGAACTGCTACCAGATATTAATGCTCAAAATTTTTCTGAAGCTACAAAATAATGCTGCATTTTTACGAAATTTTCAAAGCAGATGCGTTGCCGTGCAACAAGGTATAGCGCTGCATTTCAGTCAATGAATTGGATTTTTACTGCTGACAGTTTGGTTTGGAGCACTACGGTCTACTGTTTTGTCCATACAGGATAATGATACCGTGACCTACTGTTTAAAGCCGATTCCGAATGGCTAAGTACATTTATGCGATAGTAGGATTCGAACCCACGAAATCCGGTACCGACGATCAGCGCCCTAATCAATATGCTAGCTTTCCGGCACTGACAGTTTGGAATTGGCTTTAAGCACTAGGTCTCGATTCCATTAGCTCTCTTGTTGCAAAAAAAAGTAGACTGTAGCACTCCAAACCAAACCAAACCTACTGCTGACAACTGATATGAATGTCTGCAACTATTTGAGATCAAGTTTGAACAGTAGGCGTAATGTAATAGACACTATTGTAAAAAGAAAATAGCTATCTCTGAGAAACCAACCTGTAAGAATGCATCTGATTTGACGTATTTTCATTTTATCAACACGAAGGCTAAGGAGATAGGAAACAACTATTATAAAACATTCCAGGTATGTTAGCTACATCCGTATCATAATTTGAATTATGACTTACAGCTTCAAGTATCTAAAGACAGCACCCTATCTACTTGTCTATCATCAGCCTGTAATAATATCTGACATCTTCATCTGAAACAACATAGCTGGGGCAATAAACCAAGGAAAATGGTCACCGAGTATAAACGAGCTGCATTTTATACAAAAGGTTGTTCCTCTAAGAAATATATCCAAACTGTACCGAATCGGTCAACGGAAATTAATACTGTTTTAGTGGTTTCCATACTGTGCTATACAAATGAGCTATCCATAGACACCTCTAGTAAAGGAACTCTGCGTAACAATAAGTTACATTCGGTTTAACTCTTTTAACCTTTTCCCATGAGTCATCTTCAAAGACATACCAAAACAGGACCGGTTTGAACTAGAAAGAAACTTCGGACTTCTCCCAACCAATAAAAGTGGTTTTGAAGATTTTGACCCCCCCCACACACACACACCGTTCTGGAGTGCACCCCTTTTTTTTCTCCGCGATGAGTCGGAATTTTTTGAGCGGACAAAGTTGTTACCAGAAGAGTAGAAGGTGAACGGTTGGCATCCGCGGTTTGCGGGATAAACCTTTTGAAAAACAATTTTCACCATATTGTTTTTTAGGGCCAACGCCGACTCGAAAGCAGTTTTCGATATCTACAAACGATAAGTTGATTCTAGTTGTATTCCTTATGCATTTATTTAATTGTATAAAATCATTTAATAAAGACCTATTTTCCATGTGTTTCTTAATGAGTTTTATTTTCTTCTTTCTTGAACACTAGGCCAACATAACATTATTTTTGGTACCCTGGTCACTGTCATTAAGAGTCGTGCTCTCGAGTCCGCGTCGGTCCTAAAAAAACAATATGGCGAAAAATTTTATCAGAACGTTTACCAGCCGTTCACCTTCTACTCTTCAGGTAACAACTTTGTCCACTCAAAAAATTCCGACTCATCTAGGAGAAAAAAAAGGGGTGCACTCTAGAACGGTGGGGGGGTCAAAATCATCCAAACCAACGAACAATTATATTGATAGGGAGAAGTACGAAGTTTCTTTCTAGTTCAAACCGATCCTGTTCAGGTTTATCTTTTACGATGACTCAAGGGAAGAGGTTAAAAGAGTTGAACCGAATGTAACACACTCTGTCTACTAGAATGATATGAATAATATACACTTTGTATTCAGAATGACCGGCAAAAGTAGGATACTTGTTTACTCATCTAATATTTAAACCTCGAACTCGTTTATTATAAAAAATATAAGAACAATTTTGTATATTCTTATATTTAAATTGGTATTTTGAATCGTGAAAATGTAGAAAACAATAGCTTGCTCAGAATGATCCTATTAATTAATCATCAAAGTGCAACATAAGGGAGTTTAATGCCTTGGAAAAGGCTATACAAAGTAGAAAAATAAAACAAAATAGTCAATTTATATTATAAATTTTACATCTATATTAACACTTTACGTTGCTATAAATAATATATCAAAATATTAGTAGTAAAGAAACAAAATCAAATGCTAACGAAATGTTTTGTTTCTGAATCGATTTCTTTAACAATCAGAAAACAAATTTTTAATCCCAAGCCCATATCACACGTCATAAAAGCAACAAATTTAGTTTACGGTTCCTCTTTCCGAAGAATTCTTTGTAGATTATTAGTTTAATATCAATGAATTGTCAATCGAATAAAGGCCTTGTAATCGTAAACCAAAAGTCTTGCTTTTTCAACGTGTATTGGTTCATATGTGATAACTTTATGCTATAAATTTTTTTAGGAACTAAATCAAATTTTATGTAACCTATGAGGCACACACAAGCGGTATCAATCACAGAAGATAAAAATTTGTCATAAATTACTTTTTTATTACATCAATAAAAAGTTTCTCATGGTGTACAAATGAGCGAATGGGTAAAACAATTTCTTAAAATATTATTAAATATAGAATATATAAGTCCGAACGATTATAAACAAGGCTTACCATTACAAAGGTACCAGATTTTAAAATGATTATTATTTTCATGTATTCATTTAGGATAATTTGAATGGGTTAAAAGTGAAAATTATCATCTTTACTTCCCAAGAACGTTGAATAAAACTGAATTTTCACTATCATGTAATCGTTATATAACGCATTTTGAAATAAGTATTTTTTAAAAGTAGATTTGAACAGAAACAAATAACCTTAATAAATATTATTTTTAGCTTGTTCTTGCACTGAACAAGCGAAAAATAGCAGTCTATGAAAAAAAAATCGTCTATTTTATAATCAAACGAACAGATCTCTCTAAAAATACGTAATTGAACTCTCCTAGTTTCAATAATATAGTATATTGGAGGCAAATAAGCCTTCATTGGCTCTTTGAAACTCTTTAGAATGAAACTAATGAACCAAAAAAAGAGTTAACGGAGCTATTTAGACTGCCTTTCTAATTTCATGACAATCAGGAGCAAATTAGCGAAAATTCGAAAATTCAATTTCCTCTACAATCGTTATTTTTACTTTGAGTGACTCGATTAACAGTCACTTGTAGAGGCGTGTTACCTGTATTTGTTGAAAATGTCGAATATAGATGCTTCACTGAAAGTTAATGTTACTTGATTTCGTTGTTAGTTAGCTGAATATTGTGTTCCCATTTGTATAAAAAATAAATTCTTTCAAAAAATGTTTTGTGAAATTTCACGAATCTTTAGTAGTTTGAATTTTAAAATGCATTCCGTGTTTTTTAGTCTATATAAAGAATGTTATTCAGGTATATATTTTCTTTCCGTAAAAGTATTTTGTAGCAAGATACATTCTATTTTTCATAAAAAAAACTTGCTTTCCTGATTGAAAATTTTTCTGCTAGGTGACTGAAAACTTTTCAGTGAACCCCCGTCTGTATTATTATTTTAAAGAAATAAACCAATATTAAATAATATTGATAAGTTTTCTATTGATTTAATATGTTTCTGTTAAATATTTTTACAGAAATACCTGGTGATATTTTTACCTGATAAATATATTTTTATTAAAATCCGCAATTCTGGTGAAATGGATTTTGATCAAATAATTATAATAACACCGGTTAGTAAATTGTAAAGACAATAGTATTATTTCAATCAGTCTTAATTTAAATTTTATGTATAATGTAAAACATCTTACGTTAATCAAAATGTTATCCGTAATAAAAATAATAGTAGTTTTCTTAAATTTGTTTGATGACTTTGCATAATTTCTGTCGAAATTAATATATTTTTTGCCTGTTAAAAATAAATTCTATTAAATCAGCATCTGTAAGTACGAAAAACAGAGGATTTGAAATTGCCTAGCAGTTAAATTGTCTAACAATAACTGGATAGTTCCTGACAAAAAATAATTTAAATTATCCTGGATAATCATGTGGTAGTAAATCATAACCAATATTTATTCCTACTAGGCTGAACGATGGCCAAATGGTTAAGGTGCTATCCATCGGAACCGGAGTTCATGGGTTCGAATTCCACAGTGGCATGGGTGTTCGTAGCAGATCGGAAACGGCTTTAAGCAGTAGGTCCCGGTCTCATTAGCCCTCGTGTTGCAAAAATGTAGACCGTAGCGCTAAAAACCAAACCCATTCCTACTATTAGTCCACACACTTCTTATAAATATTTATATATCTTGTTTGAATTTTCAATCGGTAATAAAATACTTTTTATTCACCCACTACAGTTCAAATACATTTTTTTAAACTTGTAGTAGATATTGATGTTAATACCATTTTTTTCAAATATTCATTCATCAATTAAATTCAATTCATTCATTTCCATCACTCATTGTGAAATTTGGTTACCATTAATGCTCCCATTAATACTATCATGGGTATCAACATTACTTAAAATGCATGGTAGCACTGTAGATTATGCGGTAATATATCTTGGACGAAAACTCTTCGCAGCAGGTCAATCATATGTCACTTTGAGTCGTTTGAAATCATTAGACAGACTATTGATAGAAGAACTGGACTGCTCAAAACTCACTGGAAAGCAATTCCTTGCAATAATAAAGCATTACAAGAGATGTGTAGAGTGAGAAATTATAGACCACCATCAACTTCATAAATTAAAAACAAAAAAAATAGGAAGCGAATAAATAGTAAAAAAAGAATAGTCCAACACCTTATATAGAAAGGAAAATGGAAAGTTGCAAGGAAATTTGCTTTATATTTTGTCACTTAATATTGTAAGTCTGTCAGATGTATATACATATTTATATTAATTGTAATCATTTAATAAAAATTAACTAAAATGTAATTTTTCTTTGTTGACCTAAGTAAGAACTGACTTTAATTTTTTTATATATTACTTGTTCTCCTTTCAACTAAGAGATATGGAGATTTTTTTTTTTGTTCCTTACCTCACGCTTAAATTTCCAACCACATTCATAAGCGGCAATTAAATTTCTAGAGAGGGTTAAATAATTATAATGGGGAAATTATACCTAATCAGTCCTTACGCTTTTGCATTCTTTTTTTTTATAACGTATTGATACAAATGATAAAGGGAAGGGGATTTCAAAGAAAAGGTTATCTTTTTCAATAAGTTCCACTTTAAAATTCAAACTATCAAAATGTTTTCGGTCATATTATTTCATGAATTTTATTAAGCGTCAATCTTATAATAACGTAGAAATTTATGGGTCATTTGTATAATTACAATTAGTAGAAAAACTTAAGATTATCAGACTTCTAAATAGCCTAAATTTCAAATGCAGTAGGATTAAAATGCCTAGTTTTATTGATAATGAAAGTGATAAAGGTTGTTTTGTAGTATACAGCTATAACGAAATCATAATTTTTTATTACTAATGATTATCATTTTATATCATTGATGATTATATGATTACGGTTATAATAAAATCATTAGTAATAAAATATGGTGATTTCAATTATTAATAATTATCCTCTAAGAAAAGCTACAATAAAATTAAATTATAATAATGATTGTAGTAGTTATAAGACTTTGAATAATAGCTATATCAATTATTATAGCGATAAAAAGTTGCTTTATTTTGTAATAAAAACGGTAGTAATAAAAGTTAAGATAATTTTAATTTGTTAATAATTATCCTTTTAGAGAAGAAATTATAAAATTATAATATATTAATGATAGTACAAAGTTCAACAATGCAAAAAATAATAATTAAATTACAGAAATATACGTGATATTTTTAAAAATGTAACATAATAAAAAAAAATACTGCTAATATCAAAATAATTTACAAAATCTCAATAACAGAAATAACAGCAGTAATATTCTTGTGAAATTTCATTTTTCTCCCCAACCAGTTGCCAGAAGTCTGTCTTGTTCAGAAAGAAATTTTATATTTTGAAGTCGTGTAAAACTTCGGAAATGAGAATTTAAAGATTTTATAGCAGTGAAAGATTGTGCGGCAATTTACGAAAAAAGGCTGTTTTTCCCTTGCACTCGAAACTTTGCATTATTGAATTGAATATTAAATATTTCATTTTTGCTCAGCTTATTTCTAAGCACTAAATAGAAATCATGAAATGGCCCTTTAAAAATTAATTTCGTGTCTGTCCTTGAATCTAGTACTAAAGGTAGAATAGTCCTTGTTAGACTCATTTAAACGTCTTCCTGTTCCCATTCACATCTACTCGTTATAGAGCTATACCATCTAAAGTTTCAAGACTTTTATTGCACCTTGTACGGAGAACTCTGTATTTCAATAATAAAACCAAATGAAATTTCTGTATTACGACATGCCTTCATTGACATAATCTGGAAGTTAATGGCTAGGACGAAATAACGTATCGCCCATGCGTCCACCCACTGTATCACCAATTAAATTAGCTAGAAATTTAAAGTATTAAGGATCGTCGATATAATAACTCGGAGAAGTAATTAAGGCAGTAATAATCTTAAAGGATATGGGATTCTAATTTCCTCGAAGGATTTTCGTTTCCATTCACTTGTTTGCTTGGAATGGACATAATGTAAGATTTATGGTTCTGTAAAAGGAGAAAGGAGGGTAATGTTTTTAAGGAATAAATTTCCAAACCAGGTTTTTAAAACTGGTATCTCTACAATTATTGCATAACTCTGATTCTTGAAAATTGGATAAGAATGATTCTTACTTAATGCATGATACATAATAACCAAAGTAAATGAAATAGCTTGTCAACAGATATATTTCTAATAAGTTTTCTCCACTAAGAACAACGTCTCTGTAATATTTGTAGAAATAGAAATAAAGCTGAGCAAAAATAGTATGATATTTAATTTTAATCATCTTCCTCAGTTTAGAGTGTATAAAATGAACCTGCATATAAAGTGATGGGAGAATAACACTTTTCTCACATCAGGAAAAAAGCTTTTCAATCTCCAAAACAACTGTCTTCGTGGATTGCCTATATTTTGTTCAAGCTTCTTTTAAGTTGATCTAGTTTTCTTACTACACTTACAGAAAGATTTACATTTTATTTTAAATTTCCTCCTTTCCAAATAGTTTATTAATCAAAGCAGCTATAAGCGTACATACAACTCACTTATAATTTAAGAAGGTTGTTATTGTAAAATAACTTTATTACTTAATAGCTCTCAAGATGAAGACTTTGGTCAGATTTTGGTTTTGCTTAGTCGGTACGTCTCGATACGAATACTACTACTCGTCTTATACGAGTAGTTTTCATTCTACTCTTATAATATGTATTATATAGCCGAAAATGAGGTACTTTACTTAACCTAATGTGCTTCTCCACTCCATTTAGTCAACTTAGAATTTTTTTCTTTAAATTTATAAAACCTTTAATAGTTTTGATTTAAACAGGGATGACAGCCTCGACTATTACGAACACTAATATTTATTTACGAGTATTTGAAATAAGAAATGTTTCTAAATTATACACCCTTGCCGATATTATAAAAAAGATTACAAAATTAGACTGGGTTTAAAAATACCGATAAATTAAATGAAAATTAAGTAGCAAAATTACATCAGTTATTTGCTTTTACTATTAGAAGTACAATGGTATTAGAAGTGTTCACCTTCCTAATACCTGGTATAAAAGGTGAGACTCTATTTTTTAACTACCTCAAAATAATGAAATTGTTATGTGAATGAATTTTTACTAATAATTCCAAATATCGTACCTTTCATTACTAAAAATCAGCTTTATAAAAACCTTTTCTTAATTCTTCATAATCCAAAAAGTTCAGTTCGTTTTAGAATGAATTATGTCCAAGTGTTTCAATAATGCTCTAACTTTGAAAAAAGCTACTTAGTTTAAGTAAATTATTTTTTATTAACACAGAAATTATATAACAAATAAAAAATAAAATTACTTACCCACATAAATTTTAAAATATGAATATCAGAAAAAAATATATATCAATCTCAAATAATATAATTATCAAATAAATTATATACCACACAGATGTTCAAAAAGATTACAAAATTAGAGTTGGTTTAAGATGCTAACAAATAACACGAAAATTAAGTTGCAAAATTACATTAGTTATTGGCTTTTAACTCTTAGAAGCACGATGGTATTAGGAGTGTCCACCTCCAAAATGCGTGGTGAGGTTTTTACTTTTTAACGATATCAAAATATTGAAACTGCTATGAAGGATTTTTTATTATTAATTCCAAACATTGTACCTTTCATTACTAAAAATCAGCTTTATGGCATTCTTTTCTTAATTCTTCATAAGAACGAAAGTTCAGTTCCTTTTAGGATATCCAAGTTTTTCAATAATGCTTTAACTTTTGAAAAAACTATTTAGTTTATTACTCATTTTAAATACATTATTTTTAATAATACAGATATTATATAACAAATAAAAAATAAAACTCCCTTACTCGCAAAATAACTTTTAAAATATGAGTATTAGAAAAAATTATATCAAACTAAATATTTGTTTTACTCAGTAAATCTAAAACTTTGAGATATCTAATATTCTAAAATTTAAATAATCTTAAGTAAAATTATTGTTTAAAATTAAGATTTATCATGCTGAAAAATATCTGATATAAAAAATTAGTTTCTAATTTACAAAATACCAAAGTTATTTTGGGAATAATTGACTTTTTTATTTTTTAACTTAGTACTTATATATTTTACAATATTTATAGATTGTATTGCATCATATATTAAAACTAAATTATATTTATGAAATTAATTATAGTTATAAATTTAGTGGTCAAGTAAAATTTTACTCTACGAACTTTAAGAGCAGAATGTTTCCTTTTGTTTTGGATCAAAAATAGGTTGTTTTAATGAGGACTTTCACTAGAAAGTCACTATGTGCGCTTATACTTATTTTTAGTAAAAGTTTATTAAGCTTGTGAAATTTAGTTTATTTAAAACTACAGATTTCGACAAACAGTAATTTTTGGGGTTATTTGCTTTAAGTTTAATGTAACAGTAACTCTTACGTATTTTTAATCGATCATCTAGGTTTAAACTATGTAATAAATTGTTTTAGTGACTTAAAAGTTAAGGCTATTAATGTAGTTAAAGATCATTTGCTGTTACTCATTTAGAATATATAACGGTTATCAAAGATGTGAATAAGATGGAATTTAAACTATAAACGCGTGATTATTATTTATTGTGAAATGGCTTAACCCAAATTATAGGGATACTTTATGAGATTACTACGGAAGATTAAATTTTAGTCTAAATGAGCACAATATTCTATCTCATATTTAATCAAAAATAGGTTATTATACTAAAGACCTTCAAGCCAGAAATACTATGTACCCTTATGCAAAGTACATGGTAACACAATCTACGAATATTATAAGGAATTTTATCTGTGCTAATAAGCAGTTATTCAAAGGGTTAAAATAGTCTGTTTCAGTTCAAAGGACTTAATCTGGACGTTGTGAGTCGGTTCGAATGTTCATCGTGACGTCACTTTTATGTTAGCTTGCGGACATTATGTGAGTAAACGATCAAAGTTACGTCACAACGAACGTCCAAGGTAAGCCCATATGTCGTTACAACATGGTTTCAAATCTTGACTCGGGAAAATGGCTAAAGGCATAAGTCCGTTATATTTTCAAAGTCAATGGATAAATAATTATATGTTAGTCGCGGGTGCTCAGTCGGCAAAGGCAACGCTCTCGTAACTGGAGGGTTCCAGGTTCGGAGCCTAAGATTCGCCGTGTTCGCTAAAGGTGACTGAGGCACGTAAAATAGGTTGTTGGTCACAATATCCTCCAAGTTCTCAATTAACACCTCTGGGGGTGGCAGGTCAATCAATGGCAAGTCAATGGGTCTTCTGCTTGGTCCCTGCTTCAAAATTAAGAGGACCCACTGGAGGATAAGTCGTACCTTCACCCTAGAAGTACTCATCACAACTAAAGGCGCACCCCTTTGCCTTAATATGAGTAACCTCCGGCTCAATCGTGCTTGGTTAGACCAAGTGCCTTAAGACAAAAACAACAACAACAATGATTATATGGGAGCATGCTTAACATCAAGCACCATAGAAATCAGAGTTAATCTTTTCCCTAAATTTTATATATTGAAACATGCAATATAAGGACGATAAGTAGAATATGCAATATTTATAAGTAGATCGCGAATAATATCCATAGTTTTCTTTTTGCGTGCAAATGAGCATCTTTAGCTAGTAAATTAAATTCCTCCTATCTAGACTTGCTTTTTCCTTGTTAATTACTTAGATGTTATTTTCATTAGGTCTCCCCCTTTTTTTTCTTTGGGCCATTAGCCTAAATGGCCTGTTTCTTCAACAGACGATTACTCAACACTCACTCGATCATGTGTCAGGGGTAAACTAGGGAGAGCTCTTGTTGATCACGAATCTGTACTGAAATAGATAATGATCCGATGGAATGTTTACTCCAGTACCGACCACCCTCGCAAATAATGTATGGAGGAAAGAAAATTAAAGTTCATCACTTGTTTACTTTTTTACAGATTTATGATGTGGTTGTAATATGATAATTATTTTATCTTTTTTATATTAGGAAGAAATGTTGGTAAAACATCAGATGGAAATTTGAAATTAAGTATATTATTAAATTATGTAATGAAAAATACGAGGTAAAAATACGAGAGCCGTGAAATAGATAAAAGTCTGAAGAAGCGTTTTTTATGTTTGTTTTAAAAAGAGACAGCAAACAAATTTTATTACTAGGAGAGTAATTATTTTTATTTTCATAAGGTTTATATAGATAGATAGATAGATAGAGATCCACCGTTGCTGAAATCCCTCTGATAACTTGAATGTACCTAGCGGTTCGGAATCGGCGTTAAGCAGTAGGTCCTTGTTTTAGTAGGCCTCGTGTAACAAAAGAGTGGACCGTAGTACTCCAAAAGTAACCCAAACCATTTGTTTGGGTGTCTTCTATACAAGTACATACCATTTATCAGCAAATTCTAGGAAGATATTTCTTGACACTACCAGACAGTTGTTATCAGTATTAAAATCTCTTTAGACCGCCAAGCCGTTAGATATGAAATTATAACGGATATTAAAGACTATAAATGGCAATAGATAAATTTTACTGTTGCTTTTTATCACGATCAAAGAATGGGTTAACTATATTTTTAACTCATCAACCAGTAATGTATCTGCAGATAATTTTTTAAAGCGTCTTTTGAAACTTCAATTTTTTATTAAGGTATAAATAAATTAAAACAAGAAATCGTATTTAAAATGGTATTATGATTAAAATTCTGTCAAATATATTACTCAAATAGATTTTAAGCTGAAATCATAGTAGTTATAGACAAATTTTGATACATTTATACCGTTGATACTTGAAACACTTTCTCATAGTTTTTCTACTATGATCAATACGATACACATGATATATATACTCAATATGATAAATATGATGCATATGAAATATATGATCAATAAGATACATATGAAATATATTATCAATATATATATATATATATATATATATATATATGATACACATGATATATATGATCAATATGATAAATATGATACATATGATATAGATGATCAATATGATATATCAATATGAACTATTTTTAACGTTGATTAGAGTAGTACTTTTAGTTTAGATTTATGAATAATGTTATGAATATTGAATGTAACTAGATTATGCTAAAAGTGGATATTTTCTTTTTTCCGAATACATTAAAAATTCCTTAAATACTGCTAAAACAGCTCTCTGGAAGATTTTTAAACAATTACGTCAGTAACTATGTTTATCCAAACCGAGACCTGGGTAAGAAAAGGTAAGTTTTATTATATATAACTAACCGTATATAATAATCCCTCACTAGAGCTTTTAAAGGGTATGTTTAAAAACGCACCAATTAAGAGAGAACATGAGTTTTCTTTATATAAAAAACTGTTAGTCTTAAATTAATTACCATTTCTACATATCAGAAGTCCAAATTTGTCCTGGTTATCTTTGGATAACTGCTCACAGCAGCAGTAAACACAGATATCAATAAAAAATTTCAAGTCAGCTGTCCAAAAGACCATAGTATTTATAGTAACTTCTCTTAAAGCATCTTATTTTAATATATATTTACAAACATATGCTATAAGAAGCATACGATAAAAATACGTTATGTTACTAAATACGTTTTTCCAAACCGAGACCTGGGTAAGAAACGGTAAGTTATATCTAGTAATCCCTTACTAGTGCTTTTAAAAAGTCTGTTTAAAAATGCACCATTATAAGAGAACATAGTTTTTTTTATAAAATAATTGATAGTCTTAATTTGATTACTATTTCTAGATATCAAAAGACCAAATTTGATTGTCCTGATTATCTTTTCTAACTACTCGCAGTGGCAGTAAACATCAGATATCAATATAAAATTTTAAGTCAATTATCCAGAAGACCATAGTATTTATACGACTTCTCAAATGGCATCATATTTTAATATATATTTACAAACATAAATTGCTATAAGAAGCACACGATAAAAATACGTTATGTTACTAACTACGTTTATCCATACCGAGATCTCAGTAAGAAACAGTAAGTTATATCTAGTAATCCCTTATTAGAGCTTTCAATAATTTAAAAATGTCCCTAATTAAAAGAGAACATAGTTTTTTATAAAATAACTAATAGTCTTAATTTGAATACCATTTCTAAATATCAGAAGCCTAAATTTACTTGTCCTGGTTATCTTTTCTAACTGCTCGCAGCAGCAGTAAACATCAGATATCAATATAAAATTTTAATTCAGTTGTCCAAAAGAACATAGTACTTATACGACTTCTCAAATGGCATCATATTTTAATATATATTTACAAACATAAATTGCTATAAGAAGCACACGATAAAAATACGTTATCTTACTAACTACGTTTATCCATACCGAGACCTGAGTAAGAAACAGTAAGTTATATCTAGTAATCCCTTATTAGAGCTTTCAATAGGTCTGTTTAAAAATGCCCCAATTAAAAGAGAACATAGTTTTTTTTATAAAATAACTAATAGTCTTAATTTGAATACCATTTCTAGATATCAGAAGCCTAAATTTACTTGTCCTGGTTATCTTTTCTAACTGCTCGCAGCAGCAGTAAACATCAGATATCAATATAAAATTTTAATTCAGTTGTCCAAAAGAACATAGTACTTATACGACTTCTCAAATGGCATCATATTTTAATATATATTTACAAACATAAATTGCTACAAGAAGCACATGATAAAAATACTTTATGTTACTATGTTTATCCAAACCCAGACTTGGGTAAGAAACAGTAAGTTATATCTAGACTTCCTTACTATCCTTACTACAGCTTTTAATAGGTCTGTTTAAAAATGCCCCAATTAAAAGAGAACATAGTTTTTTTATAAAAAAACTGATAGTCTTTATTTGATTACCATTTCTAGATATCAGAAGCCCAAATTTACTTGTCCTGGTTATCTTTGGCTAACTCCTCACATCAGTAGTAAACACAGATATCAATATAAAATTTTAAGTCAGTTATCCAAAAGAACATAGTACTTATACGATCTCTGAAATGGCATCATATTTTAATATATATTTACAAACATAAATTGCTATAAGAAGCGTCTATATTTATAAACATAAATTGCTGTAATAAAAGCACCCGATAAAAATACGTTATGTTACTAACATGTTTATCCAAACCGAGACCTGAGTAAGAAACAGTAAGTTATATCTAGACTTCCTTACTATCCTTACTACAGCTTTTAATAGGTCTGTTTACAAATGACCCAATTAAAAGCGAACATAGGTTTTTTTATAATAACTAATAGTCTTAATTTGAATACCATTTCTAGATATTAGAAGCCTAAATTTACTTGTCCTGGTTATCTTTTTTATTTGCTCATAGCAGCAGTAAACATCAGATATCAATATAAAATTTTAATTCAGTTGTCCAAAAGAACATAGTACTTATACGACTTCTGAAATGGCATCATATTTTAATATATATTTATAAACATAAATTGCTGTAATAAAAGCACCCGATAAAAATACGTTATGTTACTAACATGTTTATCCAAACCGAGACCTGAGTAAGAAACAGTAAGTTATATCTAGTAATCCCTTATTAGAGCTTATAATAGGTCTGTTTAAAAATGCCCCAATTAAAAGAGAACATAGTTTTTTTTATAAAATAACTAATAGTCTTAATTTAAATACCATTTCTAGATATCGGAAGCCTAAATTTACTTGTCCTGCTTATATTTTCTAACTGCTCACAGCAGCAGTAAACATCAGATATCAATATAAAATTTTAATTCGATTGTCCAAAAGAACATAGTACTTATACGACTTCTGAAATGGCATCATATTTTAATATATATTTACAAACATAAATTGCTATAAGAAGCAGAAGGTAAAAATATTTAGCATACTTCACCAAAAACTTTTTTCGTCCTGCAGAAATCTCAAGTTGCGTTATTTATTCCTGAACCTCGACAAAAGGCTCAATGAAGAACCGCATTGAAATTCTCGAGTATTCTCGATAGAAATAGGATTCATTAATATTCATGGTTAATAACGAACAATGGCGATGGCAATGTACTCTTTTCTCAACTATTCCAAAATGAATTACCAGTAGGTAAAAATCAATCTTGTTTCCTCAGTTTTATGGAAATTTCAATCATGATGCCTTTGGCGACGGAAATTTTAATAGATTACTTTGGGGAAAAACGCGAAATAAACTTCTACGTATTTATATCAAATTACTAAGATTCTATAAAAAGGAGATGGTGAATGGTGGATGAAGGTTAAGAAGAGCTGAGATTCGAGGCAGAATCAAATATAGTTCTGTATATATTTGATATAGATTCTAAAGGAATTCTCAAACATAAAAAAATAGTAAATGAATAGTGTTAAAAAGTAGTTGTTGGTATATGCCATTGGAGAGCGGAATAGTTTGTACAACCCAAATTTAATTTTGTATTTGTGTAAGGCTTGAATAATCATAGTCATTCAAAATTTTCTACAAACTGTAGGTAGCAATAGCTTTCATCCACTTTCATTCAAAGTAGTTCTTTAAATCAACATAGTAGAGTCGAATGAAATTAAGATTCAGAAATTATGTACCATGTACCTTAGTATATGGTAAGATCTAATTTGAAAATACACTTAAAACGTATGCAAATATAATACATTAGTTTAATAAGGTGAAATAAGAAGAAATTGTTTTAATGCAAATTAAAAAAAATTACATAAATTCAATTAGAAACATATTTATATCTTCTATTAAATCTTTGACATATAAATGACTGAACTAGAACTATTTGGCCAGAATTATCTAAACATTTTATTAAAATAACATCATCAATGTATATAAAGAGAAAATTTCTAATTGCAAACTTTGAAACTCAATTTATTTTATGTGAATCAATCAAAGGAAGAAGTATACAACTATCCGATATAAATGTCCTAAATACAAAATTTGAATATTCTGCGGCTAATCATTTTTCAGCAATGCCCATAGCGCTCATATATCTTACATTGAAATTTTTCGCTGCATAGAGCAAGTATTGCAACATAAATTTTATTAAAGCAACCATATGTTATACTATTCCTAAATTCAAAATTTCAACATTTTACAGCTAATCGTTATTTAGTAATGCCCCACATTGTTTGTCCGTTATACTGATTTTTTTTTTATACAGTGCAAACTGCAATCAAAAGAGGATCTGCTGCACAAGTAAAATTTATAAGTTCTAAATACCAAATTTCAATCGTCTACGGGTAATCATTTTTCGGTACATGCGTACATTCAGACGCAACAGAAAACTAGTCAGAACTAGTCCAGGAAAGGTCAAAATGGATATTTAAAGTTTCAAATTTAAGTTTTCTCGTACGTACATACACCTAAACGTATCCGAATTTAAAAGGCTAAAATTCTTGTCGATTCGAGATCAACCATAGAAACTATTGCTCTCCAGCATCTCTCAGAACTTTGGGGAAAACACGAAATAAACTTCTGCGTATTTATATCAAATTAGTAAGAGTCTATAAAAAGGAGATGTTGAATGGTGGATAAAGGTTAAGAAGAGCTGAGATTTGTGGTAGAATCTAATATAGTTCTGTATGTATTTGAAATAGATGCTGAAGGAAATCTCAAACAGAAGAAAATAGTAAATGAATAGTGTTAAAAAGTAGTTGTTGATAATGCCATCGGAGAGCTGAATAGTTTGTACTACCCAAATTTAATTTTGTATTTATGTAAAGCTTAAAAATTCATAGTCATTCAAAAATTTCTACTAAGTGTAGGTAGCAATAGCTTTCATCCACTTTCATTCAAAGTAGTTCTTTAAATCAACATATTAGAGTTGAATTTCATTGGTTGCAATGGAATTGAGATTCTGAAATTCTGTACCATGTACCTTTGTATATGCTAATATCTCATTTGAAAATATACTTAAAACTTATGTAAATATAATACCTTAGTTTAATAAGGTAAAATAAGAAGAAATTGTTTTAATGCAAATTTAAAAAATTTGCATAAATTCAGTTAGGAGCATATTTATATCTTGTATTAAATCTTTGACAAATAAATGACTGAAGTAGAACTATTTGGCTAGTATCATCTCAGTATATTATTAAAATGACATCATCACTGTATATATAGACGTAAGAAAGAGGAAATTTTTAATTGTAAACTTTTAAACTAAATTTATTCTACATTTTGAATTCTTTAAATGCTGTTATATACAATGGGTATTACAATCAAAAGGAGACTTGTACAGCTATCCGATATAAATGTCCTATACAAAATTTGAATATTCTATGGCTAATCATTTTTCACCAATGCCCATAGCGCTCATATACCTTAGATTGAAATTTTTCACTGCATACAGTAAAGATTGTAATATAAATTTTAGGAAAGCAACTAGATGTTAAACTATTCCTAAATGCAAAATTTGAACATTTTACAGCTCATCATTATTTAATAATGCCACGCATTATTTAACCGTTTTACTGAAAATTTTCTTTTTATAGAGTGAAAATTGCAATCAAAAGAGGAGATAATACAAAGTAGATTTTACCTAAATACAAAATTTCGAGTGTCTACGGAAAATTATTTTTTCGTATATGCGTACTTCAGTTCAGACGTAAGAGTAAACTAATCAAAACTAGTTCAGGAATGGTCAAAATGGATGTTTAAAGTTTCAAGTTTAAGTTTCCTTGTACGTAGATACACTAAAACTTATCAAACCTTAAAAGTCTGTAATTCTTGTAGATTCGAGATTAACCATAGAGACTATTGCATTCTAGTTATATCTCAGAATCTCCTCTATTGACTAAAATAAAAACAAAATGTATGTTTCTTTGTACGTACACACAACAAAACTTATCAAAATTTAAAAAGGCTGTAATTTTTGTCGATTCTAGGTCAACCATAGAGACTATTGCGCTCCAGCATCTCTCAGAATTTTCTTGTATTGACTAAAATAAAACAAAATGTAAGTTTCCTTGTTTTGTACATACACCGAAACTTATCCGAATTTAAAAGGCTGTAATTCTTGCCAATTCGAGATCAACCTAGAGACTATCTCGAATCGGCAAGAATACAGCCTTTTGCACTATTGAGACTATTGCGCTCCAGCATCTCTCAGAATCTTTTGTATTGAGTAAAATAAAACAAAATGTAAGAGGACTTAAAATGAAAGGTAAAACTGTAGAATTCTAATGGACACCATCTCATAACTATTAACAAGGAGAGGCATAAAATCATATGTTGAAGAGAGCCTTATTTCTTTAGATATCCCTAAAAAGATGTATACGATAGAGTACTGTGCAAAAATATGAGGTGATTTAAATCGAAGGATAAACCCTGAGAAAATATTAACTATGGCTGGAAAGTCTTTAATCGCAATTTTAGTTAAAGAGGCTGTGGCTTATTTTAGACTGAGAATGGATATGATTGCTTCCCACCTGAAAGATAGGCAAACTCACTGATAGTATGTGCCTTAACATATGAAATCTCCAAGACAGAAAATATGAATAAAGAACACTTATTTGTTTATCCAGAACCTGGAGCTACGTTACAACGTAGATGGGATGTTTGCCTGCTCTATTGGATTGCCATGTCTTGAACACTAATTCTCCTCTCTTTTAATTGTTGATTTTAGATGAATGATTGTAATTTTGTAATTTTTTTAAATATTGTCCACTTTTAATCTTTTAAGTGTCTTGGTATTCTTAAATAATTTTGTACTTTAAGTATTAATTTTATTTTTGGTGTTAAAGTGAATGGCTTATTTTTGTAGATTAAATTCCTTTTTTGCATTACGTAGAAACAATTTATCAAAATTAATTCAACCATGGTCAAATTGAGTATTTACATTGATATGTGAACGCTGAAAGTTTTCGAGATTGCAATGCTTCCTTCACATATTTGTGAAAGAAAAATGAAAAATAATTTCCAATTTAAAAGAATTATATTTTTAAAAGCTTCTTTGTCATGTAGTATGCAAGAAAACATGGAATATTTGATGTCACAACTTCTTTACGCATAAAATAAATGAGCATTTCATAACCGATCCTTAAGAAATAAATTAGCTTTGTTTAAAGATAAATCGACGCAGCATAACATAATTCTATGTAACCGAGTACGTACTTCTAGAACGTGTTATTGCGATACCGCATTTAAGACCGCACTCTGTTTTCATTTATAAACAGATACTTAACAATTGGGCATTTTCTACTTCTTTGAAAAAAAAAGCGTTTGAAGATTTTGGCCTCGAGGGGAAATTCGACAAGTCTCCTAACGTCCCTTTAGTGAAGAAAAAATACGTGAGTAATGAACCTTAATGATAGCGGACTTGTTTTGTATTTGTTCGTTTGTTATTTTTAAATCCCCACTCTATTAAAGTTAACAGAATATAAATGTTTTTCTAAGCCACCATTTTAAATGATTCTACTTTTATCTATGATAGGGCCTTTTATTGATTCCTAGCAGTGGGACATTTTATAACATTTAAGCATTTTAAGAAGAATTTTATACCCATTTCAGAAACGGGATATATTTAATAGCAAAATATTTTAAAAGCTTGGATTTTGGTAACAAACCAAATCATTTACAGTCATTTCGAACAATAGGAGGAAATATTTATATAAACTCCATATGATTTTATTTTACATTCAAAGGTACTTTAGATTCTCAACGTAATAGTGTGGTATGAGAAGAGTTCATGTACTGGAACTTAGCTAGAAACAGTTATCTGTCATATTGACATGTTTTCATTTTTTACTAGCATATTTTACTAGCATTTACTAGCATTATTCCTATTTTACTAGCATATAACCCGTCAAATGACGGGATCAGTAAAATTTTTAATTTTCCAGAATTATAAAGTACCCTATGAGACAGATAAAAAAATGGTTTGTTGTTTGGCTGAGAATTATGTTGCACACAAAAAATAATCGATGATTAATTTAAAATCATCACATATCTGCTTATCTATTATTTAACCCAAATATAAAAGAAAATTATTTGCGTAATATCTAAATTTAGTGATAAAACGTATAAAAATAATGCAGACGGCATTTAAATGATTTAAAATAAGAAATTATTAAATGAGATGCTTACAGGACTGATGTCATAATGCTAAAAAAATATTATTTTTACCTAATTATTATGTGACAAAAGGATAAATTTAATCGCCTGATCTTAACCGGGAAAAATAGGGCTTGAAATAATGGCATCAAACGCTCGAAAAGGAGGGAAGAGGTGGATTTTGAACATTTTAAAGACTACAGTATTTTTTGTTGGGATATGATGCATATCTATATCAATTTATTTTAGAATCGGATAGGTAGTTTTGGAGAAGATAAACTTTACTCGCTTTGAATTTTGCTAACCCTAACTAATCAAAAATCCAATAAGGATGCGTATATCCATTCCAGGTCCAACCACTTCATAAATTCGAGGACAGATGGACAGATAATTTAGGCTATTATTATATAGGGGATTATACATCTAAGTTCTTTACGAACGATACCTTTGGGGGGCAGGGCAAGCCTAGGGGTCTTCTGGTTCTAAATTACGAGAACCCAGAGTGGGTAATGTTCCTGGCATCCTTAAAATACCTTAAGTCCCACTTGCTGACCGGGTGGTGTTAAATAGGTAACAGGTTTTCAGTCATGTTAAGGCGTTAGGATAATGCCTGTATCACCTGCTGCATTCGAAAAAAATTCTTTGCAATTATTAAACTCCCTTTTCTCAGTACCACTAAGTAATAAAACAGTATTAATTGTAAACCATTCTCTGGAAATAACAAAATTTTATTTTCTATTTTTAAAAATGTATTTTAAAAGTACTTTTTCAAATTATTAAAAAAGCATTCTATCAACTACATATAAATACGTTGATATACTTTACTAGCATATCGCCCGCAATATGACAGGATCAGTAAAACTTTGAGAACGCTAACTCAACAAAATTCCATTATGAAAGCCTCTATCCATTTTAAATCCAATCGCTTCATAAGTTCGTGAACACACGGACAGATATTATAACTTAGGCTATTATATATGGGGTGATATAACTTAGGCTATTATTATATAGGGGACTATAAATCTAAATTCTTTGCGAACGATACCTCTGGAGGCGGGCAGGGCAAGCCTGGGGGTCTTCTGCTTGGTCCCTGCTTCTAATTAAATTCTAACAAAATTTTATTTTCTTTTTTTAAAAATGTATTTTAAAAGTACTTTTTCAAATGCTTAAAAAGGCATTGTTTCAACTACATATGAATACGTTGATATACTAAACTAGCATATAGCCCGCGATATGACGGGATCAGTAAAATTTAGCACATCCTTACTCATTAAAAATCCAATATTGATGCCTCTATCCATTCCAGGTCCAACCGTTTCATTAATTCGAGGACAGACGGATAGATAACTTAGGCTAATATTATATAGGGAATTACGTTGTTTATCTGTGGCAGTATTAATACACTTTATATAGAGAATTTTCGTTAAATATAGTATGTATTGCAATCAAAAATGAAGCTATACAAGCTCATATTGAGCCCATGATAAAGAACAACCTATAAATAAAAAATTAATTAATTAATTTGAATTATTTCATTTTGAACAGAACAACAGAACACAGTTTTCCCTAACTATAAAATTCTATGAATACAAAATATAAAAAACATTGTCCCGATATCTTTTCAGTACGTATGTATTTATTTCACAATTCATAACTTCATTCTGTTGTGATTATAAAGGAAATCCTATTTGCATAAACTTTTCAAAGTTATGAAAACTTATTCACTAATACATTTCAGTCAACTAGAATTTTTATTTCTGAAATATAGCACCTCAAACAAATAGGTCTAGATACAAACATAGTAATACATACACGAAAATATGAGGTTTGATCCGATAGAGAAATTTCTTGTTTGAAAGAAAACCATTCAAAATATTTATAGATTTATGACTAGTTAAATATGAGTAATGTATAGAAAAATTTATATACTACTTATATCTAACTAGTCGTAACTCTCTATATTTTTTTCAAATCCCGTTTTAATAAAATTGCTGAGCATTGAAATAAATTATTGCATAGTAATTCAAACGGAGTTTCTAATACAATTTACTAAAATGTTCAATAGTTTTGCAAAGGCAGGATTTTTTCCCATACCAATAAATATCTCACTGATTTTAGAGAAAGCAAGACATAGCCGTATTCTCTTTGTGTTTGTGGAATTTATCCTAAAGTCAAAACATAACGGTACTTTTGTTCCCTTCTCAACTCTGAAAGAAAGAAATCTTATCATCATATTCTGACTTCTAGCAAAATCTAGCTAAAGATTGTACAAACCTTTATATCCAAAATTTTCTTTGCTGTCTTCAATTTCTTTAAAATATTCTTTTTCAGAAATTCTTATTTCGTTGTTTAGTGTTCGTTGCTTATTTTCAATTTGTATTCACAAATATTGTTCTATAAATGTAATATTATAATGTAGAAATGAAAATATCATGATAGGCAATTCTATATAATACCATTGTGATTAAAACCTTAAAGGAAGCATTTAGGAAATATTCCCCATATAAAATATGGTAGGAAAATATGTATAATGACAAATATGTATATGTGTATATATGTATAAAAGAAATCCTATTTGCTTAAACTTATCAAAGTTATGCAAACTTATACACTAATACGTTTCACTCAACTAGAACTTTTATTTCTGTAATATAGCACCTCAAACAAATAGGTCTAGATACAAACATAGTAATACATACAGGAAAATATTATATTTGATCCGATAGAGAAATTTCTTGTTTGAAAGCAAACCATTCGAAATATTTATAGATTTATGACTAGTTAAATAAGAGTAGTGCATAGAAAATGTTATATATTACTTATATTTAACTAGTCGCAACTATATATATTTTTTTCGAATCCTGTTTTAATAAAATTGATGAGCATTAAAATAAATTATTGCATAGTAATTCAGAATATAAAAGGAGTTCCTAATACAATTTCCTAAAACTTTCAGTAGTTTTTCAAAGACAGGATTTTTCTCATATCAATATATATCTCACTGATTTTAGAGAGAGCAAGACATAGCCGTATTCCGCTTTGTGTTTGTGGAATTTATTCTAAAGTCAAAACATAACCGTACTTTTGTTCCCTTCTCAACTCTGAAAAAAAGAAATCTTATCATCATATTCTGTCTTCTGGCAAAATCTAGCTACCGATTGTACAAAACCTTTATATCCGAAATCTTCTTTGCTGTCTTAAATTTCTTTAAAGTATTCCTTTTCGGTAATACCTGTTTCGTTTTGTAGTTTTCGTTGTTTATTTTCAATTTTTATCCACAAATATTATTCTATAAATGTAATATCATAATGTAGGAATGAAAAACATGATAGGCAATTGTGTATAAAATACCATTGTGATTAAAACCTCAAAGGAAACTTTTAGGAAATATTCCATTCATAAAATATGCTAGGCAAATATGTATAATGACAAATATGTATATGTATATATGTATAAAGGAAATACTATTTGCTTAAACTTACCAAAGTTATGCAAATTTATACACTAATATATTTCACTCAACTAGAATTTTCATTTCTGTAATATAGCACCTCAAAAAACTAGGACTAGATACAAACATATTTATTCATACAGGAAAATATTATGTTTGATCCGATAGAGAGATTTCTTGTTTGGAAGCAAACCATTCGACATATCTATATATTTATGACTAGTTAAAAATGAGTTGTGCATAGAAAATGTTATATATTACTTATATTTAACTAGTCGTAATTCCATATATTTTTTTCGAATACTGTTTTAATAAAATTGATGAGCATTAAAATAAATTATTGCATAGTAATTCAGAATATAAAAGGAGTTCCTAATACAATTTCCTAAAACTTTCAGTAGTTTTTCAAAGACAGGATTTTTCTCATATCAATATATATCTCACTGATTTTAGAGAGAGCAAGGCATATCAGTATTCCTCTTTGTGTTTGTGGAATTTATTCTAAAGTCAAAACATAACCGTACTTTTGTTCCCTTCTCAACTCTGAAAAAAAGAAATCTTATCATCATATTCTGTCTTCTGGCAAAATCTAGCTACCGATTGTACAAAACCTTTATATCCGAAATCTTCTTTGCTGTCTTAAATTTCTTTAAAGTATTCCTTTTCGGTAATACCTGTTTCGTTTTGTAGTTTTCGTTGTTTATTTTCAATTTTTATCCACAAATATTATTCTATAAATGTAATATCATAATGTAGGAATGAAAAACATGATAGGTAATTGTGTAAAAAATTCCCTATAGAATCGTCTAAGTTGTCTGTTCATCTGTCCACGAATTTATGAAGCGGTTGTAAGGGGAATAGATAGAGGCATTCATATTGTACTTTTGATGAGTTAGGGTTAGCAAAATTCAAAGTGAGTTCGAAAACGTTCGAAATCCACCCCTCCCCCCTTTTCAAGTGTTTAATGCCCTTATTCCCAGCTGTGTTGTCCCCGGTTAAGAGCAGAACATTAAATTTATCAATTTATCACATAATATATAGGTAAAAGTACATTTTTTCTATAATTATGAAGTTATTAATTTAATCATCTCCTTTAATTATTTTTATTTTAAATTATTTAAATATTATAGACCTGATTTTCATACCTTTTATCACCGAACTTAGATATTACGTAAAGAATTTTCTTTTATATTTGTATTGAATAATAGATTAGGTACGTATGTGCTAATTTTAAATTTAATCATCGAATATTTTTTGTTGCAATGAAAATTTTATCACCGGTATTAACAACAAAATCTTTTCATAAAAGTCTAGGAGTCTATTTCACAGACTAATAAACATCTAGCGTTTAAGTTTATATATCTTTGAAAATTAAGAAGTTAGTTTGTTTGTGTGTTTGTTTTTTATACATAACCCCACGTTAAATTTTGGACATCATTCATATATACCACCAAATAATCACTGTCAATATTAAAACCTCTGCTGTCCATCCTATCACGTAATATGACAAGATAAATTAAAGTTGGCAACTAACATGCGTCAGTAAAGATAAACAAATTATTGAGCGTGTACCAGATAATTCTCAGCAGAAAAACAAACCATTTTTTACATGCCTTATAGGGTACTTCACAATTCTAGAAAATTAAAAATTTTATGGATCCCGTCATATAATGAGGTATTTGCTAGTGTAGAAATAAAAAAACATGATAGGTAATTGTGTATAAAAAACATTATGCTTAAAATCTAAAAGGAAACTTTTACGAAATATTCCACTCATAAAATATGGTAGGCAAATATGTATAATAAACTATAATACGTTTTTGGTACTGGTCATTTTTTCCCATTGTATGCTATTTATCCTTGGAGAGCAGCTAAGATCATAGTGCGAGTAAAACCTGTCAGAATGTGGTTCTAACAGTTTGTTTTTTCTCTAAGCAAATAACCAAACAGGTTATTAGATATATATTTTTTAATCCTACTTAAAACATAGTTACTTTTAAATGCTTAAAAATATCTGCATGTTATTGTCGCAAGAATCAAATATTATAATTAACGTTGAAAGGTAAATACGTGAAATGTTGTTTAATGTAAATAGACTCAAATGAGATTCTTAATATTAGAGTTAAAATTATTAGAGGAAATATTAAAACACACATCGCTTTCGTTTTAAACACATTCTCCTTTGTGAATACAAAACAGCGGTAACTTCAAACATACTTCATTCAAACACTAAGAGTTAATTACTTACACTTACAATCGAGACGAAAATTGTTTGTTGTGAATCCAATGAAATAATAATTAGAGTGAAATGCTCTTTTGAGTCACAGGCAACAGTGGCATAACAATCCGCTTTCAAACGTCGAGTACGTGAAAATTTTCTTTTAATATTCGATTTTAACAGTGATTAGAAATTGCAGATACATATTATAACGCAATGAGTTATCACAAAATTAACCGAATTGATAAGCCGATCAGAAATTTCATCATATGTGAAAGTTTTGTAGGGTAAAGTGAGTGATATCATTACAATTTGAAAGATCCTATAATGTCAAATTGTACCTATGCTGTTCTTCAGTTATTCACAATCAAAACTTACCAACCGTTTCTCTAGGGTTTTATTTGCAACAGAGTACGTAACCCTAACTCTTACTACTATTATATAGTAAACCTATTCTTGGTTTGGAAGGGACAGCTATGTTCTTCTTTTTTTAACACAAAGGGACTTGGACCTATTGATATTTTACGATATTCCGAAAGTATCAAACGTATATGACAACATTACCAATCTGAATATCCTGCAAAGTGAAATTGTACCATAGTTTAACTATGGGTAATTGAAGTTACTCACAGTCAAAACTTACCACCCTTCTAGGATTTTACTTGCATCAGAGAATGTAATTCTAACTCTTATTACTATTTAATAGTGAACCCATCCTTGTTTTCTAATGGACAGGTATTTCCTTAATTATTAACACAAAATCTAATTAGTCGGAGAATAATTGATATTACGAGATTCCAAATCTCTCAAACGTATACGACAGCATTATCAATCTGAATATCTTGCAACGTCAAATTGTACCACAGTTTGACTATGGGTAACTGCAGTTACCCACAGTCAAAACTTACCGCCCTTCTAGGATTTCACTTGCATCAGATAATGTAATCCTAACTCTTACTGCTATTTAATATTGAACCCACCTTTGATTTCGAATGTACAGGTATTTTCTTAATTATTAACGCAAATTCTAATTAGTTTGGGAACTATTGCTTTTACGAGATTACGAAAGTCTCAGACGTATATGACAGCAGTATCAATCTGAATATCCTGCAACGTCAAATTGTACCTACACTGTCTGCAGTTACTGACAGTCAAAACTTACTCTTCTAGGATTTTACTTGCATCAGAGAATGTAATCCTTACTCTTACTACTATTTAACACTGAACCCACCCTTGTTTTTTAATGGGCACGTATTTGTTTAATTATTAACACAAATTCTAATTAGTCTGGTGACTATTGCTTTTATGTGATTTCAAAAGTCTCAAAAGTATATGACAGCAGTACAAATATGAAAATCCTATAATGACAAATTGTACACATACTGTTTCCTCCAGTTATTTACTATCAATACTTACCAAAAGTTCCTCTGGGGTTTTTCTTGCATCAGAAAATGTAATCCGAACTGTTACTAATATTATAAAGTGACCCTACCCTTGGTTTATAATGAAAAGTTTGTTCTTTTTATAACTCGAGGACGAATTAGACTGAGACCTACTGTTTTTACTTGATTCCATATGTCTCAAATCTGTATGAGAGCAGTATCATTTGAACCTACAAAGTCAGAAAAGCAAAACATTACCCAACTTTATCGGTAATAGTATTGAGGTTATTTTTGTCAAACAAAGTCTTCATCGTAGATCCTAACATATGTCTTGCATCAATCAACATATGATCAGTTTGTTTAAAATGTGTGTTCCGTTTAATATCTATCATACTCAAATGCATTTGAGTATGATAGAAATGAATTGTATATACGATCTAGTTTTTCTCACCAACAGACGTTGTACTCATTATTGTTAAATGAATGTTATATATTGCGAGGCTATCTCTGATTTCTTCCTGTTTTATAACCTTAGCAGTCCCTTTCTCCAAAGCTATTTTATCCTTATTTCTAGGATAGAAAGTTAAATGCTTCATTGATATCGTAAAACAGAATTTTTCTGATCTTTAGACAAGGGTTTGTTGCTTAAAATTGATTGCAAACAGCTATGAACATCCATGACAGATGCAAAGTTCGAACCCATGACTTTGTAGCTGAAAGATTGTCTGCCTTCGTTTTTATTGTTCGTTTTACTTGAAAAAATTTAATAAATTACAATGCATGCTAATTGTTGTTAAAAACTAGCTAGACTATAATCTTTTATTCGTTCTAATTGTGAAAATTGAGGTTAGGAAAAACAATAAATAAAATAATTTATTAGCAATTAGTGAACAATACATCAGAAAACATGAGAAACAATAAATATTTGTATTCACCATCACTCTAACGGCTAATGCCTTAAAAAAAGTAAAATAAAATAATATCTTCCTAAATCATTTTTGTCTTGTACCTTTTGGCTTTTAACTTACCCTTCTCTTTCAATCACTTACGATTGTTACTTTCTATTATTATAAAAGTAATAAAAGTTTCTTTGCTTTAATGGTCATGATACACTGATATTTCATCAAACACTACTGACATGAAAATGACTTCCGTGAAATTCATAAAACCACTATTTAAGTCCATAATATCAATATCGTTTTAGTTGTTTATCTACCAAAGATCTACTAATAAACTGTTGAAAATTATTCTTTGTTATTTTATAGGTGGAAAAAAGTTATGAAAACTTTCATGACTATTATTACACTTAAAAGTCCTTGAGCAACAGAAAAATTAATCATTTCTTCACACAACACTTTAAATTAAATCCCACAATATTTTGATGTACTTACGTACATTATTTATTTTTGAGTACAGTTTATTTCTATTACCATCCAATGGCATACCTAGAAATCAATATTTTGAAGGGGTGATAGTATATATATTCATTGCTATGAAAAAAGCAATTACTTTAGATTAGAATTACCATTTGTAAAAAAACCCAAAAATATGCTATATCAATATTATATCCTCTATATAAAGATGCTCAAAGATTTTTATAATTTTTATTAAGTAATATTCCATAAATGAAGTCGTTTAAAGAAAATAATAAAGATACAACTCAATAAAAAAAATTTTATTCGAATAGATTGAACCTTGTATTGCTGAAAATAAATTAAAATAATTTGGTGATTATAAAATTGCCTAGAAGAGAAGAATGACTTCTGTAATTTTTTTTGCCAGGAAACTGTCGGAGAGGGTAGGGAACTTATCCTATATAGATGCACCCTCTCATTTCATCTATAAACTTTAATCCAGAGACAATTTTTAAGATAAATCAAAACCTTTTCTATTATTTTCTAGGAGATTGGTTTATAGAGAATTAGTCTTTTCACTTCATGATGTGATATTTACGTGTAAGGAGAAAAGAAAGCTATTTTTTCGTTTTAAAAGATATACAATTTTACAACAAAAGAATTATATTGTATATTCATAACTATACAACTGTACTTCATTTTAGAAAAAAATCTTAATGGGAGAGTCGTATATAGTCCCTTTGGCATACATCTCCTGGGTACTCCACAGTTCTCATGCATAAAAGATAACACTGTCCTATTCAGGCAATTTTTAGGCATCGCTGAACATCTACTGTCGCTTTAAAAACTCTCACGTAACAGCAGATGACAACCTATGTTTTACATATGAAAATAATTCAGATAAATCTCATTACAAACACATTTTAATAAGGAATTTTTCCTTATCAAGACACCACTCTCTGAATGTAATCTATTTTACAAAGTTTTTTACCCTAGAATGCTATCCTATTCTTGTTAACCGTAGTTAAGTAACTACGGTTACATTTTGTTACATTTTGCAAGATTTTTACAATATTTTATTAAAAGCAAAGAAAGGCAATGCATGCGCTTTCATTTAAAAAATTGATTTATTATATACTAGAGCTATTTTCAATTTTTAACGATTTGTTATTTTAATTACAAAACGTCAATGATACGAAAAGATAGCTTTCTATGGTTAATTAACTACATTAAATACAGAAATTTAATCCATCATAAAAGCTAATTAATGAAATCTACATGTTAGTTTAATCCTTGAAAATCCTTTACGAAAATTTAGAAACAGTTCCTTACTTGTCTTAGGATATACTTGTAGGTTGCTATAAATAAACAAAATAATAAAGTATTTAAAAATTCCATGAACACTAATTTCGATACTTCACATACGTAGAGATAACTCATCTAAACTGTATTAATATGTAAATTTTTCCAGAATTGTAAGTAGTGCAAAATTATTGACGATCTATTCATAGAAAGTGAAATATTCAAGATGAATATTCATATAACTTCCATACCATTTTAATTTAATTTTCTGAAATGAACTTTCAATAGTCCATTGCATTAAAATGGATACATATCAGTTAAACGCTTTTTATTTTCTTAGTAAAATTTATAAAGGTATCTAAATGAAGTTACGCAATGAAAATTATTTTTAGTGACTTCGATGTAATAAATTCTGCAAATATTTTCCTATTCAAAGTTCTCCTTTCATATTAATTTCTAACTCATTCCGAAGCAGTATTTAATCTTTACTATCTAGTAAGAAAATAAAATTGTCATGTGACAAATAAAACTGTAGGCTTGTGGAACAAATGACATAAAAATAAAATTCTGGTACATTTAATATTTCAAGTGTTGTTCTTGCGCTTAGAGCAACACTCGAAATGCTGATGATTTCCTTTAAAACCAAAACTGCCTGAGAATAGGTACTAAAACCGACTTTTATTGTTAACGAAGAAAAGTTTAATTTAAAGAATTTTTTTTCAGAATTTACCTGTATAATCGTCAGTATGAACACTTAAAAATACGATTATTTGGTTTTAATAAAAATAATTCTAGTAAATAAAACTAAATTACGCTTTTAGTACTTAAAATCTATAAATATTCATAATACAGAACTAATAGTGTTAAACGGAAACAATATTACATAGGTAAATATTTTTTCGGTTATTCTCAATTAAATCAGCTATTTTCAAAATAGCTGATTAACGGGTAATATATATGAATAATATATATGATAATATATATGAATAATTGATAACATTTTGTATTAAATATTTCATTGACATTTTTTTTAAATTGTTGTAAATTATTTCAATTTGGTTTCATAATATCAAAAAGGTAAATATTTAAAGTAATACTGTATGATCTAAAAGGTGGGGCAAATTTTAAAATTGAATAATAATTCGACAGTAAATAAAGATAAAAAGGTAGGATATAGGATATGCACAAAATAGATGGAAGTAACATCGGTTTTATTTTGTGATGTAAAGAAAAAAAATCATTGACTAATTTATTTTCTATAAATGATGGTACCATCTTACTGCCACTGGATTCTGTAAACCAGTATATAATTTGACTCAATCCTACTGCACATGTGTTGCTTAGTATTTCAAATCTAATCTATTATGAACAAAGCAATAAAATAAATATGAAACTTAGACAACTTTCAGTATTATTGCCTATTTTTTTAGCAATCAGTTTCCATTTTAAACATCACAGAATGCCATTTATGTAAAAAAAACTCTATGATAAAATATTTATTTAGTATCCATTGAAAACACAGTGTGGGAAAGCAAAACTTCGTAAAAAATAAAGCTATTTGTCAGGATTTCAGTAGTTGTTCCTGCTGAAAAAGTTACTTTATGTGTGAGGCATGAAATATTCTAAAATGAACACTCACTGTTATAAAATGAAATTTTACATATTATGTAAAATAGCACTTTATAGCACATGGTGTACATTAAAAAAGAAACTTTATGTACAAACTGTGTTATAAAATGAAATACATTTATGTACGTATATGTACCTTTATTTATTACAAAGGAAAGTTGTGTAATATAGGTATTCGTCAGGATTTCAGTAATTGTACCTGCTGAAAAAGTTACTTTATGTGTGAGGCTTAAAAAATTCTAAAATGCGCACTCAGTGTTATAAAATGAAATTTTACATATTATGTAAAATAGCACTTTATAGTACAGGTTGTACATAAAAAAATTATGTACACACTATGTTATAAAATTAAATACCTTTGTGTACGTATATGTACCTTTATTTATTACAAAAGAAAGCTTTGCAATAAATAAAGGTATTCGTCAGGGTTTCAATAGTTGTACTTGCTGGAAAAGTTACTTCATGTATGACGCTTGAAAAATTCTAAAATGTACATTCACTGCTATAAAATGAAATTTTACATATTATGTAAAGTTTTCTTTTATAGCACAGTCATAATACATAAAAAAGGTAGTATAGTACATAAGAAAGTAAATTTATGTACACACTGTGCTATAAAATGAAATACCTTTATTTATTACAAAGTAAAGCTTTGTAATAAATAAAGGTATTCGTCAGGGTTTCAGTAGATGTACATGCCGAAAAATTTATGTGTGAGGCTTGAAAATTTTTCAAATGAACACACTGAGATATAAAATGAAATTTTACATATTATGTAAAAATTTCATTTTATAGCACATAAGTTTAACCTATAATAATAATAAATTCGATTTTTATAAAGAATGGAAGATAAATATCATGAGCTGATCAAAGAGTGCACAGCCTTCGGTATAAGTATATGTTATATCACGATTCGTAAGATTTGAAAAATTCTACTTCTTAGATTAATTATTAGATAGAATTTATTTGTGTGGATAGAATTATATTTAATTTGTGTGCTGAAATTGAAAAATCTAGAGCTTAAAAAAGAAGTGTTTAAAAAATTTAATTTAAAATTCTAATAAATGAATTCTGTGTTTAATATACTGGCAGTACAAAATGTTTACGTTACACTGTATCATTAAGTTAAGAAGAATTCAATGCTTTAAATATTTTTAATGTTTTATTTTACAAATATGGGGCATATATAGATTTCAAAAAACTAATAACATACTTTGTAAAAAGACAGGCAAGTGGTTGCATAATAATGTAGTGCCACTAACGAGAAATGCATTAAACTAAATACATGAGAAAAGTATTAATGTTTTAAACTTATTTTTATTAGTATAGGGACTTTTAGCTGTAAACTTACTAAACTGTTGCAAAAAGTTGAAAGAGCTGCATTAAACTCTTAAATATTTGTAAAAGAATTAACTATTTTGCCGATTACCCTGCATTAGAATAAAAACGTATCAAAAAGCTACATTTTTGTTGCTCTTTCCTAAAACAATATTTTATACTTTTAGAGTAAAACTTTTAAATGTATTTAGGCTTTTAAACTAACGAACCATCAGTTAATTTATTTAGCTATTTAGCTGTAGTAGTATAATACATGAGAAAGCATTAAAACTCTATTGAATAGCTGGGGCTTATTATTTAACTAATTTGGATATATATTGTACCAGTAAGGCTAAGCATTCTCTCGACTGATGACTACAGGTAATTGTAAAACAAATTTCTTCTTGAATTTACATTCCTGCCGCCAAGTTAGCGGCGAATAGAGGATTTTGAATTTATGTGTTGCTCTCCCACATTTTTTCATTCATAATAAAATATATAGGTGACTTTTTGCTCTACACTTTTGCTGTATCTTTTAAACGCCAGAATAGGGACATAAAATCACCTGAAGGAGTTTAAGCTGAAGGATTATATGAAAAGAATAGGGTCTTACATAAGCACATTAAATATACATAAAATAAAATAATCCTGAAAACACTGATTTGCTGTCTGTAACCGCAATGATCATTTATCTTCTCCAAAAGTTTATTAGATCTACTGTTTAATCCTTTGTAGTGAACGATTAAAATTTAATTGGGCTTGAATGAAATTATTTTATAAATGTTATCTATGAACCTTATATATGTGAAAAGGGTGAATTTTTTTACATTATTTGGGTTCAAGGAGATTGGAAGTTTTATCCAAATTGGGGATTGTTAAAACTCCCAAAACACTCTTTTGTAATGCATGAGAATGGTATTTTTTAATGTTAATTATATTGGAAGAACAATGAAAAATTACCATTAAAATGGTATAATGATTTAATAGCTAAACTATTTAACTATTCTTTTGGTAAGTAATTTTAGATTCAGTCACATGTGAGAAAAATCGAATTATCTGTAAATCAAGTTTAAACATATATATATATATTTATATATATATTTTTTAAAGAAGGAAAAAGATTAAGCATGTGCTGTCGTGTATTGCTAGTTTACAATATTAAATCATAGAAAACAAAAATATATTTATTCATATATCTTTAAAAAAAGAGAAAAAATGACTTAACATGGGGTTTCGTTGTGAAACCAGTGCACGTTAAAGTGTTAAACCTATTTGAGAACAAGTAAGAAATACCCATGCTCTGAATTTCATTCGAACTCATGGAGTATGATGTTGAAAGCTTAAACCGTTTCTGAACGGCATCGTTCAACCTATTTATATAATGTCATATTTGGTATGGAGAGCTAGAGTCAATTGTTTAACTACATGAGAGCTACTGAAACCTAGATATACTGCTTAAATCCGATTCCAAGTAGCTACGAATATCTCTACCAACAGCGTCACATGATCCCTCAACCTTCGGTACCGAAGAGCAGCTCTCTACCCATTTCACCATAGTTTCGTTTTGATTAACAGAGAGTTTAATAATACTCTTCACTCAATTTATGTTACCTCAAAAATAAATTAGTCAGTAAATATAATTTAAGCATTATTAACATTTCAATGGAAATGTCATGCTCATTTATACTAGTATTATGTTTGTTACATGATGGCTGAACACATAGCTTCCATTTGCATTTTAGCACATGGGTTCGAATCCCACTGAGAGCATGCATGTATGTAGCCATTCTGAACCAATAAGTTCCTACCTATTCCTCTCTCCTGTAGCGAAAATTTAACAATAGTATTCCAGAACCTCGGTAGCTCAGTCGGCAAATGCAGTGATCTCGTAATTGAAAGATTGCGGGTTCGGGGATGGACCCCCCCCCCTATATCTCTCTACGGTTCTGTACAAAAGTAAATACGGTATTTTGCTTTTCCGATTAGTAAATATCTTGTTTTACTTCGCATACTTAAAGGTTGCAGGTTCAGAGCTGGAGTAGGCCTTATATCCGCTGTGTTCTCTAAAGGTGTCTGGGGCAAGTAAAATAAGATCTTGGTCACAAAATTCTCCAAGTTCTCAAACGATACCTCTGGGGGTGGCAGGCCAAGTCTGGGGGTCTTCTGCTTGGTCCCTATTTCTAAAATAAGATGACCCAGCGGGGGTAATGTTGGTCGCGTCCGTAGCATACCATAAGCTATACGTGCCCCGCCGGGTAGAGCTAAATGAGTAATAGGTTGGCCGCCTTGTTAAAGCTATAGAATAATGTCTGTATCGCCTGCTGAATTGGAAAAAAACTATAGACTTCCAAAACTAACCAAACTATTTTAAAACTATTTTATGTGTTGCAATAAATAACGTTACAGATTAAAATTTACTCCCAAGCAAATAATATGTTTAAGATAAACATTTTTACGATTCCGTCGGCTTTGCACGTGGAAGAGTAACAATCGTAGAGAGTTTTGAAACGCAAAAAAAAACTAACGAAGATTTCATTTTTAATGCCGCTATTTCTTTTTCCCCCGAGCCCGGTTATTTCAGGAAAATGTTTGTTTTTCTTCAAGATTACAGAGCCCACGAATCAAAATCCAATTATCTTCAGCTCCATTCTGCTGCGGATTTCTTTTAATGCGCCTCATTTTGTCCCATTCATTTCGCTCATTCTGAATAGATGGATACTCTACAGTTTCGAAATGACATCTTTTTTTACGTTTATAAAACCATAAAATACTTTTGGAAATATGAATTTACACTTATAATCATTGAGATATTTCAACTGAATAGTTAAATCAGATATTGGTAAATATTAAGAATTATGTTTAGATTTCAAGGTATAAATGTAAGAAGTTCATTTATTTTAATAAAACTAAATCACAGACTTAACTTTTATTTCAATTTGTTGAAAAAATATAAAACAAATTTTTTCATAGTAAAATATGATGATGCTACTTGAAATTAAACGCATAAACTAAAGAGCGAACACTTAGAAAAAAATATATTGAGCTTATAGCTAGAATGGGTAAAGTTCATAAATATGGTGTTTTGGGAAAAATTGAAAATATTACTAAAAAAATATTTCATTAATTTTTCATAGTTTTAAGTTGTGTTACATCATAAAATTAACACTAAAAATGTAAATTTAAAAAAATCGCTTCCGAACGTGCACAGATGCCTTAAATCAGTGCTGTCCAACTGCAAAGAGTCCACGAACCATAATTCCAGTCACTGATCACCTGGCGGGCCGCAGTTTGGAAAAGTTGAACAATAACCTCTTATCTCTTATACAATAATAATTAATAGTTGAATTATTAATTATAAAAGAATGGAACAGAAGGATTATAAAACAATTTGCGATCAAGAGGAAACTTGGGGAACCTTGACTTGACCAAGAATGGTAGTCTCGGATGTTTCTTGATACCATAAAATTCTGAAAGAAATATCCTGAATAAGAAGTTGGCGGGCCGCACAATTTGTGTTGGCGGGCCGGATGCAGTTGGACATCCCTGCCTTAAATCATACTCGGAATTACTCTCGGTGGGTTTTCATCATTTGTTATAATCCTCAATATATCAATGTACATATTTTACATTGAGATATTTTGCATAATATGCTATTTATTTCTGCCGTTATCTAAAATTATCTTATAATTAATGAATATACATGTGTCCATGCAAGTTTTAAGCACCATAACTAATTTATGTATCCGTTTTTTCTGCGTAAAATACGCTTCAATATACTGTTATGGTCAAACTTTGTCATATAGTCATTGCTAAAATGTTCTTATGATGTGCATACATGTGATAATGATGAAAATCGATTAAAGACATAAGAATTTGGACTAAAAATTTGGAACAATATAAAAATTAAATTTCAAAACTCAAAACTGTAATAAATAATAGTGTAAATAATAATGTATAATAAATTTGTAATTTCTTATAGATTTCTAATTTAAACTTTCGAGTAATTAACAATATATAATTTAGTATTGAAGTAAAAGTAATTTTACTAAAGTAAAGTCTTTTAAATAATAATTAATAAAATCAATTAGTATAGTAAATAATAGTAATATATAATTAATATTATATTATATATTACTATTATATATATTATATTTTATATATATTATTTTATATTAATATTATATAAAATTAATATAATAATTAGTATAGTAAATTAAATAATAATTAGTAAAGTAAAATTAAGTATTCCATTAGTATTGAGGTACATAACGTTAATAATTCAAGCAATCCATTATAACAATTTCTTTTTCGTGTATTTTATAAGGGAACAATAATTTTTCTAAACTTATAATAATTTTAAACTCGTTCTCAACTGTCTCGGAGTATGCAAGAAATCGTCTTGCGGGGTTTAGTGCTTGTAAGACCTTAGACGGGTTTTATTATTTTCATTTCGTCAATACATTCCCTTTCATTATCATTAATTGCAACGGCATTAGCATTTAAAACTTATGAAAAAATTTCTGGCACTTTATAAACTTAATAATTTTGTATTTTATAATGCAATCAATTTGTAAAAAAAAAAGATAGATTTATTAGATTTAGTAATTCCGTTTTATGTGTAAAGATTCACTTCTATCTTCAAATCATTATACGGAAAGATATATTGTATATATTTATAAGTTATTTCAATTACAGCAAATGATACAGTGATTTAATATATACTATACTTTTAAATATTTATTACATTTTTTACATTTTCATTGTATACAACGGAAAATTTTGTAAAAATAAAAAAACATATATTTGTAAAAATAGACAATAAATCCAATGGAGACTATAAGTAACTTTTGTATACACATAAAATCTTGTATAAATAGAAAATTTTTTTCTGTATATAAAATAGGTAAAAATCTGGCACTGTATTGAAATTGAAATAAAATTATATTTATGATATAAAATATTAACATTTTCATCTTTATTAGACAAAAAAATGTTTAGCTTTTACAGCATATTCAAAAACTGAAATTAGTTTAAATTTCTTCTACAAAACTTTCTTATACAAATATTTGATGAAGCATATCATAAAAGGAAAATAAATTTGCTCTCACCTGTTACTTAATTGATTATTCATGTTATCATTTTTAAAAAATCCCGTAAGAAAGTTCGGGAATTTCTTATTTGATCATCGCTGAACAATTTTTTCAATGTGTAGCCATTTTGAGCGGTTTTTCAGCTGTACCTTGTAACAAGTGATATTCTAGAACTTATACGAAATATATGCTTTTCTAAAGTAATGACGCTATTTTTATCAAACATTTTTTTATAATCGTTTGAAAATCTTAAACACATATGTGGGCTTTAACAGTCCTATATAATTTTTAAAAATAATTAAATTAATTATTTCATTAATACCAATTAGGTTTTGGCTTTCATTGCATCATTCAAAATACATGTTCACATCTATTCATTGTTACGTTTAAGAAGGAATGCAGATTGCAACTTTTCACTAGTTGTTGGTTCGTTTTATGGAAAAGCTACCACCAATTTTTTGGTACAGAAGAGTCACACCAGCATCTACAGTTTAAACCCAATATAAAAATTGTTTCGGTGTGACTTTTTTTTTAACAGAGTGTTTTTTCTTCATTTTTTTTCTTTTTTTGGCTTGCAAGAGACTTTTAGAACATTCTAAGCTGTTTTTACCATAAAGTAACTTGTCATAAAAATAATATAAAATAAAAAAATATTTTAACAATTATACATATTTATTACCAAAACAAAATATATAAAGATAGTGTTCATAAAATATTTGTATTCGAGGTACATAGAAAATTATTAGTTCTTTAAAGTACGCTAAAATGAACATAATAAAACAAGCACAAATCAGCCAAGCTTTTATACATAATTTGAATTCCAAAATTTTCTTACCCAAAATTTTCTACCTCGTTTACCGCATCATTTACCATGAAACAGTATAAGATTTCTTAGAGAAATATCTCACTTACTCATATAGTTTATATATATATATATATATATATATATATATATATATATATATATATATATATATATATATATGTGTGTGTGTGTGTGTGTGTGTGTGTGTGTGTGTGTCTATGGTTTCGATATACTTTTAAAGAATTCAAAAACCGAAAAACTAAGAACTGTAATTGAATATTTAATTTAAATTAAGTAATATTAAAATTACACAATAGAACTTTTATAATCATTTTTATAAAAAAAATATTAAAGATAACCTAATGATAATTTAAATCTTATTTTCATTCTTTAAAATAATAGTTTTCAATTATTATGCACATTTCTTTTACACATGCGTAAAACATAATGATCGTATGTGCATAACATTGAAAATATCTTAAAATGTCAACTAGTCAGTATGACAGAGGGTAATTTTTCTAATTTAATATCAAAATTTATGCTATTGAATCTAATTCTGTTTTAAAATTCTAATTTAAATTCAAGATAAGAACTGTAATTGAATATTTAAATTATATATTATTAGAATTACACAATAGAATTTTATAATCATTTTTATTAAAAAAAATTATTATCAGTAACCTAATGATAATTTAACTAATTTTATTTTATTCTTTAAAATAATAGTTTTTAATTATTATGCACATTTTTACACATGTGCGAAAGATAATGATCGTGTGGTCATAACATTGAAAATATCTTAAAATGTCAACTAGTCAGTACGACAAGACTTTTCTAATTTAATATCAAAATTTATGCTATTGATTCTAATTATTATTTAAAATTTTATTTTAAATTAAAGAAAAGAACTGTAATTGCATATTTAAATTAAGTAATATTAAAACTACACAATAGAATTTTATAATCATTTTTATTAAAAAAAATATTATCAGTAACTTAATGATACTTTAACTAATTTTATTTTCATTCTTTAAAATAATAGTTTTCAATTATTATCTACATTTTTGCCCATGTGTAAAACATAATGATCGCCTACATTGAAAATATCTTAATATGTCAACTGGTCAGTTTGACAATATATATATTTCGTATTTTAATATCAAAATTTATGCTATTGAATCTAATTATGTTTTAAAATGCTGCTTTAAATTCAAGATAAGAACTGTAATTGAATATTTAAATTAAGTAATATTAAAATTACACAATAGAATTTTATAATCATTCTTAGTATTAAAAAAATATTATAGATAACCTAATGATAATTTAAGTTTTATATTCATTTTTTAAAAAATGTTTCAATTGTTACTCACATTTTTTACACATGTGCAAAACATAATGATCATGTGTGCATAACATTGAAAACATCTTAAAAAGTCAACTCGTCAGTATGACGGAGGATAATTTTTCTAATTTAATATAAAAATTTATGCTATTGAATCTAATAATGTTCTAAAATGCTGCTTTAAATTCAAGATAAGAACTGTAATTGAATATTTAAATTAAGTAATATTAAAATTACACAATAGAATTTTATAATCATTTTTATTAAAAAATTCATCATTATCAGTAACCTAATGATAATTTAACTAATTTTATTTTTATTAATTAAAATAATAGTTTTCAGTTATTATGCACATTTTTTACACATGAGTAAAACATAATGATAGTGTGCGTAACATTGAAAATATCTTAAAAGTCAACTAGTCCGTATTCCATGACGTAACTTTAATAATTTATTGTCAAAATTTATGCTATTGAATCTAATTATGCTTCAAAATTCTACTTTAAATTCAAGATAAGAACTGTAATTGAATATTTAAATTAATTAATATTAAAATTAAATAACAGAACTTTTTATAATCATTTTGTTAAAAAATTTGTTATCAATAACCTAATGATAATTTAAATTAATTTTATTTTCATTGTTTAAAATAATAGTTTTCAATTATTATGCACATTTTACACATGTGAAAAACATGATGATTGTGTGTGTATAACATTGAAAGTATTTTAAAGTGTCAACTAGTCAGTATCACAGGGCTAACTTCTCTATTTTAATATATAAATTAATACTATTTAATCTAATTCTGATTTAAAATTTTAAGTTAATTCAAGATCATAAAATCTTTAAAATTCAGCATTATGCGATTCACAAACCCAAACTACAAACTAACAATTACAAATACATTACCTTAAACCATAACGAGGTAAAATGTAAGACATAAGAAACGATTAATTACTATGAAACTAGAGATAAATTCGAAAAATAACTTTATCGTTAATTACATTATAAAGTTTCAAAATTAAAACTTTAATTTAAGAATATCGGCTCACATAACTTCTGTCTTAACATGTTCACTTTGCGCGTATATGAATCTGCCCGTGAATCAATGAAAGAATGCAAAAACCATAAAGCTAGGAAATGCAGCCGTGCATTTTTATGTATAAAATACATTACGGTAAATAGTTCCTGCCCCGATTTATTGACATCAAAAAATTTCTTTTATAATAAATATGTTAATTGATGTTGTGGAATGGGAATTAATGCGTTAAAGTAATGGACATTCATTATGATGGGTTAAAAAAATTAAATTTAGCGTTTACAGTAAAGAGATTATTTACGAAATTGTTCCATTTTAATGATATCGTGTTGACAGAGTGCTTCGTCAGAAATTATGGGAATCTTTAAATTTTGTTTTTCTCGACATCAAATAAATTTCGAAGGGAATAAAAATAAGAATATTCATGACTTGATTAGGTTAAGAATAATATTTGAACTGTTTAGTATGAGTTTTATTTTCTAAAAATTAACGACGGATCCATTAATACTATTAATGAGAAACACAACGAAGGTGATTTATACACATGTTTTATTCGATTCCCAACCGAAATCAGCAGCTAAATGTCAGATATCACTCCAGACATGGGAAAGTCATTGATTTTGCAGAAGGAACCTTTCAAAAATAGAATGTGCTATTTAAAATATAAAGTATGAATTAAATTTGTAAATCTATTGCAAATTAAGATTATTTTTCTTTTGAAGAATGTTAACCTTTTTCTCGAAATTATAAATAAACTATATAATTTTAGTATAATTTGCAATAACAGTTACCAGTACAATAATTTCGATTGTATCAGTAAAATGTAATTATGTAAGAATAAATTTCCAAAAATGTGCATATCTTCTTTCTTTTGACCCACACAGTTAACTCAACATCATTTACTGGTTAATGAATTAGCTCTTTAACCACGTACGTGAAATTTTTTGTATACAACAGATTATTATATAGAGCATGATTAAAAATAATTATTTAAATGTGAATCTCTTCTTTGAATTAACCCATATAGTTAACTCAACGTCATTAGCTGTTTAACCACATGCGGGACATTTTCTCTATATAACAGATTATTATATAGAGCATGTTTAAAAATAAATATCTAAATGTGAATCTCTTCTTTGAATTAACCCATATAGTTAACTCAACGTCATTAGCTGTTTAACCACATGCGGGACATTTTCTGTATATAACAGATTATTATATAGAGCATGTTTAAAAATTATTTTTTTAAATGTTCTTATCGTCTTTCCATTAACCCTCACCGTTAACTCATCGTCATTTACTAGTTAATAAATTAGTTCTTTAACCCCTTAGGTGGTATTTTTTGTATACAACAGATTATTATATAGAGCATAATTAAAAATAATTATTTAAATGTGCATCTCTTCTTTGCATTAACCCACATAGTTAACTCAACGTCATTAGCTGTTTAACCACACGCGTGATATTTTCTGTATACAACAGATTATTATACAGAGCATGTTTAAAAATATTTTTTAAATGTCCTTATCGTCTTTCCATTAACCCTCACCGTTAACTCAACATCATTTACTGGTTAATGAATTAGCTCTTTAACCCCGTACGTGAAATTTTTTGTATACATCAGAATATTATTTAGAGCTTGATAAAAAATAATTGTTAAAATGCGTATCTCTTCTTTGCATTAACCCACATAGTTAACTCAACGTCCTTATCTGTTTAACCACATGCGTGGCATTTTCTGTACACAACATATTATTATAGAGAGCATGTTTAAAAATAATTTTCTAAATGTGCTTATCTTCTTTGCATGAACCTACACAGTTAACTCAACGTCATTTACTGGTTAATAAATAAGCTCTTTAACCACGTGCTTGACATGTTTTTTGTATACAACATATTATTATATAGAGCATATTTAAAATTATTTTTCAAAATGCGCTTAGTAAATTTCCAAAAATGTGCATATCTTCTTTCTTTTGACCCACACAGTTAACTCATTGTCATTTACTAGTTAATAAATTAGTTCTTTAACCCCTTAGGTGGTATTTTTTGTATACAACAGATTATTATATAGAGCATGTTTAAAATTAATTATTTAAATGTGCTTCTCTTCTTTGCATTAACCGATACTCCACGTCATTTACAGGTTGATGAACCAGCTCTTTAAACTATTATATGGCATTTTTATACAACAAAATATTATATTAAGTTTGTGTAAAAAATAGTTATTTAAATGTGCTTTTCCTCTTTTCATTGCCCCGCACAGTTAATTCTTCGATATTTATTGGTTAATGAATTAGCTCTTTAACAAAGTACGGATCATTTTTGGTATACAACAGATTATTATATAGAGCATAATTAAAAATAATTATTTAAATGTGAATCTCTTCTTTGCATTAACCCATATAGTTAACTCAACGTCATTAGCTGTTTAACCACATGCATGACTTTTTCTGTATACAACAGATTATTATACAGAGCATGTTTAAAAATATTTTTTAAATGTCCTTATCTTCTTTGCATTAACTCAACGATTACAACAATTCGAACTCAACGAACTCAACAATTAAATCAACGTCATTTACTAGTTAATGAATTAGCTCTTTAAACACGGTCTTAGCACTTATAAAAATAATTATTTAAATGTCCTTCTCTTCTTTGCATTAACCCACACAGTTAACTGAACATCATTTAAAAGTTGAACCAGCTTTTTAAACACTTATGTGACATTTTTTATACAAAAGAATATTATATCGAGTTTGTTTAAAAATAATTCTTTAAATTTGCTTCTCCTCTTTGCATTGACCCGCGCAGTTAATTCTTCGTTATTTATTAGCTAATGAATTTGCTCTTTAACCACGTACGTGGTATTTTTTATATAAAACAGATTATTTATTATACAAATGTGTTTAAAAATAATTATTTAAACGAGCTTTTTAGCTGTGCATTGACCCACACAATTAACTCAATGTCATATTTCCTAGTTAATGAACCTGCTTTTTAACCATTTATGCAGCTTTTTTGTGTACAACATATTGTTATATAAAGTGTGTATAAAAATAGTTATTTAAATATGCTTCTCCTGTTTGCATTGACCCACACAACTAACTCAATGTTATTTACTGGTTGATCAACCTGCTTTATAACTGCTTATCTGGTAATTTTTGAATAATTCAGGTTGTAATATATAATGTGATTAAAAATAATTATTAAACATAAATTTAGATTTTATCTATTTAGGTTTTTTCTTGATAGAGTGATAGAGGAAAAGACGTACATTGACGTCTTGACTCACTCCATGGTTTATATAATGCTCATATTCTGTAAAAAATGTCTTTGAATTTAAGAAAAAATACAGGAATGGAACTAATTTTCACAATTGGGATTTTGAAAGGGAACAAAAATTGAGAAATACTATATTGTGTTAGTCTATATTTATTTAATCTCTTATCAATTATTTTTATGGACTATACAGATATTTTAGATCTTAATTGGTAGAATAAACTTCAGCCAAAAACATTATTGATAAAGAAATGTACATAGTAAAAAGAGTATAAAAGTCGCGCCCGTCTCTGTCGGCGGTCGGGCGAACTTTTATTCTTTTGAACAATTGAAAACGGCAGTATTGTACCAGTAATGGTCTTTTTGACGCACGGACGATTACAAGTGTCAAATGTGCCGTTTTGTCAACGCACCGACAGAGAAAAGAAATTGTTCTTTGTGTGACCGCGTCGGCTGGGTGCCAAAGGGCGTTTCGGCTACTCCAAGGACAAAGGTCAACTAGAGGGGTGTCGATCTCCCCTAAAACCGAGGTTTCCTGTTTGGAAAAGAAGAAACGGGAGGGGACTCCCGGCTGAACTTTGAGATGAGCAGGTTGTCTAGAGTGATCTCCTCTCAGGACAATAGGTTGCATCTACATTGAGTTGATTTGTTTTATTTAAAACAATTCCTTTTTGTTAAATAAGTGAGCAGCTGTTAAGTTTGAATCATCTACGGCTGATTATTTCGCCTCCATACCTGCTCCTTATACGAGACCCATGCGAAGTCATAGCCAAAATGACTAGGGCATGACTTACAATCGGAAGTAGAAACATCGTAAACCGCTCGGCGAGCTAACAATATTATTTACTCTATAAGAAATTCCTAGAAGTTTGGTAACTTATTGTAAATATTTACAATTCAAAGTATTTAAATATAGTTAAATTAGATCTTTATTGCAATCCAAGATATTTTGTCTAGAGATAGGTTGTCTGATAGGTTGTCTAGAGTAATCTCCTCTCTGAACGACTTTACATATATATTTCTTTAAATGTTTTTTTTTTCGTTGTAATAAATCAACATTGTTAAGTTTAAATCCTCTTCGGCTGGTTATTTCGTCTTCATACCTGCTCCTTATACGAGACTCATGCGAAGTCATAGCCAAAATGACTAGGGCATGACTTACAATCGGAAGTAGAAACATCGTAAACCGCTCGGCGAGCTAACAATATTATTTACTCTATAAGAAATTCCTAGAAGTTTGGTAACTTATTGTCAATTTTTACAATTCAAAGTATTTAAATATAGTTAAATTAGATCTTTATTGCAATCCAAGATATTTTGTCTAGAGATAGGTTGTCTGATAGGTTGTCTAGAGTAATCTCCTCTCTGGACGACTTTACATATATATTTCTTTAAATGTTTTTTTTCGTTGTAATAAATCAACATTGTTAAGTTTAATCCTCTATGGCTGATTATTTCGTCTCCATACCTGCTCCTTATACGAGACCCATGCGAAATCATACCCAAATGACTAGAGTATGACTTACAATTGAAAATAGAAACTTCGCAAACCACTCAGCGAGTTTACAAAGAGCTATTCATTTTCATTTAGGTCAATATAATCCAACCCATAGACATGGTAATAAAGGGGTATACTGCAGACTGATAATAAAATATATTAAAATAAAATTAAATGATTAAAACTAGTGCGTTACGTCTTCTTTCTTTAATGTCTGGATTTCACTTTCCTATTTTCGATTTCTGAAATTTGATTATACTGCAGATAAATAAAAGTGGGACCACACTGATTTAGGTACTGAATAACAAGTGCGAAAACTAAACTACGCATATAAATTAATGCTTAAATTTTACGAACCCTTTTTACAAAATTAGTTTTAAACAATTTAACTTTCAAATGAAGGCTTTGAAAAATGTACATCTTATCCTTTTATCTTGATATCTTGAATAAACTATGTTGGTTTTACTTTCAGTTTTCATTCAGGGTTAAAATATAAAATGAGCTATTTTTGAAACTTATTTTATACTTTCATTGCAGTCTACCACTATGTTGATCCTCTACATTATATCACCTAGGTGTATAATTTTGTTTTCAATGAGAAATTTGAATACTTTTATTTTTAAAACTATGTTTACAAGGAAGGGAAACAATATTTTAAAACTGACGTCTTGCAAATAGTGTAACAAAATGTGTAATACTTTGCTCAAAGGAGTTTAGAAAATGTGCCCGGAAATTAACCTCATATTGTGCTAAAATGTATTACAGTTAAAGCATGTATTTCATTATTTTTCTAAAAGACGAATTTGCTTGTTTCAAAATACTCATTCAAGATAAATTCCTCTTCCATGAAATATTCCTAAGTCCAATACATGTTTTTGTTCAGAATTTTACTTTTGTTTACCCTGATTATTAACACTGTAAAAATTTTTAGTGTTAATTTAAAATTCTTTTATGTATGTTTGATAATGTTTCAAAATAACTTTAAGATAAAATTTCTTATGCCTGTTACCTTAAAAATAATTATATCTGGGATTTAGGCGTGTTTGAATAAGTGTCCTAAAATCCAAACTATTTGGGTCGAAATTTAAGATATTTGATATAAGCCGTTTGGAAGAAGATATGTATATGTTTTAATTGCTCACATAAATTCTTTGAACTAATAAGGAATTCTGATCTGTGTGATCAAGTTTGAATTATGTAAACTTAAAACGTCTAACATATGTTTGTATCGAACAGGAAATTTAATTCTGTTTTTAACATTACGTTGTTAGATTTTTAACATTACGAACAATATTAAAGTTTTTTTAATATTGTATTTTAAAAAGTTAATTTAAATAATGTTTAATATGCCCTTTATCTTAAAAATAATTATATTTGTGATTTAGAGGTACTTGAATATATGCTCTAAAATGCAAACTGTTTGTTGTAAAATTTTTGTAGGCCGTTTAAAATATGATTTATGTGTTCAAATGGGTCAAAAAATTGTTTGAAATAAGAACTAATACAAAATTGAAAGGATTAAATATTATATTTAAGCTTAATATGTTAAGACTGCTAATTTGTTGTAAAACGTATCTCTTTGTTGCTATTATCTTATCCCACTTGGTCAAACAAAGCACGATTGAGCCAGAGGCTACTCGTATTAAGGCAAAGGATGAGCCTTTCGTTTTTAATGAGCACCATGAGGATGAAAGTACGATTTATGCTCATGTAGTTCCTCGCAATTTTAAACCACATGATAAATTCATGGAATTATTTATTTTCCCATCTTTGTCTGTTTTATTTTAATCTATATACTTTAGGTTTGTTAAGACGTCAAAATTACTTCTAAAAGAATTAACTTTTTTACCGGATTCATTCTGATAATAAATATAATTCGTGATATTAAAATGAACATCAAGGTACGTTAATAATTTCAGAACTAATATGAGTACTTTGTTCTTAATCTTTGTTGTTGTTGTTTCTGATGGCACTTGGTCAAACCAACTACTATTCAGCCTTAAGCAACTCGTATTAAAACAAAGGGGTGCTACTTTCGTTTTGATGGGCTCCTCAAGGGTGAAAGTCCGACTTCTTGCTCAATTGAGTCCTCATAATTTTGAAGCAGGGACCAAGCAGAAGACCCATAGGCTTAGCCTGCCACCCCCAGAGATATTGATTGAGAACTTGGAGGACATTAAGACCACGAACCTATTTTACGTGTCCCAGTCACCTTTCACTAACGCGGCGAATCTTAGGTCCGCTCGGACTCCAAAACCAGCAACTCTCCATTTACGAGTTCGTTGCCTTTGCCGACTGAGATACCGCGGCTCCGTATCCCTTTCTCCTACAACAGTTTGCACAGTTCTAAAAGGTATGTCTAGCAATTATTTTACTTATTAAGTCTTCATTTCATTTTATACATAAAAATGAAAGTAACTGTTAGCTTTTTAGGAGAATTTGTGCGTTTTAATTTAAAAAAAATGTTTCTAACTAAAAATAAAGTTTAGAGCCGAAAAGGTTAAGCTTAAAATATACCAATTTTTAAGTAGCATTACAGTTTCAAAACATGTTGTAACCTGTGCAACTCCAGAATATACGGGACAATATGTTTTACGAAAGTGCCTTATACTAGAAGAGAAGGTTAACTGTAATGAATAAGCTTCAGTTTCAAAGGAAATCGAGTGAATTGAGAATGAACACGCCCTTCGTTCTCATATTTAAGGCTTCGTTTCCTCTTCACGAAACCTACTTTTATTTTTCAAAATTGAGAATTAACTTGCCTTTTCGGTGATCCTGTTATACTTTAATACGTTTTGAAAAATTAGTTTTCCTGTAAAGCTAAACATGAAAGCTAAGGGGTCAAAAATAGAAGTGGGGAAGCTACAACCTAATAATTAGTCCCAAAAGGATCATTCTACAGTGACTAACGTACCATTTGCATTATGTGAAAGCGATAATTTTACAAATTAATACTATAATATAAAAGGTTTGCTAATCTTTTCTAATCTAATCTTAAAGGTATATTATAAAAGGCTTGGTAATCATAAAAAATATCTTTAATATTATTTTTGTAATTAATTGTTAGTTGCATTTCTAAAAATTAATGTATGTGACGTAACATTTTTAAAATTTTATAAAAGTTGCCTATATTTAATTGTCAAAAGTATTTCTCTGAAACTTATATTCTGATAAAGTTACACTTATATATTTAGAAATATTAAAATTCAAAGATTAATTCTGAATTTACAGTAAATATATATTTCTTCTCAAATAATAACTGAAATAAAATATTAGTTAAAACGCATGCGGCTAATGACACATATTAGCATAAGATGTAAAGATAATAAAGATTACTTCCATAAAATGAAATAATTTATCCCTAATTCAATTTCTTACATTTTTATACATTTTGGTTATTTATCTATTTTATTAATACGTATGGAATGGTAAATTTCACTTTAGTTAATCTGGGTTAGTTAAGCTTAGTTATGGGCCACTTAAAACAAATTTCTTTTCAACAATGTGAATATGTATAGATCCCTTAACCCTACATATAATTTTTAAAAATTTAAATTAATAATTTTTCATTTATTTTCTCCTTATATGAGAAAGCTAATATTAAAAAGAGATTATACATAATAAAAAAACTAGTTTTCAATTGTAGTTTATATGAACTTTATTCTTACTTTCCAGTAGACGGAGTTTAGTTAAAGTATTGTAATCGTCCAAAAATTGTACATCGATATTTTGATTGATCTTCAAGTTTTGAAAGGCATATATTACATATTTGAGAGTGTTCATGTGTTTTACAAAGGTAAGAAAGAAACATGACTAATAAAAGTAATTAGATTCCATTTCTATGAGAATATGTGAAAGTCGGTGGGAGATACTTCCAATCTTTTACGTCTGAGCATTACATTTACATGGAATGATTCAAGGTATCAGAATAGAGACAATTAGGTAATAAAATAGACACTGTAAAAATTTTTGATTATGCTTATTTGGAGTATAACACCATCATACAAGAATATACCTGATTATCTACAGGTTGTTGTAGACTTTCTTCTCAATTCAGCAGACAAATTTCAACAATTTTTTTATTATTATTTTTTTAGAATTTCTAATTTTTAACCTTATAAAAGAGATAATGATAAGACTACCCATTATTTATTTTTGTAAATGTATATTTCGAAAATTTTTATATTTAAAATTTGATCTTATATCTGGAAAGATTTGTAAAATAATTTATTTTATAAAACATCTTACAACATTTCTAATTTTAGTCTATCATTATTTTTTATGATATATACGCTCATAATTTTTCTAAGCACTTAAATTTCAGCCTATTTAGTTCTCATTTCCATTATTTTTAATGTATGTTTTTATTTATTTACTAGTATACAAGTTACTAAAAGGACTGTAATTACTGAAAATTTCAATGTTCAGTGTTCAACAAAACTCCTTATTCTAACCATGACATGACCATGCCACGTAGCACAGTAACAACTCATTTTGAGAAGTTTCGGTGCTACGTCTGTACGTACGTGAAAAGTTTAACTCTTAAACATTAAGTATTCATTTTGAATTATTTTATCCTGCCGTCTATACGTATCTTAACTATATCTTATAACTACATCTGTAACTCATAATAGACTTAAATTGTTAAAGTTTTGTACTTACGTTTAACGTATAACGTTTACGTTAACGTGTAACGTTTACGTTAACTTTAAGTATAACGTTTATTGTTACGTATTTACGTGTTTTACGTGCCGTCTATACGTATCTCTTAACTATATTTCATAACTACATCCGTAACTCATAATAGACTTAAATTGTTAAAGTTTTGTATTTAACACTGATGTAACATCTGATTATGCATTTCTATTTCTAATTACAGTCTGCATTCAATATAACTCCATTAATTTCAATATAACTGTATTGTCTTCGTCAAATGGCAATATTTGATAGTTAAATCATTACCTATAATTGAATACAATTTTACTCTTAGTTGAATTAATATTCCCTAGTTTTATGTTGTTAATCCAATTATTTTAGTAACTATGTAACTGCCCCCTTATGAGAATTGTATCTCAAATTTAAATAAATAAGTTTAATTAAATTCAAACAAGTATGCATAGAATTTAATACGAGTACAAGGTAATTATGTGGTATTCACACCAGCATTTTTCTCACTGAAAAATTTGTCCTTTTCTATTTCTTTCTTATGTTGTTTAAATTAGTCATGTATTTTAAAAACTATGTGATACAAACTAAATATATATATATTTACTGGTATTTTCTAGGATTTGGTATTATAGTAAAAATATATTTTAAGCAATCTTTACAAAAAGCAATTCTCAAATTACGAGTAATCACTGTAAGTTATCACAGTAATTACTCAGTTTGAAATCTGTGATAAAATATTTTCAAAGATAGTTGTATTAAACAGTAAGATAGATTTATTTTCCACATAAAATAGTTTTAATATTGGCTAAATCTTGACTTTGTTATGAAACAGGAGTTAAAGTTCCCTTTTGAATGAGCATTTCAATACACTTCCAGAACTTTTCCATCAGAGTAAGATAACATACATTTAAATAAGTACAAATTTTATTGCTGTGTAGTTCTAGATTAAATAGTGTTTAATAAGTATTAGATAAAAATAAATTAAGCTCCCTATTATAATATCTTATATATTTAAATTTTAAGACTTGAAAAAAATAGAAAACTTATAAAATATTAAATTAACAAGTAGATTTCGTTTATTCTGTTTGATATTTTTAGATAGTTCTGTTTTACATATCGTAGTTTAGAATTACATAATATAGATTATACTAAAAATGCTTTTTATTTCAAAAAAAAGGGGAAAATACATACTGCAGTTTAAAAGTATGTATTGCTGTTTGAGTTTATGAGATATTTTATTTAATATATTGAAGTTTTCGATAAATATTAAGATTTCTAATTAAATGTACAGTTTAGAATAAAATATTTATGTGCTGTAGATTAGAAACAGCAGAAAACTTTTAGAGTATAAATAATAATGTATTAAAGGAATAACCAAAATTTGTTTTTTTTATACACTTAAATGTTTTTTATTCCAAACGAAACATCATAAATATAATAACATAGACACATTTCTGTTGCATTAATCTATTTTGAGAAGATAAATTTAAAAACTAAATCCTTCATTTTGATACACATGTCTTAAGTGCTTTTATATGTAGTAACAGTCTGGTAAGTTGTTAACATAGACTCGAACTACATTCATTAAAAATAATATTTATCGTGATATATCTTTCTCAGTGCATCTTAATCAAATGTGGATTACTTTATACTAAATATCGCTACAAAGGGAATGTAAAACAGTTACGACATATTTTCATACAACCAAAAATATGTAGGAAGTGTCGAATGTAAATAGATATTGACACGTACATAAAGCGAATAGTTTTGATAGAGAAATAATGCATCAGAACTATCTTTTATTAGTGTGTGGCAGAGACGAAGCATTATTGAAAACTCCCTAAATACCTAACAAATTTAATATTTTACTTATTTATCATTTTTATCTTATTTAGCTTTTAATTTTGTACTATCTATCTCTCCGTGGCTCATTCAGTCTGAACTCACTGTTCCCATCCAGTTTAAAAGGACAGGCTACATTTTATATGTCAACAATTTTCTGCTACTGGCATGAGCCGCGCGTGTTGAAGCCTGAAAGGGCTAATTCTGACGCTTTCAGCAAATATATGTGCTAAGATATGTGTATGTTTCTCTGCAACAGGAATTCAGTATTTTTTTCAATTCAGAGAAATATCAGTAAATCAGTATTTTTTTTAAACAGCATAGTAGTGATCATGAATCAATATTTGAGTTTGACACTTAATATAACAAGCTAGCCCGTCATGTGACGGGATGAGTAAAAGTTTTATTTTTCCAGCATTGTAATGAACCCTATGAGGATGGTAAAAAAATGGCTTGCTTTTTGGCTGAGAATTATCTGGTACAAGCTCAATAATTTATTTATATTCATACTCTTCTAAAGTCTCTCGATACTGTGAATACAGTTTAGAATCACGTTGAATTCATTTAGAAAGATAATACAATGTTTTCTTAGCTACGTCGAAATTATCGTTGAGTTCTTCCCAACTTTTTTTCCATAGTAATTAATTAATGAAGTAAAGGGATGAAGATATCATTTCCACTATATCCCGTAGGTATATAGAATTAATTCTTAATACCGGTGATAAAATTTTCATTGCAACAAAAAGTAATCGGTGATTAAATTTAAAATTATCACATATGTACCTAATCTGTTATTTAAGACAAATATAAAAGAATATTATTTACGTAATATCAGTGATAAAACGTATGAAAATAATGCAGACGATATTTGAATATTTTAAAATAAGAAACGATTAAACAAGATGGTGAAAGGAATGACGTCATAATGCTAGAAAAAAATGCTAGAAAATTATTTTTAACTATTTATTATGTGACAAATTATAAATTTAATCGCCTGCTCTTAACTGGGGAAAATAAGGATTGAAATAATGGCATTTAAACGATGAAAAAGGGGGTAAAGGGTGGATTTCGAAATTTTTTGAACTTTCTTTGAATTTTGCTAAACCCTAACTCATCAAAAATCCATTATGAATGCTTCTGTCCATTCCAGGTGCAACAGCTTCATAAATTCGAGGACAGAAGGACAGATAACTTAGTGCATTATTATATGAGAGATATGCATAATTTTATAAGTGTATATATATATACATATACATATACATATATACATGTAATATATCAAAATTATTTAACTCTGATATTTCTTTTAAAAACCTCCTCTCTCCCATTTTAATTTCTTTAAATATTTTTCCCAGTCTCTAAATAGTTGAATCAACGAAGTATTTTCCACTTAACATTCCTTTCTGTCATACTACTGTAAACTTTCTGTCTATACAGCAATTTCCCAGATGTTGGCGGAAAATGGGTTAGCGCTTTGCTGATATTGCATTTAATTCTCTTATTAAGTTGATTTTTACTGTGGGAAAATTCTTTACGTCATCGCTCTTTTGTGCACGTCTGTCCGATCAGAGTGAACTCTGTGTCTTTTAGTTGTATGTTGTCCAGAAGATTAGATGTGCATTGTTGCCGCTCTGGAATAAAGTTTAAATTAGACTGGTGCCATGTTCTTCAATGTTGGCCCGACTGCACTTTTATTATTGCTAGCTATTGAGCTTTCTCCTTGTGAAGGAGTTTTATGAAAAATGGATTACACACATACATATAAACATGTACATATGTACATATATACGAGTATTCATATATGTTTGTGTGTAAGGAAAAAGTAAATTGTATCTGTAAAAAAATGTAGAAATTTTCTACCGGGGAATATAGGGCTTTAGATAATGGCAATAAATGCTAGAAAAGGGGGAAGGGGGTATTTCGAACATTGCTAACCCTAACTCTCATTCCAGGTGCAACCGCTTCATAAGACAAACGGACAAATAACTTAGGCTATTATTATATAGGGGATAACAAAAATGACAATGTTTAAGTTAATTAAATGCGATATAACAACCAAATTTCAAAACAAAAGGTTCTTTCTCAGCTTGCACGTAACTCTTCAACGTTCATCCAAATTAAATAGTATTTTTAAGACCTATCAATACTTTTTGGATATATGTAGAGGTAAGAATGTTGTTTATTGTCACAATTTTCTACAAAACAGGATTATCATAAGTTTTATAACATTATACTATCAAATATACGTGGGCAGGCTTTATAGAAGAAGTAAAACAGTTGCGATATAATTTGACGCAACTGAAAACTTCCTGGTGACGTGGGATGTAAATAGATATCGACAAGTACATAAAGAAAAATAGATTTGATGGGAAAGTAAAGAAAGAATACATCAGAAATCCCTTTTTTTCTTGGTTTATTGTGTGGCTGTACGCCAAACAGAGTGGCGTAAATGCGTCCAAATTAGATAGGGAGACTTGGCAACAGATAAATGGCCTTCCATTAGGGAATTTTCTTCCCACAGTTCTGGTGGCTGTACGGTTCAGAATTTTGTCATTAACAATTTCTGTTCTGCTTCCAAGTTGTTGCTAACGTCTTGAAAACTTCTGGTAACGACCCTGACGAACAGCTATATTCTTTTTTTCATCTTAGAAGACTTTTCTTCAAATTAATCGAAGTTTAACGCATCGTATGTAGCTTTAATAAACGTAATCTTGTTTAGATGTTTGCTTTATAAATACAACGGATCTTTAGGAAATGGAATTCTGTAAATTTTATTTAGAGGTTGATTGAATATAAACTTAAATCTTTCGCGTAGGAGTATCGATTCGATGTTAGAAGGTAAACCCTGTGTGGTATCTCGTTCATTTAGGGCATACATTTCTCTTCTTCAATGTACACACGAAAAAATGTTACCAACCTGTAGATAGTTGTTTTAAGGTAACATCAAGTTTCTTTTCAAAAAGTATGTATAGATAATAGAACTCTATTCTTAGATCATTCATTTTTTTCATGAAAATGTAAATCATTTTAAAAGATGTATTAATTTTATAAAGCAAACAAACAATTCATGGAATACATTTTTAATAATTGATATATATATATATATATATATATATATATACATATACAAATACATATATAACACACTCATATATATATATATACATATATACATATATACACACACATATATATATATATATATATATATATATATACTACTTACATATTTTTAGACTCCTGTTTTATAGAAGTTTTTTTCATAAAAATGTAAATCATTTTAAATCGTGTAT
>CM063508.1:40703825-40718825 GCA_032207245.1 Pardosa pseudoannulata
GTAAATGTCTTCCTTTTCACAGTTTTGGCTATGTAAGAAGAACTAGTGAGTAATCTCTCATCACGTGTGTCCAGTTTTATAAAAAAAACTTTGTCCCATCAAAATTTTATGAAATAAAATAACTCAAGAGTGCATTTCGAAAATCCTCAAACCAATAACATTGATTTTGGTAAGGCTAAACTCTAAAAGTCAGTTGAACAGTTGTTTTATTTTTCCAAGCGGAAACGTTATTTTTCGGTGTACATAGACTTTTTTGACCACACGTTTTGCCCTTATGTAAAGCTTATGAGAAGGTAATAGATAAAACACAACCAATTTCTTTAGAAAAAAATCAAAACTAATTAAGCATGCTTCTAGGTAATTTGGTGAAAAATAAATTTAATATTATGCTTCAAAAATGCACTTCATAACGCAGTTTCAAATTATTATTCACTAATTGTGTTCAATACTCATTTTTAGTCCATCAGTGTAATACTTAAAGCTTATTAAGTATTAAACCTTCCTGACATAAAGGTTAACGTTAATTAAGTACTAAATTTTAATTTTACAGGTTAAAATCTTATAATGAAGATAATAGTAAAACTGAAAATGTAAAAATATTTAAACTTAAAGAGTTTTTTACAATAGAAATTTAAAAGAAATAAAAATTTATTTAAATTTTCTATAAAGATATTGGTAAGTACACTGCAAAAGTTTAGACTGAAAATAATTTTTATCGCATTCTTTGAGAAGATTTTTATGTATATAATAGAAAGGATTAGGAGTCTGAAATGCTAGATAAGTTTTAAAAAATGTTTAACGCAAGTTTTTCATTAAAATAGACTCGAGAAATTTTTTATCTAGTTAATTCTTTAATTGCTAAAGATGTTTTGATTCTTAAATTTTCCCACACATTTTTAAATATTGTATATTTTTCTTTCGAAAAGTGTGTTTATTTTTCTCTCATTATCAAATTAATGCATGTTTTTAAGTTGATATTGCATTCAATATCAATTTAAAGACATGCAAGCAACAATCGACTTTTCTCCAGTAAAAATAAATTTTTACTCACAAATTTTGGAAATATTCGTCTGCATAAAATTATATAGTTTAATTTTTATAGAAACTTTTTTTGACTTGATTAAAATTAAACTCCTTATTTTCCAGTAAATATGTATAAAGTAAATAAAGTTGTACCAAGGTACTTTCTCACGGTGAGTTGCACGTGCATGCATAGCCGTGGGAGGATTTTCCTTGACGAATTTAAGACCCCAATTATTTACGTCAAGTTTAGGGACCCCTGCAGAGAGGATACTTCACGGAATGGCAGCATAACGGTCAAGCTCGCACAGAACTGTAAGCGTGAATTATGGGAGCAGGGGCTAAAATGTAATGTCAGCTTGAACAAAAAGGGGCTACTTTAATGAGCCCACCTGCACTCCCGAAGGGCATTTAATGTGGGAAAATTTCCCAAAGAGAAGGGATTGGATAAGAAGAAAAAAAAGGGGGCGTTGGGACCTGAGGTGAGGTTTTTGGAAACGCAGTGAGAGCGTGGAGTTGGAAGAAGTGGGCAGTCGAGAGAAGTGGAACAAGGATCCACTAGCACCAGCTCGTCCCGTGCGCCCGGACCGACACCGCCCCGCTCACCATCACCAACTCGTCCCGTATGCCCGTGAGGAAAGCCCCTGCCTGCTCCCCTGTGACTTTAATGGAGGTAATTTATAAATAATATTTACAGTCCTTTGACTTAGGCCTCTGTTAATAATATTAATTCCTTATAAAGTGATGTGGGATAATTATTCTGTAAATAGAAAATATAAATGATTGATCATTATAACCAAGGATATTTTGTAAATAAATGTATAGAATAAATGTCTGAATCTCAACATAAAGTATTATATTCATTCTGTGTTTCCCCCTTGTAACGAACACTGGTGTATAGGTTGTATGTACATTACAACAAAAGTATTGTAAAATATTTGTCAAATGAAAAACACTGATGAAATTAGCTCTAGTGCTTATTGTTAAGCAATATTATTTATGTGTGTGTCATATTCGAAATCAAAAGGTCTATCAAATTCAGCTGTTGTTAATCATTGACTTCCCATTCAGAATTTTTTTTTTCTAAAACTGTAGCTTTACGTTTTTTAATCAATAATAAATGTTCTAAAATCGTAATCTTTTTTTGAAGATTATGGAGAACTTAAATCTTCTACCGTAAGAACGTCGTTAAGCACTTCTATCTGCGCAAGCGTACTATGGTTCAATACACAGTGATCATTAAAAAGCTACAGTGTGCGTTTAGAATTAGAAATGTGTATCTGAGGGGGTCACGTGAATGCTGTAGCAGGGAAGGTAGATAATTGTAAAGGGATTCCTAGTTGTTCTATTGATATTAGTCAATTACTGCACAATCCTGTGTAGATGACAATTACTTATTTAAAACCTAATACTATAATATATTATTCCATTATGAACAAAGGGAATGACTTTGGGCAGTATGTCCTGTATTCGAATAAGTTTGCTTAGTTAACGATGATCACGAAGATCACGAAGATAACGAAACTCTAAGCATCGTAAATTGTTTTTCTCCCTAAAACAAGCATTTTTACATTTTAAATCACGTTCTACGCTTTATTCCAGATTATATTTTATTCCTAGACAACCAGTATCTTGAATTTAATTTATTTATATCATAAATGTTTCAATGACAATATTTTACTGTTAATTTTTTTAATTAATTCACAAAGTCGTTTTCAACCAGAGTGTCAACCCTCATCAAAAGGCTTTAATGACACCTCTGGGAGATCTACAGTAATGAGTTGAACCCATATGCTTTCGATAAATATTATTTTAAATTAATACTCCAACGAGATTCATCATTAGTGTGAAAATTCTGTGCTATATTATGTAGTAATTTTGTAACTAAATATACTCAAGTGGCTAAAATTTTTAAGTACTTAAAACTTTTTAAAGGATGTTATTGTAAACAAATAAGTAAATATTTATACATTATTAAGTATATTAAAAACGAAATATGTAAGTCTTGTGCGTGGAAATTCTTAATTTCAGGGTTATCAACAATTTTAAAAAATTGAATAGCACTGTTTTTTTCCTGTCAGTTCATTTTCGTTTATTCGAAATAGTGAAAGAATATACGTAGATAATCAACCAGAACAGGAGAATCATTAAGTATTTCGATATTTTTTCAATGACCCTTGTTGGATTTGCAAATGTCGGAAAATAGAGAGTCTATTTACAAACAATGGAAATTGATCTCTCATGCTGAGTTTATTTATAAAATATTTAAAGTCGCGAGATCCTTTCGGATACTTCTACAGAATGGCAGGGAAAGGGCAGTTCAAATTTCGCTTCAATTTTTTACTTAAATTTATTACCTGTAGTGTTAAAGGGAGAGTACCTGTAGTCCTTGGCACTCTGTCAAGTGGGATCTTACACCCATCAGACAGTGTGATATCTGTTAAATTATTGACCATATTGGATTCCTTAACCTCATTTTAACTTATGGTGACGATTGTTGTACTTCTGGACTTTTTACATTTAAAGATTTTTAAACAAATTTTGACACGTTATGGAAGGGAAATTTCTCCAAATCTTTTGTGCATGACTAAATTTTTAACAAAAGTGAGAAAAATATATTTCCTTTTAATTTTTTGTGAAAAGGTTTGTCGTAGTCTTCTTTGAACGAAAATGATATTTTACCTACGGAAATTAAAAATAAAGGATGATGCATAAGCCTGGAGAACATTTGTCTCTATCTCGTGGTAAAATTCGTTTAAATAAATTTTCAAATGTAAAAAGCCAAAAAGTAGAAACATTTTCCCCAAAGGTCAATATGCAATTAAAGGAGTTCAATGTTAGCAGTAGTACAATACTCCTATCTTTTCAGATGTAATCGGAAAATATTAAATTCTCACATTTATCATATAATCTCTTAATTTATTGTAAACATGAAGTTTAAATTCAATACGGTAAATAATCCGTATGACAAACAGTGAGGTTAAAAAATTGTTTGAAAAAACTGATTCATTACTATATGGTCCTAACTTAGTATTTATTCAATTGTCCTATCATATATCGAGTAAATATCAAGTACAAGCTAATACTGAGAAATAGATACTCTAAACCATATTCTGTAGAATGAAGTCTCAGACTAGGTATGGTTGTTTATGTGTATTATTAATATGCTTTGAGGAGTATATCTTTATCTGAATAGGAATTCTAGAAACAAAAGCTTTTGCCAGATTTCTTCTAGCAAACCACCTTAAGTTACCCCACCACTTATTTTGACAAAGATTGTGATCTATCTTCAAGTTTCATTTTGAAAAAAATATATAATTTGAACCAAACAGTAACTCTGACCATAAATTTGTCACACTAGTTCTTTCTAGAATATAATTTTGTCACGAATCATGTTCAACGTGCTTTGAGGATGTAAATCTCGATATGTAAGAACTCTAGAAACAAAGCCTTTTATCACAGCACTTCTAGCCAACAGCTTAACTTGTTTCTAAAACTCTTTTTGACAAGAATTTCGATTTCTAATCACGTGTTCTTTTGCAGAGCTCTAGCGAGAATCTAAAATTTCAATTCGTGTCAAACTCCATCTCTAATTACAAGTTTGTTCTAACTGTCCTTTCTAGAACATAAGTTTGTTTCGAACCGATTTCTTTGCTTCATCATGTCTCATACTCATTAATAAAATATATAATGTGGACACCAAGTGACTTCGTTGAGAACATATGAAATTATACATATTTTTGCTCCATTTCATTTAAAGTTAATTTATTTGAACTTAAGATATAACAGAGTGACTATTTCAAAACTGCTTAAAGTTTTTAATAACACAAAATATTACGTTATTAGTTGATCTATAATTATTAGTACTATATATTTATTTAACAATAAGTAGAACTCAAATACTGCCATCTAGCGACAACCAGTAGAATTTAATATTCGTTATATTGAGATTTTTCATTACATAATATAGATTGTTATAAAAAAAACTAAGGTCAACAACTAGATGTCATGACAGTCTAAAATACATAATTTCAACATTTTATATCTAATGACTTTTGAGTTATACATATATGCGTACTAAGTAAAATTGTTACGTTCAAACTAGTCGAAATGCAGAGACGGCCAAACTGGAACTTTAAAGCATTGAAGATAAAAGTCTTTTTGTATGTTTATACGGACATTACACTGAAACATACAAAAATTAATTCAGGCGTGGTCAAAATGAGTATTTCTGCTCAAATCAAAACACTGAAGGTTTTGGCTATTACAATACTCTCTTTACTTTATAAAAAATCTTGTTTTTATGAAGTTACTTTGATAAGTTTCTTCTTTTTTCTCTGTAAAAGTGAGAATTGTTCAAATTTGATGTGAGATTCGCCATTTCCATTATTAATTATAAAATATCTTTGTGAATCCTGTTTCGTCATTTTCACTACGATGCAAAATAAGAAAATAGTTGAATCTCAAAACTAGTGACATTTCACACCTATGCAGCGACTCTAGTAAAGTGTGAGGAATAGGTATTAATTAACGTATAACTAAGGTAGTTAAATGGTCATTTAATAACTCTTGTTTTAATTCTTGAGTAACAAGTGGATTAGTGGGGAAACTTTCACCAGTTGTTAGACATGCTGCTTAGAGTTTTACGGTCTCTAGATGTTATTAATTCACTATATTTTGTTCTGTTGTTTTAATCTACTTTTAAACAGTATCCTGTATCTTCCTTGATATCTTTAAGGGTTAGCTGTTTATATGTTTCAGAGACATCTTCACGATAAATATAAATCTACTATTGCTGTTCCTCAGAAAGATCTATTAAATAAGATGAATTTAATAAAAATGAAAGAAAATATTGTGAAATAACTTTTACATTTTCTTAGAAACACAGGTATACTTTCAATAAATAAAATTTATGGGTTATTTAAAATTTCGATTATCTGTAAAATTAATTCTGGTTTGAAAATTTATAGTCAATGTAAAGTATTTTTACAACAATAACAATCTGCAGGGGAAGCCGTGTGATTTCCTTGTATGCATGTTACATTATACACATTTTTTGCTGTACTTCATTTAAACTTTTTTTATTTAAATGGGAGATAAAATTCTTTAAAAGAAGTGGAAAGTTAAACAAATGCTTTACCTTTTAATAATAAAAGATTTACAATAATTCAACAATAAGTAGAATTCTGTTCAATAATGACTAAATCTCGTTTACTACAATTTGCTGGAGACCGGTAGTATCATTATTCCTTATACTGAGATTTTTCATTATATATTGCAGATTGCAGTAAAAGGTGGAGGCGCACAAATAGGTTTTATATCAGTCCTAAACACAAAATTTGAATGTTTTACGGCTAATCGCTTCTGCTCTGGTCCCCTCGGCGTTAATATACATCATTTTAAAATTCACCCTTATGTAGAGAGTGGATTTCAATCAAAAGTAGAAGTGCACATCTATACAATATAATTTACCGAAATATAAAATTTCAAAATTCTACGTCTCATTATTTCTGAGCTCTCGCGAGAATCTAAAATTTCAATTCGTGTCAAACTCCATCTCTGATTATAAGTTTGTTCCAACTGTCCTTTCTAGAACATAAGTTTGTTTCGAACCGATTTCTTTGCTTCAGCATGTCTCATACTCATTAATAAAATATCTGATGTGGACTCGACGTGACTTCCTTGGGAACAAATTAAATTATACATATTTTTGCTCCATTTTATTTAAAGTTTATTCATCTGAACGTAAAATATAATAGAGTGACTATTACAAAACTACTAAAAGTTTTTAATAACACAAAAAATTACGTTATTAGTTGATCTATAATTATTAGTACTATATATTTATTTAACAATAAGTAGCACTAAAATACTGCCATCTGGTGACAACCAGTAGAATTTAATATTAGTTATATTGAGTTTTTTCATTATATAGTGTAGATTGTTATAAAAAAACTAAGCTCAACAACTAGATGTCACAACAGTCTTAAATACAAAATTTCAACATTTTATATCTAATGACTTTTGAGTTATACATATATGCGTACTAAGTAAAATTGTTACGTTCAAACTAGTCGAAATGCAGAGACGGCCAAATTGGAATTTTAAAGTTTTGAAGATAAAAGTTTTTTTGTATGTTTATACGGACATTCCACTGAAACTTACAAAAATTAATTCAGGCGTGGTCAAAATGAGCATTTTTGCTCAAATCAAAACACTGAAGGTTTTGGCTATTACTATACTCTCTTTACTTTATAAAAATCTCGTTTTTATGAAGTTACTTTGATAAGTTTCTTCTTTTTTTCTCTGTAAAAGTGAGAATTGTTCAAATTTGATGTGAGATTCCCCATTTCTATTATTAATTATAAAGTATCTTTGTGAATCCTGTTTCGTCATTTTCACTACGATACAAAATAAGAAAATAGTTGATTCTCAAAACTAGTGACATTTCACACCTATGCAGTGACTCTAGTAAAGTGTGAAGGATACATATTAATTAATGTATAACTAAGGTAGTTAAATGGTCACTTAATAACTCTTGTTTTAATTCTTGAGTAACAAGTGGGTTAGAGGGAAACCTTTCATCAGCTGTTAGACATGCTACTTAGAGTTCTACCGTCTCTAGATGTTATTAATTCACTATAGTTTGTTCTTTTGTTTTAATTTACTTTTAAACAGTATCCTGTATCTTCATTGGTATCTTTAAGGATTAGCTGTTTACATATTTCAGAGACATCTTCACGTTAAATATCTATCTACTGTTGCTCTACCGAAAGATCTATTAAATAAGATTAATTTAATAAAAATTAAAGAAAAATTTGTGAAATAACTTTTACATTTTCTTAGAAACACTGGTATACTTTCAATAAATATGCTTTATGGGTTATTTAAAATGTCGATTATCTGTAAAATTAGTTGTGGTTTGAAAATTTATAGTCAATGTAAATTATTATTAAATAATAACAATCTGCAGGGGAAGCCAGGTGACTTCCTTGTATGCATGTTACATTATACACATTTTTTGCTGTATTTCATTTAAACTTTTTTTTAATTTAAATGGGCGATAAAATTCTTTAAAATAGTGGACAATTAAACAAACGATTTACCTTTTAATAATCTTAAAAACTTTTACATTAATTCAACAATAAGTAGAATTCTATTTAATAATAACTAAATCTCGTTTACTACAATTTGCTGGAGACCGGTAGTATCAATATTACTTATACTTAGATTTTTCATTATATATTGCAGATTTCAATAAAAGGTATAGGAGCACAAATAGGTTTTATATCAGTCCTAAACACAAAGTTTGAACGTTTTGCGGTTAATCGCTTCTGCGTTAGTCCCGACATCGTTAATCTACGTTATTTTAAAATTCACCTTTATATAGAGAGTGGATTGCAATCAAAAGTAGAAGTGCATATTTATATGATATAATTTACCGAAATATAAAATTTCAAAATTCTACGCTGATTATTTTTGAGTTAATCTTCTCAGCGTTAATATGCGTTATTTAAAATTTACCGTTATATCAAGGGCTGGTTGCAATCAAAACGGGAGGTCACAATTAGATGTTATAACAGTCGAATACTTTCAACTTTTGGTCACAAACCATTTTTCAGTTACGCTATATATGTTATTTGAATTTTTTTTTCACAGAGTACATACTGCAATTAAAATAGAAGAAGCAAAATAGTAAATTATAAAAATCCTAAATTCAAGATTTCACCATTTTAAGGCTAGCCGTTTTTGAGTTACAGCATTAATACAAGTTATATTTATATTTTACGTTGTATAGATTGCAGACTGCAATCAAAATGAAACGTTATCCAGATGTTATGATAGTATTAATCATACAATTTTGACATTCTACAGTTAATTATTTTTTTTAAATTATACGATATATAAACGAAAGTAAAGACGTCACAACAAAACAGTCTAAAATTTGTTAGAGATAACCAAGAAGAATATTTAAAGTTACGAAATTAAAGTTTCGAATACCTACGTACTTATGTAATATTGAAACTTAACCAAATTAATTCAGACATGATTAAAATGAAAGTTTCCTTTGAAACTGAAAACTGAAATTTTTGAGTTTGCAAGATTTCCTTTAATTTATATAAGGAAGTAAATATCTGCAATGCACATAATGAAAAATTAGCATAGCATATTATACTGTCATGTACTCATCCGTTATGAATTAAGCAAATTGTTGGAAAAGAAAACACAATATCTCTTTAACCCTTCTTTGCATGGTGATGGAATCTTCCATCACAACTTTAGTATATAATAATCTAATACTAGAATCTTTTAAGCAACTTTTCTGTAATCGAGAGCATGAATTATATCCCCCTGATTTATTTCACTAAAAAACAAAATTATACAAAGAAGGGATAAAATCGTATACAGCATCTAATCAGACAAATGCAAGAAAGGGGGACCTAGAAATAAATACTTCTCTGACGATCAACTTTATAATAGTAAATGTTTTACAAATTATCCCTCTTAAAAAAATACCAGGTATATTACGAATCATTTTGTAATATTTTACTAAAACGAGTTCTTATAGTGTTTCTTTAACTCTTTCAATCACCTCAACCAAACGCTGGTAATTAAAGTACTAAAATATACTTTAAAATAAGTTTTCAATAAACATTTTTATCTTCTTCATTGACGCCTTTTATAAATCTAGTATTCGTTCATTGCTTTTATTTTGATATTTTTAGATAAAAGTCGGTAGTCAGTAATATTGAAAAGTTGATTATCAAATATGTTGAAGTGAATAGCAAAGCAAAACATATAATTTATAATAATGTAAAATTTATATAAATATAAATATATATGATTTGTTTTCACAATTTATTGTTTTTTTTTTCATTTTATCTAGCAGACTTCTAGACATTCATAGTCATCATGATGTTTTTTGAAATTTATTCAATGTGCTCATGCTATGCAAATTATTTTTCCTTATAATCTACATTACCATCTTCAGTACAACAATTCATAAAATTGCTTTTTTTCTTTTGATTTCCATATAACCAGTGAATGAAATGTTAATAAATCTGCAACAAGCCGCAGTAGCTCACTTGACAAAGGCATCGATCATATAACCGGAGGTTTGATAGTTTGAGGCTCTAGTGGACCAAAGATCTTATAGGTTCGTAGTCGCAATGTCCTCCAAGTTCAAACGATACCTCAGGAGGTAGTAGGCCAAGCCTCTGCTTGGTCCATGTTTCTAAACTACGAGGATCAAGCTGGACAATGTTACTCCTGTCCTTAGCTTTCCTTAACCCTTTGGACAGTTTCATTTTTTCCCAGAATTTAGTCAAAAAAATGTCACATTTTTTATTGCATTTTTTTGTTTATTTTACATTTTTAAGTAAAGATATGTCATTAAAATTAACATTTCTAATATTAAGCTTTTATTACAACTTTTTTTCTTTCTATGAAAGCATCATAGAACTGAAGTTTACCTTTAGTCTCATCGATATCCAAGTTAATTTTTTAAATTCCAGTGAAAGCAAATCTAGGAAGTAGATCAGAAGGATTATAACAACTAATTTCAAAAAATTGTCTTGCTTGACTAATTCCATCTGTACTATTATCAGAGTCACTACTATTTAGATCTTCTAGTAAACTTTCGCTACTATCATTTACAGATAATTCAATTTCTGATTTCGAATCACAGTTCGAATTATAAGAAATTAGCTCCATACGTTCTGAATTATCCATTATTTAAAAGTAAAAATATATTATTCAACTCTTGCATCAATAAATTTATCAGTCGGTTAGTAAAATATAACCAGAAAGCTATACACTGAAAGATAGCAATTCGTCTTCTGATACAAAACATGCGAAAAAACCCTCGCTTTTGAACCAATCAGAGTAGAAAATACAATAAACTGCAAACTATCATTTACTGGACATCTATAAGAAAAATGTGTTACTAAAACTGGAAAAAATAGGGCCGAAACAGTGCAAGCGAAATAGAAATGAGCTTGCCCGTACGCGTACGGGCAAATCAGTAACGGCATGAAAGCTGTGAACTTACGGCGTACGGGCAAAAAAGGGAAGGGGTTAAGCTACATGTTCTCCTTGGGTGTTACTAAATTAGCAACAGTGTCTCAATTGTGTAAAGCATAAATATATCTGTCTGTATTGGAAAAGATAAAAACAAATCTGCAACTCTTCATAACCATACAGATATGTTTACTTAACTCCCTTAAAAATACCTAGTGATACAGTATTACAGAGGATAAGTGTTAAATATCAAACTTAATGTAATTAAGAAAATACCTATAATGGTTTTATTTCCATTTTAACCTTTCAAATAAAACCGAATGCTCTCAAAAGTTGAAAGTTATTTACCCAGTGTTTTCTCTTTCCTGTCAAACACCACTAAATATCTAATTTTAATATTATTATACTTGAGTTTCCTTTCAGATACCAACATTCCCTCGGAACGTGTTTTCCCTACAAACAGGTGCTTGATCGTAGATATCAATACGCGATACCAAAATCCTGCATGAATATGCTTGCGTTTACCTGAATTGCTTTTCAATAACCCAGGCTTCATTTGAATTCTAAAGGGTAATTCTAATGGGGCTTGATTCAAGTTTAAAATATTCTCACGCTCCCAGAAAGACAGCTTGTTACTAAACTATTTAAAGGGAAATTGAATGAAGGGAATATTTCTTGCTTAGAATATTTAACTTTTCCCGTCTGTAGAATTGTCGATATGTTTATCAAGATACCAAAGAGTAAACCAAACGATTAGATGCATTTCAGTTCTCATTAAATTTGTTTCAAAAATTATAGTTAAAAGAATGAATTAAAATGTATATATTTTTCAATTAAGGGATAAAATCGTTTATCAAGCGTCAAGAGTAGTGTGTTGAAAAGGAGATATAAATATCTAACGCCTCAAATTTATAGTAAGTATACTGAGTAGCAGAAAATTTCGAGATCCAAAAATGTTTTTCCTATAAGCATGAACGAGTTTTAATAGAAGAAACACTTTAACAAAATCGTATAAAAACTAAAATTTCATGTTGATTTATATGAAAGAATTTTAACAAATAACAAAATGTGGTTTCAACATTTAACAAATGTGCAAACAATAATAACAACAAATAACAAATGCACAAACAATACCTCCGGAGGTAGAAGGCCAAGCGTATTATTAAGAGCTTGGTCCATGCTTTTAAATTACAACGATCAAGATAGGCAATGTTATTCATGTCCTTAGCATTCCTTAAGCTACATGTGCTCTCTGGGTGTTGCTAAATTAGCAACAGTGTCTTAATTGTGTAAAGCATAAAGATATATGTCTGTACCATACAGATATGTTTACTTAACTCCCTTAAAAATACCTAGCGATAGAGTATTACAGAGGATAAGTGTTAAATATCAAACCTAATGTAATTAAGAAAATACCTATAATGGTTTTATTTCCATTTTAACCTTTCAAATAAAATCGAGGGCTCTCAAAAGTTGAAAGTTATTTACCCAATGTTTTCTCTTTCCTATAAAACACCACTAAATATCTAATTTTAATATTATTATACTTGAGTTTCCTTTCAGATACCAACATTCCCTCGGAACGTGTTTTCCCTACAAACAGGTGCTTGATCGTAGATATCAATACGCGATACCAAAATCCTGTATGAATATGCTTGCATTTACCTGAAATGCTTTTCAATAACCCAGGCTTCATTTGAATTCTAAAGAGTAATTCTAATGGGACTTGATTCAAGTTTAAAATATTCTCACGCTCCCGGAAAGACAGCATGTTACTAAACTATTTAAAGGGAAATTGAATGATGGGAATATTTCTTGCTTAGAATATTTAACTTTTCCCTTCTGTAGAATTGTCGATATGTTTATCAAAATACCAAAGCGTAAATCAAACGATTAGATGCATTTCAGTTCTCATTAAGTTTGTTTCAAAAATTATAGTTAAAAGAATGAATTAAAATGTATATATTTTTCAATTAAGGGATAAAATCGTTTATCAAGCGTCAAGAGTAGTGTGTTGGAAAGGTGGTATTAATATCTAACGCCTCGAATTTATAGTGAGTGTACTAAATAATAGAAAATTTGAAGATACAAAAATGTTTTTTTTCTGTAAGCATGGACGGGTTTTAGCAGAAGAAAGCCTTTTTAACAAAATCGTATAAAAACTAAAATTTCATGTTGATTTATATGAAAGAATTTAACAAATAACAAAATGTGGTTTCATTATTATTTTACTGAAGAAGATGACAGCTTTTAAAAATGAATTTGTGTAAACTATTAATTCATTGTTATTAAAATTTTTCTAACCATACACATTGAAGGATAATTAAATTAACCACATTAACCCCTTAAAGCACGAATTTTTTTCGGAAAAACTGATAAAAAATGATATTTTATGACTTTAAAAAATGTATAGGTTATAGAATAATTATTTTTTGAAGTCTTTAGATCTGGGGGGGGTATACTGTTCGGGAGGGGGGTGGGGGTGGGGTGGTGGGGGGGGGGGTAGGGGGGGGTAAATGTGGTAGGTGGTGGTGTGGTCTGTTTTGGGGGTGGGGGTGGGGGGGGGTGGGTGGGCGTGGGTGGGTGGTATTGGTAGGGGGTGGGGGTTGGTAGGGGGGGTTAAGGTGGTCGGTGGTAGGGTAAGGTTGGGTAGGTGGTGGGTAATGGTGGTGGGGGGGTGGGGGTGGGGTAATGGTAGGGGGTAACTTCAGGGGAAAAAGAGTTAAAAGTTATAAAAAAATTTGTTACTAAACAAAATGTAAATAATGTGATTGCATGTTTATTTTGAATTTTGCCCGTGTCAGACACGGGCAAATGCTTTAAGGGGTTAATATTGTCTAAAAGTAGATAATTTTTTAAATTAAAATTTTTAAATCTTTGTTAAATTTTAAAATACTTCATATAGTTTAATTATCCATACACTTTTACAAAAATTTTTATTTCTAACAAAACATTTATACATTAAAATTAAGTTAGACTTCATTTAAAAAGTAAAAATATTTTACAAAAATTCAACGCGAAGATATGAAAACATTTTCTATATTTAATTGTTAAATCAATTAACAAATAGTAATACCCAAATTTGGTTTAAAATATATTTTGATGTAATTATAAGTTGAAATTTGGAGGAAAATTTAAAGTAAAATAGTAAGGAACATTTTAAATATTAAGAAAATAATTTTAGAAACTTGAGTTTTAAACAACATTTATCTGATTTAATTTTTTTTACTTTGGATAATTTAATTATTCCTTTATATGTGTACTACATTTCACAGCTCTAAGTTAATAATTTACGAAATCGTTTTGTAGTACCCTCCAAATCCTTAATAAATTGAGCTTAATTTCACGTGATATACCACTCAACAAAATCGTTTTGTAACGTCCTTCAATTCCTTAAGAAATTGAGCTGAATTTTAAGTGATTTACTGCTCCACGAATATATAAAGCAAGTTTGTAGAACATATATACACTTTTCATACATAGTTATAGTACACACGTACACGCTAATAGTACATATAGTACTTGCATTACAGTGCACGTTTATAGTATAGTACATATAGCACATTACAATGCACGTTTATAGCACTAATAGCACATAGAGTACATTACAGTACACGTTTATAGTACTCAAAGTACATATCGCACATTACGGTACACTTTATAATACCTATAGTACATATAGTACATTACAGTACACGTTTATATTATATATAGTGTATAATATTTACTTAAACATTATATACTGTATTATATATACATAAAGTATATAACATTTTAGTAAAATATTAATGTAGAGCATAAATATTTCAAAAACTTTTTATCGTTCACAATATTTGAGATGTTTGAAACACTCGAAATAGCATTAATTAGTTTTAAAATTTAGTGCCATTTCATAAATTTAACCCATTATATAACAACATTTTTGATTTAACTACAGCTAATTTTTCCTGGGGCTCTTGG
>CM063508.1:40723825-40761325 GCA_032207245.1 Pardosa pseudoannulata
AGTTTAAATTAAATCTTATCAAAACAATACTACATTAGATAATTCCTTAAATATTATCTTTTACGTGTACTAACAAGACAATAAAAATCCAATCGGAGATTTTTCGATACATGTAACTTTATTTAAGGTGTCTTTTTTTCCCCTCATACAGTCTTGGCGGTTGACAAAAGTGTATCTGTTTCAATAATCTATAAATTTTAAATTAATAAAATTACAAACAAATAGAAATATTTAAGATTTGTTTCATCTTTTATAAAGACACAAATAATTTATTTAATTTTTTAATTTATATATTTTATTTATTTAAAGTGTCTATTTCCTCCTAACACAGTCTTGACGCATGCAAAAAGTGTACCTTTTTCATTACGCTATAAATCTTGAATTAATAAAATTACAAAAAATAGAAACATTTAAGATTTTTTTTCATCTTTAATAAAGGCACAAATAATTTATTTAATCTTTATTTTATATCTTTATTTAAGGTGTCTTTTTTCTCCTAACACAGTCTTGACGCATGCAAAAAGTGTACCTTTTTCATTACGCTATAAATCTTGAATTAATAAAATTACAAAAAATAGAAACATTTAAGATTTTTTTTCATCTTTAATAAAGGCACAAATAATTTATTTAATCTTTATTTTATATCTTTATTTAAGGTGTCTTTTTTCTCCTAATGTACTCTTGGCAGATTCCAAATGTGCATCCGTTTCGATAAGTTATAAATCTTAAATTAATAAAATTACAAAAATAATTAGAAACGTTTAAGATTTGTTTCGTGTCTTATAAAGACACAAAATAATTTATTACAATGAAAAATGCATAATAAGGTGTACATTAGAACTTTTAAAAATGTTTTATACTATGGACCACACGATAACTTAATTTATAATAAAAGTATTAACATAAAGCTTAAATTACGATAAAATGACCACTATATTCTATAAGTTGATTTAATAACACAGAAATAGCTTTGAAATACTAATTTCAAAAACTCATGGAAATTAGAAAAAAGCGTAAAGGCACAATGAAATTTAAATTAGTTGTTTTTTAATAACTAGTTATTTAACTATTAGTCAACTTGATTATTTCATTATTTGAACGATATTTATTCATTCTAGAAATGACACAAATACTTACTAGTGCTATAGTAAAATTTAAACTTATCTATAGATTAGAAATTTCAAAGTTTTCAATAAATGTGTTAATTTCTTCTGTGTGAATTGATCTATATTTTCATTGCAATCAATCAACAACTATAATTTCATAATTTTATAACAAATTAAACAGTTCTTGATATCCTGTATTTTACGGAATACTTGAAAGTAGACAAGTTTTCAGCACTCACTGATTTTTTACAAGGTATAAAACACCATATTTACGCTATTTCAATAGAATGTATTATTTTAAAACACAAATAGTTTAACCCTCCACAAAAGCCCCCAATTTAATCTCTCTCCCAGTTTGTGATTAGCGTTAAACCATTCAGTTTTACACTGGAATAAACGCTAGTATTCTTTAAACATTTTCTTCCTATTCAGCAGCTTAATTCTAATATCTTTTCACTTTGAAACGCAACTTCCTTCTGACTCTTACTGTGTTCTATTCTTTATTACTCACTGAGTTATGAACTTTAGTGCTTATCACCAAACTACACATTTGAAATTCCTAGAACGCAATGTTTGGGGACTCTCAGATTTTCACGGTTACCCTCCTGTCATACTATTCAAATTCTTAACGTCTTCATAGCTTTACTTTAATATTAGAAAGCCCGTCGGAGTCATTTCGACCCCAAGCCATGTATATATTTTTTATAAATCCCCACATCTATAAATCTCTATATTTTCCTTTGCTCTGCATATCTATTTATCTATCTATCCATCTCTCTCTCTCTCTCTCCCCCTATATATATATATATATATATATATATATATATATATATATATATATATATATATATATATATATATATATATATATATATATTTATATACACACATATATATAAATGTCTATCTGTGTGTGTATGTGAAATAAGCATTTTAACCCATCACAAAGACAGGGTATTTATATTCAGTCATGGAAAAGAAAGAGACAACACAGAAATTTGGAAAACAAAAAATGTGGGGTTTATTAGGACAGCCTAACTCTAAGCTTCTGACTCGAAAACACGTACATCATAATATATAGGAGTGTAAGCCAACCAATCAGTAACTAGTCATGTGCTAACGTGGGAAGAAATGTTACTACGTTATATAAGAATTACTGATGCCACGATGGAGGACATATTTTCGTATATGCGATATCACCCATTTTCCAGAGAAAACAAAATAGTTTTGCCAAAGATTACAATTTAAGGATACAATCGACCGACAATTATTTTAAAGTATAGGTATAATTGCGTTAATTAGTTTCAGGTTAAAATAAGATTATATATATATATATATATATATATATATATATATATATATATATATATATATATATATATATATACATATGTGTGTAATGATATTTTAAGTATATGTATATATATGTAATGATGTTTAGTAATTGCGTATATATGTGTGTGTATTATATAAATATATATGTGTGTAACATATTTTTATAAATAAAATTATTTATTTTAATCGCAAAAGCGTACTATAAGTTCTAACACACTACATATTAATACTTTATAAAACCTTTATACATTTTAACCACATAAAAATTAAATACATAACATGTATATTCATACAAATACACACACACACACACACACACACACACACACATATATATATATATATATATATATATATATAATATATATATATATATATATATATATATATATATATATATACATAATTATGTATGTGTGTATATGAAATTCTGGAATCAAAGTCTGAATCCATCATATAGCATGAATTTTCATAGTAATTCATTTTCGCTTTTAAGTATTAGATCCCAGTTATAATAAACTCTTTTGCAAAAAATTGAACATATTGCGACAAATTAAATTAAACTAAATCTTCATGCATTTAGTCCTATGACCAACACATCACATATTGACCCTCTATGTGATATACTTCAGCTGGTCTATTTTCATCAATTCCAACACATAATTTTTGATGATGATATAATAATCCTAATAACAAAAATCGTATGAATACTCCTAAAGTCTGCTTGATGTCTCAACATTTAAAAGCTCTTTTTACCTCTCTAATTGGATGCAATAAATACCAGTTCTGTACAGAAAATATGGTCACGTTAAACAACGTCTGAACAGATAGAGCACTACCGCATTATACTCTATTATTTCGTACCCAGCTACTGTAGTGGATGGTCATAGCTTTTCGATTTAGTTTTCCGTTATAAATTATGGTTATCAGAAAGTTAACATACATTCAATATTTTTCCTGGGTACTAATTAGCACCCTTGTAAAATATTGAATGTAGTGCTTCAAATCAGAACCAAGAAAATATGACCGTATTTGTTTAATTAAGTTAAATGCTTTCTTGACTGTACACCTTCTTGTTACACTTCAATGGCTGATGTTGTTGACAAAAGGCGAATACATTACCACAACAACTCAGCACTTTATTTCCTTTGACGTAATCAAGCCACAATTTCATACGTACTAAGGTAAATATAATCACAAAAAAGAGAACTTCCTTAAAATTACGGTTATGACTCTTTTCCACCAAGGTTTGTCCACAAAATATTTCGTTTCTGGATGTTATCTGGTTAGGGTACACTTTAGGGTGAAGTCTGGGAAAGTAAATTTTATAGAAAATAAAGGATGCAGTGATATCAACTGTATGCGTAATTACATTTCATAGTTAATTATATAAATAATCATCCCACAATTTTAAACGTAAAAGTTTTAATTTAAAAATTGGGAAAGTATAATCTCCTAAAAAATAGTAGTGGAAGATATCTGTCCGTCTATCCTCGAATTTATGAAACAGTTGTACCTACAATAGATAGAGGCATAAATATTGGATTTTTGTTCAGTTAGGGTTAGCAACGTTTGAAATTCCCCCTTCCCCCTTTTCTAGCCTTTAATGCCATTATTTCAAGCCCTATTTTCCCCAGTTAGGAGCAGGTGATTAAATCAATCAAATTATCACATAATAAATAGGTAAAAATAACATTTTTTTCTAGCAATATGACGTTATTATTTTAACCATCTCATTTTATCATTTCTTATTATTTTAAAAAAGAAATGGTTCAATGAGATGCAGTATTAAATATTTAAATATCGTCTGCCTTATTTTCATGCGTTTTAAAACTGAACTTAGATATTACGTAAATAATTTTTCTTTTATATTTGGCTTAAATAATAGATTAGGTACATATGGGATAATTTTAAATTTAATCATCGATTATATTTTGTTGAAATGAAAATTTCATCACCGGTATTAACAATTAATTGTATCTACCTCCGAGATGTAGTGGAAATGATAATTTCATTCCTTTACTTCCATTAATTACTGTGGAAAAAATTGGGAAGAACTTAACGGTAATTTCGACCTAGCTAAGAAAACTTTGTATTATTTTTCTAAATGAATTCAACGTGACTCTAAATTGCATTCACAGTATCGGGAGACTTTAGAGGAGTATGAAGATAAATTAATTATTGGGCGCTTACCAGATAATTCTCAGCCGAAAAACAAACCATTTTTTTATTTGCCTTACAATTTTGGAAAATTAAAAATTTTACTGATCCCGTCACATGACGGGCTATATGCTAGTTTAGAAAAATTTCATTATTTGCTCGATTAAAACATAAAAGTAACTAAATCTTGTTTCCAAATTTAATTTATGTGCTTTTTAGAAAAGTTATTTTCCTTACCAAAACAAAAAAACATTTTTTTTTCTTCTTACAATTCTGGAAAATTAAAAATTTTACTGATCCCGTCACACGATGGGCTCTATGCTAGTTTAGAAAATATTTCATTATTTGCTCGCTTAAAACATAAAAGTAACTAAATCTTGTTTCCAAATTTAATTTATGTGCTTTTTAGAAAAATTATTTTCCTTACCAAAACAAAAACACAAGAAAATATAATAATTCCAAAGAAAAATATTTGTGAATAAAATTCGATTGTCTATTAGAAGGGATATAGGATCTCATGAATATAGCTGTTCATAATACATATACCTGAATTATTTATAAAATCCTTAAAGAATCTAAGCATTCATCTCAAGAAACTTATTTCTTGAGCTTTAATCTATAAATCGATAATATCGGTGCCCCCAAAAAAGCAGAAAACTCCGTTTAATAAATCCCTTTTATGTACATTTCACCAGCCGTAGACACTATCAAATATTTTGAAATCTTTCATGAACCGCATCAAAATTTGTGCAGTTACGTTTGAATATTTAATAGACGATTTTAGCATTAAATGTTTTCCTATGCATTAAAGATTGAATGCCAAAGTCTCCAAAGAAGACAGAGTATTGAATTTGCTCAATTCGTTTACATTTATTTCTACTCTCCATAAAGTTTTTCTATCATATCTACATACGTAAATTCTGACAATAATTTTAATCCTGCTGTCATATACTTGCACCTATATGCTGATAATAGGAAATTTGCATTTCTCAATTCTATTCATTTATGCTGTATTGTATGGGATAGGTGCAAATATTTAGTCATATAAATTACTGTGCTTAGTGGATTCCAATGTGCAAGTATTTAAATTGAGTATAATGTAAAATGTATCTAATTACTTTAAATCTCTCAATATACCCGAGTGATCTTCTCTATATTATAAACGTTAATTCAAGCTTATATCTACATACGTAAATGCCGACAAAAGAATTTAATCCTTCTGTCATATACTTGCACCTATATGCTGATAATAGGAAATTTGCATTTCTCAATTCTATTCATTTATGCTGTATTGTATGGGATAGGTGCAATTTTTTAGTCATATAAATTATTGTGCTTAGTGGATTCCAATGTGCAGGTATTTAAATTGAGTATAATGTAAAATGTATCTAATTACTTTAAATCTCTCAATATACCCGAGGATCTTCTCTATATTATAAACGTTATTCCAAGCTTATGTTTATTTATCTAATTACTTTAAATCTCTCAATATACCCGAGGATCTTCTCTATATTATAAACGTTATTCCAAGCTTATATCTACATACGTAAATGCTGACAAAAGAATTTAATCCTTCTGTCATATACTTGCACCTATATGCTGATAATAGGAAATTTGCATTTCTCAATTCTATTCATTTATGCTGTACTGCATGGGATAGGTGAAATTTTTTTAGTCATATAAATTATTGTGCTTATTTGATTCCAATGTGCAGGTATTTAAATTGAGTATAATGTAAAATGTATCTAATTACTTTAAATCTCTCAATATACCCGAGTGATCTTCTCTATATTATAAACGTTAATCCAAGCTTATATCTACATACGTAAATGCCGACAAAAGAATTTAATCCTTCTGTCATATACTTTCACCTATATGCTGATAATAGGAAATTTGCATTTCTCAATTCTATTCATTTATGCTGTATTGTATGGGATAGGTGCAATTTTTTAGTCATATAAATTATTGTGCTTAGTGGATTCCAATGTGCAGGTATTTAAATTGAGTATAATGTAAAATGTATCTAATTACTTTAAATCTCTCAATATACCCGAGTGATCTTCTCTATATTATAAACGTTATTCCAAGCTTATATCTACATACGTAAATGCCGACAAAAGAATGTTAAATTAACCGTTTAGGTGCTTAAGAATTTTCTTGTATATAGGCTTAAAGTGCAGGATAAAATTCATAGTTATTTCTTATTAAAAAATGGTAGAAAATCTTATAATTAACTCTAATGTATAAAAAGTCATTTTTACCAACAAAACTGTGTTTACTCTCACTTTTATAGAAGTGTTTTGGCTGCATAAATTCTATGATTTCCTTTTTTTACATAAAGCACAAATTAAGTTGCATCATGTAATTCCACTATTGTTTTTTACTTAATACCTCAATCCCTCGCAAGTTTCAACCAGTCATTTTTGTCTAATTTTGTTTTTTCTTATTGATAGTCTTCCTGTGGTATTTTTGACTCCTAACCATTCCTGTGGTTGTTGTTTCTCATGCCACTTGTATAAACCAAGAACGATTGATCCTGCATGCTCTCGTATTAAGGCCAAGGGGTGCGCCTTTTGTTTTGATGAGCACCATTAAGGTGAAAGAACGACTTCGCTCAAGTAGATCCTCATAATTTTGGAGCAGGGCCAAGCAGAAGACCCACAGACTTGTCCTGCCACCCCCCCAAAGGTATTGAATCCCATCGATTGAGAACTAGGAGGACATTGTGACCACGAACCTATTTTACGGGCTTCAGTCAAATTTAACCAACACGACTGATCTTAGGTCGGCTCGGATTCAGAACCGTCAACCTTTCAGTTATAAGATCGCTGCCTTTGCCGACTGAGCTACGGCGGCTGGCTCCCTAACCATTCCTTTTGAATGGCATAAATAATGCTTGAGATAATCTATAGTCTAGTTAAATTTTATCCAGGAAATTTTAAAAATATATAAGTGTTTAGCCAATTAATACTTACCACTGGCGAATCAAAAAAATGAATATTTTGTCCATACACTGTTAACAGTGTTACTGTAGGCTGTAAAAACAAAAGAAGGATAAAGTACAACGTATGAAAACAATGATCCACCATTAAAGATTTAATCGAATGATAATAATAAAAACTGCAATTGGTATGAATGCAACTGCTCACAATTAATGCGAAAATTCAAGTAAGAAATGATTTCTTTTCTACGAACTTTTAGCACAATACAAGAGAAGTGCGAAAGTGTGGTTTAACTCCCAGATCATGACAAGCCACCCATCAGTTAGTGGTAGCTTGGTAGCCACTTCGGGTTGTTTTCGTGATATCAGATAATTCAGACCTCATATGGAGCATCAAAAATTTGGAAAAAAATCAAATAATATTACTGATATACCAGACTGCAATCCATCCTTCTCTCGTTAGCAGTGTCTCGAGTCATAGTAAGATACTTTGTTCATGCTAAAATCGCAAGCCTTGAAACAGCCTTTATTCCCTTGCTTTCTTTATATCTTATCCAGATGAGACTGATTTGTACGCTTACACTCATTATATTTCTTTCATATAAATTTCATATTACCTTCACATTTTCTATATTAATGCGCTTTAAACGTAATGATGATATGCGAATATCTGTTATCAATTGCAACTGGAATTGTTTTAACTATATTAACGCCCAATATATACTATTAATTTAAATGTAATTTTTTAGACTGATTCAACTAGACTAGATGTTTATTTTAATAAGCTTACGTCAGAACATGCTTTGTTATTAAAATCCAGAGTTTTTCTCTAGCCACTATACACATTTTCAATAACATACATCCATACATGAGTGACCCACTCTGTAGCCCGATGTAAAAAATCTGATATTACAACATTAATTCGTCAATAAACTTATGCGTGTAAAAAAGTAACCGTTATAATGTAAACAGAAAATACGTGTTTTAAAACCCATAACATATAACTCAGAAACTATATCTATATAAAAATTATATTTCCAACACTTGTGATTCACCAGTTTTAAGAAATCCATACATGAGTAACCCACTCTGTAATCCAATCGAAAAAATCTAATATTACAACATTAATTTGTCAATAAACTTATGCGTGTAAAAAAGTAACCGTTATAATGTAAACAGAAAATACGTGTTTTAAAACCCATAACATATAACTCACAAACTATATCTATATAAATATTATATTTCCAACACTTGTGCTTCACCAGTTTTAAGAAATCCATACATGAGTAACCCACTCTGTAATCCAATCGAAAAAATCTAATATTACAACATTAATTCGTCAATAAACTTATGTGTGTAAAAAAGTAACCATTTTAATGTAAACAGAAAATACGTGTTTTAAAACCCATAACATATAACTCAGAAACTATATCTATATAAAAATTATATTTCCAACACTTGTGCTTGACCAGTTTTAAGAAATCCATACATGAGTAACCCACTCTGTAATCCAATCGAAAAAATCTAATATTACAACATTAATTTGTCAATAAACTTATGCGTGTAAAAAAGTAACCGTTATAATGTAAACAGAAAATACATGTTTTAAAACCCATCACATATAACTCACAAACTATATCTATATAAATATTATATTTCCAACACTTGTGCTTCACCAGTTTTAAGAAATCCATACATGAGTAACCCACTCTGTAATCCAATCGAAAAAATCTAATATTACAACATTAATTTGTCAATAAACTTATGCGTGTAAAAAAGTAACCGTTATAATGTAAACAGAAAATACGTGTTTTAAAACCCATATCATATGACTCAGAAACTAGATCCATATAAAAATTATAGTTCTAACACTTCTGTTGCACCAGTTTTAAGAAATCCATATATAATTAAGCCACTCTGTAACTCGATGGAGGAAATCTTATATTACAATGCTAATTTGTCAATAAACTTATGTGGGTTAAAATGTAACCATTATAATGCAAACAGAAAAATACATGTTTTAAAACCCATAACATATAATTCAGAAACTAGATCTATAAAGAAATTATATTTCAACACTTGTGATTCACCAGTTTTAAGAAATCCATACATGAGTAACCCACTCTGTAACCCGATGGAAGAAATCTTATATTACAACTTTGATTTGTCAATAAACTTATGTGTATAAAAAAGTAACCATTATAATCTAAACAGAAAATACGTGATTTTAAACCCATATCATATGACTCAGAAACTAGATCCATATAAAAATTATAGTTCTAACACTTGTGCTTGACCAGTTTTAAGAAATCCATACATGAGTAACCCACTCTGTAATCCAATCGAAAAAATCTAATATTACAACATTAATTTGTCAATAAATTTATGTGTGTAAAAAAGTTACCATTTTAATGTAAACAGAAAATACGTGTTTTAAAACCCATAACATAGAACTCAGAAACTATATCTATATAAAAATTATAGTTCTAACACTTCTGCTTCACCAGTTTTAAGAAATCCATACATAATTAACCCACTCTGTAACCCGATGGAGAAAATATTATATTACAATGTGAATTTGTCAATAAACTTATGTGTGTAAAAATGTAACCATTATAATTTAAACAGAAAATACGTGTTTTAAAACCCATAACATATAATTCAGAAACTAGATCTATAAAGAAATTATATTTCAACACTTGTGATTCACCAGATTTAAGAAACTGGCTTTCCATCCAATTATTTTTTAAAAAGTTCTGGTAGGTTTTATTTCACATTAACTCGATAGTATGTATAAGGTATAAAAAACACCGAAAATGAAGACAAAGGGAGAACTATGAAAAGTGTCATAATATTAAAGGTTCTGTGTAACTTAATATCAAAACAACAAGCCATGCTAAAACCTGCTGGAAAAAAATGTACACTACAGTTTGAAATTTGATTATCAATTAAATGTTTTGAAAGAATATAATGTATCCATTTAAATATAAATAAAAATATGGACTTTAAAGCATCTATTGTTACTCATGTAGTTTAGAAATTAGATCTATGTCTAAACAGTATATTTAAAAAACTTGAGATGTGCAATATAAAAAAAAAATTCATTTTGCATCCAATTATTTTTAAGGAACCCTGGCAGGTGGCAGTTATTAAAACCTGTGTTTTAAGTTCTAGGTTTAAAGCACTCCGAAAATAGAGACAATGGAATAACTTTCAACAGACATTTAAAATATCATAAAATAAAGGATTATGTGTAACTGGATATCCAAACAGCAAATTATGATGTAATCGGATAAAAAAAAATTATATTACAGCACGTAATTCTATTGTCAATTAAAGGTTTGGTGAGGAAGTGACGTAAACATTATAATGGCAATAAAATATATACTTTAAAACATATGTACCTTATCTATATATCTTAGAAATTGATCTATATAAAAATGCATTTCAGACACTTGTGTTACTATAGGAAATTTCATTTATATCAATTAATAGAAAATGCGTTTTATATTCAATTATTTTAAAATCATTCTGTAAGATGTGATCACTTAACACTTAAATATTTTATGCTAGAGAACAATTAGATGTTGTCTAAAATACTCTAGAAATTAAGTTCTAGAAAAAAAAAGAAAGTTAGAAGAATTCTTACACTGACCCATCCGAAGACATACATCCACCGATAAACAAGTAGCCACAATAGCAATCACTACAGCTATAAAGCTGTAGCGGCTCGTCGTGGCTCGAGAATTAATTTGGTCAATTCCGGTAAGGAACAAGCGCAACAGAGCCAAGTTCTGGTCTACCAGAGAAGTCACTAGAAAAATATCACTCAGGTGAACCTCGGGCTCGAGACCCCCCTGCATACCTAACGGAGGTATACACCTGAGGTTGTCTCTCATTTAGCACTACCCAGAGGACATGTATGCATGAAACTCGTAGCCGCGGACGCGAGAGACGTTGTCCTCCAAAAAGAAGGTAAGAAAAATTTACAACATATGCAAAAGATGTAATTTTTCCTAAAAAGTCGAGAACATATTTGCGTGTATGTAATGATAAAAAATCGCAATAAATTATCAATTTCTAAGGCTCATTTCTCATCCTAATTGCTGTAGACATTTATTCAAAACGAAGAACAGATAACACGCAGAAACCTGAACTTTACCTGTGCGATCATGCAGATGTATAATTGTAGAAGTATAATGTCAGATCAACATTATTTCTAAATCTATTTTAAGGCCATGAGACCATGAGTAATCTATCTTCTTCTGTATGGATCTATGTTCTTGTATAGTTTGTACCGACGTGCTTAGCAAGTTGGTGATTAAGATGCCTAATCTTTATGCTCCTGGAAATAAAGATTATTTGGCCATAACTGTCCAAATAACATTATGCCTTGAGTATTTGCAACATAAATAGTTTTACGTCATGTATAAATAATACAAATTTAAATATGTCTTCCGGTTATCTTACGGCACTCTTCTTTTTGTCTGAGAACTTTCAGTAAATTATAATAACCGTTATATTATTTTAATCATTATATATATATATATATATATATATATATATATATATATATATATATATATATATATATATATATATATATATTTTTATTTATAACTGTGTGTGTAAAATATTAAAAAATTTCCTAAAAAGTAACAAAATTATTTTTTTCTAATTCTTGTTCTACATTGTGATAAAAAATCCTCAATTCAAAGAGCTCAACTATTTACGGTCGAAAGATGGCCGGATGGTTAGGATGCTGGCCTTCGTAACCGGAGTTCGTGGGTTCAAATCCCACAGTGGCATGGATGTTCGTAGCAGTTCGGAATCAGGTTTAAGCAGTAAGTCCCGGTCTCATTAGTCCTCGTGTTGCAAAAAGTAGACCGTAGTGCTCCAAATCAAACCAAACCAAACCAACCATTTACGATTATCAGGGACAAAATCATTATTGAAGTTCTGTCCATATTTCATTATTATTCTTCTGTTATCTTAGTGACTTATTCAGACATTAACTATGTTAGGGCCATTTTCCTGACCATCTAACATTTTAGCAACCAAAAATCCGAGATAACATAATCTCTTAAGAGAAGTTTCATGGATCTCTGTCTTGCAATGTTTGCAATGCCTCCTAGACAGATATATTGGTGTAAAAATTTACGGATAGCTACGTCTAGTATATATAAAAACGAACGTAATTATATATATAAATATTCAAAGAAATAGAATAGAAAAACTGAGGTATAAACCCATATTATAAGATTTTATAAAAATAAATATGTATAGTTTAAATTCTAAATATCGTCAAAGGGTTTTATAGTGTTAAAAACACCCAGTGGGTGGTAATAAGAATACATATTACAAAAAATTAAAACCGAATTTAATCCTAATAATCTAAATTAGTTTAATTTCGTGAATCAATTTTAATTTAAGAAATATGTTAATACACCATCGTTAAGGAAAAATACTCTAATTAAACATCAATTATTGTTGTTGTCTTATGCCACTTGCTCAAACCAAATTCGATATGTGCCGGAGGCTACTCGATTAAAGGCAAAGAGATACACCTTTCGTTTCAACGAGCACGTCAAGGGTAAAAGTAAGACTTATGCTCAAGTATGTCCTCGTTAGCAGGAGCCAAGAAGATGACCCATAGACTTGGACTCTACCCCCAGAGGTATTGATTGAGAACATGGAGGACATTGTGACCACGAACATATTTTACGTGCCCCAGTCACCTTTAACGAACACGGTGATCTTATTGAGCTACCGTGGATCAAGATCAATTATTTCTCATGGACATGTAAAATGAGAAAATATAAATGGGATAAATACAAATTGGATTGAAAAATTAATGAATTTGAATTTGAATAATCACAAATCAACTCTTAAACTTTGGGTTTTAAGAATTACCTTGAAGTTAAATAATAATGGTAAATGTTTAACAGTAATTAAGAATCAAATGAGGTAACTGCTTACCTCTTGTTAATTCTGGGAACTTGCATGAAGAATCTGTAGAATTTGAATCAGCGATGAAAACAGAAAACGGCCGTTGCACTAACACACTTTCATTTTATTACACCAAACGTCACGATAAATGAAGAATAAATGGAGCAATGAATACAGAATTATAAATTATGTTAGACTTTAAACACATGTTTCATAACTGAATAAGAATAGAATACAGGGATATGAATAGAATTACATTGATAAAACAACGCCGAATCCTAACGGTTTTTCTCTTACACCTATAGAGTTTTTCTTTTTCGCTCAATAGCGCCATCTAGCTTTCTGTGGCGAAATTAATCTAACACAAATGTAATACGGAAAACATATCTGCGGAGAAATGCAAGACGTTGATAAGCATAATGTATATAAATGCTGCTGGTTGCAAACTATAGTAATATTAATAAATATATCAATGTATTTAAATGCAGTTGTAGCAATGCTCTTAAAGTGAATTCATGCTATGCACTATAGGTAGTATTGTAGCCACAAAAATGTTTTGGTTCATAATTAAATAGCCAGTTAACAGTGATTCTCAATATAATGGGTGTTAACTTTTACAGAACGACTTCAGATTGCTATGCTCAAGCTTTACTCGGATAACACCGTTCCTTTGAAAGACAGTATTAACTTTGACTCTTAAAGGATGTGTCCAAAAAATTATTATTATAAGAACATATCATACAATCAAAATTGAAAATTACACTTTATTAAGTGCTGTAAACAAAAACGTTTTGTGTTGTTCATATCAGATCTTTTTAGTTTGGAAACAAATTACAACTGTTAGTAAAAAAAAATAATTTAAATATAAATATGGCTTCCTTTATAAAATAGTCTATTAGAATTATACATTATAATTAGGTGACATTACTGTCACACAATAATCAGGTTAGAAACCTTTATACCAATACAAAATAATAATTGTTCTTTCAAAGATATTTTGAATATTTTTTACCGCTTAAGTACAGAAAGCTAACAAAAACTAGTTACAATTTCGTAAGAATTTTCTAAACCTTTTGGATAACGTTGGCACAAATATTGTTTCGTTTTTTCCCATACCATTTTAATCCTCTTTACTCTGTCATAATTTGACGTTCAATTTAACGATTTTTAACAAAAGTCATTTGGTCATCTACCATTTACACTGAAAAATAGTTAATTACAAGCGCCCTTTAAACTTAGAGAAAGTGATTAATCTAGAAAGATGACGTAATATGAACGGTTATGAGTAGACGTTCTCAATCCGATAATGCGCGTCGGTAAAGCCTGGAAATAATTCATTAACTTGTCATTTTGCTTGTATTTGCATAATATAAGCTGTCATTCTTTTCTTACATTCAACCCAGTAACTTTGTTTTCAAAATAACTGAATGCAGTCAGGGAAATAAAGGAGTTTCAGTAATATCACTTTAACTCTTTTAAATTCATTAAATGGTTTAAAATCGTAATAACAAATTATGCATAATTTTTTTCAGGAATTAAAGCATAAACTTGCAATAAAAAATCAATTATTGTTGTTGTCTTATGCCACTTGATTAAACCAAATTCGATATGTGCCGGAGGCTACTCGATTAAAGGCAAAGAGTTACGCCTTTCGTTTCAACGAGCACCTCAAGGGTAAAAGTACGACTTATGCTCAAGTATGTCCTCATAAGCAGGGACCAAGAAGATGACCCATAGACTTGGACTCCACCCCCAGAGGTATTGATTGAGAACATGGAGGACATTGTGACCACGAACATATTTTACGTGCCCCAGTCACCTTTAACAAACACGGTAATCTTATTGAGCTACCACGGCTCAAGATGAATTATTTCTCAAATAATTCATCTTGATAAAGAGAATTATATAATAGAATAATTATATATATATAATAGATTATCTTGATTATATATATATATATATATATATATATATATATATATATATATATATATATCATCTTGATTATATGATCTATTATATATATAATTATATATATATAATAGATCATCTTGACAAGATTCATCTTGATCATTAGATAAAGATGAAATCTAGGTTATTTTTACATTTTGTAGGACTAAGGTTAAATGCTGAAGTTAAATGCTGTCCACTTAAATTCCTTTAATCTTTCGATCTTGTTTCGATTGGAGGAGAAATTAACGATAATATACGTCTAGAAATAATATACATCTCAAATATGTTTCCTAATAATTCATAAAGAAACTTAATTATAATTCGTTTTGGTATTCATAGCTGTAGCACAAACAAAAAATGCCTAAAATATTTTAAATTGCTGTTTGTGAAAAATGTAACACAAAAAAAAACGATACGAGATTAAATTTTCAGAAAATGTATTTAGTTTATTCTAGCACTATACCTAGATAAAAATTTCTTCTACGCAAGAAAAAGTTTTCATCCATATAAAATCCCCTGTAGATTTATCCTTCAGTTCAAATATGGAATCCATAATGGTTGGATGAAAATTTGCATAATTCAGGTGAACCTTAATTAATTCAGTTCTTACGCTGACCCATCCGGACACATACAGCAGAAACAATCTGAAGACCTGTACGCTACTATAGCAGCCACAACAGCTATAAAGCTGATGCTGACCTACGAGAGTTCCGTCATGGTCCGATTTTAATGGTCCGGTAAGAAGCAAATTCTACAGAGGTAAGGTTGAGTCTACCAAGAATAACCTAAGACCCAAATCATTAGGAAACCTTGGGTTCGTTACACCTGTATATACCTAAGGTATACCCCTGAGGTGTCTATCATATAGCACTATATTACTATACTACTCAGAGGACACACGTACGGCTTGAGCTCGTGGCCATGAACGCCAGAGACTTTGCCCCACCCCCTTCAATTGTTTAAAATGTGCCAGTTACTCAGTTTTCTATTTTCTTATTTGTAACAAAAGCTTAACGACACCAGGTATTAAAGCTAGTATATGTGTGTACGTGTGTGTGTATCGAAAGAGAGAAGAGAGGGGAGGAGGATAAGTTATTCTTCAAAAACTATAGTGACAGCTATGCTTAATACATCACGTAATATTTTCTAATAGAATTTTTCCAAAATTATAACTATTTCTATTTATATCGAGTTAGAAGGCTATTTTTAGTTTATAAAATATGCATATCGATAGAATCAGTCCATAACCTGATAAATCAATACAGCTGCTTGAAGATAAATATCTCCTTCTTCCCATATCTACCTGTTATTCCAAGCATCCAGATTTCGTATCGACAATCTGATACTTAAGTGAAGGAAATGCTTCATCCTACAGATTTCGATCAAACAGAAATTCCTTCCTTTGAAAATCCCGCTAATGGTACAGCTTCCTTCAAAGCAGTAAATATGGAACAGCAATTAAAACCTTTGATCCTCGTTTCATTGTCTCTGAAAAGTAAAATAGCGAAGTTCAAACCTGAGTGTTGGACTTTAATGACATAATCAAGTGACAAGACGACCCTTGGAATATTTGAATAAGTCTAATAGTGGATGAAATTGAGTAGTAAAGGGAAAGTTTTGTATTATCTACGAGATTTGTAAATTTTCATCCTTTGTATTCTTGTAGGTCTAAAGCACACCCAAAAATTCATTCTTTCTATTCTGCAACACTGCAATTAAAATAATTTATTCTTAGAATTTCTATCAAACAACTGTAGTAAGTTTAATTTTCATAATAAAGTTTTATATACCATTTATTTAGATGCGCATGATTATTATTGAAATAAACTAAGGGTTTATTAAAGTTTTAAAAATATTTAAGACTTTAGAAATAGATTTTTCACAAAACTATTTTCAAATTCTTTATGTGACTATAGTTTTTTGTGTAAAGTAATTTATAACCTACTTTGATAAAAATAATATTTTTCAGACAGAAAATATCTTTGTATTTTGAATTTGAAATATCTACCATACATGTTTTTGTACCGACAATAATGTATGTTTTAACTATTATTATGTTTTTAATTATATTTTCTACAAATGAGTAGGATAACAGATCGCTTTTATTCTAAACAACTGTAACTAATTCAACAACTGTCTAATTCTAACAACTAATTCTAAGGTTTAAAATACACTTTATAAATAAACATAATGATACTCTGTATAAAAAAGTTGAACAGGGAATATTTTCAATAAAGCTGTTTTTGAAATGCTTAAAAAATAATAATTTTTAAACTATTAATATTTTGTTCTGAAATTGTAACAACTCTTAATAAACTCAAATATATTACAAAAACATTATATTTTAAAACAGTTCTATTTCAAAAGAAATAAGGAGTAGGCTTTGTTAGACTACTATAGCCTTAAAATTGGATTTTGTTTATCGATTTGTGTAATGCTGTAGTTAAAACTAATATTTTTTTTAAACTTTGATTTTTATTAAAGAATTTGTGAAGATTTTCTACTTTCATTTTATGAGAAATCAAAAAACGTATGTTGTAATAAAGCTTTTAAACATCAAAATGTACTATGTCCCTTTAACAAATTTATGTAAAATTTACTGTTATATGTATAGTACAATGGACTCACAAGTTCACTTAATTAGAAATTACTTTTTTTATCTAAAACGCAAAAAAAATTCAAATTTGTTAGTACTCAAGAAAAGTTTCGTTTATTCACTAATTATACTAAACAAAGAATATCTGCTTGTTCGGTTTTAGATCACTTTAAGGAAAATATATCTTTTATTTTAATTTTTTTAAAAGGCTTTTCAGATAGATTCATATCTCCCCTCTCTTCCTACGTACCCACTTTAGGATCATAAATATATCCCATTATACTAATTTTCACTGCTACAAAGCAGTTGTATTTTCAGCTTTCTTCATTTTATTGTGATGAGAACTTGAGAATCCAATAAAAGTGGTTGAAAATTTCTTTTGCTTTCAAAGATGAAACCGATGGGCGTTGCATAAATTCTGATTCACTTATTTTATGCCAAAATATTTGAGTTGTTTTTAAAATTGAATTTGCTACAATGTTTTTTGTCGCCTGTGAATTTATATTCGTAGGTTCTGGAGGAAAATATCAATTTTGAAAGTGTTACTCAGATTCTGCTAAACATCGGTATGGATTGCATATTAAAGCTTTAAATTTTCAATTTATTTAATTAAAACTATGTATTTTAATTCATTTAGTTTTATATTGCTTGAGAAGAAATCACTAATATAGTACTTAATATGCTATAATAACAATATTGATTGTATACAAAAGTATTGAAATTTAGTAAAATTATGATTTTTAGTGAAATTTGCTCCAAAGTTTAATTTGCTAAACATAAACAAAATCATTAAGGAAATCATTAAGGTATCCGTCTATGTTCGAAGAACTTTTTTCTTTAAACATAGAAACAAGTTCACATTTTTACATTTTTAGATTTATTTTTTATATTATTATAGAGAATTGCACTTAAAGAATTTATTCCTGGAGACATTTTTTATAAAATTTCTAATTAATGAGGAAAATTTAGTAAAAACGGGTTTTTTCAAAAGGTCTAATTTTTTAATAAATTAAATTATTTCAATATTTTTTTATGCAACACATTTTTTATACACTGGACTAGTGAATCACCTAAAATCTTTGATTAATTTACATTTGGCAAAAGTTTTGGTCCTTCAAAATCATACACATTGAAGTTTTAAAGAATTTCCATTACCTTTATATCTAACTATGAGTGTAACATAATTAAAAATTATCCAAATTAAAACTTTTTGGTCTTTCACTAGTAAATACTATCAAAAGCATTCCTAATAATTGTCAACAACATATTTTAAGAACTTTTTTAGAAATCACATTTCAAGTTTCAATATTTTATTAAAACTATCGTTGTTAAAAATACCGCATTTGAAGTTTATGAAAGCAACTTTAACTATTAAAAAATTAAAATACATGTTTAGAATTCCCCACACTTTCTTGCTTCAAAACTTTCTAATTGCCAAGTTGCTAATTATTAAAAATACTAGAAAAATGTTTAATATTAAATTTTCATGATAATTTAAAAAGTTTCGTCCAAAAAATGCTCTTTAAAAGGCTTTAAATTCACAACTTCCGGTTTTAAAATCGCTACTTCCGTTTTGTTTTGACAGCTGTCACTAATGTTTAAATAGCTGTAACTTTTCTTATAAATGCCGTAAAGACAAAACAAAAACAGAGTTAGAAGCCTAAAATTTGAAATTTTACAATAGAGAAATAAAAAAAAAATTATGATTTTTGGCAAAATATGACGTTTTTAACACAGACAGATACCTTAATTAAATCATTTATTAATTAAATCATTTATTAAATTAATCATTTAATTAATTTAATAATGTCTTTTCAAAGAAATTCCTTTCATAAACAATCTTACTAATTCTCTCGGTTGCAAAGCATTGGTAGTGTCACTGTTCTTTATTTTATTAATATGTGATCTTAATGATTGAAGAGCAGGGGTTTGAAATTTCTTAGCTTTCAAAGAAAAAACCAGTTGATGTAGCATCCATTCTGATTCACTTATTTTACACCAAAATCTTTGAGCTGTTTTTGAAATTGAATTTGTTTGCAGAGATTGTTTTCTCCTAGTGAATTTATATTCGTAGATTCTGAGTAAAAATGTTAGATTTGGATGTGTAACACAAGTTCTGCTGAATATCGATTTGGCATACATACCAAGGGGCCATACTACCTTTTGAGACATAGTTTATTCATTATAAAATAAAATATTCTACTCATTTTACAATTAATTTTTTATAGATTTTTTTTTAAAAACAATCTAGATTATAAAATTATTTAGATTTATCATTAAAATAACAACACTAGTAGTATAATGTTTAAACAAAAAAAAACTCCCAACAAAAAGAAAAATTAAATTTACTTAGTCGTAGTATAACTTTTGAAATGAATATACAAAAAACTAACTTTTTATACGAAAATTAAGTAAAATATGTGTTTAATTCTCTAAATCAAAACTTTAAAAGTATCTCAAATTTTAAAATTTGAAAGGATAAAAAACTATTATGAAATTATCATACTGTCATTATAGAATTTATCATACTGTAAAATAAAATAAATCACTCGTAATTATATAATTGTAGTTAGTAGAATAAAAAGGATAATTAGTTTTTATTTGATATAAAATATTAATTTCTAATTCCCAAATTTCAAAAATTACTTTGTAGATAAGTGGATCTCTTTTCACTTAGTGTACACAATTTAAGTTTTGTAAAAATGTTTTGTATGATATATCAAAATTAAATAATTTTTTTAAAGTTAGATATTTATTAATGATATAACACGAGATTTATTAGAGATCAAATTAACAGAAAAGAATTTTTTATTTTAAATTAAATCATAGATAAGACTAATAATTTAAAGTTTTCATTTCAAAAGGTATTCTGTCCTCTTAAATCTTTGAAATTTGTCAAAAATTTTATTTATGGAAATTATTAATTATGAATTTTTAATTTAATGAAAATTATAATTTTTAATTTGTTTAATTTTATATTACTTGCAGTCAAATTACTAACATTCCAAAGCATTACGCTACATATTATCATTGCTTGTAAATAAAAGAAATGAAATTTAGCAAAATTATTTTTATGTGTTTTAATTATATTATTGTTTTACATTATTATATTATTATGCTTTTTAATCAATAAAATTATGTTTTTTTTTATTTTAGTATTATATTGCTTAAAGACGGGATCACTAAAAATGTTTTAATTTAACAATCTTACTTCAAAGCAATTCCCTTTCATGAACAATTTTACTAATTCTAACCGTTATAAAGTAGTTGTATCTACAATATTCTTCCTGTTACTGTGATGAAATAGGTTTGAAATATCGCTGCTTTCAAAAAAGGAACCTATGGATGTTGAATTCATTCTGATTCACTTATTTTATGCCCAAATCTTTGAGATGTTTTTAGATTTGTTTTGCTATCAGGTTTTTTTCTACTGTGCATGAATTTGTATTCGCAGACTATATGATAATATGACTTTGAGTGAGTTCAGTTTCAACTTGCATTTCACACTCGAAACTCCTTCTGTATTACTTGTACATCTAAAAACTTTGGAATTTGGCAAAAAAAATATTTCTTTAATGAAAATTATATTTTTCATTTAGTTATCTTTGTAAGTCATTTAGTAAAACTAAATCACTTAGAAACATTTCAAAGTAACAAATTTATGTCAAAGCAACTCCTTTTTATAGTACAGTCAAACTTCGATAGTTCGAAGTCCAAGGGGACTCAAAAATTATTCAACTTATCCGAAGTTCGAGTTATCGAAGTTGCCTCCCATTCATCTCTACTGGCACTTAATATGGGGGGACATGGTTTAAATGGTTTGATATGTGCCATAATACTATAATTGTACGCATTTCAATTTGTTAATAGCCTATGTAAAACAACAAGAGAAGAATAGGGTCAAAAGTTTATTAAAACTCACGAAATTTAGCCTCATTACATATGAATTAGCATACATACCATGTAAATCTCATTTGAAAAAAACAGTTAGTTTTTGTTGTTTGCATTTTTTAAGCGTTGGTGGAATTCACAAAGTCACCTAATTTTTGAACACAGTTAAATAGTGTGTGGACAATGGAGGAGACAATGGAGGGGAGGGGGGAAGGGCATTCCAAGAATGTGTGACGTAAGTGGATACCATTGCAATTCACAGAAGGAAGACATGAGTGGACTCGCATTCGAAGTTTTGAACTGAATTGTGTTTTTTACCGGGGAAATCTATCACAAAAACTTCGACTTAGAAGATGTTCACTTCGAGTTATCGAGACAGTTTTTTAAAGAAAAGTATAGAAATGATTCGGGACTTGATTAAAAGTTCGAGTTAGCGGATTATTCGACTTATAGGAAGTCGAGTTATCGAACTTCGACTGTAATATATATTTATTGCAAAAAGTGATCTAAATTTTTCAGTATAATACATATCTCACATGTTATTGAAGAAGGCTATTTGACTGCTACATTTAATTAATCATTAGGTTACAACCCAGGTAGTGTACCCGTAAAAAAATCTTATATGTAGAAATCCAACTTCCCCTTCCGCCATTCTCCCACATAAAAAAGTAGGTAATAGATGTTTGACTAAGTATGTGTTTTTATAACGTATTATACAATCCTAACTTAAATTTGCTGATAGAATATAGAATATAAATCACCACAGTAATATATTTAATTTATAGCTGCCTCATCTACTGATATATAAGTTGAATTACAAAAACAATTTCTAAATGTAAAAAAATCTTATATGAAACCTGATCTTATGATCTTATATACCCGTAAAAAAATCTTATATGTAATAAATCCAACTTCCCCTTCCGCCATTCTCCCACATACAAAAAGTAGTTAATAGATGTTTGATTAAGTATGTATTTTTATAATGTATTATACAATTCTAACTTAAATTTGCTGATAGAATATAGAATATAAATCACCACAGTAATATATTTAATTTATAGCTGCCTCATCTACTGATATATAAGTTGAATTACAAAAACAATTTCTAAATGTAAAAAAATCTTATATGAAACCTGATCTTATGATCTTATATACCCGTAAAAAAATCTTATATGTAATAAATCCAACTTCCCCTTCCGCCATTCTCCCACATACAAAAAGTAGTTAATAGATGTTTGATTAAGTATGTATTTTTATAATGTATTATACAATTCTAACTTAAATTTGCTGATAGAATATAGAATATAAATCACCACAGTAATATATTTAATTTATAGCTGCCTCATCTACTGATATATAAGTTGAATTACAAAAACAATTTCTAAAATGTTGTAATGTAATTATAAATTAACAAATGATAGTTAGGTCATAACTTTTATGGTTTAATTTACATAGTATTAAATTTGAATTAATGGTGGGTGACTTGCTTAAATGTAACTCATAGAAAGTTAGATACATTTCAAACTATCAAGGTATATTCACTTTAACGTTTTTTAATCTTCCATCATAATTTCCCAATATATACCCATAATTTTGGTTAAATGTTAAATCACTTCACTGTAAATAATTCTAAAGCATTTAGAGTTTATATTAGCCTCTTTGTTGACCGTTCTATAGTATTCGCCTGTTCTGATTCAGTACAGTGAATGATCTTTTACTACATTACAATCTTGCCTTTTAGGTCTTTAAAACAATTTATTACATAAATTTAAACTTTCAGGAGTAACTAAAAAATGCTTTTAAAGGACTTTTATATCAAACGTAAAGCTATTAAACACCAAAATTACTATTTAAAAAAAATCAGTATTTTTAAATAGATCGAATTTTGGAAGCGTAATTGATGTCAAAAAATAAAAATAAAGCTGTCAAAAATAAATTTAAGGGAATATCAGTTTTAAAGCATGAGTCTTCATTGAAACAATTTATTTTTGATTCAACATAAAATATAAAATTGTTTAAAAAAGTTCTGCTCTGTTTAAAATAAAATGTTTCCTAAATTATTAATAAGAGTTTAATAATATAAAAAAATTAATTTTGTAATATAATGCAATGCATTCTAGAAAAACATAAAATATGAACTCCGTATAAAACAAAATAGAAATTAGCATTCACTCAAAATAACTTTATAAAATTTATTATCTAGAAACTAATGTTTTACAACAAATAAAAATCGAACTGACTATCCTTTTTGTACTATAAACTTCAATTGTATTAATACGAACAACGTTTTTATTTTTTAGAATGATAAAGTTAATTTCGCATTAAATTTTAAGTTTTAATTTTTTATTTTAAAGTGTAAATTCCTCAAAAGTTCAATAATTCTTTCAATATAATATAAAAGTTTAGTTTCTAATATACATATACAAAATTTACCTAGTTAAGACAATTTTATTTCTTTTATTCAGTGCATGTTTATATGCTATTATAAAAAATACACTACTTGATATGACAAAACTAAATAAATTTTAAAAGCTGAAATGTTACAAAAAACTTGAAAAAAAATTATTCTAATCAGAGTAAAAAATTTAATTTCACAATACATCTGAAAAAAGGTTCACTTTAATGTAAATTATAAGTTTGGAAAATTAATGTGTTCCATTTAGCTTTTAGTGTGTACGTTTCTCTCTGAAATTTAGTTTTATCCTTATTTTATTTTTAATGTGTCAAAAGCATACCTCTTGAAACTAAAAGACCTACATAATCTTTTAGCGTTTACTCTAAACTCTCATAATTCTAACTCAATTAACTACAAATAACATTTACGATCGTCACCCTTTTTATTATGTTTGAAAAGTTAAGAAACACTATTTGAAGTTCCTACGTGAGTGACAAATTAACTTGTCAATGAAAGTGTTTTCCCTGAGTAAAAGACAACTCATTTGGAAATTTTATAGAATATGCACACAAATATAAAATTTTTGCATCATATTTGAGTTACGTTTACGCTTGTATTGATAGAGTGCAGAAAATGAAAAAGCTTTCGCATTATAAACAAGATCAGTATTGATTACTTTATCATGTATGTTTCTAAATTTTATCTCTGTATCTATTAATTATTGCATTAATTTTTATCGATAGTTTAGACATTAATGAACAGAGTTGATAAAATTTTTAATTGTTTAAAGCCTTCATACAAAGTCAATTTTTAAATTAAGACTTTTGTATTTAAATCAGACATTCTTCAATTTTTATTTTTTTTTTTTTTTTTACAAAATAAACAGTACATATTAAGGTATTTAATTTATGATTAAATTTATTACGATTAATGATTTATTTTAATTGTTCTATTTGTTTTCTTAATGTGCCAGATATTATTTACAGATTACTCATTATGTATTAAACGCATGGAATATGATATTTTATACTCTTTTAAAAAACCTATAAAAAGCTGGGCACATATATTTCATTTTTAAAAACGTAAAACTATTTATGTATCAAATCAGTTTTTAAAACACAATTATTTAAATAAGCCCCAAAACAAATAAAAGTGAATATATTATGGATTTGGTGCGAAATTGAGAGAAGGACTCTGATTTTACTAGAAAATTCATTATTAAAGAAGGGATATTTAAACCTTACATCTCCTCTAAAAATCATAAAATAGTAGTTGCTTTGTCTTCTAATTCTGCTAGTGGTGCTCTCTATTCATAAAATTAGAAAATTCGGAAAGTATGAAAAAAAAAGTATTCTTGCTTTAACCCTTTAAAGGTCACCAAAAAAAAAAATTCATTGGAATTTAGTGTAATTAGTTTATAAATGTTATATATGAACCTTGTAAATGTAAAATATATAATAAGTTTTCCTTACATTCCTTAGGAGGGTTTGCTTGGAGGATACCTAAGGAGGGTTTGGTTTGGTTTGGAGTGCTACCATCTACTCTTTTACAACACGAGGGCTAATGAGACAGGGAACTACTGCTTAAAGCCTATTCCGGGCGGCTACGAACAACCATGCCCCAGTGGGATTCGACCCACGAACTCCGGTCCCGAAGGCCAGCACCCTAACCGATCGGCCATCGTTAGACAAGGAGGTTTTGATGAGTTATTTAACTGACTAACTCCTCCCCTTGTACAGCTGGAACATTATACTTTTTAAAAGTTTAACTATACTAGAATAACAATAAATAAGAATCCTTAAAATGATATAATAAATAAATAGATTAACAATTTATAAGTGGGGTTTGTATAGATACTTTTATTTGGGGTCGTAAGAAGGATAAATTGAATTACTGACTTCTCAGGTACAGCAAGTTTAATTGCATATATTTCAAAAGAAACAATAAATTAAATGTAGAGCTGTCATCTGTTGTAAATTTAAAATGTCAAAAACATAAAAAATTGAAAAACCATCCATGTCTCTATAACGTTTTTTATTATTATTATTATTGCAGAAGCTCTTGATTCTACATTATTGGCTTCCATATATAACATATGTATGAGGTTGGAGCAGTAAATAATTATACAAAGATAAAGTAAGGTACTCCTAAAAGTAAAGTTTAAAAGAAAGATGTTTAATAGGTGGTTTCGCTACGAAACCACTGTCCGCTAAAGGGTTAAATCAATGATTTTTTAATTCATTTTTTTAAACTCAAATTTCTAATGAGGTGCTATAAATCAACCAACCCTGTAACTAGCTTAAGACATGTCGCTATAAATCCATAGTAAAACATTGTAGGTTTGGTGTGATATTAAAATAAAATTCGAAAAGGAATATTATCTGTCCAGAAATATCATTAATTAAAGGAAAGATGTTAAAGTATGATTTACTGTCTCTCTTAATTCGGCTGGTGGTAATCTCTAACTATACAATAAATATCTTCCTTAAAAACTTGCAAGACATGAAAAAAAGTATTCTTGCTTTAAATCAATGATTTTTAATTCATTTTTTTAAACTCAAATTTCTAATGAGGTGCTATAAATCAACCAAACCTGTAACTAGCTTAAGACATGTCGCTATAAATCCATAGTGAAAACATTGTAGGTTTAACGAGAGATTAAAATAAAATCCTAAAAAGAATATTATCTGACCAGAAATATCATTAATTAAAGGAAAGATACTTAAATCTTATTTTTCGTCTGTAAATGTTAAAGTATGATTTACTATCTCTCTTAATTCGGCTGGTCGTAATCTCTAACTATACAATAAAAAAAATCTTCCTTAAATCTTGCAAGGCATGAAAAAAAGTATTCTTGCTTTAAATCAATAATTTTTTAATTCATTTTTTTAAACTCAAATTTCTAATGAGGTGCTATAAATCAACCAACCCTGTAACTAGCTTAAGACATGTCGCTATAAATCCATAATGAAAACATTGTATTCTTGATGTGAGATTAAAATAAAATCAGAAAAGGAATATTATCTGTCCAGAAATATCATTAAATAAAGGAAAGATACTTAAATCTTATTTTCCGTCTGTAAATGTTAAAGTATGATTTACTGTCTCTCTTAATTCGGCTTGGGGTAATCTCTAACTATACAATAAAAAATCTTCCTTAAAAACTTGCAAGGCATGAAAAAAAGTATTCTTGATTTAAATCAATAATTTTTTTTACCCCAGTGATTTTAAATACGCTTTATAACAGTGCTATAAATCAACCAACAGTGTAACAAAATACAATACATTTCTGTATAAATGAACAGTGAAAATATTTTGGATTTAATGTGAGATTAAAAGAAAATCCTAAAAAGAATCCGAATTGGACAGAAATTTTCTTACTAAAGGAAGGATACTTAAATCTTATTTTTCTTCTTCAGATGATATGGTATAAGTTACTGTGTCTTCTAATTCAGCTGGAAGTGCTCTCTAATTATGTAATTAAAAAATTCTACTTAAAAAAGATTTAAAGTATGAAAAAAGTACTCTCGATTTAAATCAATGATTTTTTAATCCAGTTATTTAAATTACTTTTTATAACGAGTTTTCATAGAACAGTATAACTTTTAACAAACTACAATACATTTCTCTATAAATTGAAACTTAAAAAAATGTGTTTGTGAATGTCAAGTTGTACTTAACATAATATTGAATACTTAAAAACTGAAATAATAATCAATGAAAATTTGGCTTGGTTCGGAAGGATATTTTCAATTTAATGCACAAAAATGGATAATTCTAAGACCTCGGCTCATTTTTTAATTCTTTGATTTAACCCTCCGAGTGGAACACACCGATTAAAAAAAGTCTCCAAAAATACACTAAAGTTTATTGTGTCAATGGCCAAAGCGTTCTATGATTTTTTACTTCACCCTTTGTCGAGTAGAATGGAATACGGGAAACCACTCTCATTATTGTCCCTTTACACTCTCATTATTGTCCCGTTATAAATAGATATATAAATAGATATTACAGATTGTTAATATTTAATACACATAAAGCTCCTTAAGTCTCGAAGATCCCCCCATAAGAAATAATGGATTCTAAAAGTACAAATAAAAATATTCTTTAAGAGAATGATTTATATTTTTTTGCTAAAGTTATCCAAGATATTTAAATGGTGCAAATAGAGATAAATCTGTTACCGCAAACGAAATACTTCGAAATAGAGATTTACAAAGCCCTGAAAAGCTATCAGCGTCTTTATGCCTCAGGGAGTAGGGGTGCATCCCTCAATAAATGTCAGTCAAAGAGGGATGCAGTTTCTAAACAATCGACCTGACCCTCCTACCTCAAACACTGTCAGAATTGTGCATTATATCCATTTTCAGAACGTTTTTGGAGGACATCAGTTTGGCGGAATTGTACGTGCAAACCGCTTAGAGGGTTAATCACACAATGTTATTAAAATTGTCCCACATCATATATGTGTAATGCTGTGGTGTAGTGCTTTGCTGTTGTTGTTTCAAAGCCATTAATAAACCCAAGTTTATTTTATATCGTCTTTAATTATAGTAAAATGCCACTGATCTGTATTACAACATTCAAATATAGAACAAAAGACAAGGAAATATCCTAAAAATATATTTTAAAAATTAAAAATTAAAAGAAGCACTCCACATGCTATGCCTGAAAAGAAATTACCAATGTACAAGAGAACGCTGCATTCTTTTCCTTCCTTCTTTCTACTCAGGCAACCCTATACTTTTTCCATTATCCTGTGCTGATGCGGTCGTTGTTTCATTGTCCTTTGCACAATGCGTCCTTTCCCGGCTCTGCCCAGAAGGACCGGGACTCCAAGGATGGTCCTGAATCACCTCCTGGAGACCAATCACAACTCTCCAAAACTTGGTGAAGTTTAAGTGCAATCGTTTTCACTGGCCACACCTAACGCTTCCTGGAGTAGCGAAAAAAACTTGGGCATTCAACTCACAACTTGTGAGTGCGGCGAGCAAATCAGTTTCGCAAACCTTATGTCGAAATAGCTGCACTGTCACATGTAAATATGCATGGTTGGATATTTTTTCAACCACCTCAATATATTGTAAAAGCTTCACGCATGTAGTTTTATTTTTCATCTAACTTCAGAGAGAAGGTCCAACTTTCACAAACCTTACTAACATAACTATTTTTTAAAAAATATACAAGTGTTTTGGTGATTTAAAGGTGATATCATCCTTAAGTAAAGTAATAAATAATACTAATCAACAAATGTTGTACATGGGTTCAGTTGTAAACTATCCCTCAAAGGGTCAAAGCTGATATAGTACAACTAGGAACATTCATGCCAGCAGCATATCGATACAAGAATTCCAATAGTTTAAAGGTAAAGTCATAACTTTTCAACCCTTTTCAAGCAACCTATGACAGGTTATTCGACAAGGGCAAAAATAATAACATCTTAGTCTCAAAATATATATAAAAAAATACATAATAAAAGTCATCTTAATTCCACGGTTTTCAAATTGAGTGTCCTAGAACTAATGAAGATCAAGTAATTGGAGTGTAAAATTAACTAAACTTCTCAAACAAAAAGGAAATAGTGAAATAATTACCCAAATAGTTTCATTCATTACATCAAAGTGAAATGAACATTAAATAGTTTTTTCTTCTTTTTTTCGTATTCTTGAACTGCTTAAGGGTCCAGCAAACTTTTTTAGCCCAATAAAGGGGTCGTAGTGGAAAAAACTACAAGATTAAACAAAACCAACAGGAAATTATTGTTTTGTAGTCACTAAGTTAAGAGAAAGTGGGAAAACTAGATGTTCCGAACTTCCAATGTACATAAAGTGCATAAGTGTTTTTACCTGTGGTCGGATATTCAACACATTGTTTTAGTTCATGAACAGAGTCATTATTTTGTGCTTTTTAAATACTCCTTAACCCCTTCCAATATGATTTAATAATAAAAAAACTGTGCATGAAATAACCATTTAATTTTTATTTAAAAAACTTGTTTCATTTTACAATTCTTACACATTCTTAATTAAAATCCAATTTTTACATAGTGTTAAATAATATCAGAAACAGTAAAATTAAGAAAATATCAAAGCAAAACATTAATAAGGTATACAGATAATAGTCTTCAAGCTAGTGGTACTTTTCAAAACAAAATGCAAAGGAATTCTTAATTGTTTACACCGCCAAGTAGTCTCACTTTTAATTTGATTCTTGTAACATACACGGCATTTTTAATAGGTTTTCTTTTATTCTGACTCATTAATTTGGCAATGACTTGTACCAAGAAATTCTAAGTAAACAATATGCAATAGTGACTTGTGATTTTCACAAGTGATAAAAGTGTTGCCAAATTCAGTGCACTAGAAATTTTAAACTAAATTAATCATCATATTTAACAGTGACTTTAATCGCATGACGAGTGTAGCTCGTCATTGTGCGGTATGGAATGAAAAACTAATGACGAGCTAGACTCGTCATTTTACCGGAAGGGGTTAAAATAAAGTGCTTAACAATGCATCTAACGCAAAAGATTATACTCTAAGCTAAAACCAGAATATGAAAAGTTACTGAGCAGCAAAAGGTATCAACCAAGTAACTAAACCAGAATTAGTCCCTCCTATTAGAATTACAAAACTGTAACTTATGACCTTTATAAAACACTAATTTTGGATACTAACTTCCCAAGGAACAAATTATGTGGTTTTATTCTCTAAGAAAATATCAACAGATAGAAATCTTATAGTACTCGGCACCACTGTGGCTTTAATTAAGAGTGTAAGTTACAACAAGCCACCTTGGAAAGATCGATTCTCACAGCTTACACTAATTCATTTACTTCATGACAAAATTAAGACAATTAAATCTGAGTTGTTGTTAGCCTTCCTGAGTAGTTTCAATATTTAAATTCTGAATTGGCGTGGGATATTCTGTAAACATAGGATACAATGAGAGGTAGTCGTAAGTTTTATGCTAACTTTTGTGGAATGCATATAGTTGGCTATAATCCTATTTATTGAATTAGTTTGAGTAATAAGAAAGTCGGACACATAAGGTAAATTTTACTAGTACATATAAATAAATTATTCTATTTATATTAATTTAATCGGAATTAAATATACATGTTTTTAATCAGCTACTATTTTCGCATAGAAGTATTTAACAAAATTTCATGTTGTTATTATGATAAAAACTTAATATCTATTAGTTCTTAAAAATGGAAGGAGTTAAAATCTTCTTTCTATGGTAGACATTTCTTCTGTGTAAAAACATTGTTTTAAGATGTGTCTAATTACAATAGAAAATTATAGAGAAATCGTTAAATTAATCGTAGTCTAAAAATGTACGTTCCACTATTGTAATTCTGGTTAATGATGAGTAAATATTTAAAAAAATTTAGTTCTTCTTTCTGCGGTAGCACATTTACTTCTCTGAGTAAACATTCTTTAAGCTGTCTGTCTTTACTGACAATATAATTATAGAGAAATCGTTAAATTAAGCACGTAGCAAAATGTACGTTCCAATTCACATTGTAATTTCTGGTTACATGATAGTAAATATTAAAACTTTAGTTTCTTCTTTCTGTGGTAGTTACAATTTACTTCTCTGTTAGTAAAACATTGTTTAAGCTGTCTGCTTTATGACAATAAAAATTTGATCGTTAAATTAAGCACGTAGGTCTAAAAATGTACGTTCATTCATAATTGAATTTCTTATATGATGAGTAAATATTTAAAACTCTTCTTTCTATGGTAGTACATTTACTTCTTTGTTAGTAAAACATTGTTTAAGCTGTCCGTCTTTACTGACAATAAAAATTATAGAGAAATCGTTAAATTAAGCACGTAGGTCTAAAAATGTACGTTCCAATTCATCATTGTAATTTCTGGTTATATGATGAGTAAATATTTAAAACTTTAGTTTCTTCTTTCTGCAGTAGCACATTTACTTCTCTGTCAGTAAGACATTCTTTAAGCTGTCTGTCTTTACTGACAATAAAAATTATAGAGAAATCGTTAAATTAAGCACGTAGGTCTAAAAATGTACGTTCCAATTCAACATTGTAATTTCTAGTTATATAATGAGTAAATATTTAAAACTTTAGTTTCTTCTTTCTATGGTAGTACATTTACTTCCCTGTTAGTAAAACATTGTTTAAGCTGTCTGCCTTTACTGACAATAAAAATTATAGAGAAATCGTTAAATTAAGCACGTAGGTCTAAAAATGTACGTTCCAATTCATCATTGTAATTTCTGGTTATATGATGAGTAAATATTTAAAACTTTAGTTTCTTCTTTCTGTGGTAGCACATTTACTTCTCTGTTAGTAAGACATTGTTTAAGCTGTCTGTCTTTACTGACAATAAAAATTATAGAGAAATCGTTAAATTAAGCACGTAGGTCTAAAAATGTACGTTCCAATTCATCATTGTAATTTCTGGTTATATGATGAGTAAATATTTAAAACTTTAGTTTCTTCTTTCTGTGGTAGCACATTTACTTCTCTGTTAGTAAGACATTGTTTAAGCTGTCTGTCTTTACTGACAATAAAAATTATAGAGAAATCGTTAAATTAAGCACGTAGGTCTAAAAATGTACGTTCCAATTCAACATTGTAATTTCTGGTTACATGATGAGTAAATATTTAAAACTTTAGTTTCTTCTTTCTGTGGTAGTACATTTACTTCTCTGTTAGTAAAACATTGTTTAAGCTGTCTGTCTTTACTTACAATAAAAATTATAGAGAAATCGTTAAATTAAGCACGTAGGTCTAAAAATGTACGTTCCAATTCAACATTGTAATTTCTGGTTACATGATGAGCAAATATTTAAAACTTTAGTTTCTTCTTTCTGTGGTAGTACATTTACTTCTTTGTTAGTAAAACATTGTTTAAGCTGTCTGTCTTTACTGACAATAAAAATTATAGAGAAATCGTTAAATTAAGCACGTAGGTCTAAAAATGTACGTTCCAATTCAACATTGTAATTTCTGGTTATATGATGAGCAAATATTTAAAACTTTAGTTTCTTCTTTCTATGGTAGTACATTTACTTCTCTGTTAGTAAAACATTATTTACACTGTTTGTCTTTATTGACAATACATTTACGGAGTAATAGTTAAATTAAGCCGGTAAGTCTAAAAATGTATGTTCCAATTCAATTTTGTATTTTCTGGTTATAGTATGAGTAAATATTTAATACTTTATTTGAGTGGTTGACAAAATCCATAAAACCAAAATTCCTAAACATTGTGTACTAAACCAGTGGTCACTAAACTTGTTACGGTGTTGTATGAAGATGACTTACCTTGCATTTTCTTCATCTTGTATGAGCTAGAACGAATTTTCTCGGATATTTCCTTTACTTAAGTATTTATAATTATTAATGAAACTAAAACCAAATATATGCCTTGTTTAAAATCAGAATATAATCACTCCTTCTTAGAAATAGGCAGTTATAGATTTGAGAATGTAAAGCAGTTTATATACCTAGGTTCGGAAATTCATACACAAAATAATAACAAATATAATGAATTTCAAATGTCGAAATTCATAGCAGAATTATTGCTGCTAATCGATGTTTTTTTGGATTAAAGAACTATTTAAAGTCTAAGTACATTAAAAGATTGACTAAAATAATATTGTATAAATGTCTAATAAGACCTGTTTTGACTTACTCAGCTGAAACCTGGGCATTGACAGAAAGAGACAAGGAAACCCTAGCAGTTTTTGAGAGAAAAATATTGAGAAGTATTTTTGGGGGAATTAATGTAAATGGTATATGGAGAAGAAGAAGAAATATTGAATTATACAGAACATATAAAAACCCAGATATAATTAATTTTATTAGCTTACAAAGATTAAATGGGCCGGACACCTAGTTCGACTTAATGACAATAGATCCACAAAAAAAGTTTTTACAGCCAAACCAATAGGAACCCGAATGAGAGGACGACCAAAACTTAGATGGCATTGAGAAAGACATAAGATCCTTGAAAATTTCAAATTGGAAATCCAGAGCCAAAGATAGGACTCCCTGGTATGGAATTCTAGAGATAACTAAGGCCCATCCTGGGCTGTCATGCCACTGAGAAAGGAAGGAAGTATTTATAATTACATCTACAATGAAGTTAATATTACTTCTTGAACGTCATTCATAATGCGGCGTTTTATAAGTTAATGATCGAGTAAAAGTTATACTCTAAATCGAGCAGATGTTTTTAATTTTATGTTGTATCAAAACTAGATTGCTATAAGGATGTTTAATCAACTTGAAAACTATTTTGTCCTCTTAATATGCATCTGCTACATTTTTTAAAAAATCTTTTTGATTTCTAAATATTATGTTTCATTATCATTTTCAATAAGCTACGAAAAGTGTAAAACATCACCACAAATTAACATCTGATTTTGATTAACATCTATAAAAATATTTACAATTAAGTACAAACACTGCAAAATGTTTTTATTAGTATAAGCATAGAACACTCTAACTCTATTTAGTACCATGCTATTATTAAGTACCATCTTGAAATTAATTAAGCCCTGCAGTATTTTATTCTCAGATTATTTAGATATTTAAAATACCTGAACAAATTGCTTGTACTTCACTCTGAACCAATTAATGAAGTCATTTAATTTATTGGAATCACTTCAAGAAAGGAAATATCATTTGTAATGTAATAATTAATAATTTGAGCACTTCACGATACATGTATCTCTAGAACTAAAAAAATCCATTTGAGTTTGAATGAAAATTTTTAGTGAAAACTTAGATTTTTTTTAACGATCTATGAAACAGAAGTTAGTTTTTGTTAGTAGAAGTTAGTAGAAGAAGAAAGTTTTTGTTTTTAATCAACAAACTGGAAAAGGCATTTAAATAACTGGAAGTTATAGCTTAAATAGATTTCATTTATAAAAAATCCTTAAATTTAGTTTTTATATAAAAAGACTTTCTTTGATAATTTAAAATTACTTCTAACTTATAAAGACAGACATTTTTAATTGTTTCCAATGACCATTTGGAAAACATTTTCTGACACATAATCTTTAAATGCATTTTCAAAAGACTATAGTCTGACCTTTTATTGCTGAGGTATAATGTGATAACAAAGAAAAAATTTTAATGTAGCAAAATGAAACTTTTAAGACTTAATTTACATATTATAGTGAATTTACTGAATTGTTTGCTTATTAAAGCCCTTTTTCTAAAATTAAAGATGTTTTTATAAAATAATATGTAGTGTGTGTTTTTAAAAAAAATGGCTGAATTGTCACTATGATGAATTTCTTCCACAAATTTTAATTTAAGCCATAGATCCAGTATCATTACATTCTTAAAAGCCTGAGGTGTGTACGTAACCTCTAAAAGTTATTTTTGAAATAATATATTTTGTTACACACGTTACTAGTAAATACAAAAAAATACCTGATTTTTTCCTCAAAAGTATAGAAAAAATTTTGCCCACTTCTTTCTTCATTTTTTATTTTTATTTGTTTCAATATCTGTAAATGCTGTAGAAAAAATATTAACAATTAATTTTGCTGTTTTTCGAAAAATGATACCTGAACTCAGTCAGTTATAATACTTTTTTTATTTCTTATTATATATTATATTATAACATCTCAGAAGAATTTTTGCAATGATTTTAGTGCACAGTTTCCAAACAGTCACATGTTATAATTTATACAGCGATAATATATTATTGCACAAGAAATTCGTTAGATAGAAAACTGCAATGTAGCACATTATTCACCAAACTTATAGTACATTATTATGACAAACAATTGAAATATATATAATATTGTATCAATGAGATATGTATGATATATTTAATACTGCATTACATATTATTTTAACAGAGTACTTCAACAGAATATATAATACTTCATTCATACAGTATGTTTAATAGTGTACTTCATAAATAACATACATAATATTTAACATTGTATCAGATATAAAGCATTAATTTCTGTATTTTCTTCAAACTATGTAACTATACTGTATTTTAAGCATAAAACTTGATCATACACAATTATACAAGCAACTTTTAATGTCTCATATATTAGATATTTAATCAAATTTATTATATACACAATATTTAATCTTGATAGTATTAATAATTTGATAGTTTTAATAATAATAACATAATAAAGACAGCATGACAAAGCATTATATGCTATCATTACAATAATATAATACAATACCTATCTTTCTAATTTCACAGTATGTTTTAATGCAATTTATACAAGATAGATTGAAAAAATTTGCGTTGAATAAAGTGGGGATTGAAGCTTTAATAAACATACCCTAGATACTTTGAAAACAGAGTTTTAGATGGAAGTCAATTTCCATAATATTCTGAAGGAAAATTTTTAGACACATTTATCACTCTCTATTTTTTATTCATAGGTCAAATATTTTCTATCTGGGAGTTTCCTATATGATGTACTAATTTTTCACTAAAAATGAATTTCTTTAATTTCCTAATATAGTGAATCCTAACCCAAGTTAGTTTACTTTAGAGCATGTACAATTGTATTGTCCTTTTGAAATCGGAAATCAATTTTAGTATTTTAGATCAGGATTTATAATTCATCTATACATGTGTGAATTTTATTTCACTTAAAGGGACATTGTACCTTTCAACATCAAAGGTTTTCATTGTAAAAAGCTATATTTGATACAAAATAAAACTAAAATCTGCAATCCTTTTAAGATATTTTTTCCTGTTTAACTTTATAAAAATATTATTTAGTTTTCTTACATAAAGCATTTTTTAATAAAATAATTATATAGTGAAAAGTTAGAAATCTACTTATCAGAAAAATAACTTTTGATATTCATAAATGAAAAACCAATTTTTTAATGTCAAATAGAAGCTAATTATATTTTTAATTATCTGAATCTCAATTATATTACATAATACAGCAGATTGTTAAATTTTCAATTTAATAAGAGATTAATTAGTTTTTTTTTATTTTAATATGTCGCATACCTTTAAAGTTTTAGGTTTACAGAATAAAAACATATTTATCTTTACTTTTGACACAATTTAGTTTCTAATACCCATATTTCAAAAAATACTTTGCGTGTAACAGAATTTTCTTTTTCTTCTTTTGGAGTTTATATTTTATGTTATTTATAAAATATAGTACTTGAAATGGAGAAATATTT
>CM063508.1:40763825-40783825 GCA_032207245.1 Pardosa pseudoannulata
TTACAACAAATCTAGTAACACTACTCCAAAATTAAAGTGTAGACGGGTTAATATAACATTCTAAATCCACTCTCAAGTAGAAAAATTTTCTAAATTTATATAATAATTTTTAACTAGTGTAAGCCTAATTTATGAGATGAAACTACTTCTAGTTGATCCTTTGAATTCCTAATTTCTTAGAAAAATTATTGTATAGAAAAGGACTCTAAAAATGACTGTATATCTCCAAACTTAAGCTTTCTAAATTTTGTAGTATAAATATTACTAATTTCAGTTTGAAATTGTATCTTAAAAAATTCAGCTGCACAAATACTTGAGCCTGTAACTAGTCATTCCTGAGCAAAAAAAAAACTGTACATAGGATTTCATATAACATTCAAATTATTCCATTTTATTTTAAAATCACCCCCAACCAAAAAAACCTTCCTCAAATACATTGTTTTCAAAATTATTATTTCTCACATGGCATAATATATTAAAAATATTTAATTTTGTCAGTCAGAGTTTTTTTACTCAAATAATGTCACATTTTATTACATATATATGAACACTATTCCATAATAATATGTATGCATGCTTTTCATTACATAACATTATAGTATCTCTATTTTAATTTTATTAAATTTCTCTTTAGGAATATTTTTGATTAGTCTAAAACAGTTTCAAATTGTAAAAAATAAATACCAGATTAATAATAAAATACATCACAAAAGTGGATCCATTTATTGGAAATTATGAGTAATGAAGAGTACAGCCACACGGTTGCATAATTAGTGAGTTTAAATGAAGTGAAAACCATTTTCAATATTAAAAAGGACGATTTTACAAATGGTATCAAAGTGCTAAAAATATGCTCATAAATACAAAACGAAGAGAAGTATAAGTTAACAAAAAAGAATTAAAAGGTCTATACAGTTATATTTGAAATAATGGCTTTTATAATAAGAAATTGGTTAGAAGGTTACTTTCACTGCTTTAGGAAATAAAAAAGAATAGAAATGCTACAATACCTTTATTTGTATCCTAAGTTACCCTGCAAAATGTATTTTTTGTCATAATTACTATATTTAAATATTTGTCGAGGCATAGCACTAGTTTTTTCAATGCCTTTTAGAAGGCATTACGTTTTAGAAAGTAATCCTATCTAAAGACTACTAACCATTCTTTGGTTGCAGTTTTTACAGCAGCATCCGAGTGTTATCATCGATTTTATAGTTCTTTTATGAGATCAATAGCATTGAAGTCATGGAATCTAAAAAGTATGGGATCTAAAAAAAGTGATTCTACGCTTTCCTCTTAAACTTTTCCAGAAATATGTATGTTTATTTTTCTGCATATAGTCTCGCATTGTGATGCAGGAGGGACATTGCATTTTCACCAGCTGATAAATTTGAGTAAATTACATCTTTTCGTACCAAAAAAAAGGAATCACATACATTTGGATGCACATGATAAAACATGTTTACTGCTAATTATCAGACAAAATGAAATTTAGGTGTGAAAGTCGTTACATTACATAATATAAATAAATGTTTGAATTGATGACATGGAGTTTCATTAATATAGCCTTTCACCGAAGTTGTAGTCTAAGTTTTAGAATTCTCTATTTCTTAAGGAGACATTTACCTTGTAACAATAAGTTACATTCTGTGCTTCAACGCTCGTTTTACCTCTTTGTCACCGTCAGCCATCGCCAAAGGCAAACAGACCAGGACCGGTCTGAACTAGAAAAAATCTTCGGGCTTTTCCCAATCAATAGAAAGGTCCGTTGGTTTGGGGGATTCTGACCCCCCTCCCCGCCATTCTGGAGTGGACCCCTGTTTGCTCTCCGTGAGGTAGTCTGATTTTTTTGAGTGGACAAGTTTGTTACCAGAAGAGAGAAGAAAGGAGCTCTGCTGGCATCCGCTGCTTGCGGGATAGACATTTTTTTTTGGAGCGACGCGAGAAAGGGAAAGAACGTCGCCATATTTACGAAACCGATGATTGTATTCCGATTGGTTGGTTGTATTCCAATTGTATTTCTTAGACATTCAATTTGATAAAATCATTTAATCAAGACATATTTGTCCATGTGTTTTTTAATGAGTTTAAATTTCTTCTTTCTCAAACACTAGGGCAACGTAACGTTATTTTTACATGCCTTTCTAACTGATAAGTCTTATATGTAACAACTTATTTTCGTTTCAGTGTAAAGTAAAAAGTTCTGCTCTCTCTATAATAGACTATTTCTTAAATACTTAACAGGTATCAAATTAAAAAGTTTCTGCTTTGATTAGAATAATTTTTTTCTTGATCATTAATACGGTTCTAACTTTATAAAAACTGTTTAGTTTTATTTTCTGAAAAAACTCATAAAATATAGACAAAGTAAAAAAATTAAAAGTCCACTTATCCACAAACTAATTTTTTTAAATTTGTGAATTAGAAACTAATTTTAGTAATAAAATAGATGCTAATTATATGCATTATTTTGTGAACCTCAATTGTATTAATACGAGTGATATGGTCCATTTTAGATCATGGTAAAGGTATTTCTTTTTAATTCAGTATCTTCAATCATTAATGTTTTTTATCTTCAATCATTAATGTCCTTTATCTCAAATTAAAAAGTTTCTGCTCTGTTTAGAATAATTTTTTCTTGATCATTAGTAAGGTTCTAACTTTATAAAAACTGTTTAGTTTTATTTTATGAAATAAGCTATTTTAAAAATTCATAAAGTATAGGCAAAGTAAAAAAAAGTTCACTTACCCAAGCAATAACTTTTTAAATATGTGAATTAGAAACTAATTTTAGTAATAAAATAGATGCTAATTATATGCATATTTTGTGAACCTCAATGTATTAATACGAGTGATAAGGTTTCTTTTAGAGCATGGTAAAGGTATTTTTTTTAAATTCAGTATCTTCAATCATCAATGTTTTTTATCTTAAAATACCATATTCTTTTAAATGATTAAAGTTAATAGTTTTCATAAACTTATTCTAACGTCTAATTTTTCTTTGACTACTTATAAAAAATATATCTGATATAATACGTTGATCAAATATTTTAATACTGATAACTTATTAAAAAAATATAAATTTATATACAAAACATAACTACTCTTTATTCGAGAAACTTAGAAGTGCGATGGTATAACTATATATATATATATAACTTCAAATATCTTAGTCTTAAGAAAGTTTACCACCTATCTGTAATTATTCCGTAAAATGTACAGGTAGATTCAGTTTCTAGAATGAAATACATAAATATTTACCGAGGGAAAAAAAGACATTTAGAATAATGTGGATGGTGTATCCAGACGCAAGAAATAATTGCAAATATTCTTCGCTAAAAACGGTACCTTAAAGCGTATTATCACATTAAAAACCACCTAAAATGCCGAGTGAAATATGCTTCCCGAACTAAGAAATGCAAAAAAAGCATTATGTGTTACAAATCCAATTTTTTCAAGTATGCAATTTCTCTAAATTTATAATATTTGTTCTTCTGTAAAAGAATAAGAGAAAAGATTTTGAGAAATTCATGTTTAAAATATCTTTCGCACAGTATGAACTAATCTTTTGTATCTATTTTGTTCTTTTTGGAATTTATCTATTTATAAAAAACATTTGAAATAATTTTTTATTAACTCTCTCGCTCATTTATTTCGTGAAAATTAAAGATAAAAATTCTTTTGTGAATTGTTATAATTGATGTTGTATTGTAAATTATGTTAAAAAAATAATTTATTTAGCATAATTTTACAAACCCGTCAGTGGATACGTGAAAAAAATTATACTAGGAGTTACATGGAGTCTGCTAAATCCATGAAGGTTAACATTTATCAAAATTAAAGATAAAAAAAGTGAATTGTTATAATTGACATTGTATTTTAAATTATGTTAAAAAAATAATTTATTCGACATAATTTTACAAACCCGTCAGTGGATACGTGAAAAAAATTATACTAGGGGTTACATGGAGTTTGCTAGATCCATGAAGGTTAACATTTATCAAAATTAAAGATAAAAAGATTTTGTGAATTGTTATAATTGACATTGTATTTTAAATTATGTTAAAAAAATAATTTATTCGACATAGTTTTACAAACCCGTCAGTGGATACCTGAAAAAAAATTATACTAGGGGTTACATGGAGACTGCTAGATCTATGAAGGTTAACATTTATCAAAATTAAAGATAAAAAAGATTTTGTGAATTGTTATAATTGACATTGTACTGTAAATTATGTAGAAAAATTAATTTAACATAATTTTACGAACATGACATTGGATAAGGGGAAAAATTTATACTAGGGGTTACGTGGAGTCTGCTATATACATGGCGGTTAATAAGACTGTTTGAACCCTCTGTGGTAAACAGCCTTCCTTAAGGATTAGGCTTTCAGATAATTACCACGAAAAAGTTCACTGTGCAACAATAAAACAAAAAAAGTAAAAAAAAATATAATCATGACTCAACGGTTAAAATTTATAATAATCCCCTATATAATGAGAGCCTAAGTCATCTGTACGTCTGTCCTCGATTTTATGAAGCGGTTGAACCTGGAATGGATAGAGGCATCCATGGTTAGCAAAATTCAATGAGAGTAATGTTTATCTTCTTCCAAACTATAGATCCGATTCTAAAACAAATTGGTATAAATATGCTTTATATCAGAGCGAAAAATACTGCCTTCTTTAAAACATTCGAAATCCACCCCTTCCCCTCTTTTCGAGCTTTTAAGGTCATTATTTCAACTCCTATTTTCCCCGGTTAAGAGCAGGCGATTAAATTTATCAATTTTTTCCATAATAAATAGCTAAAAATAACATTTTTCAAAGCATTATGACGTCATTCCTTTAACCATCTCATTGAATCATTTCTTATTTTAATTATTTTAATTATGCCTTATTTTCATACATTTTATCACAGAACTTAGATATTACGTAAATGATTTTCTTTTATATTTGGCTTAAATAATAGATTAGGTACATATGTGATAATTTTAAATTGAATCATCGATTATTTTTTGTTGCAAGATAATTCTCAGCCAAGCAACAAACCATTTTTTTACCTGCCACATAAGGTACTTTTGGAAAATTAAAAATTTTGCTGATTTCGTCATATGACGGGCTATATGCTAGTTAAAGATAAAAATCCTTCTGTGAATTGTTATAATTGAAGTTTTATTGTAAATTATGTAAAAATAAATAAATTATTCAGTATCAACTTACAAATCCGGCAGTGGATAAGTGAAAAAAATTACACTAGGGGTTACATGGAGTTTGCTAGATCCATAAAGGTTAGCATTTATCAAATAGTTTATTTCAAATCATATTATGATACATTGTTTGGCACAATTTATTTCAGAAAGATGTAGTGCCAATAAACTTCAGCCAACCAATCAACCAATCAAATCATCTTATATCAGAATTAACAAATTTATGAAATGTATAACTCTAATATAAAATTAATATAAAGTGCATTGTGATCTCCTAGATTGCAACCCTAAGCATTTTTCACTTTCTAAATCATAATTTATCTGTGACATTCTTAATATCTTCCTACAGCGTACTGTCAAGATCCCTTACCGTATTGTAGCTATATAAAAATTGCAGCTATGAATGATGTATCTCATAAAATACATCCGTGGTAGTTAAAGATTAAATATGAAATATGGTTATCTTATCATTTTTCAGCAGTTATATCCAAATCTTCATTTTAGTCACTTACAACTTTTTGTTTCTTGGTGCAAAACAGCCAACTCCCATTCTTTCAAGTGAATATCAGATTACAACAGTGGTATTTAATCAATGGGTCAGGGCCCAGTGTAGGATCGAGTAAAGTAAGAAAAATAATGTAAAAAGAACTCATTGCCATTTGTATGCAACATACAATCAATAACACTCTCTTTTACTTTATCATTGTCCATACCAAGCAGAAAAATAATGTAAAAGGAACTTAATGTCGTCAGTATGCAGATATGATATTAACACCATACTCTTCTTCATTATTGCTTACAGATGCGATTCCTCCTGTTCTCGTGGTTTGCCGTGGTAAGCCTTCAGTGCATACTGGTTGCGTGCCAACAGGACCTTCCGCTGTGGTCAGGCCAAGCCATCCCTAAGGAGCTCCTGAGGCCATACTTCCTGGACGCCACCTCCTCAGTTGAATCCCCGGACTACGACAGCAGTCAGAAGTCGCAAGCCTACCCCGCAGTCAGACAAACAAACGGCCTCAAGAAGAGAGTGGGTGAGTTAGCTTTCCTTCTACCTTTTGTGGAATAAAATAATTAAAATTGCTAGCCTTAACTGCTGTTACACCGTCTTACTGATTTCATTCCTAAGCATGTTTACCTCCGTTAACCTTTTTGAGTCAAAAATATGTGTCTTGTGTATTATTTGACTATAATGGTGTAAATAGATCCTGTTTTTCCACTATACACAAATATACCAGTCTTTGAATTAACGCTATGTAAGTATTTCTTTACAGATAATCACATATACTCTCATTTTTTCGGTGGAGTCATCTACAAGACGTCGTTCCTTAAGATGCGCAAAGCTGCAAGAAGGAATTAAAACCCAAACTTTGAACGAAGTGTGTAATTTACCTCTTGGAAAAAATTGATTCATTCCTTACCATCTGTATACATATTACATGCTTTTCAATATTCTTTCAATGGGAATAAAATTGTTTTACGGACTACTGGGTCTTATATATTCCACCTAACCTATCTAATGGGCCACATATGTCCCTTACCTTAACTTGAAAAGTGCGTATCCTAAATTCATAACATTATTAATATAATTCATGATATTAATATCCATAAAATTTGACCTCATATGTAACACAAGTAAACAAGAAATAAATCCGACTCCAAAGGATTAAATCATAACTGACTCTTGGCTCTCTTAGTATCTTCTTACAACAGGCTGTCAGAATTACTTACCAACATAATAAGACCAACATAGCAAGAAAGATAAAAATTAATTTTCATGAAGAATGAAAGTGATGGTTTGTGAGGAGGTCAGATCAGTTACCTATTCCAGCAATTGTGTTCATATGAACAGATGATTAACTAACCAGTGGTTATGTTGGGATTAATTGTATTATTTCCTATATCTCTCTAAGTTTCGTTGAGGTGTGTCTCACGACTGTTGGAAATTGAATTAAAATGAAAATGAGTCAACGGAGTGATTAAAAAAAGAGTAGCTCATGCAAATTTTGGTACTTGTGAGTTACAGCTGACATTAAGGCTTTGCATGGAAAATAAAGCTTTGTTAAGTTTTAACCTGCTGTTTTCTTAGAAATGGAAGGATTAGTGCCGCAACTTGGGAGGATGAAACTAACAGATGGTGCTGTCGAAGAGAACGGTAGAGAGAAAGTTACTAGTTTTATCTCACAAAATACGTCCACGGTGATTAAAGGTTAACATGTTTTCAAAAATCTAGAATTTTGGTAAGTGGTGTAATCATCAGAATCTCAAAGAGATAAGTAATTTAGCCCTTTAAGAGTCTTAGGCATGTTCAACCCAGAAATGAACTATTGTACCATACGCTTAAAGTCATTTCATTGACATCCATCGCAATTCAGGATTTATTATAAGAAAACACTTATTTTTCAGTCGTAGCATAAAAACATTATTGTCATATTCGACATTATCTAGAAAATTTTATTCCATTTTTATATAAAAAATCAGGTTTTTACTAAAAAACATTTAATATTACAAAATTCAATACCACATCATTCTTCTGATAAATATCCTTTAATAATTATGACATGTATTTCTTCTGTGTACTTTTTGAAAAGTGTCACATCATTTCCGAAGATTTACAGATAATTAAATACTTACATTAATATTCCATTCAACTCCTTTAAAGATTGAGAAGAAAGTTCTCACATCAGCTCTGAAATTATTAACGTAATTTGATGTTCATTTTGATATCATGACTTATATTTATTCTCAGAATGTATCAGATAAAAAAAATTAATTTTTGAGAAGTAATTTTGACGTCTTAACAATCGGAAATAAAGCAGACAAAGATAGCAAAATATATAATTCCCCGGATTTGTCATGTGGTTTAAAAAAGAAAGCTTATACCGATAAAATAAAGTATTTAAATATTTGGAAACCTAGAGAATTACATGATCCTACCTGTTACAATTATATCTGTATCTTTGTAATTATGCCATTATTAAAAATTTAATTACAATAAAAGCATTGATAAAAATGCAATTTTCTAGTAAAATTCCTATTTCCAATTAAAGGGTGTAACAGAACCCAAAAATATAAAAGGAATAAATAATTCTTTAATTTTTTTTCTTCTCAATGTTTCTATTAGAAATAAAAGGGCAAAATTTGTTTCTTTTTATAATAATCTTGGACGAAAGCATCGAGATCTCGAACGTCTTCCGCTGATTGTCGTCTCTGCTCCTATTCACGTTCCTTAGATGGTTTTTATTTCTCATGGGATGCGAAATTTCTCATATGTCTCATTAAAAGAACTATGCGTATCTGCACCATTCATTCGTCTTCATCACACATTTAAAGCAAAATAATCACAGGGAATTTTCATCTTCATTCTGCAATGTACTCCTGTGTTAAAAAGGGAGACGCTAGCGTAAAAGGCATTCAATGATTTTTAAAAGCAAGGTGGAAATGGACGTACTGAAGACACTCTCAACTAGGAATACATTAGGCATTTATATCGTTACTTATTTATAACCATATAAACAGCTTGTCGGTCGTAATTTCCAAAGAATGGACTACATATTTAGTCCCATACTTAAATTAGAATACAGTAGTACATTATTTTTAATACTTACTTTTTTTATCTTACCTTTTTTCTTGTAAAAAAAGAGTAGAGTACTAATAAATACAAGTTTTAACACGCATTCCCATTAAAGAGATATTTTATGGCTTATTTATTCATTTCATTGTAACCTGCATTTTTAAGTAACACAAGACAACATCATTTATTACACTTTCATATATTGTATTTGTAACACTTTCATATATTAATTTTGTCTTTAAAAATGTATTTCATTTATCAAAGAATTGAACTTAGACAATGGTTAGGAATTTAATTCGATTTAATACAAATACAATGCAAATATCCTCTAGGATAATCGATTACTGATGAATTAGAGTGAAGAATTGTGTAATGCAAGTAAGTTTTTTATCCCACGCATGAAATACTTCATATATTAATTTCATCTTCAACAAGTAATATATAAAAAATTAAATCAATTCCTACTTATGTAAACAAAGAAAAATTTTATTTCAGTTACTTTTTATTAAATAATATGATCACATGTAAAATAAGAAAAAATTCTCTTGTAATCTCGTGTGATCATTTGAAATGATTACATGAGATTACACGATTAATCCCGATTCTTAGATTTACTGTAAACTGAATAGCAACTTATTGGCAAAATCAAGAAACTCGAGGAAAGCTCTTGGCACGAATCTTCTGATAAAACTAAAATTAATTAATTAAATCTAATTAATGAATTAATATTTGAAAAAACTGTATTAACATCAAGTTTTATGCACTACAAGTTTTATCCACTATTTAGACCTTTCATGAGGACTAAGGAAACGAAACACTGGAGGTTTTGCGTAAGTTTGACCACATAACCTGTACATACTGGCACCGTAGGACATAGTCCTTAAGCTGAGCTGTAGAGCTGAGAAGTTTAGTTTAGTTTATACACTTATGATATAATTATAATTAATAAACTGCTCGAATGTATCAAATGAAATTAAAATTAGTGAAATATAATTATGTCAATTAACAAGACTTCTTGTTGAATCCAAACTACAAGATTGGATGTTAGTAGAGCAAAGTTATCAAACTAACTCTAGATGTAGGTCTTTTTAGCCTATAGACTTTCAACTTATATTCTGATAATTTCCTGTTAACATAAAAAGAAGAAGCTTTGGAATCACTTGCTGTTATTAATTTTTGACATTCGTAAAAGATTTCTCACTGCCTCCAACTTTTATTAGATGAATATTTGCATTTGAAGAAGACTTAAATGTGAATTAAGCACATAAAAAACTGAAATTTGAATTCCAGTTTATAATACTTCCTCCTCTTTGTTGTACCTGTGAGCATTCCCAGACGCAAAAATATGAAGAAACCTGAAAAATTTTACACGAATTAAAATAATTTTCATTACTTTTCCGACAAAATATAATATCGTTCTAAGATTCAAGTTGAGAATAAACAGTCCCGCATTATCCTTTTATCGGGTTATAGATTCACAGTAGTCACAAGTCTTTTATTTATTTATTCGATAACTTGGGGGAAACCCTCTCCGAAGCTATTATGAAACATGAAAAAAAGAATCGCTGGTATTCAGAAATCAAATTACGATCACCAGATTTTGGTCGCATTTTTTTTCGGGGGGGGGAGAGAAAAGGAATGGGAAAATAGATGCAGCCATACAGGAACTCGAATCTGTTTTTCAAAAGACTTTATTCGTCTGACATCGAAGCCGAAGAAGTGCATTTTGATTTGCGAATAATCTCGAAAGAATGGGATTTTCCGGGATGTTTTTTCTATAATCATTGGTTTAGCACTATAACAACAGATTCACTACAAACTCAATGCAGAAATTGCTTTGAAATAAGGCAATGGGAGAATATCCGATGAAAATGAATTCGCCGAGGTTTAATCCGGATGAAAATAGTATTTGATTGAAAATAAGCTTGTTTGCCGTTCCCCTGAGTTTTTAAAGGTAGTGATTCGAATATGAGATAGGGGAAAGATTTGAATAGATGCGATTTCATATTCAACGGCATTCATGTACTTCCAGTCTTTAATTATTCAATAGGATTTGAACTTGACAATGGTACTTTGGTTTTAAAAATTAGGGAATTTATCCTTATGAATTATCAGATTATATGGAAACTTTTTTCAATTTATGATTCGTATTCATATAAGGGTGGAATATTAATGACTGCGTTTACAAGTTCTGGCCAAATTCATATGACCTGATTTATTAGCTTAGAGTTACTTTTTTTATGTTTAAGGGAACACAGTACCTTTCGTGACGTAAAATCATTATTATAGCATAACAACAAAACAGTTCGCATTTTTTAGAATCAAATATTTAATAAAACATTGGCTTTGAAAAATTATTTAGTTTTGAATCTTCAAGTACTATGTTTTTTTTAAATAAGATACAATATATACACTAATTACTTACCAATGGCTTATACCAGGTCTGTTGAGATAACAAAGAATTAAGACACCAGATACAAATGAGCGAAGACTTATCCTTTTGCAAACTTTTTTATTCACAAATCTAATTTTGAACAATTTGGTGACACAAATAATATATATTCAATTTCAATATGGAGACGAAATAAACTGCTTAAATGTTGGAGCAACCCCCGCTGATGACGCTATCTTCAGATGGGCAAAATGGTTGAGCATTCCCTGCCTCTGAAGTTCTCCGTTCGCTCTGTCTCCACCTGCTTTTCTTCTGCAGAGGCCTTCAAATCTGCGGAGCAAAATCCAAAGACTCCTGTTGTCAGGACCAAAGACGACTGACCAGCGTTAGCAACCCCTCTTGTCCAATGGGGTCGAAGTGGTTAGGGTCAGTGACATCGTCCTTGTCACTCGGTCAGTCTCCCGCACCATTCCCTTAACCACAAGATAGTCTTGGAAATATATATATTAGAAACTAAATATTTATATCTTATTGAAGAAAAATACCTATTTTATACTGAAAACCTAAAACTTTTAATTTAGCTAACAGTTTAAAATTTAAAAAAAAACCAAATTTTAAAAAAAAATTAACCTTGTTAGGCCTTGCAATATACTTTGTTGCAAAACAAAATGTATTGCTCGTATTAGTGTAATTAAGCTTTACAGAATGAAAAATTTATCAACTTCTATCTGATATAAAAATTAGTTTCTAATTTACAAATTTCAAAGTTGGGTTGTGTAAAACTGGATTTCTACTTTTTTCACTAGGTGTACATTTTAGAACATCATAAAAATAAAATTGTATTCAATGGCGCTTGTTTATATAAACACCAAGATCGATGGTGGACAAAAAAGTATATATATATATATATAGGTATCAATATTAAAATCCCTTATTTACATATTTTAATATTAATTTAATAACTTCTGTTCATAAATTAAGTTATTGGGGTTTGCGCGGTAATTCCGATTTTTCCCTCCAGACACTCTATAGACTATTTCCAGCCTCTGTTTGTTCTTCTTTGACCAATAGCAAACACGTCCTCTTTAGACATGGGTATTTTTTATCTCGTGATCAAATGTACTTAGGGATTATTCGTAGTCTTTTTACCTGAGAAATCTCTACTTAAAAAGTGTGTGTGAGCACGATGTTCTAAAGTTCTTGCCTGTTGTATTGATTTGATGTATCGTCACCAGAAATAAAATGGTTTGTTCTTTTGGATGAATCCCCCCATATTTTATATATATATGTGTGTGTGTGAGCGTGTTCAATATATCAAAATTATTTAACTTTAATATTTCCTTAGAAACCTTCTCTTCCCATTCTAATTCCTTAAAATCTTTTTCCCAGCCTCTAATGTCTTAATCAAAGGAGTGACCTCGACTTAAAATTCTTTAAATACTTTTCCAAAAGCTTTCTGTCCTATAGATGTAAATATTCTGTCTATTCAACACGTTTTCCAGTAGTCGCCGGCAAATGGCTCCGCGTTTTTCCTGATTTTAACAGTTTAATTCAATGACTAAGTTTCTTGTCCCTTAGAAATTCCTTCCGCCTTCGCTTTTGGGTGCACCTCTGTTCGAGCAGAGTGACTTTTGCGTCTTTCTCTTATCTGTCGTTGATTAGTAAAGATGTCCTTTTTTATCAGCTCTAAGATAAAGTTTTAATTAGACTTGTGCCGTTCTCTTCAATGTGGGCCGACTGCTTCGTTATTACTGCTAGCTGATTAGGCATCTTCTCCTTGCCCAGTAGCCAGGGCAGATAAAAATAAAAGGGGTTACATAATTATTGTGACTAAAGGAAATACATTATACATATATATATATATATATATATATATATATATATATATATATATATATATATATATATATATATATATATATATATATATATATATATATATATATATATATATATATATATATATATATAGTGTATATATATATATATATATATATATATATATATATATATATATATATATATATATATATATATATATACATATATATATATATATATATATATATATATATACATATATATATATATATATATATATATATATATATATATATATATATATATATATATATATATATATATATATATATATTTATATATATATATATATATATATATATATATATATATATATATATATATATATATATATATATATATATATATATATATATATATATATATATATATATATATATATATCTTCTAAAATATAAGATATATAGATTTTGTTATTCAAATTAATGCATGGTTATGCAGCTAAACTGTATATGCTTTATCCCATAAGTCAAAGATAAGTATTCACAAATGTTTGTCGCTGCAGTTGGATGAAAATACTCTATCACACTTAGATTTTTACTCGTTTGGAGGGCGAAACAGTCACGCGAAATAGTTGTCAGTGCGTATCCTTTAGGTTTGGTTCCTTTAAGTTTGGTTTGGTTTAGAGGCGCTAAGGTATATTTTTTACATCACAAGAGCTGATGAGACCATAAAGCTTTTAGGGGCATTGCAATATTTCTCTCTAGCACCATCAAGTAGAGAAGACCATATCGCTTATTAGACATCGGAGTCCAAGAAATCGAATTGTGTTTTGTATAAATGATTGTTAGTAACATTTCAGAACTGTCTAAAACTGTAGGTCATAAGCTGTGGGTCATGATGTAGCCAATCCACTTGCAGTACCTTGAATTAAATTGGAGTTTGTTTCTCAACTTTAGTAAAGGGGTGAAAAATTATCTGGCTAAATTTGGAAGTGTTAAACGAAGATAAAAATTCATAATCCAAAACTTAACCCCTCTCTAAACAAACATCATCTTTCTAAGCACTGACAGCATGTTTTTGTTTTGGTAGCAATTTAAAAAATGATATTTAATCATATACACCTTGAAACATTTAGCAAAGAACAATGAAATACACTGTTGAGATAATTCATGAAAATCAAATTCAAGCTACAGTAAAAAAAGGATTATTACTTTATTTAATTATCTTGAACCTAAAATAATAAATATAATCTCCTTTGTAATTCTAGTCTACACTTTATTTTGTTATCGACAACTAACAGAATTCTATTGTATGTCGAGTTGCCTTTCTTAACATTTTCAGCTTATTTTTTTTGTAATCTATCATTGTAGTGTATCATAAACTGAAATTAAATAATGGTATTCAGGGAGGATTATGAAGTTATGTGTGATAAAGCTTTTTTTTTGTGGACTGATGTTTAATTTGTATTTGATGCATTAAGGAAAAAATTCCTATTATGCTTGTGTAAAAATAGCTATTACTAAATTACTTTACTCTTGTCTGTTAATCCTCATACAAATAAACTTGTTTGCCCTTAATTTACGAAGACTTTTGGAGCTACTGTTGAAAAGAGAAAGTTTGTAACAAAAGCTTAGTATTTATATATTGCTTGGGATAATAGACACGGATGAAATGTATCAGACGTTTTACATATTTCACTGAGAAAATGACAGTAGTACTTTAGCCTTTAATTAACCCTAAGAAGAATGCAGACTTTTTTTTCAATTTAATGCCATAAGCTTTCTTGTCACCTGTAATCTGATCTTCTGACTGTTAATAACTTTAAAAAATATTTATTAATAAAATTTATATGTTAATAATAAAGTAATTCTTTGTATAAAACAGGAAACAAGTATTGGAAAACTATTAACTAAGAAAAAACTATTAATTGGTGAAAGGATATGTATGTATTGACTTTTTAATAGATTATCTCGAATTAGAATCATGGAATAGGCTCAGCTTTGCTTCCTTTTCTAAAATATTTTAAATATTAAGTTTTATGCGCTGATAATTTAATTATGGATAAATAATTCGGAATAAAATGGAAAGTAAAAAGAACTATTATGTACAGGAAATGGGTAGTTATTTTGATTCTCCCAAACCAATTTTGAATTATTTAGTTTCACCAGACATATATTTTCTACATTCTTAAATTTAGTTCTTTGTATCCTGGCTGTTTTCTTTTTACATCTCGATAGATATTTTTCCTTTCATTCATCATTTTACACGATGTATATTTCAATCATTATCTTCCTGATAGTATCGTATTGTTGATCAATAAGAAACCTAACTATGCATTTTCATATTTAATTCAGTGTTAACCCAAGATCGTGTAAAGGAAAATGGAGACGTTCAACAATATTTAATTTCCAGTATTATTAATCAGAAAACATTTTACTTGAAATAACTTACCATATTTAAAAGAAACATTAAGTCACAAAAGGGGTATAGCAAGATATTGTAAAATATGGATATCTAAAAATACTAGACTCTAATCCTAGACAAGCTAAACTCATTTCATTCATTTCCCACATTAGATATTTCATCATTTTGTTGTTGATAGTATCGTTTAATGATATATAAGAGACCTAAATATGAATCATCCAGCCTTATTTGGTTTTAACATAAAACCATTTAATGGAAGATGGAGACGTTAAACACTAGTTAACACTTTTCGGTACGGTTTCATCATGATACATTTGACATAAAATGACCATTTAGTATCATACTAAAAAGAAAATTTAGTCAAGCGTAACTCGTTATTGTACGGTATGGAACAAAAAGTCGATGACGAGCTAGACTCATCAATTTATTGCAAGAATTAATATTGGAAGCTGTCTTATGAAACAATAAAATTCATAACAAAGAAGAAACCTTCCTTGAAATGAGACAGATTTTGTAGCGTTTGGGCTACTTTTCAATGATGTGAGACTTTGCTGTCTTACCATGTGGACTCATTTATTTCTTCTTCCCGTGATCTATAAATTAAACTTTTTCAGATATCCCATGAACTATCAATATTTGTGTTTTCAAAGGTTTTAAACAATCAATAAAATAAGAAAAACTATAATCGCAAGAGTTAATGTAGGTGGCTCTCTCGTGAAAGGTAAAATTTATGATAATGCAGGTACCTTTATTTAAAGGAATTAGATTTCATGATGTTTGGGATACTTTTCTATAATGTTAGATGTTGTTTCATTTTTTTCGCAGACAGATTTATTTCTTCTTCTGGTTGTTGTTGTTGTTGTTGCTGTCTTGTTCAGTAAAGTAATGCAATGGAGCCAAATTGACCGAAAAGTGTCCAAGACAGCTCTGGACATATCAATAACTTCCAGAGAATTGAGTTGATGCGGAGGATCGAGATGAATCCTGATGAGCTTCTCCAATATGGCAGGTCAATCAAAGATATGGTCGGGAGGTAATTCTTCTGGTAATCTATAAATTAAATCATATCAAATATCCTGTGAACTATCAATATTTGTGCTTCTAGGTTCAAAAAATTGAAAAAAAATGCAGTGAATCATTTTTGGGATTAATTCTCAAGCTGTTAAAAAACTGAAATTTTAGCACATGATATATAGATTGTATTATGTGAATCATTACGGGTTGTTTAATTTTGGAAGTTCTTCCCCAAAACTATATTTTCATCTCTCAGTAAAATATAATAAGTAAAATGAGTATATCTATTTAAAATTATCCATATATACTTCCTCTCTATAGAATAAAACAATGTATTTTCAATCAATTTTTAATACCAGAAAAATTAAAATGAAGGAATTTTTCACATTTTAAAAGATTTTTTGACCGTATGTTGATCTCACATGTAATTAGTTCATTCTTTTTATTACATTGATAATTAAAAAATTTCCTTGTCTTAAAGTTTTAAATACAAGTTGAAATTGTGATAAGTAAATCTGTAAAAAGTATTTTTATTTATGTCATTGGTAGCTTTTTAATACACTACATATTACCTAATGTTTTAAAATAACCTCAAATTGTAACCTCCCCTTGAAATTGTGATTAGTAAATCTGTAAAAAGTATTTCTTATTTTATACAATTATGTCATTGGTAGCTGTTTGAAATAACCACAATCTATATTTAAGAGTTTATTTAAGAGAAGTAATTCTGCCTGAAATAGGCAAATTTGTGTAGGAAGTCAATTTCAATTTCCTGAGCCCTCGCGTTTTTAGTTCATTCCTCTCCAACGCTACAGGTTAGGGCGAAAAGAAATCCGGATAAACATCTAATCAAGAACCAATATTTCCTTGCGAACGTTGTTGCAAATACAAAATTGCAGACCTATTCTAAGTTTGTTACTACCGCTGCCAAGCAATCATGCAGCCTTTCCGTGCATTGCTTGATAAATCCTTTTCATGTCTGGATGATCTGATCTTTATCTGTTACCCAGACTTATTTCGTTGAAAATGCGTTTATTTTTTTCCTTTTTCATCAGGGAATAAAGCATTACATTTGCATAAAAGTATTTTGATTACGCCTCAAAACGAAAATAAACATGATGTATGGTGAAACATAAAATCTATGATAAAGCAAGTACCTTCTTTTGAAAAGAGCTACCTTTCTATAATCGATGGCGTTATTGCTTTTCTATGTGAACGGATTTATTTACAAGTATTAGGTAACAAGTCCCACTATTAATAAGAGTTTTTTCCCCTTTAACTCTGATTCACAAGAGAATGCCCTTAGTGTAATACACTGAGTGTAGCTATCTACCTTACATAATTATCTGCCATTTCTGGCCCATAATCAATCTTACTACTCCTTGGCAAACTTCACCGAAAAATCTCCCCTTGTCTACGTTGGATTTGATTTAGTTTGCTTTGAGCGCTACGGTCTACTGTTTTGCACACGAGGGCTATTGAAACCGTGTCTACTTTGAAAAAAATAATTCTAAATATCAGCTGATCATTTCGGTTATTTAGCCTATATTCGCATTGATTTTTTGTTGTTATTCCAATGACTAGGGCTTTGGAAATTTTCCTTTATATTAGTTTTGGTATGGTTTGGTTTGGAGCTCTAAGGTCTACTGTTTTGCACTCGAGGGGTCATGAGACGGGACCTACTTCTTAAAGTCGATTCTACCTTTCATAATTATCTACCATTCCGAGCTACAAACATCCATCCTAACAGCGGAATTCGAACCCGTGAACTCCATTTCCGAAAATCAGGGCATCAGCTATCTTTCAGCTATCAGCTATTCGGCTATCGTTCAGGTTTTCTTAGAGGTATTTAGAGGTATTCAGGATTATGGAATAATTTTGTTGATATTTTAAGATAGCGAGGTACAACACAAAATGCTGCCTTTTATACTATAAATTTGAGGGAAGGTTTTCTTATTGTTTGACTTGAAGCACTATGGTCTATTTTCTGCTACACAAGGATAAATAAGACTGGGATATACTGCTTGAAGCCGACTCCAATTGGTTACAATTAACAATAGAGATTTCAACCTACAGACTCGGATATCGAAAGGCAACACCTTATCGTTTTGGCCATTTCCTCTGCCCTTGTCTCAGTGCTGCCGTGGATGTTTTTATTTGTGATGAATAAATAGACTGATTTTATATACTTCTGAGCAGTATACTGCAGTCTAATTGCAGTGGTGGAGCAAAAGATTTGAAATTAACGCACCAAACCAAACTAGGCCTTAGAGAGGGGGAAAAACGTGTCAACATTTTCTAAAAATATATACTTATTGAAATTTTTTGTTAAAAATAGCTATTTTACATTCACATAAAAGTAAAGGAAAACCAAGAAATCCCCAGTGAATTCACTCTCAATTGAATAAATTGAGAATTGACCCGTAATTAGTATAAAAGATCTCTCATATGACAAAGATGCTCGTGGAGAAAGCAATGAATTTGGAGAACATAAAATTGCATTTCAAGTGAAACTTCGATGTCCCATTGTTCGACTAATTGACAATGGATCATTAGATTATGACGGTTCTGATTAATTTTACCAGATTATTATATTTAAGACTTAATATGACTGTTCTGATTTATTTTACCAATCTAAGTGTATTCGCTCAGTCTACACCTCAAGTGTCCTTCTAAAAATTAGATTAATTCAAAGCAATAAATAACTAAATCCTTACGAAACTACTGATTAAAAATTACAACAGTTTTTGTTGTGTAAAATAAGCAAATTTTTATCATAACTAACTACATTAGAAAGTGGCTTAGTTAAGTTCCCTTTGCATTTTGTAAGTAAAATTAATCCCACCTTTCCTTTCTCTTTCAAAAATAAATGCTGAAAATGCAAAGAACTCTTTTATATGTGCGTAGACTTTCCTCAAGGGAGAATCGAAAGTATCAATACTTCAGCAGGATTTACAAGAAACAAGTCTTATAATTCTTATATCTTCTCACATAATTCTTATTAATTCAGTTTTAACTATTTGTTTACACTGGTTTTAGTATATGTTTACTTTGTGTTTTATTGTCACTGGTTTCGCAAGGTAAAAACGGCTAATTCACTGGAGAGAGAGAAATAGAAAGTATTAAAATGAACTGTGATTATGAAAGCGAATACATTGCGTAAAAATCCTCTTTAAAAAGGGAATAAACATATTTTATATTGGTAAATAACTTACGGTGGTGTTGGACAGTAGACTTAGGTTGGAGACTAAATATTATTCAGAAATTTCCGGGGGAAAGAGTGGCCTTTGATTATTTAATCTATCTCGAAAACCATACAGGCAACACTGGTTATTGCAGAAACAATACTATTTTCATGGCACAGCTGATAAATGGGGCTAGTGGACAGAAAATTAGCATTCATTCCAGCGTTACTTTTTAATGATGGGTAAAAAGAATTTAAGTTTGTAAACACTTCTCTAAGTGACATTTTACGGCTGGAAAATTTGGTATTAAAAAAGTAGGGTAAAAAGGAGAATTGTTTATATTCATTTTAGGGGTAATACTTTTGATATATTACACACAC
>CM063508.1:40796325-40801325 GCA_032207245.1 Pardosa pseudoannulata
AAAAAATCAAAACCTCTTTTATTTTCAAGCAGCCAGGTGGTAGCCGTGTAGGTAGTGTAACGCATTTAGCATCTAGATTAAAGTGCACATGTGCTTAGGAAGACCACTCAAATAAATTTCCTTTATTGAAGTTAAGTTTTCTGGGATGAAATGGATATATAGTATGATCCCCAGGACGGAGCTCCCCTACTGCCGACATCAGATATAGAAACCCGTTCTTTTTCCGTTGCTTATCGTCGAGATGAATCTAATCGCTCCCTAATACTTTTCTGGCATTTTGGCTACAAAAGGAAGAGAAACCTTCTCTTCTTAGACTCTGGTTGTCTAATAATCAGGACTTGGCTTATAGCCCGAAGTCCACAAAAACTAAATCGCCTCGCGACTAACGCCAAAACTATCCTTTCTCTAAAGGGGTGGACACGTGGCTCTCCAAGCGACGCCCAGTTCCAAAACGCAAAAGCCAAAAAGCCCCTAGCGCAGTTCAAGCTCCCGTTTTTAAGTGACGTCGGATGAGCATGACATCACTCATTTTACGGAGCTCTCATAGACAGAGAAATTGAGGTGGACTGTCGATATGACTCAATATTAATTTGTATCGACCAGCTATCAGGGGTGGCACCGCTATTATGTTATAGTGTTACAAACCTAGACTTCATGTCTCTACGTCATTGTTACGCCGCTCACACATGCTTTTGAAGAAAAGAAAAAAATGCTGATCTCCCCGCCAGCTAACAATTCAGCCATTGTATTCCGATGCCTAAGTCTGGAACTCCAAAGTCGAATGTTATCTTTTAATACCATAATCCTCAGTTCAAATCTCACCTGTGGTATGGCTGTTTAACGATATCGAAATCTGCTTTAAACTACAGGTCTTGGAATAATTAGCCTTCCTGTAGCATATATATAAGGTTGACTTTAATGCTCTTTACAAGTCATCAACTTAGAAATCTACTTAAATAGTAAAGCAATAAAACCTAATGAAAGGATGCATAATTCCGTTCATAAAATAAATTTATTCATTACTTATAATGTACTTTTTAAAATACAAAAAGAAATGCATTTTTTTAATTAATATTTTGCTTTAAAAGGCAAAACAGTCACAAACAATGTCATATATGGCTTAAGATCTTAAATCTTCTATAATAACAGTAAAGTTTATTCTATTATTATGAAGCACAGTGAAACTTTTTTTACTCAGATTAAGTGAATTGCATTTTTATTAACATTTAGAATATTTCTTCGTTTATACAGTTACGGCCGTTACATTTAAGAATTAGAACCGTGACATTTTTTCTTCAAATGTTGAAATTTATAATCCATTACAAATGCAACAGCATCATGTCTGCAATTACAGAGAATATTCTTATTTCAATTACAAAAAAGTTAAGAACTGTTACTAGATTGAAATATAATCCAAGGAAATATTTAGAAGCGTCAGAAAATATAACTTTACTCTTTTATGTAACTGATTACTTTTGTTAGCGTTATTTTCTTCTCTAAAGCTAATATAAATTTCATATATGAGATTTATAACATCATTTTGTAGCAGTTATCTCATATTGTTAGAATATGTGTGTACTATTCTAGTTTTATTGTCTTTATTTTAAATCTGTGTAATATATCCATAAAAATTTACAATGCTTGCAAAATGAGGATTTTGTAAGGAAGCTTTTTAATTGTTAGTAGGTAACAATATTTAAAATCGTTATTTTTTTCTTTTTCGAAATGACTAAGTCTAATAATATTTTTTGTGTGTGTGTGTGTTCAAAATTAAAGTTCCAATATACAATTAAACTCTCTAGACATTCTTGTTTATTTTTCTAGAATAATTTAAACTGATGGTATTACTCGTGGGTCATCTAGTGACCCACTGGGAAAGTTTTAGTATCCTAGTATACAATTTTTAGTTACCATGATCGGTAAGTAGTTTTAACAAAGAATTTAAGTAGATGATCTTGATTTGGGGAAACAGACATCGGCAACTAGCTTAGCTGTCGCTGGCTATACTCTACGAGAAAAGTCAAACAAATGAAAAGCCTGGTTTGGTTTGAACTATATATATCTCGTTGGACTTTAGACAAATCGTCATGGAAACACGAAAAGTGAAATCCACTTTTGGCTTTTCCATTTCAAGTGGAATTTTCATTCTGGACAGGCATTATCAAGGCTCTAAGAAGCCAACTTGAACTATTGATAAAAATCAGTTAAGCATGATAGCTGCATGTTGGTCACCACTCATTTTCAAGTTTTCTTCAAATAAGAAATTTTATTACTGTCAGCTTTTGAATTCAGCTACTTATGTAAAAAAGTATTTTCTCTAATGAAATTCATTCGAGAAACAAGTTAATTATCGAAAATTCAGAATCATTCTTAATGAATTATCGCCCCAATATTGAGATATTTGGGTTATAGTTCCTTATTAGAAAAGGAATCTTTACAGAAATAATAAAACAGCATCAAGAAATCCATTAAAATGATTAAAGTATATAGGATAGATGCTATGTTTCCTCTATGCATAATTGTATGTTTCTGTATGCTATAATGTAGTATGTTGTAATTATATTGGAATTCTATCAGTAAATTTTTTTAATTTTCTTTATTATGAGATAATGTATAATCTAAAATAAAACTAGAGGACTAATGATACCGGGACCTACAGCTTAACGCCGATTATCCTACGAGGCTACGAACATCCATGCCATAGTGGGATTCGAACCCACGAACTCTGATACCGAAGGCCAGAACCCTAACCAACCGGCCATCGTTCGGCTAAAATTAATATAACCCTCCAGCAAAAATTTATGAAAAATTTGAAAATCATTCACTAGAAAATAATGTTGGCGTCGACTGACGCAAACTACTGGTGTATAGAAGTAAGATATACAGATGTTTATGGTTATCAATACAGTTATGATTAAATCTTACTGAAATGGGATCGGAGGATGGCAAAACAGGTAATGCGTTGACATATAGTAGCAGATGTTATGGTATCGTATCCTGCTGATGTTATCTTTCGAAATCGGCTTTGAGAAGTATATACTGGTCTCTTTAATCCCAGTGTAGCAAACATTTGACCATTGCATTTAAAACCAGTAGTACTAAAATAGTGGAGATAGAGGAAGATTACACAAGTAGTACCTCTTAATAAAAATCCAAAATTATTTAGAAATAGACAATAGACAAAATGAAACCGATTTTTATCATCAAGACATTAATATAAAACGTCTTGTTTTTTGCAAATCATATCCGAAAAACATATGCAATTTGCATAAAAATAACAAAAGATTTTATATTGATATTTATTAACATTTAACTAATATTCACATCAGGACGGGACTTATAACTAATATAAATGAGTTATACACCTACATCTTGCGGTCGATTCCAAAGGGCTGCAAACACCCTGCCTGGTTCTGGTATCTCTGTAGGTCTTGAGTTGGCAGTACTCATTTCTATTTAGAAAAAGGTAAAGCTATGGAATTTGATTGTAATCTATCGATCGATTTTAGACTCGCTCATTTAGACTAGCTCAAACCCCGTGCATAGTAAAGCAATATCTTGTCTGAAACACATTTAAACGCTTGACTAAGTGGCTTTCAATCCAGGTTTCAATCCCTATTCACTAAGCCATCGTAGTTTCAAAATGCTATGGTAAAAAAAAACTAAGATGAATATTGCAAGAACGTTGTTTAAAATGTTTTTTATAATAGCAGTTAACACTAGATGACAACTATTTTATTCAACACTGCTGATTTGGATTGAGCGAGCAATCTATGTATTTCTTTTTCCAATTCGCTCACACCCACCGGATTTACCACTGTGATTTTTTCTTGTAGGGCTATGTAAAAGACTTTTTTTTTACCTTTTTTCCGATCTTGCCGTGTGATTCAACAGAGCTGCTTGAAAGGATCACACTTCCTGTGAATACCGTAGTAGCATGTTGAGTAGAGTCTGGTAGGAACTGGACTATTACGTTGATGTATGTCATGGGACCATAGGGATACACATATAACATCTGTAAGGGTTTAAATAAAATTAGAACTGGTACTTATTTAGAACAATATTCTGTTTTGCTATATTTTGATGTAACCCGCTAGAACTTTGGAATGAATTGTGAATAGCTTTGTGTAATTCCTAAATTTTAATGTTAATATACTTAATATTATTTAGACCTTAAAAACTAGCACTAACTCATAACATTATTAATTTCTTGTAATTATTGCAGTCCTTAACTGTAATTTTAATAAATGATCGATGTCAAATAAATTATTTTCTTTAACACTAGATTGCCCGAGATTTCTTGTATACCTATATTGCCCAAAAACAGTCAAAATGACTGCATTGTGAAAAAATAACAAATATGTAAAGAAATTTGTTTAAAATTAATTTTTAATATTATATAATAAAGGAGGGCGGAAGTAACTACAATTATTCATAAACCCATTTATATGTTATAGAAAAAGTCACCAAATTCTAAGAAATTGTATCATATTTCATAATTGTTTTTCTAATTGAAATTTAAAAAAAGTCAAAATGACTGCCTTGGGCAATCAAGTATTAACAATCAAAAGCAAAAGGCAATGTTTTTAAAAAACTAACAGTTTTTCAGTTTGATATTGTTTATGAAAGATTTTTCTCGCAGATGTTATTTTTCATTATTCGGTATGAGAGAAAATTCTTTGATAATGAAAGCGTAATAATGAATCACTTTAATGCTCTTTTACTTCCGGATGTGCACACAAAAAAAATTGAAGAGATTCATCTTGATTTTGACATGGAATTGGTCATTTGTTTAATTTAATCGCTGACGAAGATGATAAATTATAATGGATTACGTTCAGGCACAAAGTACTTGAAATCGAACTCCATTGAGGAAAGAAAGGCTTCAAAGTTCAGGAGAAAGAATTGAAACAAAAAAGTTTCTGAATATTTAAGATTAACAAAAGGGGTAAATTTAATTGAGGTTACGCATGAATTGTCGACAAAGTTGTAGAAGTTTT
>CM063508.1:40806325-40813825 GCA_032207245.1 Pardosa pseudoannulata
ACTTACTCAGATATTAACTGGTTATCACAGGCACAGCTTCGCTGAAAATGGTCATTAATACCATTATTCGATGATTATTTGAATTACCTACTTCAAAGTAATGATGAATTATTAAATATTTATCCTAAATTACCAACTATTCGCACGTTTTTTGATGTTCGGCTGCTTACAAATAAGTCTATATTTCGATGTAAAACGAGCCTTTTTGTCAAGAACCCGTTTGTGAGAAAAAGGAGATCACAAATATACGACCTTAATGATAGATATATTCAATGAGCTACACATTAAATTACATATACAGTTGTGAACACAACAAATGAGAAATGATAAATCTTTAAGAAATACAGTATCCACTCAATATGTTTATCTATTTTATGCCCCTTATGCCTTTGTTTGCAGTTGAAAGCAGATTCTACTATAATTCACTAAATTCCTTTATCGTGGTCCCAGCTTTCAATTCTTAATAGTCTTTCAATCCATAATCTTTAATGGGGCTGTATTTTAATTATCAAAATGGATATCTTTGAAATATAAGCGATATTTTCTTTTCCAACATCTATTTTATTTTTTTTCTATATTTACATATGCTTTATCGACCGGTTGCACTTTTTTTCCATAACCTTGAAGAGCGATATTCATAAAATTAATAACGCTGTAGTCAATGAGGTTCGAGGAACATCCCGTGATGCAATTAAGGGAAGCATCTGACGCCCTGAGTTAGAAATGAGATCCACAAGCCGTCAACAACTGCTGCCACAGGTAAGTAACAAAAGATCTCTTGGGGAAATCTCTAGTTGGAACTAAGTGAATAACATTATTGTTAGGAAATATATAGGAGGCTATCCATTTTAAAATTACAATAAACTGGGATAATTTTGTAAATTACGAGTAAAATCACACGAAAAATTTGCATTTATTATTGAGGCTTAATATTTTAATAATTTTTAGACAGTTCTAGTTTCTAAAAATAAAATTAATTTTAACCTCCATTAATAATGTCTATTCTCTACAACAACCAGACTTTTTCTTTTTATTGATACTGTTAGGAAAACATTTCACAACAAACGTAATTTTAAGATTATTTTGGATTGAAAATCTTTTTTTAATCATTCAATTCAGATATATTGAATTATCTTTCTCTGATAGAGTTTATCAGTGAAGTATAATTTGGAGCATTACGGTGGACTTGAGGGCTAATAATACCGGAACTTACTGTTTAAGCCGATTTTGAACGACCATGAACATCTACCTTTGTCTACAGTGGTTTCGAACCCGCGAACTCTTGTGAGAAATAGGAACGATCTACCACTTCGATCATCGTGAGGTATGATGATAATGCCTTAGTGGGTTTTTTTCAGTGATAACTTTTATAGGTAACGGCATTTTTTAGTTAGGTTTAAAATATTATTCGTGCATGTAACCTTCATACAAAAATTAGTTTTAATCTTCCCGATTGTGGAAATCAAAATATAAGACTATATTTCTAATCTTAAATAAAGCAGTTTAAAGATAAAGCAAAATAATTTCTGCACGATTATATTTTCTTTACAATTATTGCAGATAAGTTTTTATCTGCAACATATCTTTTATGGCAATTGGAAGGGAAAGTTTCCCTCATTTAAACGATGGCTGTTACACATTATATTGTACAGCAACATCAGCATCCTATTCGGTAATTTTTCCCTGTAAAGTTGCCTCTTGATTTAAACCTTGGTTTACTCTAAATAATCTACCAATCATTCCCCCAAAGAAGGAATTTTTTTTTTGAAATTTTCATAAATTTTGAGTTTAAACTTTGAATATTTCGTTTAATTTTTGTCATAGAATAGTGAAACTTTTTGTGTTACAATCATTACGAGTTTCTATTTTTACTAATGATAATGATAGAAAACGAGGGAACATATAAAAATTTAGATTTTATAATTTTGAAAAAAATGAACTTTTAAATTTAAAATGTAAAAGAATTTCAGAGATAAACGCCAGATAAAGATTTTACTATACCCCATGTATATCAAGAGAATTATTTTTAGACATTAACGTTTTAGTTTATAATTGCTTGATTGTCTCAATTATGTATCAAACCATGAAATTTTAAGTTCGGTATCATTAACCTGTAATAGTATAATACAACTAACGTCATTTGCATAGTAAAACAAGATTCATAACTGGTAGATCCCAGATAGGATTTTTTTCTACAGTCTTGCAGTTGTTGTATTTTTTATAACAATAGACTGATAATACAGTTAAATAAAGTAAATGTATGAGAAATAAATTCCCCGTGAGGTCTTAGGTAAGAAGGTACTCTTCGGTGGAAAACCATAACAATAAAAGTCATATAAAAGCTTGATATCATCCGTATAAGTACATCAAGATTCATAACTAACACAACTTCAGGTTGGACTTTATACTACAGTCCTGGTTTGTTGCTTGTTATAATTTCAAAAACTAAAGATCGATAACCAGTCCATAAAGTAAATGTATGGGAAATAAGTTCCCCGTAACTTCTTGGGGAAAAGAGATACTCTTATGTGGTGGGAAACCATAACAATACACAAATAATGTAAAAATTAGATATCATCTGTATAGAACATCAAGATTCATAACTAGCACAACTTCAATTTGAATTTTATACTACAGTCATGCAATGTTATTTATTAGCATTTCTAAAACTACAGATTGAAAATACAGCCCAATAGGATCAATACATGAGAAATAAGTTTTCAAGGAGGAAAAGAGGACCCTCATATGAAGTAGGAAATCAGAACAATATATAAATCATATAAAACTTGATGTATCATAGGTATGTTAAACTAAGATTCATAACTAACAGAACCTCATGTTTGTTTTTCTACGGCCTTGAGATGCCGTTCATTGCCATTTTCAAAAACTAGATACTGAAAATAAGTAAGTTTCCGGTGACTTCTCAATGGGTTTGGTTTGGTTTGGAGTGCTACGGTCTACTTTTTGCAACACGAGGGCTAATGAGACCAGGACTTATAGCTTAAAGCCGATTACTAACGGCTACGAACATCCATGTCACAGCGGGATTCGAACACACGAACTCCGGTACCGAAGGCCAGCACCCTAATCAATCAGCCATAGTTCGTCGACTTCTCGATGGGAGAGGGGAAGAAACAGTGCCTTTATAAAGCAGTAATTATAGGCAATTACTTAACCAATTGGTACTAGTTATTGCAGCAAAATATCTGACCTAGACATAACATGACTTCTTTTATGCCTATTAAATTATGCTCTATCTTTTGTATTTTAATTGTATGTATTTTTTTGTATTTTAATTTCTTCATCAAAATTACCTCAAATTAGTAGTCTTCAAACAAGGTTCCGAGAGTAGTTATCGTAAACAAATGTATGTAAACAAATGCATCATAGATTGTAGCTATACAAAACTAAATCATAATCTATATCTTACTATCTTGATCTCTATCAAATAAGGTTTTGTAGGAGGTAAACGTTCTGTATTGACTGTGATCTAACATTCCGTCCATGGCTGTTCTGGTAACAAAAGTTACTACCAAGTGATTTTTATTTTGCTTCCGTTTAAAACAACATAGTCATGGAAAAAATCGTTTTCTACTTAAGGCATCAAACACAAAATATTGGGACAATAAGGCATAATACCAAATACTCTTGAAGGCTTCTTATAAAACTAACTAGATTTCGATTAATTTTGCAAAATCAAAATGTAAACACATCCCAACGACTAAATTCAATGATACAAGATAACACCAATAGCATGATTTATGATATTTAGTATATAAAATAGACTAGAAAACTAGAACTAGACAGATTTTTAATTCAGCAGCATCATTCTTTATGTTCTTATGACTAGCAACTATATAATGTAACTAACATATGATTTAGGTATACTTTTGGAGAAAGTTATAGCGTTCTGCCAGAAGGTCATGTAGTTGGAGCAGGGAAGACGTGAGTCTGCATTAGATGTTCAAAATGAATTTCAGTTGTCGAGATAACGCTGCTGCCTGAGTCTGAGTAGAGCTGAAGTACTGCCATCTGGAGGAGACTGGCAGATATATTAAAAATTTTTAATATCCTGGCAGTTATATTAAACATTTTTGTTATAAATCAAAAATTTTCATAGTTACAAAGGTTTCTTTACTCTCTACCAGAAATTAATAAAACAGCAAAACTTAAAAATGATTTTGTGTAGTTAATACATTATTACTTCTGTATTTTAAAGATGCACATAACAATCGACAACAGTTCCCTAAACCAAGTCAAATTAAACTCTTATATACAACAACATATACAACTTATACAACTCTTATACACAACATGCTTATGTGAAAAATCGTTTTCAACTCATGGCAACAAAAACAAAATATTGCGACAGGTTTAAGGCATAATACCAAATACAACTAGATTTTGACTGTTTTTACAAAAGAATATAAGCACATCGCAGCGACTAGGTTCAATGATATAAGAAGACACCAGTAGCATGATTTATGATATTTAGTAAATAAAATAACAATATGCAGATTTTTAATTCAACAGCATTATTTTTCGTTATGTTATTATGACCAGGAACTATATAATGTAAGTAACATATAACTTAGATATACTTTTGGAGAAAGTTATAGCGTTCTGCCAAAAGGTCATGTAGTTGAAACAATGGAGACGTGAGTCTGCATTAGATGTCAAAACTGAGTTTCATTTCTCAAGATAACGGTGAGGCCTGAGTCTGAGTAGAGCTGAAGTACTGCCATCTGGTGGAGACTTCCAGTATTAAATTCTGTTATATTAAAAATTTTTGCTATAAATCAAAATTTTTCATGATTACAATAGTTTCTTTACCAGAAATTAATAAACAGGAACACTTAAAAATAATTTTCTGTAAATAACACGTTTAAGATGCGCTTAACAATTGGCAGGAGTGCTCTAAACCAAGTCATACTAGAGTCTTATATACACTTTGGGTTAGGTAAAAGCTAAAAAACACTACCTCTCTCAAAAAAAGATTCTAAAACTGTTCGTTATATGAAGGAGAATCTAAGCAAAACTGCTGTACATTTTCTAATAAAACTTAAAAAAATTTTCAAAACTAGGCTATCTGAATCAAAGTGTTTTAACCCTCAAAGAAATTTTGGGTATATTTAAAAGAAATAAACCAAAACAAACCAATTCTAAATTTTACTGTTAGGAGATAGCGATTTACAGATCAAAGGTTTTAATTATAGGTATCTATTTATAGCTACAGGGGAGAACACGTGTTGTGTCTTTTAAAGGCGGTATTTCTATCTGATTGAAACTTTTAAGATGCAGCTATCGCTTCCTTTTGTGGAGCTTGAGATATCGATATGAAACCTGCTTCCGGAGAATAACTGGTAGAAACTCAGTTGGGAATATATTAATGAGCGGAATCGATTTAACGCCTTGTAAATAGTTTTATCAATTTGGAATCGCTTTTCAATTTGAAATAAACACGAATGAAACTTAACGTTAACAAAAATACGTGCAAATTAAGGAGTGTTGGAAGATAAAATGTGCTGAGCGATCTCATTTCTGATAATTTTATAAGTCCTGACAAAGCATTTGTATTATACTATCACAGGTTAATGATATTGAACTTAAAACTTCATGGATTAATATATAATTGAGACTGTCAAACAATTATAAACTAAAACTTTAATGCCTAAAAATAATCTTCTTTATATAGGGATCATAGAAAAGTCTTTATCTGGCGTTTATCTCTAAATTATTTTATATTTTAAATTTTAAATTTCATTTTTTCCAAAATTATAAAATCTAAATTTTTACACGTTCCCCCGTTTCTTATATCGTTAGTAAAAACAGAAACTCGTAATAATTGTAATACAAAACGTTTCACTATTTGTAACAAAAATTGAAATATTTTAATTCAACTTTTAAAAAAATTTAAACGTCCTTTTTTGTGGGATTGATTAGTAGATTATTTAGAGTAAACCAAGGTTTAAATAAAGAGGCAGCGTTCCTTTTACGGGGAAAGGGGAATGGTATGCTTATGTTACTTTACAATATAATATATAACAGCCCTCATTTAAATGGGGGAATCTTTCCTTCCCAATTGCCATAAAAGGTATGTTGCAACTGGATTTCAACCTATAAATACTCTAATAAGTCTATGCATACCAATATTTATTCCTGGGGAATAAAATCTAAAAATAAAATAGGAATGAGAACTGTATTAAAAAGATAAAATTATTAATAAAAATAAATGGAGAAAAAAGACAATCTAGTGTTCTAGAATGCAATTTAAGTATTTTAGTATAAGTAGTAATATTTATATTAAATTATGAAAGGAGTAATAAATATTTGATCGACTTAGTAATGTGTCATTTGCTAACGTAACTGCTAACGTAAATATAAGCTCTCTTCACAAAACTTCCAGGGAAACAACAGTTCTTTCTCCCAAAGAACAGGATATGCATCGAGCCCCTTGGTATGGTTAATACCGACAGTTAGACAACCAGTACTTAAATGGCATCATATGCCCCTGCTAGCAAAGGAGTGTCCAGCCTTTTGGAATCAGTTTAAAACAGTAGGTAGTGGCCGATCAAATAAATAACTTTATGATGGATATAATGAAAAATATAATAATAATGTAGTAAAAAATCCTGAGTAAAAGGTTCGAAATGTACCCTTTTCCATTCAAAACTATTAGATGATACTACTGACTTTCCAAATTGCTAGCTTAAATGTGAGCTCGCTACACAAAATTTCCATTGAGATAATGCATCTCCCAGGGAACATAATATGCATCAAGCCCTTAGGTATGATGAATATCTTGAGTAGAAATTTCCTATTGTGTCCTTTCCCATTCAAAACTATTAGATGATACTACTGACTTTCCAAATTGCTAGCGTAAATGTGAGCTCGCTGCATAAAATTTCCATTGAGATAATACATCTCCCAAGGAACAGAATATGCATAGTGTCCCCAGGTATGAGTAATGCCCGAACATTTAGAACGACAGCATTTAAATGGGACCACATGTCCCTGCTAGAATGGAAAGTTTTAGCTTTTCGGAGTCAGTTTAAAACAGTAGGTACTGGCCTATCAAATGACAAACTTCGTGCCAGATATAATAAAAAACATAATATTAATGTAGTAAAAACTCTTGAGTAAAAATTTCTTATTGTGTCCTTTCCCATTCAAAACTATTAGATGATACTACTGGCTTTCCAAATTACTAACGTACATGTGAGCTCGCGCACAAAATTTCCACTGAGATAATACATCTCCCAGGGAACAGAATATGCATACTGTCCTCAGGTAAGAGTAATTCCCGAACAGTTAGAACGCCAGCATTTAAATGGTACTATATGCCCTGCTAGTTTGGAAGTTTGTAGCTTTTTGGAGCCAGTTTAAAACAGTAGGTACTGGCCTATCAAATGACTAAATCGATGCCAGATATAATAAAAAGTAAAATAATAAAATAGTAAAAACTCAGTTATTTGCTGTAAATAATATAGTTTTATTTTT
>CM063508.1:40818825-40833825 GCA_032207245.1 Pardosa pseudoannulata
TATAAAAATTTAGAATAATTACTCAAATTAAACTTATCAGATTTTTAAAAAAAACTGATAATCACAGTTTTATAATAGAGGGAAAAAAATTTCGAAATAGCTAACGTTCATATACAAACTCTCTCTCACTTTCCCTGCGTGTGTGTATATGTGTGTATATAAATCTCAAAATAGGAAAAGAAACCGCTTAAAAACAAATTACGTAAAGGAAATCGAAACTTTCATTGCTTAACACAGTTTTCAATATTTCAAAAATGGTGAATTGTAGACATTGGTAAAAATCCGTACTTCTAAACTGTAAAGAAAAGAAATCAGTCATTCTATTATGGGAATTTTTTTATTTCTTTTAAATATTTTATTCATGGCATTACCATGAAAAAATATTTGAATTTATTTCTCATATAAGGCCTCTAATAACTCTAATATTTTGTGTAGGAAGATGTATTTTCTAGTGCAGTAACCTTCAAATATATAATGACTATTAGGCACCGTACTGTTTTTAAATCCGTTTTTAGTCTTATTGTCTGTGTTACTTCTCTAGTACTACCCGAAGAGTACGTGTAGCTTAAGGAAAGCTACAGACGCGAGTATCATAGGTTCCCGCAGTGTCCTTGTAATGTATAAGCATGAACCAAGCAGAAGACCCCCAAGCTTAGCCTGACACCTCTGGAGGTATCGTTTGAACTTTAGGAGCATTGTGGCCAAGAACCTATTCTAAGAATTATTAATAGCATACAGGATCTACAACTCGAGAGTCGAAACTTCTATTCACACAACCTTCTGATTTCAATGCTTTTGATGACTGAACTACAGCGGCATTTTTGTAAATGTAGAAAGCTGAAATTTAAGACCCTTTGTTAAAATCTTAATCTATATCTGAATTACTTTTCAAGTTTCTACTGTCAAAAATATAAATGTTCAAAGGCTGTAAAATTAAAAAATTCATATTATATTTTTAGCATATATAAAAAATTCCGCCATCCTTTTTAATTTTACAAAATGTTATTCTTTTAAAACATGTAAACGATGAAAGCAATTTAAATCACCAAATTTCCTAGCGATTAACTTTAACTTCCGGTATATCAATTTTCAGTAGCCCACTATTCCCTATAAATTTTTCCGGTAATACTTTGTTTCTAATTTAAAATTAACACATCAGGTAGCAATAAAATTCCAAGGATTTTCATCAATGAAATATTCTCCCAACCCGGTCGATACTCCTATTGAGATATTAAACATCTAATCTGCATTGGAAAAAGGTGGAATTATGCCTATAAAAAAAAGTTGAAATCTCCATCCGCAGCTTATGAAGCGATGAACTTGCCATAGTTGCAAATAATCGGTTCCTAAGCGATGTTTACATTTATTAAATAAGTGATTACGCTTCGTAGATAAAATTTGCATTTCAAGATGTCCGAGATCTTTTTAAGTGATTGTGACTCATTTTGTTGAGGCTTGGCATCCTTTTGCTGTCAAATCAATAAATGCATTCTGATTTATATTCATTTTAGTATTTATTTAATAGTTTTTCATCTTTAAATAATGGAGATAATAATGAAAAATAGAACAAAATATATAACATAATCATAACAATGAAATAAGAATAAAATATACATGAAATATACTTAAAAATTAATATACATAAGTATACATAAATATACATAAATAAACATGAAATACATAAATATACATAAAATATACATAAGCCATTGAATGAAATATGGATCAAAATCATATTTAAAATCTGCTTCCTAATTTAAAATTATGATCTTTATATGAATTTGGTTATGGTATTAGCTGGTCATAATAATTTGGGAGTTGAAAGGCAAAATTGGAATGTTTCCTGGTTCCAGAAGTATCTTAGCAGGACCTTTTAAGTGTACATAGTTGAAATAGCAAAACACATAATGCATATGAAATTCAACAAGAAAAATGTTATAAATTATATTTGGATCCATTGTATGTGCTTTATAATAAGCTTTACTCTTGTATATACATACATTGTTAATATGTATATTATAATGATAGTAATTACATAGTTGATCTATATGATAATGATAATAATTACATTGTTAATCTACATAATAATGATAATAATTACATTGTTAATCTATATGATATTGATAATAATTGCATCGATAATCTATATGCTAATGATAACAAATACATTGTACATCTATATGATAATAATAATTACATTGTTAATTTATAAGAACTTATGTACCTTAACTGTCAAAAGTTAGCATTCACTAAACTGATAATTTGTATATTGTGTTAATCTACACTTTTATGTTTATACTCTTAAATAACTCATGTTTACCTCTATACATAACTGTTTTACCCGCTATTTCGGGCAGATCCGCCGCACACTTCATAAAACACATGAAAAAATGAAAATTCATCGGACATGCGTACGTGATAAATGAACTGAAAATGAAAATGTATTTGTCAAGTCGTCTGACGTATAGACCGTTAACCCAATACCCTCTAAAAAATCCAAAATTCATCGGACAAGCTGTCGAGCCGTATACGCCGCCCACGTGATAAAAGACTTATCACATAAGTTCATCAGACGAACCGTTCTGAAGTATACGCTTCACAAGCGATAACTGGCCTATAAAATGATAGTATCGAATAACTAGCTCTGGCGTATACGCTGCACACTTGATAGATGACTTAAAAATGAACTTTCAACGGATAAGTCGGCCTAGGTTACACTTCGCACACAAGATGACAGATTAAAAGAAAATAAAAATTCATCATATCATCAGCTCTCTAACAAAGTTTTAGAGATTCTTTTACTTTAAGTCGAATTTTAACTGATGAAACTTATAATTAAAACCCTTTACTCTCTTCTTTACTGTTCATTTATCTAAATAATCTTCCAAAATAAGCCAGACTATGACGCCAACTTGACAAAATCTCTTATTCTAAGTTATTTTCTCTAACACCTCTTGGAGCTGAAAGACGGCCCAATTAATAGGTCGCTGTCTTTGGTACCGGGGTAGCTAGTTTGAATCACTCTGCTAGTTTAGACATTAGAAATTGTTTTTTAACAGCAGATCCTGGTCACATTAGTCCTCGTATTGCAAAAATAAATGGCAAAATGAAACAATCTTCTGTCTTTACAGATACTGGACTGCAATGTAGCATCACGCTACTGGAAATCTTTTAATATGTATTTGTTTGTGTATTACGGCTCACTCTGACGTCAGTCGAACGTGTTCTTTGCTATCTGGGGTCCCCATGCCTCCATTATCTCTTCCCTAACCTCTCCTCTAGAAAAGACAGAGATAGAGGTCTGGGGGATTTCGAGTGACGTCACGAGGGCCAAACGTCGTTTGGTGTGGGAGAAGAGGGAGAGTTGTTGTCCGGCGGGCGAGGATGAATGAACCTTGACGAGAATGTACATGATGTAAATATTTGTATATACCAGAATAAATCCTTTTTTTCTTCTCCATCTCGCTTGTGCTCGATGATGTCATCATCATGAGGCCTTTGAAGAACCCTGCTCGACCATAACGCTACCAAACTTACCTATTTTAGAGCTGTGACGTTACAGCAAGCTACATCAGGTTGACACTGCACAGCATGGAATGAATAAAACTGAATAAATAGTAGTGTAAAACTTTTTGCTAAATACATTCATATCTATAACGGTATAGGATTCTAAAGTGTGTAATTACACGTTTATACGTAAGTAGCATATCAGTATGTAACAAATACATGTAATTTTTTATTTAATTTGTAGATTTATTTAACGTGTTTTTGTTCGTCCAAACCATTTCTTTTGCTTTAGGCATTAACTATGCAAAAGCTTATTTCCATTTATAGGTTCACTTAAAAAATACTCGGTTTATCTGTTATGAATTACAAATATTGTGGCTGAGGTATGATAATCGTAATTTTTTAATCAGGAAATATCAAGTATATAAAACTGAATACCGCTTATTTATGGAAGAAGAGAGAAAGATGATATCAAAAGCTTGGTATGAACTTCTAAATGTTATTGATCTTGTAATACTAAGGCTTCACACATGTTAAAATCCTCTCAACTCCAAAATTAGTTCCTTTTTAAGTGTTATTTTGAAAACCAAGAAATGAAATTGTTTCTAATATCACTGATGTATATTTTTTGAAGCTGTTCACAATGCGCATCTAAAAAGCTCTAAAGCTAAATTTATAAAAGATAAATGTTTAGAAGAAAACAAAATTGTTATTTCTTGGCCTTTAAAGTTCTTTTCTTTTATTTGATTTATGTTGACAAAGGACTTCCAAATCCTTTTTGTGATTTTTTTATTTTAATCTCGCAATATGAAAATTTACAATATGCATTTTTAATATGCCTTTTAGAATTCAAAAATGATGATTACTTTGAAGAAATATAAGCTAATTATTAAAAAGGCATTTTCAAAATGCCTCGTGATCATTCTGTAGTATTGAAAAAATTACTTCTGTTGTATTATCTTACATTAACGAATCTTTTTGACCATTATAACACAGTTAGCTATCTCTCAGTTTATAAAAAGCGTATATTTTTATTTTTAAAAAAAATCACATTTTCGAGTCAAGTGGCACATGAATTGACAGAAATACGTTGGTAATTAGAAAATATTACCCGTTCAGTATTTTAAAAGACTACGAATGATAAAAGATTTAAACTGATAAGATAGTTGCAATATTTCGACAGAATTCATTTACCCCGTTTACATTCTATAATCTTTAAAAGTTCTCTGAGAGAAAAAATACACCTGTAAATAAAATCTTGTATAACAATAAATTGCTGGTAGTCTCGTTCGTTTATTAAAGGACCGAAAGCATTTCGTTTTTATTCTGACAGTCTTAAAATGCATCTTGGATTGCTTGTTCCTTCAAATTTCTAAGATAATTCGTTTGATAACAGCAGTTTATATGATCATAGACCTTTTATCGTAGACATCCTTATTTGAAGTATTGTTTATAATTTTTGGTTATGTTGACTTCCAAAACCAGAGTTCATACCTCGGTAATTTATCTAGTTTGTAGAAAATAAAGATCATAGATAAGTTGTTGAAAACCGTAGAACTTCTTAAAAATCTACTCTATGAGAATGGAATATTATTTCAGAGCAATAATTTAACAAATTTCTGGTAATAGTGCTTAATAGTGCTTACATAGTTTGTAGAAAATAAAGATCATAGATAAGTTGTTGAAAACCGTAGAACTTCTTAAAAATCTACTCTATGAGAATGGAATATTATTTCAGAGCAATAATTTAACAAATTTCTGGTAATAGTGCTTAATAGTGCTTACATAGTTTGTAGAAAATAAAGATCATAGATAAGTTGTTGAAAACCGTAGAACTTCTTAAAAATCTACTCTATGAGAATGGAATATTATTTCAGAGCAATAATTTAACAAATTTCTGGTAATAGTGCTTAATAGTGCTTACATAGTTTGTAGAAAATAAAGATCATAGATAAGTTGTTGAAAACCGTAGAACTTCTTAAAAATCTACTCTATGAGAATGGAATATTATTTCAGAGCAATAATTTAACAAATTTCTGGTAATAGTGCTTAATAGTGCTTACATAAGGACTATAAATTACTATTACTACTATTATCTCCATCTCCTTAAGGATCAAGTAAAGTTGAAAAACATGAGTAAGATTAATATTCTTCATTAACAATCTTGACTTTGCTGGCATTCTAATTCCGACATTAAATATCTGCCATTTGATAAACACATGTCCTTGTTTTAAAGCTCAAGTTCTAATAAAACTATTCAGAAAGTTACCTTCTTTGACAAAAATGTGGCATTTTCATACAGTACTCCTGCATAAACCACTTGTTTTAAAGATCAAAAATATTTCCAATACTACGCATATTAGTCCTTGCTCACTATGTTATACTCACGCTTGAAACAAAGCTACTCGTATTCCGATGTGAAAATAGTTGGGCAACAACTGTTTTTCAGAAGGAATGAGACTCCAGATTCCAGATCAAGGGAAATTCTTATGTTCCGTCTTTTTTTGTATGCTTTAAGAAGAGCTTGATTGTTTTCTTTTTTCATTCCAGCAATGGGAGTGGATCTGCCCGATTACATCTTGCACTACAGAGGAAAGTCACCCGACCTTGGCTCCTTCCGGGAAAGGATGCAACTGAGCGGCCGAAGGTAAGACAAACTTCACCAAATAAAATGTTTCCGTAGAAAGTGTTTTGCTTGTATTTGCCATTCATCAAGAGTAAACTATACTTCCGAAAAAGTATTGCAATTATAAATCTCTGTTTAATTGAATTCTAAAAGCAAATCAAAGAGCTATGGTGTATCTTAAATTCTATGATTTGTTTTATTAAATATTTAAATACAATTTTTGTTCTTAGCTTTCAAAACGTCAATTTAATTAAAGCTTATTTCTTTCACCGTTTTACATAAACTGGCCATTTTACATAAACTTTGTTTTATTAAATATTGAAATACGATTTTTGTTCTTAGCTTTCAAAACATCAATTTAATTAAAGCTTATTTCTTTCACCGTTTTACATAAACTGGTCATTTTACATAATCTTTGTTTTATTAAATATTCAAATACAATTTTTGTTCTTAGCTTTCAAAACGTCAATTTAATTAAACCTTATTTCATTCACCATTTTACATAAACTTTGTTTTATTAAATATTGAAATACAATTTTTGTTCTTAGCTTTCAAAACGTCAATTTAATTAAAGCTTATTTCTTTCACCGTTTTACATAAACTGGTCATTTTACATAAACTTTGTTTTATTAAATATTGAAATACAATTTTTGTTCTTAGCTCTCAAAAACGTCAATTTAATTAAACCTTATTTCTTTCACCATTTTACATAATCTTTGTTTTATTAAATATTCAAATACAATTTTTGTTCTTAGCTTTCAAAACATCAATTTAATTAAAGCTTATTTCTTTCACCGTTTTACATAAACTGGTCATTTTACATAAACTTTGTTTTATTAAATATTGAAATACAATTTTTGTTCTTAGCTCTCAAAAACGTCAATTTAATTAAACCTTATTTCTTTCACCATTTTACATAAACTTTGTTTTATTAAATATTGAAATACAATTTTTGTTCTTAGCTTTCAAAACGTCAATTTAATTAAACCTTATTTCTTTCACCGTTTTACATGCACTGGCCTTTTTAGTTTTTTTCCCTTTTTATTAGTTCTTAGATTATAAACTTAAACTTCCTACTTTTGTCCTTCTCTTAGAAGCTTGGGTCCGTTACGTCATTTCATAGATGGACTGAAGCCATAGCTAGTTTCATTATTCTACGTATTTATCTGCCTGCTTTGATTACAGAATAAAAAATAAGATTAATTTCTGAGATATTCCTACCACTCTTCGATCTTTTTTTCTTAATATGTATCAGTCTTTTTTTTTTCCTAATATGTATCAAAAGATAATCTTTTCATTCAAACGACAGATGTCAATTTCCATCAAGTATTTGATGTATAAAAAATTTTGCAAGTAAAATCGAACATTTAAAGAAATTGTCCACGAATAAAGTGTAATATTTCAGTTATTAGAGTACACCTTCTGAAGTTTCGTGAGTCAAAATAAAAGTTCGAAGAAATTCTACTAAAATATAACAGAATAATTGAATGCAGAATATAAAGCTAATAAGTATAAACTTCGACAATTCGTGTACAGCAGAAGCAAAACATTCCTGTCTATGCAAGAGTAAGGGACACCTGGAACATAAGTTAACGCTATTGAATAAATGATATTATTCTTAATATTATATTATTTTTAATGATTATATTATTTTTATTACTTCTTTTTTACCCTGCCGATATTAATGGGTAATCAATTAATAGTGTTAAGTTAATGGGTAAGCAACTTCATACCATAACTCTTTATTTTTTGCTATTTATCTAGTCATTCATATTATACATAAATAGTAAAGCTTGAAAATGCAGTAAGAGTATTCAGAAAGTTTGCTTTGGTAATGTTGTATCAGTCAATGCTTTAATTAAAAATTATTTAAAAGAAAACCAATACAGAATTTTATTAACTAAATCTGCATTACTGCGATGTAGTATCAATTGGTGCTTCTTTTTTACCCTGCCAATATTAATGGGTAACCAATTAATAGTGAAATATTCAAGGATAACTAACTTCATACCATAATTCTTTAATTTTTTGTTGTTATTTATATCATCAGTACATATCATAATATATAAACAGTAAAGCTTGAAAATGCAATAAGAGTATTCAGAAAGTTTGCTTTGGTAACGTTGTATCAGTCGATACTTTAATTAAAAATTATTTAAACTAAAACCAATACGGATTTGTACTAACTAAATCTGCATTACTATGATATCAGGTCAATAGGTGCTTCTTTTTTATCCTGCCGATATTAATGGGTAACCAATTAATAGTGTAAAGTTAATGGGTAAGCAACTTCATAGCATAATTCTTTATTTTTTGCTATTTATCTAGTCATTCACATTATATTATACATAAATAGTAAAGCTTGAAAATGCAGTAAGAGTATTCAGAAAGTTTGCTTTGGTAATGTTGTATCAGTCAATGCTTTAATTAAAAATTATTTAAAAGAAAACCAATACAGAATTTTAATAACTAAATCTGCACTACTGCGGTGTAGTATCAATTGGTGATTCTTTTTTACCCAGCCTATATTAATGGGTAACCAATTAATAGTGTAATATTCAAGGGTAACTAACTTCATAGCATAATTCTTTAATTTTTTGTTGTTATTTATATCATCAGTACATATCATAATATATAAACAGTAAAATTTGAAAATGCAGTAAGGGTATTCAGAAAGTTTGCTTTGGTAATGTTGTATCAGTCGATACTTTAAATAAAAATTATTTAAACTAAAACCAATACGGAATTGTAATAACTAAATCTGCATTACTATGATGTCAGGTCAATAGGTGCTTCTTTTTTACCCTGCCAATATTAATGGGTAACCAGTTAATATTGTATAATATTAATGGGTAAACATCTTCATAGTATAATTCTTTATTTTTTTTACTATTTATATTGTCAATTCATATCATATTATACATGAATAGTAAAGCTTGAAAATACAATAAGAGTATTCAGAAAGTTTTCTTTGGTAATGTTGTATCAGTCAATTCTTTAATTAAAAATTATTTAAAATAAAACCAATACAGAATTTTAATAACTAAATCTGCATTACTGCGATGTAGTATCAATTGGTGCTTCTTTTTTACCCTGCCAATATTAATGGGTAACCAATTAATGGAGTAATATTAATAAGTAAGCAACTTCATAGTATAATTCTTTATTTATTTGTTATTTATATTGTCAGTTCGTGTTATATTATACATAAATAGTAAAGCTTGAAAATTTAATAAGAGTATTCAGAAAGTTTGCTTTTGGTAATGTTGTATCAGTCGATACTTTAAATAAAAATTATTTAAAAGAACACTCATACAGAATTGTAATAACAAAATCTGCATTACTACAATGTCGTATCAATTGGTGCTTATTTTTTACCCTGCAAATATTAATGGGAATTAGTAGTGTAATATTCAAGGATAACTAACTTCATAACATAATTCTTTAATTTTTTGTTGCTACTTATATCGTCAGTACATATTATAATATATAAACAGTAAAATTTGAAAATGCAGTAAGGGTATTCAGAAAGTTTGCTTTGGTAACGTTGTATCAGTCGATACTTTAATTAAAAATTATTTAAACTAAAACCAATACGGAATTGTAATAACTAAATCTGCATTACTATGATGTCAGGTCAATAGGTGCTTCTTTTTTACCCTGCCGATATTAATGGGTAACCAGTTAATGATGTCATATTAATAGGTAAGCAACTTCATAGCATAATTCTTTATTTTTTATTATTTATATTGTCAATTCATATCATACTATACATGAATAGTAAAGCTTGAAAATACAATAAGAGTATTCAGAAAGTTTTCTTTGGTAATGTTGTATCAGTCAATTCTTTAATTAAAAATTATTTAAAATAAAACCAATACAGAATTTTAATAACTAAATCTGCACTACTGCGGTGTAGTATCAATTGGTGATTCTTTTTTACCCAGCCTATATTAATGGGTAACCAATTAATAGTGTAATATTCAAGGGTAACTAACTTCATAGCATAATTCTTTAATTTTTTGTTGTTATTTATATCATCAGTACATATCATAATATATAAACAGTAAAATTTGGAAATGCAATAAGGGAATTCAGGAAGTTTGTTTAGGTAATGCTGTACCAGTCAATACTTTAATTAAAAATTTGTTTTAATAAAACCAATACGAAATTGGAATAGCTAAATCTGGTGCTTCTCTTTTACTCTGCCAATATTATTTAACCAATTAATGGTGCAATATTAATGGGTAACCAACTTCACATCTATTAATGGGTAACCAACTTCACATCATTATTCTTTATTTTTTATTTATATTGTCAGTTCATATTATATTATACATAAATAGTAAGGTTTGAAAATGCAATAAGAGTATTCAGAAAATTTCCTTTGGTAACGTTGTATCAATTGGTGCTTTAATTAAAAAGTATTTAAAATAAAACCAAAACAAAATTGTAGTAACTAAATCTGCATTACTAATGTGCTATGTCAATAAGTGATTCTTTTTTACTCTGCCAAGTTAGTCATGAGCCCAGTCAATATAATAATTTTTTTGTTATTATATCATGTAGATTTACATTATGATATACATAGATAGTTAAATTTAAAACTGTAATGCGCATTCCGAAAGTTTGCTTAAATACTGCATTGCTTTAAGGCTTTTTTTTCTTCTTCCAAATGTAAGATGGAGAGAGAACTCTACTATATAATTCATATAACTAATACCACAAAAGACAATTTAGTTATTATTAATTACTGCTTTAAATATATTTTAAAACAAAACAAATTTATTTCATAAGTACTTGAAACACTTCAGTAATATTTCTATCAGCTATATACCTTCTAAATTTATCAACAATTTACGTTGCAAAGTATCCCCTATATAATAACAGCCTAAGTTGTCTGTCCGCGAATGTATGAAGCTGTGGTACCTGGAATGGATACAGATATCCATATTGGATTTTTTATGAGTTAGGGTTAGCAAAATTTAAAGTGAGTTTGAAATCCACCCCAACTCCCTTTGCGAGTGTTTAATTTTATTATTTCAAGCCTTATTCTCCCCTGTTAAGAGCAGGCGATTAAATTTATCATTTTGGGTATCATTCACATATACCACCAAATAATCACTATCCATATTTAAATCTCTGCCGTCCATTCTATCACGTACGCGACTCTCATATACTATAATTAATTTCTTCCCCATGTGTGGGCGTGGCACACTAGGTAGAGTGTCTGCCCATTTGATCATCGTACTTCTCGAGTTGACGGTTCTGTCCCCGACGACTCCAAGTTTTTCTAAATGTCTAATTAATTTAATATTTTCTGCTTTTTCTTTTAAATTCTTATTCCATAAGTTATTTTATTATTTTTAAAATAAATTTTTACTATTTTTTCAACTTTTTATGATTTTTGTTATTTTTATTATATTAAATTTACGTATTATGTCCCCGGCCCCATAAACATTTCATGTTTTCTATCCTTAAACTTTCTTCTCGTTTAATTTTTATGTGTCCTTTCACCTTTTAGCTGTTTATTTTCTGCTCGCCTTCATTTTTGTGTTTATTTAAAAAAATTTCGTCATTTGACGGGCTATATGCTAGTAGTATAAAAGTCAGTTAAAATTAATATACTTCGGCAGAAATCTATTTTATTTAAAATAAAAAGAATTGTTATAAATATATTGAACAGGAAATATAGGTATCTCAATAATTATTATTTTCTGATTATACTTCCAGGGAAGGCTTACGATAACAAGTTTTATTCTAAAGCCTAAAAGGTATTCTAAAAATAAAAATTATTAATTTATAATAAGTAAGAGGGATGGACGTAGAGGGATAAGAACATAAGAGTTCCATAAGAGGACGTAGAGATGTAAAAAACCCGGAATTTTGAAGAGGTGGGAATAAACCCGGGAATTTGGGGGAATAAACCCGGAATTTTGGGAACTTTGGGAAGAAATCATTTTAACAATATTTACATTTATTTTTTTCAACTGTGGCTATTTAAGAACTAGCATATTATTTCTAACAGATTTTTTTTTTTTTTAACTTTTGGCAATATACACACACACACACACACACACACACACACACACACATATATATATATATATATATATATATATATATATATATATATTCAAGAAATAATAGCAATAAGCATTTAAATGATTTTATAGTAGTACTTATATAATTAATTACCCTGTTAGTCTTATCAAACACATAACTGGTTGTTTCAATTTTAATTGCTAATATAATAATTATATACATATTTATTATGTAAATTTCTTTATGTTAAACTTCTTCCCTTCCTTTTATAATATAAAAATAAATATCATTAAATTTAAAATAATAGTTTATTATTTTTTGTAATGCCTATATTATTTAAAGGTGTAATTAAATGATAATGTTGCATTTTGTGTCCAATTACTACACACTCACACATTATATATATATATATATATATATATATATATATATATTATATATATATATATATATATAATGTGTGAGTGTGTATATATATATATAAATATATATATGGATTTTGTGACACTACAGATTATTGCCTAATATTTATGTAATAATAAAAATATTGGATATTTCTCAAAGGAAAAATATACTTTCATGCTAAACATGATACCTTGCCAAATATAGTTAGTTAATCCCAATTATTCAATTTTTTGGCTGTTTGACTTCCTTACATGTTTATTCATTACAGTTGCCAGTTAACAAATCATGTATGAAATGTAAAAATTGTCTTGTGCGATTAGGATAAAAATAAACAAAATACTTCAAAATTCCCATGTTTTGGAAATTTTCAAAATTCCCTTCCCAAAAAACCCGTTTTTTTTTCCCGGGTTTAAACCGGGTTTTTTCCACTGCCCACAACTCTAGATGGACATGGTATTTAATCAATGATGCTCTTTAGAAACAATTAATAATTAATAATTTTAAATTATTAAAACTTTTCCCTTGAAACTGTAAACAACTTTCGCATAAATACGTTTATAATAACATATCAAATTTTCAAGCTTATTGGTCAGAAACAAAATAAATTAATTTTGGAAGTCCACTATCCACATAAATGTATTAGCAGTCATATCTGGCTTGTTGCAGTGAGTAACGTAACTGTTGCAAGACATTATTGCTATCGGGAAGTGAGCAACAAAATGTCTGCAGTTTAAAAAAAAATTAAACCCTGTGATATTTAAACTTATCTTTTCAACTCCGGTCGTTGACTGTAATTGCTTGAGTTTTTGAAGTACTCAGGATCTGTTGGTAACTTTAAATACATTTTTTATTGAGTAACGCAACAATTCGCCGTCAGAGAAAACTGTCTTAGAAAATTACCTTGTTATACTTAAGGCGTGTTGTGATTACATTATCCTGGAAAGGGAAGGAAAAATAAATGGGATGGATTTGGTTGTAGCGGTGGGGAATCATAGCGCAAGAAAAGCTTTCACGGATAAGAGCTCCGCTATAAGAAAAACAGATCTTATCGGGATAGCCGTTTTATCTAGAATTAACATCTGTGCACACTTGTTAAAGGGACTTTAAAAATACTCCACTGTTTCAGTAGAAGCATTTTTTTTTAAACTCTCGAGCTACAATATCTGTAAAACTGTGAATTTATTGCTTTACTTAAATTCTTCCAATGAAGTACAATAAAATATATATGCTACATTTGAACAAATATTTTAGCAATAGTTTAACCAAAAATATATGTACAGTCTGTTCCATAAGAGCGTGTCGTTTATTTCTCTGAAACTACAAACGAATTAGTTAAAAATACATTTGTACTGTGCAGTATACTGTGAAGACTCTCCTTTGTCCGAGCACGCGCCAAAGCAGCTGATCGTAGTACACCTGTTTACCTGGACAATAGCGTGGCGTCGCAGAGTCTGAGATATTGACAATCGGACTGAATAGACGAATACACCCCTGATGAATATCGTTAATGAATGCTCGGAAATTCCGTGAAGGGACAGCCAGAGAATAAGAATTCAGCTAAAAAAATATAACTGTAACTTTAGCTGGAGTTCTCAAGTAACTGGGATCTTAACTGACCCAAAAAACAATTGGCTGAACCGTAACTGGCCCCCCAGGTATAAAAAGCCTACAATTTTGCGACTCGGGGCTTTTCATCATTTTTTTCGTAGGTGTGTTGACCACGTGGAGGCTTTCGCCTTTTTCAAAAGAGCCATCTTGCTAGTTCGGGAGATTCGTAAAGTCCGCTCATATAGGGAGCGGCAGAGTCTCGGATACCGAACGGGGGATAAATTGGGTTTGATTGCACCCTGAAAAGCCTCCTCACTTGTAAGAGATTATTAAATCTCTTGTTTTTTTTTTTTCTTTTTTTTTTTCGACTGTGATCGTCGTGAGGAAGTTTTACCGGCAACCATCCTTTGCAGTTCTACATGATTCGGGAATTAACATTCCTTTGTAAATAGCCGTAGTTAATCAAGAATAAAAGTAAATTTCCAATTTTATCTTTGACTGTGATCCATTATTCACGTTACCTCTCTTTTGAGAATATTGAAGGCGTCACAATACATATTAAACTGAAATGCATTTCACCTAATAAATTCTCTAGTACCCATTATTATCGATTATGCAAGAATCACTTTATCATTCGATTTTCGATTTGAACGGTGAGTCCCCCGTTCCGGTAGGTCGTCAACAGTTTGTATCACTTTATAACGTGTTACCCACTTCTTGACGAACGATTCCAACTTTCTCATGTACCAGGCTGCAGCTGCACGAGACATTTTTGGTCCTTTTGGATGGTTACACAGAAACACTGCCTCAAAACGGCTCGCATACGCGGCACTCATTTTGGAATTGTTAATTTAAACACAGCAAAACAA
>CM063508.1:40838825-40986325 GCA_032207245.1 Pardosa pseudoannulata
CTATTTTTTCCTAGACGATACGGCCAAACAGTGATACATAAATAACGAAGATACCTTGGACTCCTGGGACGCATTCAAGAAGGGTTTAAATGAACTTTTGGGGGATCGCCTCAAGTACACAAAAAAAGCCAAAGAACAACTAAAATGTAGAGCTCAAAGGGCAGGAGAGAGTACGCAGTCCTACATTCAGAGTGTATTAGGGCTTTGTCAAGATGTCAATCCTTTAATGTCCGACGACGAGAAAGTATCTCACTTAATGAAAGGAGTTGCTGAAGCAAAACTGGTTTCAGAAGTGATATATATAGAGTAATTTGTCAAAGGAAAAAGGCTTAATAACAATCACTTTTTTTAGATTATTTTTACGAGCTATTGAATTTTTTTTTTCATTTTAAACAGCGTTACATCTTTACAGATGCTTTTGATAATTTTAAATATTCTGCTACTTTTCTATGTAATAATGCGTCTTCTTGCATATCCTCCCCCCTTTTCAAATTCACAAGAGGGAAATATGAATCTGACTTAAAAATAAAAGACAGAGAATGTAATACACCCGAGGCCCTTCTTTACATCGAACAATAAGCGGTGGCAACTACTCAAACCCAAAACAAGATGAAATTTCATCGGCACGGGGGACATGACAGTCTTCCTGCTTCCGATATTTTTCGATGAATAAAGAAAAATTGTGAGACACAAAACTTTTATATTAGCGTTCTGTTTTTTTAATTCCAAATTCGTATTTTTAAAAAAAAAATGATCCATAGATCGCTATTAAATTGACTGTTGTATAATTCATTGGTATTAAAAAACTGTCTGTTCTTAACAAAATATTGCCGCATAAAGAAACTTAGCGAACGAGCTCAGTGGCCGAATGGTCAAAGTACGCGATCCAGACCCGAAGATGTGGGTTCGATGCTTGCCATGGCAGTTTATCCAAAGTACTGATTTTTAATTTAAAAGTGTTGTTTATTGTTTCCTTATGTTCTTGAATATTCTAGATCTTTCTTTAATATGTAAATTAGTTATTTCTCGAATATTCTGTTCGGGTGTAAAAGCTGATACCCACTAGTTGTAGGCAACTTCACGATCTTGTAAAGTTGCTAGTTGCTACTTAGCTTCAATAAATTCTTCTGTTAAGTTAAACGGTGTGTTCATTCGAATCTTCGTGGCAAATTTTGGTGGAGGCGCCAGGTAACGATTTGATTTCGCCATTGGGGATAACTCTGACAGTTTTCGCAGAAGTCTCCGTTTAAGAGGATTGCCTCCGGAATTTGGACTTTACGACCCAGAAAAAAGAAAGAAGCAGATAATGCCCGAAGATATGAAGCCTGTCGTGGTAACTCCTACCTACCCGCCCCTAAGAAACCCATCAACCTTCCATGGGGAGCCTGGAGATGACCCTCAGAAATGGCTTGCAAAATACGATCGAGTGGCGAAGTTCAACAAATGGGATGAAATGATGTGTCTTGCAAACGTCTATTTTTTCCTAGACGATACGGCCAAACAGTGGTACATAAATAACGAAGATACCTTGGACTCCTGAGACGCATTTAAGAAGGGTTTAAATGAACTTTTGGGGGATCGCCTCAAGTACACAAAAAAGGCCAAAGAACAACTAAAATGTAGAGCTCAAAGGGCAGGAGAGAGTACGCAGTCCTACATTCAGAGTGTATTAGAGCTTTGTCAAGATGTCAATCCTTCAATGTCCGACGACGAGAAAGTATCTCACTTAATGAAAGGCGTTGCTGAAGCAAAACTGGTTTCAGAAGTGATATATATAGAGTAATTTGTCTAAACATCCCGAACTACTATAATGCCCTTCCCATTCATTTTCATGTTTACAACAGCCAATAGACGAACAATAAATCGCCCTCTCATCTAAAGCTGAAGCCGGAATTGTAATAAGCTGAGATGTGCCCTGCTGCGTGAAATCGCCTTATATTTGATGAGACCATGGTATAAATGATTCCAGTGTATAATAAATTAAGTTTCATTTTAGTTAATATTGTGTACTCATTACTTTTGAGAGAAAGATTAAAATATAACCTGTCAAATAAAGTCCGAAAATTTATTTCAACGATAATTAGATGATTGCAAGTGATAGCTTTCTAAATGAGAGTTATTCAGCGTTTGGTATCGAGAGTATAGAAAATCACGTGACGCATTCGTTTACATATTTGTTTACACCATTGCTTACTGTTGATCATATATACGTTCTTAACTTTATTTTATCATTTCCAGAAATGTCTGGCTCTTGTGCAGCCTTTGTATTTACTACAACAGTATAAAAGAGATATACAAGCAAAACAATATCAGCTTTCATCGTTTTCCTTCAAAAAAACCTGAATGTAAACAGGTTTACAAAGTTGAAAGGAAAGATTTCGTTCCTACTGAATATAGCCACCTTTGTTCTGAGCATTTTTTTTAAACTTATGTTTAAAATATAGTTCATTATTTATCACATGTAATATACAGTATTTATAACCCATTGCCTGTGAAAACATGTGGCGGTGCTAGCGTCAAGCCACTCATTTATTAAAATGTAAAAGGTATCTGTTGCATTTGGCAAATGTAAAATGTATCTGTTGAATCTGGCAACATGTAAGATTATTCCACGTGATATGGTGAATGTGAGCGATGCTGTTCGCTGTGCTAATGCATTGTATTAGTTCTTGTAAATAGTGTAAGATTAAATGTATATAATCTAAAAATATGTTTCCTGAAGTACACTACTGGCACTGCATCCTAGAAGTTAAAAGCATTTGAAGACTCCACTTCTCAGTTATACTTAATTGCCAGTCATCAAATATTGAAAACGAAGTAAAGTTTCTGGCTAAGGTTACGTATCCATTTATTCTGTTTCCAAAATGAAGTATTAACTCTAGGGGATATATACAATTTTCACCAATATATCCTCAAATTTATTTGCAATTGTCTTTCAGGCGTCTGTAATCAAAACACAGAGAAATACGCAGCTTTGCTTTTCGCTCAAAAATAATCGAGAAAATCTTATTTCTGTGCTTTATTTTCCGCAACCTGAAAGTTTTTTTTTCCAAATAAATCAGAGAATTCTATTCTGCCTAAGGGATATGATTCCTTTCGTCAGTTGCAAACCTTAGTCTTTACAAAACACTTCACCCGATAAAGCGTTTATCTGTCGTCATTCGGACTACGGCATAAAAAATATAAGAAAAGACTGAAAATAAAATAAATAAAAAGGCTCAAATAATACATTTCGAATCAATCCAAGAAGTGTTTGTAAGTAAAAGTAGAAGTTTTCGCGGGCTGCAATTGAACAGAATTCAGTTCAAATTATTATGCTTGTGGAATTTTTGTTCCTGAAATAAAATCACTTGAGAATCTTTTTTAGTAAAATATGTTTGTATGTGTCCAGTAAATTCAAAGACAAAGAACATTATAAAAATCCCTATATACTATATACACAATACTATAAATATTAATTTTAAGTATGAAATATGCTCTACATATACTTATTTTTGTAATATTTGTTAGAAACAGTTTTACAAAAAAACATACATTTAAACCAGTGGTTCTTAACCTTTTTAATCCGCGACCCAAATTTGAGAAATATGTTCATGTCGCGACCCAAAAAAAGTCAAAACTTTTCCATTGCTTTATTTTAGAGCGTATTTTTAAAAAATCTTCAATCCTACGATGATGATTTTTTTTTAACTTACAAATTTTTTATTTATTTTTTTAATAATAAAGATAAACAAAAGTACTTTTCGATCCAAGGAAAATTTAATTAATAATCAAGTGTTTTTAATAATTTTTATTAACCAAATTAAAATATATTTATAACTTTTTGAAAATAATTGACATTTTAACTTATTCCTACAAAAAAAAAAAAAAAAAATATATCAATACATATGTTACGTTTTTAAATTTTAAATGCAAGTCATACAGTTTTAATGAGAACCTTATGCTTGAATATATTTTGAAAGATCTTCAAACCTCGGTTGAATGCTTGTCAAGGAGCACCTTATATTTATTTCAGGATTTAACTTGTTCTAGGAGGTGTTGGTATTACTTATTATTTGGTGTATTACTGTTTTGGTTCGACTCAGCGCGACCCAAGAAATATGCTTCGCGACCCATAGGTTAAGAACCGCTGATTTAAACAACCAATTCTTTAGATGTAATTGTGATAGTAGTCAGTTATTTTCTATTTCATTCTAAATTTTCTCCATTAAAATCTAGATATTGTCTTTTACTACATATCTTACACATTGTTCGTGAAATTTAAACTGTTATCCCAACTTATGTGGTTTAATGTTTCAACACGAAAAAGAACGAATTCAAGTGTAGTATTTTTAAAAGTACAATATATGTTATAAATATATAATATAAGAATTTTTGCATTCTGATTATACAGTTTTCAGAACATTTGTGTTTAAAAAAACGATCCTGCAAGTTATATTAAATAAAAGTTGTTATATTACAAAAGTGACTTAATTTAGAAGTTATTAAAGTAGGGACTTATTGTTTTCTGTTTCCGTCTTATTTTATTCATTTCCATTAGATTCTGTAACCTTCCTTCATTTTTCAGCATATCCTAAACGTTTTCCTTAGGATCCAAACAAAATCACAGTTAAAGTAGTTTGATATTTATTCCCTGAAAAGAATTAATTTGAGAGTACTTTTAAGTATAATATATATATATATAACCATATTTTTAAAAATTTTACTCACAAATAAATTTTTTTAATATATTTTATTTAGTTTCATTTTCTGACAGTTCATTTTTTGTGGTAAAATAAAATATGCTCTATACATATTTTTTTTTGTAAATGTTTGAGTAGAAGCAAGTTTACAAAAAAACATACATTTAAACAACCAATTCTTTAGATGTAATTGTGATAGTAGTCAGTTATTTTCTATTTCATTCTAAATTTTCTCCATTAAAATCTAGATATTGTCTTTTACTACATATCTTACACATTGTTCTTGAAATTTAAACTATTATCACAACTTATGTGGTTAAATATTTTAACACGAAAAAGAACGAATTCAAGTGTAGTATTTTTAAAAGTACAATATATGTTATAAATATATAATATAAGAATTTTTGCATTCTGATTATATATTTTTCAGAACATTTGTGTTTAAAAAAACGATCCTGCAAGTTATATTAAATAAAAGTTGTTATATTACAAAAGTGACTTAATTTAGAAGTGACTTAATTTACAAAAGTGACTTAATTTAGAAGTTATTAAAGTAGGGACTTATTGTTTTCTGTTTCCGTCTTATTTTATTCATTTCCATTAGATTCTGTAACCTTCCTTCATTTTTCAGCATATCCTAAACGTTTTCCTTAGGATCCAAACAAAATCACAGTTAAAGTAGTTTGATATTTATTCCCTGAAAAGAATTAATTTGAGAGTACTTTTAAGTATAATATATATATATATAACCATATTTTTAAAAATTTTACTCACAAATAAATTTTTTTAATATATTTTATTTAATTTAATTTATGTGACAGTTGATATTTTGTGCTACAATCCGAATCTATAACCTTTTTAATTTTTCGGCATATCCTAAAAGTTGTTCTTGGAATCCAAACAAAATCGCACATAAAGCGGCTTGATATTTAATCCCAGAAAAGAATTAATTTGAGAGTACTTTTAAGTATAATATATATATACACCATACCTTTAAAAAATTTTACTTACAAATAAATTGTTTTTAATAGATTTTATTTAGTTTCATTTTTGTGACAGTTGATATTTTGTGGTAAAATCCGAATCTATAATCTTCTTTAATTTTTCGGCATATCCTAAACGTTGTTCTTGGGATCTAAAAAAAATCACAGATAAAGTGGTTTGATATTTAATCCCGGAAAAGAATTAATTTGAGAGTATTTTTAAGCATAATAAATAAATATATATATATATATATATATATATATATATATATATATGTAATCCATTTTTTATAAAACTCCTTTATAAGGAGAAAGTTCACCAGCTAGCATTCATAAAGTACAAAGATGCAGTCGGGTCTCATATTTAAGAGAACTCAGAAGTCTAATTTAAAACTTTATTTCAGAGCGGCAACACGGCACATCTGTCCTTCTGGACAATACACAATCAAAAGCCACAGAGTTCACTCTGCTCTCACACAAGTACACCCAAGAGCGCTGACAACAAGAATTTTCCCACAACAAAAACAACTTACTAAGCGAATTAACTGCAATATCAGCAAAACGCGAAAACATGTTCCGCCAACACCTGGGAAATTGCTGTATAGACAGAAAGTTTACAGTTTTATGACAGAAAGGAATGTTAAGTGGAAAATACTTCGTTGATTAAACCATTTAGAGGCTGATAAAGATATTTAGATGAATTAAAATGGAAGAGAGGAGGTTTTTGAAGAAATATTAAAGTTAAATAATTTTGATATATTACATATATATATATATATATATATATATATATATATATACATATATATATATATATATGATTTTGAGATATATTTGAGATTGAGTAGACCACGGATCCCAGAAATTTAGCCACCCCTGATCTACAGGGAGTCATAGTTCATCTCTCTTTTATGCTGCCTCCAACGGCTCTGTTTTTATTTTTTAGATTTTTCTCTCACTCAGATCCACGGCCAGTGTTGTTAGGAAAACTTTTAGTAGTCAAGTCTCTTTTATCCCTTAATTTAGGATGACTTTTAAATCTCTTTTTCTCAACTCCCCTTGTGTGTTAGGTGATATTTTGAAATCAATTTTTAACTACCTTCCCGACTAGCTAGAGATTTGAAACTTTGCACATAAGCTCAATTCCGGTGACAATATAATATTCTATCGTAAAGAAACTAGATTGGAGAAAAAAATAAAATCAGTTTGGTAAATCCAAAACCCTGTTCAGCGTATTTGGAATCCCAAATGCAGAAATTTTAAACTAGTATCGCCATCTAGGGGAGTAGCTGAAAACTAAACAAAATTTTTACTTTTTAATGTAATTTTTATTGTTTTTCTTCTTAGGTAAAAGCATTTTTTAAATACTTTTCAAATATTTTGTTATATGCTAAGTTTTATATGTTATATACAGTAACAATAACTAAAAAAATATTTGACAATTTATCAAAAGGATTTAGTTAATAAATTTAGCATTCTCTCAACAATATTTTTCTTGTAAACTTGGGTACCCTTTTTCTATAACTAAAACAATCCTTTATTTAGCCTATTTCTAACGCTTTACTGAGTGGAAATTTAAGCAATCTTTATTTCCAATTCTTTATTTCCTAAATTATTTGAATAATTCACTGAACATTCATACTTTTTAAAATAATAAGCTTTCGCCTTTTGTTGTATTCTAAACTTAAATAGTTAAGAATTCAAAGAGTATTTTAAACTTTGATTTCTTACCATAGTTCTTAAATAAACCTCTTTCCTTGGAAAGTTTTACTATTACTTAAATATTTTTGCTTGTCCCCATAAATATTTTTTCAGAAGGATATCTTACATATCTAAAGCAGCAATAGACTGCCAAAAGCAGACAAACATCTAATTACGCTTCGTTTTTGCAACTCGAGCTCAGCTATTGTGTGCCCCGTCAAGAAAATAAGTGCATAATACAGACGGAGGAATTGCAAAGGTTTCTCATATGTATTGTGATCAGTCGTTATTCATTTTTACTTCTTCATCACAACATTCATACACAAAGCACTACAGTAAATATCATATGTGGATAACATCAACAACACGAAAATGGATCACCAACGCATCCTTATGAATGTCCAGAAGGATTTGTCGTGATAACTGGAAACAGAATGCAGTTTGCGAAAGCGCTATGAAAGCTCACCAACAGGGATATTTTTCTTACAATGAGTATTTTTGGCATGCTTCGTGGGTCTTTGATTAGGGGAAAATTTTGTTCATATGGATGGTAAGTAAAAGCAGATATTTTTTGGGTATATTTCTTGGAACGGCAACAACCTGAAAAGGGCTTTTTATAATATGATTTGCAATGAATTCTTGGTAATAATAGTTTCTCTAATCTGTGAATAAAAGACCGTGAAGCCTTGTTATAAGGCCAACCCAATGAATTTTGTTGAAACGTATCCACGTCTCCAATAAACTAAAAGCAGGTCAATTTTTCTGATATACGCTTCTGTGACATTCTAGGGATGGATGAGTATATCGCAGTGATGAATGGACTTGTCAGTTATTATGCATAATATATAAGCGCATACATATGTTTGGGGACATATTTCAAGGGTATGCCTGAATATGAACGTAGTACGGTTTATGAAATCAATTGCATTCAACAATACAAGAAAGTGTAGTCGGGAAAAGAAGTAAATAAATTCAAAAGTACAATTTTCAAAGCATTAATTATTTTGTTAGTATTAAACAATTTATTCAACTTATCAATTAAGTAAAGTTCTTCTAATATACTTTAAGCTTAAAAATATTTGTTATTCTAATTTATATGCTTTTGAAGTTTAAATTTTTAGCTTTGAAAATTATTTAGTTCTAAAGTTTTCAGTTTACAGACATGAAAGCTGCTCTTAGATATTACAATAACGGTAAATTATTAAGAACAATCGGAATAAAGAAAGTTTTATATTGTAGTACCATATTCTAGATTTTATAAAGTATATTTTAAGATTTTGTTGTGTTGACAACTTATTTCAAAAACAAAATTGAGATCTTTAGTAAAGTTTTCTTTATCTTGCATGTATTTCCTTTTAAATATTTTTAAAAAATTTTAATCTTATAATAAATTTAAAACAATTTAATTACCCCAGAAACAAGAAAGATCTTATTTTTTTGGAGGCAGATGTTGGTTTAGCAGGTGAAAATTTTATGCTTTTACGTGACGAGGTCTTTTGACCTGTGTAAATTGTCCTACACCGAGGGGTGAATAAAAACAACGCAAAAAAGATAAATACATTGAGAACCTGAATTCAATTTTTATAGATATATGAAAAGCATCCATAAAGGATTGTGACACGAATTAGATATTGATAATCGGTGTAAGGGTTAAATGAGTATGAAAATCTTGTCAGATTAATATGCAATTGAAATGCTTCGATGAGAAAGTGAAATTTTTGATAAAATATATATCCGTAAATTTCACAAGCTGGTAGTTTTTCTTTTAATCAAAGACACTAAGATCAATACTCGGGCCTATCATAATAGTATATTAGAGCTAATTGGCTGTTAACTGTAGTTTAAAATACAAAGCCAATCTAGTAAATCCTCTATAGAGATATAATGTACAAAACGTTACTAGAAACATTTTCAGTGCGAGAGCAATCAAAAGCTTGCAAAAGCAGGCTAAGCATGTTGCAAGACACTGAGAGCCTTCGCATTGGGAATGTTGCTCTCTCGAAGCAAAAAAGCAGCTGTCTACGCACTTTATGGATGCCTTTGTTAAGTTGTGTGTACATTTTATGCTATATTAAAGAAGAAAGTTATCCCCATCTCGTAGCTATTATGCTAATATAATGCTTTTGAAGTTCAAAGTTTTAGCTTTGAAAATTTTTTAGTTCTGAAGTTTTCAGTTTTCAGACGTGAAAGCTACTCTTAGCTATTACCATAACGGTAAATTATTAAGAACAGACGGAGTAAAGAAAGTTTTATATTGTAATGCCGATGCATATTCTAGATTTTATGAAGTATATTTGAAGATTTTGTTGTGTTGACAACTTATTTCAAAAACAAAAATTGAGATCCTTAGTAAAGTTTTCTTTATATTACATATATTTCCTTTTAAATGTTTTAAAAAAATTTTAATCTTATAATAAATTTAAAACAATTTAATTACCCCAGAAACAAGAAAGATCTTATTTTTTTGGAGGCAGATGTTGGTTTAGCAAGTGAAAATTTTATGCTTTTACGTGACAAGGTCTTTTGACCTGTGTAAATTGTCCTACACCGGGGGGGGTGACTAAAAACAACGCAAAAAAGATAAATACACTGGGAACCTGAATTCATTTTTATAGATATAGGAAAGGCATTCATAAAGGATTGTGACACGAATTAGATATTGATAATCGGTGTAAGATAGAGTTCTCTTTTCAAAAAGAACTGTATTCAGATATTACTGTGAAACTATCAGTGACAGTAATAAACGCCTATCGATCCAATATGACTTCTAGAGTAACTCGACACCAATCTTCTAACCCAACTGAATAACAAGAGTTCTATGAGTAAATTGAGTTAATTGCAGGAGAGCAAAATTCAACAAAACAATGTTTTTGAGTTCACTGTGGAAATGCAGATCCCAAAACAGCTCTCAACTACAAAAACTAGTGCAAAAAAAAAAGCAGCAAGAAAATGCAAACCAGATACTTTCAAACTACCTGTTTGTTAAATTTTAAAAAACAAACTTAATTGACAAAAGAAATTTAGGTACATATTAAATTGTTGTTATGTATTTTTCACCACATTACATTTTTGTCATAAAAAATTACACTTTATATCTAGCACTAAGAATATTATAAACGAGTATTCTATGATGGAAACTTATTTTCTTTCTAGGTAGAACATTGTTTCTCCGCGTTTCGAAAACTGATCGATTTTTAAATATCTAAATATTGTCTAAATTTACAACAATACACAGATTAATTTCAAATCATATTGTTACCAATTTATGAAGCGTAGCGTTCGTGGATTGAGTAGACTTTGAATTAAGACAGCAAAAATAACAGCACTTTATTCGCAATGCAGGGAAAACACGAATACAGCAGCCAACACCGCGAGAACTGGCTAGCACAGGCTATAACTCTTAGCGCCAAACAACGTAGGTCTTTACCTCTACAAATTTCTCAGCTAACTGAACCTCGATCAGGATCGGCCCCCGGTATTTATATCCTCGGGAGAAACTGGAATATTCTAGAAAGTACTAGGTACAAACGGTCGCCAAGAAAGTCACCAAGTCGCCAAATTTGGCGATAAATCGCCAAACTTGGCGCCAAAAATTAGTCACCAAAAACATCGCCTACGAGCCAATATCTCGCCAAATACATGATTTACCCATTATAATACACAGTATACGGCAAAAATACATGCCAACTTGCGAAATTCGTAACAATATTTATTCACTACCAGCCCGTTAAAGTTGCCCGTTAAAGAAGGAATTTAATATTTTAATTACATTAAATATTTGAACTCAGGGACGTCCAAAACCTAAGATTAATAAAATCTAAATGCTAAATTTTTGTACGATTACAATACTTTCCGAATACGAGAAAGTAATAAATGAAAAAAGTTATTACAGATCAAATACACGGTATTTTAGAGATTTTACACGATAACATGCTCGAGTTATCGTATTTACATGCACATTCAGAGACGTAATTCAGAAAATAATACTTTCAAACTCAAGAAAATCTAAAATCTGAAGATCAACAAAAACTATCAAGTTCAAATTTTTCGACGATTACAATATTTTCTCTACACTGCGTGTACTGGAAAGTAAAAAAAAACTGAAAAAAATGGTTAAAGATAAAAAATAATAGTTAAAAAAGACCAATGATAAAAAGGGGGATTTCGATTAAGAAAAGTCATTTATTTTTATGCACGTTGCAACACGATAACATTGTAATACATAGGGTAAAGTATCTTAAATATGACAGCAAGCAGAACTGTCACTAAAACTATTTTGCATAAATAAAATAACTAATTCTTTTCTTTTCCATTTCAGGTAAATCCAGAGAACGAATTTTGACCTCCTAGAGAAAACCAGAGAAGCAAAATAATATTTTTTTCGATGTCAGCCGAAGCTTCTAAGGCCATCATCATCATACCAAAAATATCGCGCCGAAACGAACAAACGGGGACAAAAAAAACAAAATTTAAACATGTGTATTTATTAGAACTATTTATCACAATGTATGTTTTTGTGAATGCTTGTCTTAATCCAATCGTTTATTGGTCACGTATATTTTAGTGCTATTTATGGATAAATATGTGTGTATATTTATTGTGTTAAAGAATAAAGTATTGTTTGGGATACGAAAAAAATGAAGAATTAATATATAGAAGAAAATGTAGAAATATTAAAAAAAGAGATAAATAAAATGCAGGATTTTTGATTTTCCTGTGAACCTGATTCATTCTTTTTCTTTTGGTTTTGCGAAGTTTTGGGAATTAAGTTTTATTTGCATTGTTTTTGGAACGAATGATATTGTGACGCCTTCAATATTCTCCAATGAAAAGTAACGTGAATAATGGATCACAGTCAAAGATAAAATCGGAAATTTACTTTTATTCTTGATTAAATACGGCTATTTACAAAGGAATGTTAATTCTTAAATCATGTAGAACTGCAAAGGATGGCTGCCGGTAAAACTTCCTCACGACGATCACAGTCGAAAGAAAAACAAGAGATTATTAAATCTCTTACAAGTGGGGAGGCTTTTCAGGGTGCAATCAAACCCAATTTATCCCCCGTTCGGTAGCCGAGACTCTGCCGCTCCCTATAGGAGCGGATTTTACGAATCTCCCGAACTAGCAAGCTCTCTGGTAAAAAAGGCGAAAGCCTCCACGATGTCAACACACCTACGAAAAAAACGACTAGAAGCTCTGAGTCGCAAAATTGTAGGCTTTTTATACCTGGGGGGCCAGTTACGGTTCCGCCAATTGTTTTTTTTTTTATGTCAGTTAAGATCCCAGTTACTTGAGAACTCCAGCTAAAGTTACAGTTATATTTTTTAGCTGAATTCTCATTCGCTGGCTATCCCTTCACGGAATTTCCGAGAATTCATTAACGGGACCCATCAGGGGTGTATTCGTCTATTCAGTCCGATTGTCAAGATCCCAGACTTTGCGACGCCACGCTATTGTCCTGTTAAACAGGTGGGCTCTGGTCAGCTGTTTTGGAGCGTGCCCGGACAAAGGGGAATCTTCACAATATCGACCAAAATAATTCCATTAACATATGGTACCAGGGCCGTAGCCAGAAATTATTTTCGGAGGGGGATCAAGGGAGAAAGGCATCTTTATTTGTGAATGATACTTCAATTGATGAAAGGGAAAGCACTGTATTTCCGTCCAGCTGCCCATCAAGACTTTAATGGTCAGAGCAGTTTTTTCTAAGAGAATAACTGCCCATATTCATGAACAGCTAGGCAGATAGCGCATACACACACAAACGTGGGACATTGTCTATCTACAAAATAGTCTTTGAAAATTTCGGGGGGGGACCAGTCCCCCAAATCCCTCCCCCTGCCTTCGGCCTTGTATGGTACAGCCATATCAAAGAATGTAGACACTAAGAAGAGAAGGCTAAAATGCTTTTTTTTCAAGGCAGCAGGCGATACAGACAATATCCTAGCCCCTACACACTGCTGCAAAGCTGTTACCCATTTAAAATCACCCGATGAGCACGTGTAGCTTAAAGAAAGAATGCTACGGACGCGATTAACATTACCCCCGCTGGGTCACTTTAGAAGCAGGGACCAAGCAGAAGACCCCCCCCAGGCTTGGCCTGCCACTCCCAAGGTATTGATTGAGAACTTAGAGGACATTGTGACCACGAGCATATTTTACGTGCCCCAGTCACCTCTAGCGAACACGGCGAATCTTAGGCCGGCTCGAACCCCGAACCTTCAACCTTAGTTACGAGATCGCTGCCTTTGTCGACTCAGGTATCGCAGCTCAGGCTAAAATATAAACACGCAGCGGTCAGCAATGACCAGAAAAACCTTGCAGGGAAATAATTTTACAGATTTAGGCTTAAATTCAGCTTATTCATTCTTCTCTTTAAATTTATTAATTTTTTATTAAATGCTTGAATTTAGATTTTTTGACTCATATTCTAGGCTTCTAATTGCGTATTTAAAAAAACTTCCGTGTATATTACATATTTATGTGTGTGTGTAATAAAGCTGGTGAACTTCAGTTATTGAGGATCGAGACGCATCGGTCAACTGACAGTCTTTAAAGTGCAACAGCTTTGTATAGAATGCTCCAATAACATATAGATTTATCACCGATGTTGGTCCCACAGCGAACGAATGATGTGATTTTGTTCCAATGAAAGAAAGGAATTCATGGGTTTAAACCTCACTGCGGACATGGATGTTCGCAGACGTTCGGAATCGGCTTTAAAGCTAAAACCGAGTGAGGGGTCATTTTGACTCAAAAACTATTTAGTTTTTCCTTCACAGATTTATTCTCATTCATATAGTAATAACAGAATTAATATAAATTTTTATAAAACTATTTCTGAGGATTTATTTTGAATTTGGCTTGTTACAACCGCATATACCAAAAGGAGGTATAGCTTTGAGATATCTCTCATTTAGCACTACCCAGGACAGTACTTACAAGTCACATACGGCTTGAGCTCGTGGCCGAGGATGCGAAGCCCCCTAAAGCAATTATAATTATAGTTCTTGTATATGCTTGTGACTGACTATATCAAATCGTTATGAATTACTTCAGTAAGAGACTGCATTTTGTTTTACTTCAAACTCGGAAAAAAGTGTGAAGCAGTTGTAAAGGTTACTGTGATTAAGAATTTCGAATTATCGCCTTTATGATAGCTCATCCAAACAATATGCTGGCATATAAGTGGCCCATCCTAATATGTTAGAAGCAACTTTTCTGTTAGAAACAATCAATAGCCAAATGTTGACCATCATACCATGAGTCACTAAATCCACGTTCGCATGAGTCAATAAATTAGTGCATAAGTGTTATGGGAGTGTTTCCGGAGAAAGCGAAAGGATTCGTTTAACAAAATATTTCGTAAAAGCGAGTACCGTATAAATGAATTTTCATACATACCGAGTTATCCAGAAATCAGAGAAAACTTTATAAATTGATTAATCATTACATACTTAAGATAAAGACTAAGTTGATGGAACTGATACCAGATTTTTTTATGTCCTAAGCAAAATAAGTGTTGAATAGTTATTTATCGCAAGCAGGGGTGTTGCACCCCTTTAAGCATTTTGTAGCAGTTTTCGATAAACTTTAAATAATAAACTAAAATATAAACTTAAAATTTGTAGCAGAAAAAATCATTTTTGTAGCAGACAAATTGTTTATTTGAAGCAGAGCATAGTGTTTTTAGGGCAGTTAAAGTAACGATATAAAAAAAATAAACTGTAATTTTCGAGAAGCCCGACTAATAATTTGGAATGTATTGGTAGCATTTGTTTTCAGACTTTTGATACATTTTTAATGCTTTTTGGACTATGTATTGTATTGCCAATTTTTAAGGATATTCCTTTGGTGGTACTTTTTAGCTGCGATTGCGCATAGTTTTTACACAGATTCCTTTTACAGGAACTTTTCTTATTTTTTATTCTTTATATGTCTTGCAAGAGGGCCTTAAGTGTTAAACTAATTTTTTCTACACGTTCATGCAAAACTTTTTTTAAAATATATTTTTAGAAGTAACACCTTCTGCAAAGTGATATTTTAGATTTCTCCCAACTAATGTTCTTCCAAGAATAGGTCGTCCCAAAAAATGCACTCCAGCATTTCCCGATTAATAAATGTTTTTGGTAAAATAACTTTATTTAAACTACTTTTCTCAAAATTGCCTAAATATGACAAATAACTGTTAACTAATAATCTCAATAACTATTGAGACAAATTTAAGCTTTAAATGGTGGTATTACTAATTTTATGCGTTCAATTACAACTGTTATATTAAAAAATTAGCTATTCAAATATTTAAATGTTATTAAAATTATTCATTTTAATCTTCTCAACTTTTTTTTAATTTATCTCTCTAGTATAAACGTTTGAAATAAGTCAACACATTTTTATGATATCCTCAGAGATTCCTGTGTCAGTACAGTATGCATTAGGACTAGGCAAAAGATATAGCAAGAAATTTTGAAAAACCGTGCTGCAATGTAACACCCGTTTCCAAATATTCAGTTCAGATCAAGATGTGAACAAATGTCTGTATAGCTAAATTAACCCCTTCTCAGTTTTTCCCGAGCTGAACTCGGGCAGGCGAAATGGACCATCCTGGATCATCCCGAGTGTAGCTCGGGCACTGTGAAATTTTACACTGTGCAATCAGTCTCTTCCGAATTATCTCACATGTTCTTTTTATGGTTTCGAAAGCTTTCGTTTACTTTTCTGGCTACTAGATTATTTGTTGCTCAAAAAGAGACATCAGAGGGAAGAAGGTGTAGACGCGGACCAATAACACAAACATAACGTAGACAATAACATTTGTCTTTAAACTTATTTTAATAATCATAATGCCAGAAGCAACGTGCGGCCATCACTCGCAAAAATCTCCTCCTTAACCTAAACTACAAAATGTGTTGCCACAAAAATGCAACTAAATTATACTACAAAACAAAACAGCACACTAAGCATAAAACATAATAGTACAAAATGTAAAACACTGAGTTCGAGGATAAAGAACAAAACAAAATAAAAAACATTAATAAATGATTCAAACAGAAGGTAAGGAGAGAAACAAGGTTCTACTGTCCAGATTGCGATGTTGGACTTTGTGCAGTACAGAGTTTCCGATTGTATCATGCATGATCAAATTTTGATTAATAATTTCATAATCATTTATGTAAATGCAACGGATATAATTAAAATTTAATTCAAGATAAAAGCTAAGTATTCTAAGCTTTATATTTATAGTTAGTGTGAATTCACTCCAAAGTCTAATGATTTCTCACCCACAGAAAGCCAACTATACAGGTACTCATTTATTTAAATTATTTTACATTAATTTTTAAGAAATTTTGTATGAGAATGATGCTGTTCTGTTTAAAAAGCTATGTATGTATGTATGAAAATAAGCATAAAAAATTGACAGTTTTTGGACCCATAATCCCGAAATAAAATGAACCTGGAAGGGGTTAATCGTCAATCTCAGAGGTGATAAGAATCTATCCGATATCATGACAGTTTTAGAACATGCAAGATATAGTGTTCCTAAAAGTTACGTTCCAATATACAAACATCATCTTTCCTCTTTCACGACTCTCAGTCCCAAACGCGTAATATAGCGTCCCGATATAGAAATTTCGAACAATGACCGAATGTGTAGCGCGCTGCTCTTCGGTAACGGCGTTCGTGGGTGCGAATCCCCCTATTGGTATGGATATTCGTAGACCTTTCAAATCTGCTTTAAGTAGAAGGCCATGATTGCATTATCCTTTGTACAACGAAACAGCAGACTGTACCGATAAAAGAACACAGTCTTTCTGATTTTCCGACATTGCGAGAAAGATACGCGAGATATCAGTGATTCACATTATATCTATATCGCAAAATCGTTATTTCGGCCTTAATTGGAGAATCCTGACACCGATCACAAACACTGGGGAAAAAATAAGAGAGACACACGGAGAAAAGGAAAATCTCAACGCTTCCTAAATACGGAATATGAAGTTCTGCCGAGTGCCGCCGAATGTTTTATGACTGGGTGAGGGTCTATATCAAGCAATTCATGTTGCGACTCATTTGTACACAATTAGAATGGCAAAGCTTATATTCAGATCCGCGTACGACCGCTGCAATAGATTCTTGTTGCCTGTTTGTGCTCATTCGTTTTGTACAAATTTTTCGTAGCTCCATATCTCACTGCTAAACAGCGAAAAATGTGATCACGCGCTACAAATAAAGAATTCTGAATTTTCCTGTTTTCCCGATCTGTGGCACCCTGCTTACCATTTAATAGACTGCTAATATTACATAACAACAGCGGTGGTGAATGGTTGATCCCCAGAATTTAAAACACCTTGTTTCATGTTATGGTAGTCTCGCCTTTAAGCAAATTTTTCCCGATTTAAAAAAATTTTAAATAGAAAAATTGTTAAATAGGCTAAAGCCGAAAAACAGAAATCGGGTGTAGAAAAACAAAGTGCAATCCCACCAAAATATCTGTGTATGTTACAATCGGATTTTTTTTAAAGTTTTAGTGGGAAGTTTTTGGACACTTGTGAGTCTGTAGTACCAAAGAGTGGCTACATGGCTAAAACATGAAATTCTTTCTTTACTCCTTCGTCAAATACTTATCCTGACAATGTACATAAGATTAACCCCTCCCCCTCCATAAAAAAAATTCTAATATTTACCGATGTAAAAGGATTAATCATCAAATAGTAGAAAAATGCATATGCCGCCAAATGGATAGTACTGATCAAATCTAAAAGTGTGAAGACTGCATAAATTTGTAAAATGGCGCAGTTCAGGAGCAGTTTTTGTTAAAATACAGTTTTTGGGAGTAACTGAAAGCAGTGTGGGACCATTGACACAAAACATGCTCATATTCTTGACACAACACTAGAATGCGCTAAAATTTTCACAAATTTAAACATCTTGAGTAATTTATACTTAGGTATAAAATTGTAATTCCTATTCGAGATTTCTTGTAACGGGAATAGAAATTTCTCGAAAAGTTTGTGAACGATTGCACCCAGGTTAGGCGAGGTGAATTTTAAAAACTGAATAAGTGTTAATCATCAATCGAGAGAAAACTGGGAATTGAACGTTTTAACATACTAAAAAGCGTAGATTTATGTATGGTGTGGTTTAATCTAATATTCGTTAAGCATAAAAAAAAATTGAAGTTTCATAAGGTGTCTTTCAATGTATTTTTGAATCTTCAGATCAAGTTGGCTTTTTTTTTAATTAGTCTTGAAAGCTTCGTCTCTTAAATCATTATATTTAACCAAGTAATGTATATTTAGATTGTTATTTTTATTTAAGATATTAAAATTAAAAAAATTAAATTCAGCTTTGCAGTTAGGTTGGTTGGTGAGATATGAAAAGCTTCTGCATGCCTTTTTTTTTGGGGGGGGGGCTTAGAGAAAATAATATTAAGTTGCTTTCGAACAGTAACGAACAACAAAAGTCGAATAACGAACCTAAAATCTTCTGAATATTACACCTACTCAACCATTGCTCATCCAGTCACTTATGTAATACTCTTAAATTTAGTTTTGATCCAATAACAATTAACCCCTGGACAACACTCCCTCTGAAGTAAAACATAAAAAGTGTCAAATAATTATTAATTACGTAGCCATGTAACCATCCTTTACAAAGTGTTTCGCTTCGATGCTAATAACATTCAAAAAGAGTTCCAGTTGTGGTAGATTAATCATGAAAATTCCTTATATAGTAGCTTAATCTAGTTTTAAAGTTTACCATTTATGCAGTTAATATAGGCATGCGTGCACCTAAGAACCCATTAATTTCCTCCAGGTACCAAATCACGTCTAACTTCCTAGTCTAGTCAACTACAGCTTACATCATCACTTAACTATGTACTACTACTTTATGACTTTTTTATTATTATTATTAGAAAAGGAATGAATTAGAGGAAAGGAAGACAGTATGTTTAAAATCATAAAAATAAAAAATGATAAAATTATATAAGATAACATTAACATAACACAACAAAAAAACATACATAAACCAAAAACGTAACCAGAATTTTCCATACTTTTATATAGATTATCTTATACATTTGTGCACTATATAGCAGTAATCACTTTACTTCAATTTAAAATACATCTAGAATCCAAATACCATTAATCCACGATCATCATTAAAAATTGCTTTAAACTATCACCCAATTGTAACATCCAAGGTTATACAAAAAATATGTTTGTATATATCAAGTTATGTATATAATCAATTTTACCCTGAAAGCTCAAAAGATCATTTTAAATACAGTTTCTTAAAGTCAAAAAAAAACCTAAAATTAACCAATAAACCCAAATTAAACTAAACAAAGTTACCTAACCAATACTTTCAAAATAAAATACTTTAATAATAAACCAAAACATTCATATTGTACTTGTATATTAATTTGTTTTTGTATTAGAATATTTAATTTTTTTAAAATACCTTTTTTTTATATAGAGAGTAAACAAGATAATATTAGTAATAATCATACACACAAGTCTATCCAACTTGCCTCTCAACTTTCATCATTATCCTTTTTTCTAGAGGACGGAGTTTACCCAAAATATACCTAAAGATAAATTCAAATACAGCCCCGTAATAAACATTCTTATGATTTCCCTCCGTCATTCAGAATTATAAATAGAATACAAAAAAAAAAACAAAAAAAAAAAATTAATCACAAGAAATTAAACCACCAATAATATTCATAAATTCCAACCCCTGAAATAAAATTCTTAAAATTCGCAAACCAATTAAAAAAAATCTTTTGCAATTAATTAAATATCTATCTAACAGAACTCTACAAATGTCACCAATAAATCAAATTTGTTTTTTCGACCATAAAATTCATTATAAATAAAAATTAAAATTTTATATGATAACTTACATTAAAAATTACTATTACATAAGAAGCTACGCAGTTATATTCAGCGATTCGCAACTATCAGATATGTAGTTCTCCACATATCACACTCTCAACAAGTTGTTAAGTTTTTTCGGAAGTGTTATTGTTTCTATCCATTTGATGTGCAATAGAAAATTCTTGCGGAAAGTGCTATTTATATGGTCATATTTGTCCGTGGTTATCGTAACATCCATAGTAATGAGAGAACATGTCATCTTTCCAATGAACGTTTAAATCCTTCACAGGCTTATTTTGTTTGTCACAAGTAGAAACACAGACACAGATAACTGTTTCGCCGCTACGTCCGAGCTGTATTATCAATGACAGGAGGTCGATGGCTGGAGTAGTACCAAGAAAGGATAAAAAGTAAAATATTTTTGGAATTTTCTAACGAAAGGGCTTTACCTCCGAACATATAAGTACAACAAAACTAATGAAGGGTAGCGCTAGGGAACAATTAAACTGCAAGAGAAAAAAACAACTACTTTTGTGAAATAATATATAATCGTTTAGCAGCTCGAGATGAAAAATCTCCGCCCTTATAAGTAAAAAGCTGTGTGATCGAATTTAAGCCTGATAGAAATGGAATAATTAATTCAAAGCAATAAACTTTAGGGCACCAGAAGAAGCAAAACTGTTACATAAAATTAATAAATTCTAAAAATACCTATAACTGAAAAAGAGGTTTAGTGTCACAACGTGCGTTCGAATGAAGATCTCAAAATAGACACAAAAGATAGAATTAATTTAAAAGTCACAAACGAAAAAGATAAAGCAAAAATTAAAATGAAACAGCGAAAATCCCAAGGCTACTTGCCTGTCTTTTTTAAGGGTGGAATATGCACAATACATATTCTAAGAGATTCTCTAAACATTTAAGCAGAAGAAAATATTCCGTGATTATAAAGGTAACTGGAACGTACCACAGGATTATCGATTTTGGAAAAATCTCTACGAAGCTTCCAGGAGTTTTTTTTATTATTTCTATAAGGGATCGTGTAATATTCTATTAAACTTATCTGATTTTGGATGAATACATTTGATCCCACAGACAGAAGCCGTATGTTATCACCAGTCAAATAACAGCTTTTATAGACAGTCCAGTCATAGTAATGCAACCACCTACATTTGACATCAACGTTAAATAACCCATTTTTTGAATATAAAAAGCGTGTTGTATGCGGTTGGAAAACATTTCAGTTCTTGCAGTCATACAGAAACGAAGCGATTTATCCGACGTCCAAAAGTCCATTAAGTTCGTGAGTTCGAATCCCACTGGAGCATAGATGTTCGTAGCCGTTCGGAATCGGCTTTAAGCAGTAGGTCCAGGTCTCACTAGCCCTCGTGTTGCAAAAAGTAGACCGTAGCACTCCAAAACCAAACCAAACTTCCATTAAAATTGGCCTTCGATCCAAGGGTGAAAGCCTTTCCGAAACGGCTACTTTAGCAAACTGTTCGAGGGTGGCCGTGGTTAAAGTAAACCATACACGGCAAAACGGCACCATTTAAAAATCAGCGACGTAGCACATGGAGTGCACCACAGCCCATATATGGCAGAGGTGTACGACGGCTGCGGAAATGCTTTCTGACAAATAGCCTTGCAACCGCTGAGCAATTAACCACATAAAGCAACGGGCTACTAACAGTGTCTCCACAATGACGATTCAGCGACGTATAGGCCACCGCAGCAAGCTGTTTAATACAACAATGCTGAATACCGTTCAACATCGAAGACTGGAATTTGCACGCCAATACCGCAACTGTACTTTCACTTAGTGGAGACAAGTGGCTTTTTACGATATACTACGTTTCATGCTATCGGACAAAATACGTCTGAAAGAAAACATCCTGCAACAATTGCTGGATGAGAAAGCATAATGGTCTAGGAGAATATTTTCGTGCTATTCTCTGGATTCACTCATTGTGGTGGGCACGATGTCTCCACACAAGCATCTATCCTTAGAGACGGTGTTTTTCCTTTGGTGATGGCATCTATAAGCAGAACAATATTACGTGCCATAAAGCTATCAGTGTACTTACGTTATTTGAAGATGAGTTACCATACTCTTTTGACCAACAAAATTCCCCGGACTTGAACCCAATAGAGAGTCTGAGGGGCCACCTCGATCGGGTTATTCACACCATGGGTCCACATCCACATAACCAAGCGCAACTGGCCGTGGACTAGAGTCGGCGTGACTCAACATCCCAGAGGTCACATTCACGAACCCAATTGATTCTTCCTGAAAGTCTCACAGCTGTCCGCTCTGCCAAAGGTAGCTATTTTAGACTTTGACAGGTGGTCATATTAATGGAACTGAACTGTGTATAATAATAGCTTTGACATTACAAGTAAATTGGACATTAAAATAAGGAAGAAAGGAGACATATTCAACGCCTTAAAAAAGTCACTTGAAGAAATTTCAATGATAAATAAATACACATTAGGGTTGGAAAACTACCAGACTCAAAAGGTAGAAATTCACGGCAAAATGACCAACAATGGTAAAAAATACGAAAGAGGGAGAAATTATTCAAAATTCCCCAAATCCTAGCTGATGCGAGTGTAACTGAAAATTACTGATAGCACAATTAACAGACAGAAAACTTAACCAGAATGGTGAAGAGAGACTTCCAAAATTCAAAAGCAGCAGACCTATCAAACTGATGATTACATTACCATGATTAAAAGCGCTGATTAGCTAGTATGAGAAAAAATTATACTAATAGAAAAGAAAATGACCTTGAAATTAAACTTTGATTAAAATTAATGTGATGACTTATTTTAGAAAAAGGTTAAATACCAAAAAGTTTACAATTGGAATTTTACGCCTCGTGGACAGACAATTTTCCAAAGTATCGGATAAATTAATATTGAAATAGAAACTATAATCTACAGGAACACTTCAAAGGATTGACATCAGTGCTAAGTCAATCGAAAAAAAAAATATTCAAAGTACAGTGAACAATAAGTATTAAAATCAACAAATAATTGTCCAAGTGAAAGAAATTAAGCGTATTTCAAGATTAACAGAATATTCCGTTTAAAATTTCTGCATTTGAATGAGAAACATCCCTCTCACTCAATTTCTAATTTTACAAAACATCTTCGTTTCTTTTCTTTCCGGCTTCTTTCAAAATTAATTCAACTACCAACAAGAAAATATCTGATCCTTTCCCATTTGAATATTCTAAATTTTAGTTTTCTTTTCTCGAAAATACAAACTATTCTAGGCATTTCTAGTGTCTCGTTAAACAGCTGTGAGCTTAGTCCTATGAATAACTACCATGGTTATAGTTCAGATCATAAAGTTGATATAAGTAAATCAAAGGTAGAACACATTTGATATCTTATGAACAAATATTTCATAAAACAGAGTTTTCAACAATGTTTTGGTTTGGAGCTGTACGGTCTGCTATTTTGCACTCGAGGACTGAGACCGGTACTACACCTTAAAGCCCATTCCGAACAGCTACGAACATGTATGCCTACAGCGAGATTCGTACCCCCCCCCTCCCGAACTCCTGTTCCAAAGGGCAACGATCTACCATTCGGCCTCTGAGACAATTCCCGACTAGAAGGAGGAGGTGAAATCTTATGAAAGAGACACTTCAAATAGTTTTGGGATTAACAGTAGCAATCTAAAAAATCTTAAAATATGGATAAGAACACTCAGAAAAGCAACACGATTGTAGTATTATTTTCGAAAGCAAACTGAACAATAGATATAATTCAGGATAGGAGAAAAGATTGACGTAATTCATTGTGTACTAACAAGATAAACAGCCCTCCATATAACTATTATAGATATAAACCTAGTTTCAAACAATTTCAAAATGATGTATATATCACTCATTAGAGGACTCAGGATTACCTAGAGCCATATTTAGTGGTTGCTTGGTTTGAATTTAACTGCGCCAAGCATATAAGCGCCAAGCATTACATTTCATAAATCTACGGGGTTTTTTTTAGTTCAATACTGATAAAAGTGCCCTAAAACGGACACGGAAAGTGTTAAAAGCAACAAAGGTAAAAATAGATAACATTTATTAAAATATTATAAAGACATTAACTGTATATAAGCTCAAGTCCACAAGAAAGATAAGTAAAAGGTAAAGGGATGAAACATTAAAAGGTAAACGCTAAAAGCAATAATGCACTATATAAAAACTAATCTCCTCTGAGAAACAGCCCCAATGGAGGCCAGGGCCTACGGGGCCAATCTCCGTTTCAAAAACCAAGGGCCCTGGGGGGCATAGCATATATTCCAGTTAGGTGGTAAACGTTACTCGTAACCCCCAGTGTTTAGTTCCTAAGCATGCTTAATTTTCACTTTGTCTACCCACTGAAGGGATGAAAGGCTGAGTCCACCTTTCCTAGTCCGGAGATCGAACCTCGGACCTCCTGTATCACTGGATTTTACACAATATAAGATTAACAATTTATAACAAAAAACAGTCATAAAACAATTTATAAAAAAATGAATTAAAATGACCGAAACAATCCCATAAAACGGAGAGAAAAGGAAAAAATTAGGGGGGGATTTCGGGGTACACCCAGAAAATCCCTTAAGTTAGGGTATAGTGTACCAAAAAATGAAGCGTAAACAAACTGTAAACGGCTATAAGAAGTATGTATATGTAAAATATATAGCAATGATTGACAAAATGGTCATCGGTATTTGGGTTGGTTTAAAGTTGACAGTAAGACGAGTGTCCTGTACACAGGCGAATAAGTAAAACGTGTGCTTGCGACTAAATGAGCCGGGAAAAAGCGAATGTCTACCGTAATGCCGTGTAGTTTATTGCTAGCATTCATATCCTACTCATTCTTCCACATATGAAACTGGCTCTTAGTTTCACATTTCACGTCAGAAAGTGGGAATCCATGAGCATTAAGGCAACAGCATTCTTGACCGCTTCATCCGCAAGCACATTCCCGAGGATCCTCAAGCGAGCTGAAACCCAGCAGAATAAAACTGTAAAACTACGTTTATTCAGGGTGGTATACATCTACTGTAAAGCATTAATAACCGGATGCACCGTCTCATAGGAGTTCAAAGCATCCAAAGCACTTATGGAATAAATGCAAACTGTAAAATGCCGACTCATTTTCTGCGAGATGCATCTTAAAGCTTGTTTCACTGCTTTACATTCAGCTGTAAAAATGGCACATTGCTTGGGTAGTCTCCAACATTGAGCGGCAGATTTGCAGTAAAAACAGCAACCAACAGATTCTCCAGCCCGGGACCTGTCAATGATTACCAGATCATAAGCAGGATATTAAGTAAAATGCTCATAAAACAGCCTTTGGTATAATAATCACTTATCTTGCTTTTTAAAAAAAACTGAACAGGGATGAACATATAACATTCCACAGTTCCCAGTGTGGACAATTTTAAAGGGATTAGGTATTAACTAACGAATTGGCAATATTCTTACACTGTAGTAGATGTCAAGCATGCAAACTAAAAGAGGGTATACACGATGGACAATACAATATATTTGATATTCGAGGAAAATGACCATTATAAACATAAGCGACCTAGTTTGTCTAAACTCAATTTCAAAATGCGAAATACTACCGTAGGCTCTTCACGAACCAATCTAATGCATCCTTAACGGACACATTACTAAATAGACTTCACGTCAAAAGAAATTATCATATACCTACCTCTATAGCTCGAACTTACAAAATGTTTAAACGAAATTAAATGTAAGTAGCAAAAGAATTCTTTCTCAAAAGAGGGAAGGAAGCAGAAATCAGATGCTTCACGAGATTGTAAGAAGCAGTATTGCAATTACAAACAATGGATCTAAGATGTCTTAAGAAAAGCATAAAACCTTGTCACAGTAAGAGACCGAAATAATCCAATACCAATTAATACGAGAGATAATATATGAAAGTTTGATAGCAGATTTATTTAAGTATAAGTTCATTAAAGCTGGAGTCAGTACGAATTTAGCCTCAGTAAGGAATCTTATGTTTTGAGATTTTTTAAGATAAGTGGATACATAGATCTGAACCTTACTGACTTTTTGCCAATTATAATAATAGCTAAATTTGAGTTAAAATGTAAATTATTGATGTACATTCTTGGACTACTGAAATTACGTTTTGAAATTAACAATCAGTGTTAAAATGAGAGCAAATAAAAAGCTCATATTTGAAAGACAGTTCAGTCACAACAATAAAGTTATCGAGGAAAAGTCTAAACACAATAGGAAAATTATAAAATTTCAGATCATAAAGATGATCTAAAATGATTAAAGAATAACAAGATAAGACTCCTATTGATGACAGGTAAATGATTAGATTAGGAGTATTAAAATGATTACGAAAATCAGAAAACTTGCTAAAAAAAGGACTTGAACTTCAAACAAACTGAAAGGACAAAAAAAAATTTCACTCAAATCAAAATTATCTGCAAGTTTAAGAAAAAATTCTTCTATAAATATTCCTAAGAACTAGAAATAGTTTATTAATTTTCGTTCGTTCTTTTACTTCTTTCCCTTTCTATCTTAATTTTGTTTTGCACTTTTCCACCACTGGAGGCAGTTACACTTCCGACCTGAATAGGTATGCTTATTTGTATGTGAAATTGCCTCAGTGCCTGATACACTGATTTTTTTACCTCGTCGCTTAATCTGAATTCTCAGCCACCAAGTACCTAGTAATGATATTACAGCTCCATTGTAGCTTCAAAACAGAGATCTGATTTTAGTCTCTGAATTTGGACCTTATTTATGTTGATTTTACATTTAATACATTATTCTGGCAGAGGATTTACCTTCTTGTTTAAATGTGTAACATTTAATTAAGAACCTAACTTAATAATATTGAGTGGTGACTGTATGGTGTTCATTGTTGGATTATCGTCATCCATAGAATTTGTCGAAAGATGAGATGCTGCTTGTTTCCCAGTTGTTTAGGATACTATCGTCAGATGGTATCTTTCCATCGTACTGGGCTTCACAACTCATCATGTGGTCTCATTCTCATACTTGTCTTGATCTGCCTGTTAATTCGACTATTCATGAAAATGTTTTTTTCATACGCATCTAAAATATATCTGTTAGAAGTTCTAATAGCGTTAGCCGATATTTGCCGTAACGGAAAGTACTTAATTTGCTCTTGCAGGAAGTAACGCCTGTAAAAGAGAAAGATAAAAAATTATCTTAAAACATTACTTTAAAAGTAGTACAATAAGAATGAATAAAATTTCATTTTACATTGAATATATAGCACTGATTAATAAATTTCCTATACTAGAGGCAGTATAACCAATAAATAAGAGTACCGAATGTGTCCCAATCAATTTAGATCTATCACACTGTACTTTCTTGATGGAGAGGAAGGTCTGTCTTTTTTTTTATTATTATTTCCCGGAACTTAAAGGAGAGATTACAACCTTTTTCAATTTCGTCACCCTTTACAGTAAATTTTTAGAAACACTTGCCGAAATGCAGGAGTGAATTAGTTTGCATAGTATTTTGGACCTTATTAAAATTCCAAACTATTCGCTCGAGAAGTAATTAGAACAAAATAATAAAATAAAGTATATACTGATGATTTACCCGTTGTACAATTTTTTACATACAAGCGAAATATATTTAATACAAATCTTAAGAGTACAAAGTATTCTAAGTTTGTCTTTTCGGAAAAAACAACAGACTATATAGCTTGCTGAAAATGACGATTTTTTTTTTTTTAAATGAAACGATTTTTTTTTTTTAAAGGTTTTTTTATTTTAACTAAAACTATAGATACACTTGACTACTTTCCGAATAATTTTAACATAAAATGTTCACTGTACAGAACTTTCTAAATTCTTTTTTATAAGATTAAACAAACAAAATTTCACATAAATTATTAAATACAAACCTTCAAAAAATATACAATGAATTTTTCTACCAAGTAAATTTCATCCATTCATTCACCATAAGTGGTTTTAATCTGTTTTAAAACATTTTCTTAGCAATTACGATTTTACAGACTTCTATCTTGTTTTTCCTTTAAACACTGAATAGCGCTAATATTTCTCTTTTCATAACTTCCTGGGGGAAAAATAATTTAGCACTCTACCAAACGATCCCAGCACTTTTTCTTTAGAAAGCCAGATGTTTTGTTTGACTACTTTCCGTACAATAAAAGGAAATTTGTACAAACGTACAACATTGTTTATTCTCAAGCTTTGAGTTGAAATAATATTTATGTATTTAAAAATAGTTTTATTAGACCTTCGTAAAAGTTTGTATCATTTATTTACAATCACAATATTCAACCCTAATTTAAATAAAATAGCAAACCCAATCTTTACCCGGGAGAAGCCAAGTACGTCAGATAATATTTAATAAATGTAACAATAAAATTTAACACATCAGAATGAAAACTAAAGTTTACATGGGGCACCCGGGATATGAGCCGAACCTCGAGGGGTGACAATGTTACAATATTTCAAGATATGCTTCGTTAAATGTGGAAAATTATAAGTTGCAATACTGTTATATTAGCGATGACGTCGTTAAAATTACAAGACAGTAAAGTGATAAGTCTTATCCCTCAAAAATTGTTAATTTAAAATAAAAAAGGAAAATTTAATTTACAAAAAGCTAGTTTAAATATTACACGGTACAACAGTTAATCAAAATCACAGTTACGATAATAAAAAGTGAAAATATGGTACTACAATAATTACAAGTTAAGATAACGTTAAGATACATGGAATTCTTTCGAAAGAAGTTAGGAAAATTTAAAGTTAAGACGATACTGTACATGGATCGAGAAGTAGCAAGAGAGATTCTGGCGCCCTCCATTAGCGGGAAGGAGAAACAGAGTTAGAAAATATGGAAAAAGATACGGAAATAATTTACAAGGTCATAGTAGCAAGAGGCCTTTTGAGATTTCACGCTTCCCTAAAATAATAAAGAGTTTAGTTAATGAGTTTAAGGTTATTTATATGGTTAAAAAAGTTAATGGAATGCTTAATGCAAGTCTCCTTAAAAGTCAAAATATTTAAATCGCTTCTAATGATATTCAGTAAGTAGCGCGGAGCTCTTGCTATTCTAAGACTTTTATCCTGAATTCTTTCAATAATATCTATATTAGTGGGTAACGCAAAAGATCATACTGGTGCTGCGTAATATGAAAACATTAGCAACTTCAAATTCTTATAGTGATTTATATCCAGAGTAACAATTGACAAATCGACGTGAAAAACGCTCAAAAAAAGAAGAAAAAATCAAGTCTATAAACTCCTTTAAATCCTCTAAGGCCGCATTGTTTACTCAAGAATTCTAGGTACATAAGAATTTTCTCTCCCTAAAACAAAAATAAATCATATAAATTCAAATAATCTGGAGTAGTGTGAACTTTTAATAAGAAAATCGGAAAACCCTGAGAATTTCGCATTGTAAAGGAAAACTGAACTTAAATTATTGGAATAATTGAGTCTTCACTGCTGTAACTAGAGCCATTTTCAATTACGCCAATTATAATAGAGATGTTAACAAAAACCAAACAACATTTTTTTCACATAGACAAAAGATTCTAGCATGGTTCAAAGAAAATATAGACAAACACCATGCCTTTCCTATCAATTAAAAAAAAAAAGGTAAACCTGAAAAAACCCGTTGTAACCAGGTACCAGATAGGTAAAAAACTAAAAATAATCACGTTTTCAAGTTTTCTAGAATTTAAATTTTGTATGTTGTAAGAGTTGTTTAGAAACCTGTTTTTAGCCCATATTAATCTAATTGAATGTTATATTTTAAAAAAATACTACACAAAATTTTAAGTTTTATGTAAAAATATTAGTATTTTTTAATTATTTAAATAAAAAATGTGTCGAAATTTTCACTGTTAAAACTCAAATTGTACGAGTTTGACTAACAGTATGTTGTTCTATTCTCAGGTCCTTTCAATTTACATTTTTAAACAGCTCACTAAATGTTGCTACAATATAAAATCAACAAATAATGATTGGATTCATGTGAGGTAACAAAGTGGAGTGTTCAAAGATTGGTTAAAAAAATAAAGTAAATAAATCATTTTTGGGATCCCAAAGCCCAAAACATGGGAATAGCGAAAGGTTATTTGGTTTGAAGCCGTACGGCCTGCTGTGAGGGGTCTAAAGACACCTGGTCTTACTGCTTAATTAAGACCCAGACACTGAAGTTTCCAATGTCCTTCGATGATCAACCTATAGCTGAAAATTTGCGTGTTTAAGATCAAATTTTTTTTCATCCATCAATTTAGGAAAACAATTTGCATCCAGTCTCATGATAAAGTCAAGGTAACTGAATTAACGGAGTACCTAGTGAAGTAGAAATTTTCACTTAACCTCCGAACGAAAATTATCAAAACATAATTTCGAGCATCAACATACGTTGCATAGGGTTTTTTTTTCTCCTTCTCCGTCCTTTCTGCTCGGCACAATTATTACTCCTTACTGCTATACCATATAACTTTCCTGTCCGTTGCACCATCTATTGTTTTTCTACTAATTTTGTAGAAAAGAAAAATATTTTAAAAGTTTAAAAATTAATTACTAAACACGCCGTTTGTAATATGGTAAAATATGCAGCAAAACCGTCGACTGCAACGAATCATCATTTCCATACCATGGATTTAGTAAAAAAATATTTGATTTGGCAAAAAACATGAATTGGCGAGAACTCTCTATTTAAGCCAATGAGCAAAATTCTGATGAACTCTAAATTTTCAATATCAGTCACGTATGTGTAATTTTTTATTTCTCCACTTCAAGGAATGCTCATAAGATTTATTTACACCATGACTGACCATTTGTATCTAAATAATAATAAAACGTAATTTTTTGGTGTACATAAATAAGATATATCAGTATTTGCCTGTCACTTTTTCTCGAACTTGTATTAAAGTTTCGAATTATCTCGAAAATTTTTTACACAGTAAAATATGAAATTAACATTAAAAATAACTTAGTTGACTAGTTCGTACATTAATTAGCAAGTATAATATATCTTGTCATAAGTGATAGGATGGACATAAGATGTTTTTATTTGGCGGTACACATGAAACTGTCAAAATTTGGGAGAATATGGCAGAACATATGATTATGTATAAAAAACACACAAACGAACAAACTTCTTAATTTACAAAGATATATATATATATATATATATATATATATATATAATATATATATATATATATATATATATATATATAAACGCTAGATATTTATTAACCAGTGAAATACACTTACTGGAATTTAGACTTTAAGAAAAAAAATTTGTTAATACCAAATACCGGTGATAAAATTTTCATTGTAACAAAAAATAATCGATGATTAAATTTAAAATTATCACATATATACCTAATCTATTATTTAAGCTAAATATAAAAAACAATTACATAATATCGAAATTCAGAGATAAAAACGGGTAAAAAACTTGCAGACGATATTTAAATATAAGAGAAGAAATGAATAAATGAGATGTTTAAAGGAATGACGTCATAAAGCTAGAAAAAAAATGTTCATCTACTTATGTGATAATTTAATCGCCTGCTCTTAACCGGGGAAAATAATGCTTGATATGACGACATTAAACACTCAAAAAGGGGGGAAGGGATGTCAGAGTGAGTTTGGGATGGAACGAAACCTGTTTAAGAACCTTTCCCATGTAGTTTTGTGTACGTGCACCAAATTTTACGTTATTTAGTTGACTGGATCTTGAGTTATAAGGGAACAGACAAACAGACAACAAATGCTTCTTATATGTATAAGAGATAAGAGTTCTGTCGTAAGAATATTGTTTTCAAGATCATTAGAGGGTGATTGGGTTGGTTGAGTTTAACGGCGCAAGATCTTTTTTAAAACAAAAGCGCCAAGCACTAGATTGCATAAATCTACTTTTTTTTAAGTAACTACGCCAAGACTTAACAGGTTAAAAGTGCCATAAAACGGACACAAAGTGCTAAAAACAGATATTTAAAAAATTTATAGAAATATCTACTGCATATAAGCTTAGGTCCACAGGAAAGATAAAAGAGTGAAATATTAGAAGATAAAGTCTAAAAGCAATAATGCACTATATATAAAATTAACGATTTAAAACGAAAATGGTAAAACAAGTTATAAAAAAACTAAATGCCCAACACAAACCCGTAAAACTGAGAAAAAGTAAAGTATCATTAAAGGAATTATGCATCTTTGAGGAAAATCTCGTTTTTTTCTCTAAAAAAAAGTTTGGCACATCTATTATATTGTGGTAACATTTTAGGAATATGTAATATTGAGAAATTAAACCTTTGTACCATGCTTAGGTCCCTGTAAGTTGTTTATAGCGCTTTCATTGATACATTTACCTCAATGAGTTTTAAATACGAATTCAAACGTGAATGCAACAGACGAAGATGGGATGGAAAGCTTCCGGCCTTATCTAGAGATAGCGTTCTCGAAATTACATTGCAGAGGTACTTTAGACAGCTGTCTTTGTTTAATACTTCCGGTATATTTCAAAGCATTTGTGTTTGTTTTTATACTCCACTGTTTTATGCTTCGTTGTTCCTCCGTTTGTGTTTAATCGACTACGGAGGAAATTGAAGTGTTAGCTGTGATAAATATCGTTTTATAGAAAGAAGTCTTACTTCCATGGGGTATTAAAATTGAACTAGATGCAAGACTGGAGAATCTGCTCTTTCGTTTACAATAGTTAAAACATGAGTTGCATATTTTAAACGTGGCCGTACAAGCACTCAGGATGCAGAGCGTTCTGGGAGACTAAAATCAATCACTACAGAAGAAATCCTTAGAAAAGTTCAAAAATATTATGAATTATCGCTTATTGAAATTAACGGAAGTTTCGGAGTCTTGGTATATCCAAAGAATGAGCACATTTTAACCAATATTTAGGGTATAAGAAAGCTGTTAACAAGATGTAGCGTTTCTTGACCTTCGATAAAAAAAAAACTGCAGCGCATGGCAATATCGGAACAATGTTTGGCGCTATACTACTTTAACCCAACTGACTTCTTGAGACTCAATATGGATGATACCTGGATTCATTATACTGCCGATATCAAGCATCAATCAAAACAGTAGACAACAAAGTACGAACCAGAACAAACAACAAAAAAAGGCAAAATGTTTTATCTGCTCGAAAGGTTATGACAATAGGTTTTTGGAATGCTAAGGGGATTTTGTTATTGAATCCTTTAGAATGAGGCAGAACCATCAATACTGAATATTATGCAAATACTTTAGATAAGTTGCATTCTAAAATCAAAGGAAAAACACCAGTTCTGGCCACGAAGAAAGTCCTGTTTCGCCAGTTCAATGCTCCTATCCACAAGGCTGTCATCGTGATGACAAACTCCATGAACTGGAATTCGAAATTCTTCCTCGTGCATTTTATTCCCCTGATATCGTCCCCAAGGACTACAGCCTCTTTCCTAACCTGAAACAAATTTGTAGCTGGAAGGAAATTCTCATCTGAAATCGAAGTCACCTCAGCGACGAAAGCCTACTTTGAGGACTTAGATCAGGGATGGGCAAACCTTTTCGGCCGCGAGCCAAAAATCGAAAGAAAATAAGTTTGGCGGGCCAAGATAAATTTTTCTAAAATTTTAAAAACAATATACAAGTACCTAACGGTTTAAATACGTTAATGATATGAATGAAATTGCGATTTCATTTTCAAAAGTTCCTTATATACTGAGGTTCGAAGCGAGATGTACTGATTTTAAGGAACTATGCTAAATGCCCATATGTCAGTTTACTTCTGAAATTATTCTTTCTGAAGTTCAAAGTTGAAAACACTTGTTCACATATAAGAAGCAACTATACCGCTGATCTTCTGGGCGTCAGATAATAAATTTGGGATAAAATATTTAAGCAAAATTAGAAAAGGAGATGGATATATAATGTATAAATATACATTTCTTTTAATTTGCCTGGGACCGGCAACTTAAAATTCTATCCGCGGGCCGGATAAAATCTTCCGGCGGGCCGGAGTTGGCCCGCAGGCCGGAGTTTGCTCATTCCCGGCTTAGATGAAAGTTCTTACATGGAGGGTATCCAAGCATTGTAGCACCGCTGGAGTAAATGTATATCTTTGGAAGAGGGTTACATTGAAAGATAATGTAAGATTAAAAGATTTTTCTTATTTTCTTTGTTAAACCAGAAACTTTTCTACCCACCTTCGTATAAACGAGATAGTTTGGGAAGAAAAAAACCCCACTCTTTAAATGTTGTATTATGCATCATCAGAACTAAAATTTGCACATACTCTTAAGATTCAACATTGTTTCTTCGTTTCCCATGATATCAATGATGCCTAGGTACAGTTTAACTAGTGCCACCTGCCAGATACCTGCAGTTTTATTTACTTTCAGCTATAGATATTTCGCAATTACAATACTTCACACCGTACCAGAAAAAAAAATTCAGAATTTTTTTTTGCAAAAAATACTTTTCTTAACATATTGACTTTAAAGTATTTTTTTCAGGCTGTTTAAAGGTTTGTTAAAAATGCTAATAGTCGATAAATAGTAATTCGTTATAAGTTTTGTTAGATTTTTAACATTGATGACAGTTACATTAAAATTTTATGACAGAGGATTGTACTCAAAAATGGAGGTACACACGTAGATGATATAAATGCCTCGATACGAAATTTCAACACTTTACTCCTAATCGTTTCGGTTATTCCCCACAAAGTTTATGAAATATTTCGTTATATAAAGTTCAGATTACAATCTAAACAGGAGGTGCACAACTAAACGTCGTAAGTCCTACAAGTAATTGTTATTCAGTTATGAGAGATACTACGTAAAGATGCCAAGATTAAACCGCAAAAATACAGCAAAATAAATTAAATTTCGAGAAAAATATAATAAACTAACATATTATATCAACCGTCATAATTTCATGTCCCTCCAGATTCCTTTCAATTTCACAAGTCCTTTTTAAATGTTGTATTATGCATCATCAGAACTAAAATTTGCACATACTCTTAAGATTCAACATTGTTTCTTCGTTTCCCATGATATCAATGATGCCTAGGTACAGTTTAACTAGTGCCACCTGCCAGATACCTGCAGTTTTATTTACTTTCAGCTATAGATATTTCGCAATTACAATACTTCACACCGTACCAGAAAAAAAAAATTCAGAATTTTTTTTGCAAAAAATACTTTTCTTAACATATTGACTTTAAAGTATTTTTTCAGGCTGTTTAAAGGTTTGTTAAAAATGCTAATAGTCGATAAATAGTAATTCGTTATAAGTTTTGTTAGATTTTTAACATTGATGACAGTTACATTAAAATTTTATGACAGAGGATTGTACTCAAAAATGGAGGTACACACGTAGATGATATAAATGCCTCGATACGAAATTTCAACACTTTACTCCTAATCGTTTCGGTTATTCCCCACAAAGTTTATGAAATATTTCGTTATATAAAGTTCAGATTACAATCTAAACAGGAGGTGCACAACTAAACGTCGTAAGTCCTACAAGTAATTGTTATTCAGTTATGAGAGATACTACGTAAAGATGCCAAGATTAAACCGCAAAAATACAGCAAAATAAATTAAATTTCGAGAAAAATATAATAAACTAACATATATCAACCGTCATAATTTCATGTCCCTCAGATTCCTTTCAGTTTCACAAGTCCTTTACAGTATCCGTGAAATAGCGACTTATCAAGCGAAATTGTCGAACTTTTCGATAGAAAGTATCTACCACCGATTTCGGGCTCTAGTTTTTTTTTTCTTCCCTTCCTTATCCGAACCTACGTCGGGCATTCCAGAATTGCACATTTGCTTTGCCCGAACTCAAGGTGATAAATAATACAACACCTAATAAAACCCAATATAACACTTAGGTGTATTTCTAACTATAAGGATCAGAATTTAAGTTTGCATGGGGCACCTGGGTTAGTAGTCAAATACCCAGTGGTGACGATGTTAAAATCTTTCAAGATGTGCTTCGTTAGATGTAGGAAAATTCACTATAGTTATTCAAGACGAAACCGTTAAAATTATATACAAGGCAGTAAATTGATAGGTCGTATTCCTTAAAATTAGCAACTTAAAAGAAAGAATTAGAAATTCCAAAAAATAGGTTATATATTACACGGTACAACGCTTACTAGGAAATTACCGTTACGATAGTAAGAAATAAAAATACAGTACTACAATAATTTCGAATATAAGTTGAGATTACATTAATAAAAAACACGGTACTGCAATAGTTAGGAACAGTTATATGTTACAAAACGAAAAAATTTGAAAATTAAGACATATGGATCGAGAAGTAGCAAGAATCAATGTATTTCCAACTACAGACCTACAAGATGATAGATCAACTGGATTTCCTGGACCAAGCCCTCTAAATCCAGAGATTTCTTTTAGTAAGCCCAAAAATGAAGGCGAGCAGAAAAGTAAACTAAAAAGGTTAAAGAAACACATAAACGAGAAGATTAATGATAGAAAAGAAAATTTTTGTGGCCAGATACATCCGAACAAAATAAGTGAATTAAATATAAAAAGTCAATTTAAAAATAATAAAACAGCCTTAAAAATAATAAAACATTGGAAATAAAAAATCAGAAAATATTAATTCAAATTTACTTTTAGAAAAATTTGACATCATCGGGAACAGAACCGTCATATTTCTAGCTATCATATCTGTCAGCGAAATTAGCTGATTTATTTTAGAAATATTTCTGCTGGCTAACCCTTGGCTTCAACTAGACCAGTGCTTTCCAACATAGCTCATACGCCTTATCGATCGGGCATATGGTTTTTTAGGTGGGCATTTGGAGAGTGATAACATGGCTTTGTGATGAGATTATGGTTAAATACTCAAATTCAACTGGCTTTGCAAGAAAACCATCACCATTCCATCCGTATATTTAGTAAAATGGTTTTTGTGCTGTAAATGGTTTGGTTTGGAGCGCTACAATTTTTTTTTTAACACGAGGGCTAATAGTGCTTTAAATTGTTTGATAATGCAGAAAAATTCACTAGATATCACCAAACGAGGGATTTAAGCTAACTGAAGCTAACTAAATTTAAGCCTAATATAAAATCCTTTTGCAGCAGCTATCAATCCCAAGTCTCACTTTTTTTTAGTTTAACCTATTTTTAAGGTCCATTCTGGAAGCTTGCATTCGATACCTGCCTTCATGTTATTGTAATTTTAAAAAAATTATATTCTGGGTTTTTTTAGTGCCTCAGATTTTTAATCTACCTATTTATCATATTTAAAACCTACTTAATTTTTAAATTTTTTTAAAATTTATATTAACATACCTTTAAGTGTAGCGTAACCGATCAAGGCAATATTAATATAAGTGTGGCCTTGTGGGGTTCAACTCCTGGAAACTCCAGTTATCAAATATGTTCACCAAGTAGGAGCATTAAATATTTAAAAGTGACTCAGTTGGACATAGTCCCGAAACGGTAAAAAGCACCGAATTAGACTGAAGGGCATTTATCTAGACAGGCAGTGGTATTCAAAGATCTAAAGGTCCCTCCACACTATGGTCCACTGCAAGCCATTACCACAGTCTGGAGGGGGTACGGCTTATCATGGTCGATGGTGGCAAACGATAAAATAGCCTTGGTGGACGATGTCTTCGGAGGCGGTTTTTCCCCAAAGATCAAAGGCAGTCTCAAATGCCCAACTAAAGTGCGCAGTAGACCCTATGGACGAATCCACTCTCTCGGATCATTTAGTGGCCCATCGTGTGAATGCAACCAGTGAACCATTGTTCAAGGTCACCATCAGGAAGTGGCGGACAATTGGCCAGTGTGTAGGATACATTAGGTGTTAACCCTTTCCTTCTCGCTCCCATTAAAACGACGGGGTGAAGTTTAGCCCTCTATTTCTCGCTCCGGGTTGGAGCTTTCAAAAGTATTCCACCAAAAATACTAAAACAATTTTTTATGCCCGGAATCGCGTTTATTTATCACGCTATACACCCTATGGTAGTACTAGCCTATCTGTAATGCGTTAGATCAAACTATTTTGAACTCGTACCTTATTCACAAAAAACAATATATAAGATTCTATCGCAAAAAGAGGCCGGTCAATCTTAGATAATAACCCCACAACCGTTTGAAAGATGCTTTATTCGACTTACCTCTTCACTTATAAGAAACGGCAATCAAAGTTGTTTGTTTTAGAAGAAATGTAAAAAAAAAAAACAGATGTAGGAAGAAAACGGGACACTACTGTCCAGATAGTGAAGTTGGACTTAGCATATCGTACTTTGAAATTTATCACAAAAAAATTACTAGTATTTATATTATACGTAAATTTAATAAAATTATCTTTCAATGTTTAAAACTTTTTAAAAAGTCTTATTTGCTAGAAAACCAACATTAAGCCATAACCCTGAATGTTGGCTCTTTCTTAATTTTATTTAAAGCTCAAAAGAACTCATGTTAAAAATGAATGCATATGTTATATATATAGTTTATGCAATTTTCTTGAATAAAAAAATAGGCATTTTTATGACAGTTTCCCCAAAATTATGCGATCGTTAAGGAGTTAAACATCTCTTAGGTAATTAAGCGTTTCATTTGTTTTCCTTTAAATAGTTTATAAGACTTCTTAATAAGCATATTCTAGTTTTTGATCAGTGTGGTTTACGTATCTCAACACAGGTCGAAATAGTCTGTATCGGTTATATGGTCAGCTCAGCGGTCCCGAAAAATCAGACTATATAAGCGAGGTGACCATATATGCTGAACAATACAACCCTATCATGCATATACAGTGCATTTTTAATCCATAACAGAACAGCCTTATCCACATTCCCATAAGGTGACAAGCGCTGACGTTTTTCTTGATCCCTGATTTCAACTCTTGAGGAGCAAAGTTTGACAGCTAAAAATGTTGTTTAATGTCGTCCGTGTAATCGAATTTGCTTTGGCGGAAGCAGCCTTTGAGAGGTTAGACTTTTTAAATTTTTCAATCAATTAGTCTTTGGCAGCAAATGATAAATTCTTTTCGAAGTCATAATTAAATAATGAACGTTCTTATTCGTGACGTATGATCCAAATGCAACAAAATTTTCCTTTACTTGCGCTACGATTTAACATCCTGCGATTACTTACAAAAAATAACTTCAAATTTCAAAAATCTTCAAAAAATACTTCAAAAATTTCTTCAAAAAACAAAAAAATACTTCAAAAACAAAAAATACTTCAAAAAATACTTCAAAAAATACTTCAAAAAATACTTCAAAAAATACTTCAAAAAATACTTCAAAAAATACTTCAAAAAATACTTCAAAAAATACTTCAAAAAATACTTCAAAAAATACTTCAAAAAATACTTCAAAAAATACTTCAAAAAATACTTCAAAAAATACTTCAAAAAATACTTCAAAAAATACTTCAAAAAATACTTCAAAAAATACTTCAATTTTTCAGCATTATAGTAAGATATCTCAAAAACTAAAGGAATTCTCGTGTAAAAAAATTCGTACAACATACTCAGGTATATTCTCAACTATTTCGACAGCACGCATGTTATTCACTGTAAACTGTAGTAAGATTGAACGGCTGAAATCTAATTAGCCGAGGAACAAAGTTGCATTTGTTTTAAATGACTATACATGGTATTCACGTAGCATTTGTTTCTGCGCGAAATGATATCGACTTATTAAATCGCTTTCGGTTCTGTAACAAAGCATTTCCGTTACTCTTTTTCTCAATTTCAACTTAAGCAGGGAGAGATTACTTTAACCAATAAACAGACAAATGTCCACTTCTTGTCAAGGGGCGAGAGAACTGAAAGAGGCGAGAAACTCCGACGAAGATCTACACTAACAAGAAAGAGGAAGAGGAAGGGAAATAAAAGGCTTGGATTCAAATTATCTCAAAACCTTCGTTGAAAACATGAAATTGACCATATAACCAGTAACAAGAAAAAGAAAATTACTGTATAAGCGGTGCACTTTAACACGTTTCCTATTAAGTTAGACGGGTTTGGTTTGGAGCGCTACGGTCTACTGTTTTGCACACGAGGGCTAATGAGACCGGGACCTACGGTTTAAAGCCGATTCCGAACGGCTACGAACATCCATGCCAGCAGCGGGATTCGAAGCCGCGAACTCCGGTTCCGAAGAGCAGCGCTCTACCATTCGGCCATCGTTCGGCTTAAGTTAGACGGGACTCTAGAAAAGTGACCATATAAGTGGGGTGACCATATAGCCGGTACTGACTGTATTAAAGAATTTAGACCCAAGGGTGAAAAGGATAACGTGGTTGGGTACCAGCCATATCGGATTCCTCTCATTTTACCCATGTGAAAATTTGGGTTACTTCTGATCAGATTCCTTTAAACAAATTTTATAGCCTGTTAGAGATCAAAGTTCTTCAGAATAAAGTGAATGATCTTTATGAAAATGCGTACTTTTAAATATTTACATACAAAAAAAGATATCGAAACTTATCAGAAAATAAACGTTAAATAATTGTTTAACTTGCTCTTTTTAAAAATTTACTAACTTATTATCGTTAAGAATTTTCATGGTAAAATTCATCTATAGACACCCTTAAATGTAACAAGTAGAAAAATCAATACTTCAGTTTAACAAACCTAGAGAAATCTAATACGGCCAGTACCCAACCATCAAGTTTTGTCCTTAAAAATGTTTAAATATTTTAAAACTTAATGAAGAAATATTTCAACTTATTCTACACGAAATATTAGTTTATACGAAGCATGGTAAAAGTAGTGGTATAAACTAAATTCACATCAATCAGTCATTCGTAATAATGATCTGATAATAAAGTTCATTAGTACTTCAAAATTATAAAATGATTTACAGCCTAATATGGAGAAATCCCTACGCATAAATGTACTTTGTACGAAATTAGATATTGTCTACTTCTGATTAGTTTTAAAAATTCCGAAACTACGCAACGTAAAACACAAGAAATAATTTCATGAATTCATTTTTATAAGGAAAATAATACCTCTTTATAATGCTTTTTTAACACATTGACAGACAGTATACTGTCTGTCAATGTGTTAAAAAAGCATTATTACACAGCAATGTGTTAAAAAGCACTTGTTTATATATAAACTAGTGAAGTTCGAAAATTAACACTATGTTTTTGTAATTTTTTGAATATTAGAAGTATAGTTTTACTCTTTCAGCTTAAACTTAATTTTGATTAATTCAGCACATTTAATTAGGTTGCGGCTATCACCGTCATGGCACCAGCGGACTCTAGACACTAAGTAATGGGACGATGGCTGCTATAAGAGCAAAAATTTAAAATCGTAAATAACAGGTTTAATGACTCAAATAAGCAATTTGTGTGCAACAAAGTATTTTTGGGAGTTTTACACGAAATGGTAATTTATAATCAAAGAAATAAATTTTAAAAAATTTATTATAATCTTTATAATTATTACACGTTTTCGGTGTAGAAAACTACCATGTGAAAAACGAAATTCAACCTAAAAACTTGTTTCAAAAACATGGACACTAGGCTTTTACTTGCACGCCGGTAAATGCACATTTGTGCCACTATAGCCGTAGTGTCTAAAAACTACCGTTCCCTTTTGGACGGCTATTACCGTCATGTCACATGGCCACATCGCTTTGACGGCTATAGACACAAGTGTCAGTCAACGTGTTAAAATACTCAATTATAAATCTGAATTTACTTACATAAAAAGGAATCAAACTTCAGGGACTTCAAACTGATTCTCTACGACAATAACCAGATGGATGAATACATCAGATCTTTGTCTTTGTAAATCTCCAACATGACATTCAACATGAAAGATAAAGCAGTATCAAATATAAGTTACTTAAAATAAATACAGTTTAATAGATTTCAATATGATTTAATATCTATACTTTTAAATAGAATGGAAGAATACTTTTTTCAGGACAACTGAAATTACTGAACTAAAGTTAAACACATTGTCACAGAATTTTATTACAATATCCGAGTGCTAAGACGCTCTTAAACAGAAATTTCTATTATAAAAACTATTAAAAATAAAATTCATCTCAATCTCGATACGAACAGTACAGTTATTTCCCCAATTCAATAAATGTTTATATCCAAAGTGGTACCTACGGTGTAAAAAACTTCAACATCTAAGCAGAAAATATGGGTTCGATTTCCAGTCAGACTTTATTTTCTTCATTTACATTTCATGTTTGTAAGAGTTACACAAGTTACTGCAGAATATTACCTACGTTTTATTAAAATTTATTTCACATTGGTTGAGAAAAGCCATTTTAATGAACACCTATTTATATATTTAAACGCTTGCATGCATGATGGTGAATATGCGGTAAATAGTTGTGTAGACAGTATTAAAAAATTGGGGCAATGAACATCAGTTCACGTGCATTTAGAATATGGCATCGACACTATGTTCTGTAATTACATAGCACATTACCAAACAGAAGAATATGACAAGTAGGGAAAAACCCTAAATAATACTGCAGAGTAAGAATGTAAAACCTTACATAACCGTTAAAGAAGATGAATTAAAAATATAGATTCAGTTGAATTTTCTCGGTTGTTTGGACGAATCCATGCGACTGACTAAACGTTAATTGATGCATTTCCTATAAATGCACGTATAAGTATATTAATCTCATTGCATTGATCTACTATTAATACAAGGTGACAAAAATAAAAAATGACAATTTCTGGAGAGTAAAAAATAAAATACGCTGGAAAAATTATAGGAAGCTAACTGTTTGACTATAGACTTGTTTTAAAACGCCTAGAGGACCACTTGCACTACAGAAATGACAATACAAATGCTTTAACACTTAATGTAACACGAGTACACGTACTTTTTTAATATGGCATTCAAGCAGCAATACAAGATCCCAAAAAATAACTGCAGTGTGAGAAATAGAAAAAAAAACACCAAATAATTTGCAACAAAAAAAAAATGCAAATTTTAACTATCCTTGTCAAAATATCCAGTTACAATGCAATAACATTCCATTAACATTTAATGTGGGTGCACTGACCATGAGTACACATCATTTTAGAATAATCTGGCATTGTAACTCTTATAATACAGGACATAAAAAAAAATGACTGCAGTGTAAAATATTTAAATATACCGGCACAACTTCTATACGAAATTCAATCATTTCGACTATAGATTTGCTTTAATTTTCCGGGAAGACCAGTTGCAATGCAGGAATGACCATAGGACTGCCCTAACATTTAATGCGAGTGCACCGATTTTGAGTACACATCATTTTAGAATAATCTGGCATTGCAATTGTCTTCTAATACAGTGTCATATAAAATAAAAAAATTACTGCAGTGTAAAAAATATTTAAATATACCGGCACAACTTCTATACGAAATTCAATCATTTCGATTACAGATTTGCTTTAATTTGCCGGGAAGACCAGTTGCAATGCAGGAATGTCCATAGGACTGCCCTAACATTTAATGTGGGTGCACAGACCAAGAGTACACATCATTTTAGAATAATCTGACATTGCAACTGTCTTCTAAAAATACAGGGTGATATAAAATACAAAACTGACTGCAGTGTAAAAATATTTAAATATACCGGCACAACTATAGGAAATTCAAACATTTCGACTATAGATTTGCTTTAATTTGCCGGGAAGACCAGTTGCAATGCAGGAATGTCCATAGGACTGCCCTAACATTTAATGTGGGTGCACAGACCAAGAGTACACATCATTTTAGAATAATCTGACATTGCAACTGTCTTCTAAAAATACAGGGTGACAAAAATACAAACTGACTGCAGTAAAAATATTTAAATATACCGGCACAACTATAAGAAATTCAAACATTTCGACTATAGATTTGCTTTAATTTGCCGGGAAGACCAGTTGCAATGCAGGAATGTCCATAGGACTGCCCTAACATTTAATGTGGGTGCACAGACCAAGAGTACACATCATTTTAGAATAATCTGACATTGCAACTGTCTTCTAAAAATACAGGGTGATATAAAATACAAAACTGACTGCAGTGTAAAAATATTTAAATATACCGGCACAACTATAAGAAATTCAAACATTTCGACTATAGATTTGCTTTAATTTGCCGGGAAGACCAGTTGCAATGCAGGAATGTCCATAGGACTGCCCTAACATTTAATGTGGTGCACTGACCAAGAGTACACATCATTTTAGAATAATCTGACATTGCAACTGTCTTCTAAAAATACAGGGTGATATAAAATACAAAACTGACTGAAGTGTAAAAATATTTAAATATAACCGGCACAACTATAGGAAATTCAAACATTTCGACTATAGATTTGCTTTAATTTGCCGGGAAGACCAGTTGCAATGCAGGAATGTCCATAGGACTGCCCTAACATTTAATGTGGGTGCACAGACCAAGAGTACACATCATTTTAGAATAATCTGACATTGCAACTGTCTTCTAAAAATACAGGGTGATATAAAATACAAAACTGACTGCAGTGTAAAAATATTTAAATATACCGGCACAACTATAGGAAATTCAAACATTTCGACTATAGATTTGCTTTAATTTGCCGGGAAGACCAGTTGCAATGCAGGAATGTCCATAGGACTGCCCTAACATTTAATGTGGGTGCACAGACCAAGAGTACACATCATTTTAGAATAATCTCGCATTGCAACTGTCTTATAAAAATACAGGGTGACATAAAATACAAAACTGACTGCAAGGGGAAAATATTTAGATATACCGTCACAACTATAGTAAATTCAAACATTTCGACTATAGATTTGCTTTAATTTGCCGGGAAGACCAGTTGCAATGCAGGAATGTCCATAGGACTGCCCTAACATTTAATGTAGGTGCACAGACCAAGAGTACACATCATTTTAGAATAATCTGACATTGCAACTGTCTTCTAAAAATACAGGGTGATATAAAATACAAAACTGACTGCAGTGTAAAAATATTTAGATATACCGGCACAACTATAAGAAAATTCAAACATTTCGACTATAGATTTGCTTTAATTTGCCGGGAAGACAAGTTGCACTGCAGGGATGTCAATTTGACTGTCCTAACATTTAATGTAGGTGCACTGACCATGAGTATACATCATTTTAGAATAATCTGACATGGCAACTGTCTTCTAAAAATACAGGGTGATATAAAATACAAAACTGACTGCAGTGTAAAAATATTTAGATATACCGTCACAACTATAGTAAATTCAAACATTTCGACTATAGATTTGCTTTAATTTGCCGGGAAGACCAGTTGCAATGCAGGAATGTCCATAGGACTGCCCTAACATTTAATGTAGGTGCACTGACCATGAGTATACATCATTTTAGAATAATCTGCCATAGCAAATGTCTTCTATAATACAGGGCGTTATAAAATACAAAACTGACTGCAGTGTAAAAATATTTAAATATACCGGCACAACTATAGGAAATTCAAACATTTCGACTATAGATTTGCTTTAATTTGCCGGGAAGACCAGTTGCAATGCAGGAATGTCCATAGGACTGCCCTAACATTTAATGTAGGTGCACTGACCATGAGTATACATCATTTTAGAATAATCTGCCATAGCAAATGTCTTCTAAAAATACAGGGTGATATAAAATACAAAACTGACTGCAGTGTAAAAATATTTAAATATACCGGCACAACTATAGGAAATTCAAACATTTCGACTATAGATTTGCTTTAATTTGCCGGGAAGACCAGTTGCAATGCAGGAATGTCCATAGGACTGCCCTAACATTTTAATGTAGGTGCACTGACCATGAGTACACATCATTTTAGAATAATCTGACATTGCAACTGTCTTCTAAAAATACAGGGTGATATAAAATACAAAACTGACTGCAGTGTAAAAATATTTAAATATACCGGCACAACTATAAGAAATTCAAACATTTCGACTATAGATTTGCTTTAATTTGCCGTGAAGACCAAGTTGCAATGCAGGAATGTCCATAGGACTGCCCTAACATTTAATGTGGTGCACTGACCAAGAGTACACATCATTTTAGAATAATCTGACATTGCAACTGTCTTCTAATACAGTGTCATATAAAATAAAAAAATTACTGCAGTGTAAAAAATATTTAAATATACCGGCACAACTTCTATACGAAATTCAATCATTTCGATTACAGATTTCCTTTATTTTTCCGGGAAGACCAGTTGCAATGCAGAAATGTCCATAGGACTGCCCTAACATTTAATGTGGGTGCACTGACCATGAGTACACATCATTTTAGAATAATCTGGCATTGTAACTCTTATAATACAGGGCGTTATAAAACACAAAATTGACTGCAGTGTAAAAATATTTAAATATACCGGCACAACTATAGGAAATTCAAACATTTCGACTATAGATTTGCTTTAATTTGCCGGGAAGACCAAGTTGCAATGCAGGAATGTCCATAGGACTGCCCTAACATTTAATGTGGGTGCACTGACCATGAGTACACATCATTTTAGAATAATCTGGCATTGTAACTCTTATAATACAGGGCGTTATAAAACACAAAATTGACTGCAGTGTAAAAATATTTAAATATACCGGCACAACTATAGGAAATTCAAACATTTCGACTATAGATTTGCTTTAATTTGCCGGGAAGACCAGTTGCAATGCAGGAATGTCCATAGGACTGCCCTAACATTTAATGTGGGTGCACAGACCAAGAGTACACATCATTTTAGAATAATCTGACATTGCAACTGTCTTCTAAAAATACAGGGTGATATAAAATACAAAACTGACTGCAGTGTAAAAATATTTAAATATACCGGCACAACTATAGGAAATTCAAACATTTCGACTATAGATTTGCTTTAATTTGCCGGGAAGACCAGTTGCAATGCAGGAATGTCCATAGGACTGCCCTAACATTTAATGTGGGTGCACTGACCATGAGTACACATCATTTTAGAATAATCTGGCATTGCAACTGTCTTCTAATAATACAGGGTGATATAAATACAAAACTGACTGCAGTGTAAAAATATTTAAATATACCGGCACAACTATAGGAAATTCAAACATTTCGACTATAGATTTGCTTGAATTTGCCGGGAAGACAAGTTGCAATGCAGGAATGTCCATAGGACTGCCCTAACATTTAATGTGGGCGCACAGACCAAGAGTACACATCATTTTAGAATAATCTGACATTGCAACTGTCTTCTAAAAATACAGGGTGATATAAAATACAAAACTGACTGCAGTGTAAAAATATTTAAATATACCGGCACAACTATAAGAAATTCAAACATTTCGACTATAGATTTGCTTTAATTTGCCGGGAAGACCAGTTGCAATGCAGGAATGTCCATAGGACTGCCCTAACATTTAATGTGGTGCACAGACCAAGAGTACACATCATTTTAGAATAATCTGGCATTGTAACTCTTATAATACAGGGCGTTATAAAACACAAAATTGACTGCAGTGTAAAAATATTTAAATATACCGGCACAACTATAGGAAATTCAAACATTTCGACTATAGATTTGCTTTAATTTGCCGGGAAGACCAGTTGCAATGCAGGAATGTCCATAGGACTGCCCTAACATTCAATGTGGGTTCACTGACAAAGAGCACACATAATTTCAGAATAATCTGACATTGCAACTGTCTTCTAAAAATACAGGGTGATATAAAATACAAAACTGACTGCAGTGTAAAAAATATTTAAAATATACCGGCACAACTATAGGAAATTCAAACATTTCGACTATAGATTTGCTTTAATTTGCCGGGAAGACAGTTGCAATGCAGGAATGTCCATAGGACTGCCCTAACATTTAATGTGGTGCACTGACCAAGAGTACACATCATTTTAGAATAATCTGACATTGCAACTGTCTTCTAAAAATACAGGGTGACATAAAATACAAAAACTGACTGCAGTGTAAAAATATTTAAATATACCGGCACAACTATAGGAAATTCAAACATTTCGACTATAGATTTGCTTTAATTTGCCGAAGACCAGTTGCAATGCAGGAATGTCCATAGGACTGCCCTAACATTTAATGTAGGTGCACTGACCAAGAGTACACATCATTTTAGAATAATCTGACATTACAACTGTCTTCTAAAAATACAGGGTGATATAAAATACAAAACTGACTGCAGTGTAAAAATATTTAAATATACCGGCACAACTATAAGAAATTCAAACATTTCGACTATAGATTTGCTTTAATTTGCCGGGAAGACCAGTTGCAATGCAGGAATGTCCATAGGACTGCCCTAACATTTAATGTGGGTGCACAGACCAAGAGTACACATCATTTTAGAATAATCTGACATTGCAACTGTCTTCTAAAAATACAGGGTGATATAAAATACAAAACTGACTGCAGTGTAAAAATATTTAAATATACCGGCACAACTATAAGAAATTCAAACATTTCGACTATAGATTTGCTTTAATTTGCCGGGAAGACCAGTTGCAATGCAGGAATGTCCATAGGACTGCCCTAACATTTAATGTGGGTGCACTGACCAAGAGTACACATCATTTTAGAATAATCTGGCATTGCAACTGCCTTCTAAAAAATACAGGGTGATATAAAATACAAAACTGACTGCAGTGTAAAAATATTTAAATATACCGGCACAACTATAAGAAATTCAAACATTTCGACTATAGATTTGCTTTAATTTGCCGGGAAGACCAGTTGCAATGCAGGAATGTCCATAGGACTGCCCTAACATTTAATGTGGGTGCACTGACCATGAGTACACATCATTTTAGAATAATCTGACATGGCAACTGTCTTCTAAAAATACAGGGTGATATAAAATACAAAACTGACTGCAGTGTAAAAATATTTAAATATACCGGCACAACTATAAGAAATTCAAACATTTCGACTATAGATTTGCTTTAATTTGCCGGGAAGACCAGTTGCAATGCAGGAATGTCCATAGGACTGCCCTAACATTTAATGTGGGTGCACAGACCAAGAGTACACATCATTTTAGAATAATCTGACATGGCAACTGTCTTCTAAAAATACAGGGTGATAAAATACAAAACTGACTGCAGTGTAAAAATATTTAAATATACCGGCACAACTATAAGAAATTCAAACATTTCGACTATAGATTTGCTTTAATTTGCCGGGAAGACCAGTTGCAATGCAGGAATGTCCATAGGACTGCCCTAACATTTAATGTGGGTGCACAGACCAAGAGTACACATCATTTTAGAATAATCTGACATTGCAACTGTCTTCTAAAAATACAGGGTGATATAAAATACAAAACTGACTGCAGTGTAAAAATATTTAAATATACCGGCACAACTATAAGAAATTCAAACATTTCGACTATAGATTTGCTTTAATTTGCCGGGAAGACCAGTTGCAATGCAGGAATGTCCATAGGACTGCCCTAACATTTAATGTGGGTGCACAGACCAAGAGTACACATCATTTTAGAATAATCTGACATTGCAACTGTCTTCTAAAAATACAGGGTGATATAAAATACAAAACTGACTGCAGTGTAAAAATATTTAAATATACCGGCACAACTATAAGAAATTCAAACATTTCGACTATAGATTTGCTTTAATTTGCCGGGAAGACCAGTTGCAATGCAGGAATGTCCATAGGACTGCCCTAACATTTAATATGGGTGCACTGACCAAGAGTACACATCATTTTAGAATAATCTGGCATTGCAACTGCCTTCTAAAAATACAGGGTGATATAAAATACAAAAACTGACTGCAGTGTAAAAATATTTAAATATACCGGCACAACTATAGGAAATTCAAACATTTCGACTATAGATTTGCTTTAATTTGCCGGGAAGACCAGTTGCAATGCAGGAATGTCCATAGGACTGCCCTAACATTTAATGTGAGTGTACTGACCATCAGCACAAATATTTTAGAATAATCTGACATTGCAACTGTCTTCTAATAATACAGGGTGATATAAAATACAAAACTGACTGCAGTGTAAAAATATTTAAATATACCGGAACAACTATAAGAAATTCAAACATTTCGACTATAGATTTGCTTTAATTTGCCGGGAAGACCAGTTGCAATGCAGGAATGTCCATAGGACTGCCCTAACATTTAATGTGGTGCACAGACCAAGAGTACACATCATTTTAGAATAATCTGACATTGCAACTGTCTTCTAAAAATACAGGGTGATATAAAATACAAAACTGACTGCAGTGTAAAAATATTTAAATATACCGGCACAACTATAAGAAATTCAAACATTTCGACTATAGATTTGCTTTAATTTGCCGGGAAGACCAGTTGCAATGCAGGAATGACCATAGGACTGCCCTAACATTTAATGTAGGTGCACAGACCAAGAGTACACATCATTTTAGAATAATCTGGCATTGCAACTGCCTTCTAAAAATACAGGGTGATATAAAATACAAAACTGACTGCAGTGTAAAAATATTTAAATATACCGGCAACAACTATAGGAAATTCAAACATTTCGACTATAGATTTGCTTTAATTTGCCGTGAAGACCAAGTTGCAATGCAGGAATGTCCATAGGACTGCCCTAACATTTAATGTGGGTGCACTGACCAAGAGTACACATTTTTAGAATAATCTGACATTGCAACTGTCTTCTAAAAAATACAGGGTGATATAAAATACAAAACTGACTGCAAGTGTAAAAATATTTAAATATACCGGCAAACTATAAGAAATTCAAACATTTCGACTATAGATTTGCTTTAATTTGCCGGGAAGACCAAGTTGCAATGCAGGAATGTCCATAGGACTGCCCTAACATTTAATGTGGGTGCACTGACCATGAGTACACATCATTTTAGAATAATCTGACATTGCAACTGTCTTCTAAAAATACAGGGTGATATAAAATACAAAACTGACTGCAGTGTAAAAATATTTAAATATACCGGAACAACTATAAGAAATTCAAACATTTCGACTATAGATTTGCTTTAATTTGCCGGGAAGACCAGTTGCAATGCAGGAATGTCCATAGGACTGCCCTAACATTTAATGTGGGTGCACAGACCAAGAGTACACATCATTTTAGAATAATCTGACATTGCAACTGTCTTCTAAAAATACAGGGTGATATAAAATACAAAACTGACTGCAGTGTAAAAATATTTAAATATACCGGCAACAACTATAGGAAATTCAAACATTTCGACTATAGATTTGCTTTAATTTGCCGGGAAGACCAGTTGCAATGCAGGAATGACCATAGGACTGCCCTAACATTTAATGTCGGTGCACTGACCAAGAGTACACATCATTTTAGAATAATCTGACATTGCAACTGTCTTCTAAAAATACAGGGTGATATAAAATACAAAACTGACTGCAGTGTAAAAATATTTAAATATACCGGCACAACTATAAGAAATTCAAACATTTCGACTATAGATTTGCTTTAATTTGCCGGGAAGACCAGTTGCAATGCAGGAATGTCCATAGGACTGCCCTAACATTTAATGTGGGTGCACTGACCAAGAGTACACATCATTTTAGAATAATCTGACATTGCAACTGTCTTCTAAAAATACAGGGTGATATAAATACAAAACTGACTGCAGTGTAAAAATATTTAAATATACCGGCACAACTATAAGAAATTCAAACATTTCGACTATAGATTTGCTTTAATTTGCCGGGAAGACCAGTTGCAATGCAGGAATGTCCATAGGACTGCCCTAACATTTAATGTGGGTGCACAGACCAAGAGTACACATTTTTAGAATAATCTGACATTGCAACTGTCTTATAAAAATACAGGGTGATATAAAAATACAAAACTGACTGCAGTGTAAAAATATTTAAATATACCGGCAACAACTATAGGAAATTCAAACATTTCGACTATAGATTTGCTTGAATTTGCCAGGAAGACAAGTTGCAATGCAGGAATGTCCATAGGACTGCCCTAACATTTAATGTAGGTGCACTGACCATGAGTATACATCATTTTAGAATAATCTGCCATAGCAAATGTCTTCTAATAATACAGGGTGATATAAAATACAAAACAGTGTAAAAATATTTAAATATACGGCACAACTATAGGAAATTCACATTTCGTTTTAATTTTTTTTTAATTTGCCGGGAAGACAATTTTGCAATGCAGAATGTCCATAAATCCTAACATTTAATGTGGTGCAACTTCAGTACATTTTTAGAATAATCTGACATTGCAACTGTCTTCTAAATACAGGGAAACAAATAAAAAAACTAATGCGGAAGTGTAAAAATATTTAAATATACCGGATAAACTATTAGGAAATTCAAACATTTCGACTATAGATTTGCTTTAATTTGCCGGGAAGACCAGTTGCAATGCATGTATAGAATACGACGGCTCTAACATTTAATTTGGTGCACAGACAGTACACATCATTTTAGAATAATCTGTATTGCAATTTCTAAAAATACAGGGTGATTATAAAATGAAGATACATTAGTGTAAAAAAAATATGGAACACTATAAAAAATACAATTTCGACTATTTTGTTATTTTTTATTTTACACTAATTCTTTTTTTAAATATTAGTTGAATTCGTGAATATTTTACTAGAGTTTAGAAAATAAATTTTTGTTTAATAAAGTTTTTTGTAAAATTATTAAATTTGTTTTTCTTTAATTTGATGTCGTGAGGAATTTACCACTTTGCTGTTCTACATGTTTGGGAATTAACATTTTTGTAATGGATACAATAATTAAACTAATTTTATCTGACACAATTTGTCTCAAAAATATTGAGCACATAATTAACAACGTTGGCATATTTTATAGAATATATTTGCTTCTTACTGGACAAAATGTTTTTTTACTAGAGGAATGTTTTGTTTTAGTTCAGAAATGAAGAATAATAGTAAAGTGACATGCATAATGTGATAAGACCGATAGTACATATTGATGAAATTGACATTGCAATGTTTAATTAAAATAATATCTGTTGTGATTTAAATTTGTTATAAAACACATATTTACTTAAAATTTAAATAAATAAAAATGAAAATATATTCAGTGAATTTATAGGAAATTCCGTATAGAAATTTTACTTTTTTAAACTAAATGTTTTTAAATAATGTTTACAAAAATATGCGCGATATTTTATTTACAAAAAGATGAAAAATTCATTTATTTATTATATCTAGTTAAATATAAATTATAAAAAAAAAGATTTAAATATAATTACGCAACAACTATCAAAACCATATGGACATTTTTTTTTGAGTCATTTTTAATTATATGAAAAATTACTCATATTACTGCTTACTTTAAAATTATTATTTTTCATACTTTCATGGATTTAGGAAAAATATGTTCAGTTCAAAGTTATTTAACTTATATTTAAAACTGTGTGCTTTTTAAATTAAACTACATTAGTAAAATACATAATAATACTGTTTGTGTGCTCATAGAAATTTACTAAACTGTATTAATTCACACTGCATTAAAAATAACAATTTGATCTTTAAATCATAACTTAGTAATTGTCCTAGGTTATGTAAAATTAGATTGATTATATGAAAAATGATCTAACTAAAATAAATATATTTTAATAAAAACATTTTATTTAAAACTTATGAGTTTTGTAAAAAATTGCATTTAGTTAAAAAACAAAAAAATTGAATTCAAATGTAATACATTTTTTAGAATTTTTCATTTTAATATTCATTTATTTAAAATAAAATATGATTAACATTTTTTATGAGTTTCCTTTGCAAGTACTATATAAAAATTAATGAAAAGGAATCCATATGGTTAGATATAAAAATAGACCTAATATTCAAAAATTCAGTATGATATGGCCAATATCGTGTCATATAGAATTTATTTTTAGAATATATATATAACTGAATTGATAATTATAATTTAAAAATACATTACTATTACTGCTTACTTTAAAAACACTTATTACTTAATACTTTAATGGATTTAGGAAAAAATAGTTCAAAGTTATTTAACTTATATTTAAATTGTGTGCTTTTTAAATCAGGGATATAGTAAAATACATAATGATACTTTTTGTGAGCTCATAGAAATTATATTAAATATGTTTATTTGATTAATTTGAATAGAAAATAAACAAATATTTAACATATTCTACTAATTTAAAATAGTTTATTATCTTTCATTTTTAAAAAATTAAATTTCTTAAATGTATTTTATCTATATTTATCATGTTATGAAAGAGTTCACATAAGGCAAGAATACATTTATTTAAATAATACAGTATTATAAAAAAAGTAATTGTACAAACACTTACTATAAAGCTATAACATTTAGAAATTAAAGCTAAACACAGACCATACTAATTATTTAACTCATAAAATAAATGTTAACATTTGTAAATAGTTGTAATTATGAAGAAAATTAAGCACATAAATTACATATAAAATAATCTGTTTTGAATAACATATATACAATTATAACACTGTATAAAAATATATAAGTTATATTAGAAAAAACTACATTGAATTTTCAAAATAATATTTTGAATAATATTACTTACACTTATAACAGACATTTTAAAAACATATCATTCATAATAATATTGTAAGCTGTGGTACAAAAAATTAACAAAGATATCTAAGTGTGATTTTAAATGGCATATAGATCATAATGATGTTTGTTTTAAAATGAAGAAAATAAAACACATAGAATAAACATACCCAAACAATAAAAAAGAAATCAAAAATCTAAAAAAAAAAGTAACTCAAACACCGAAAAAATCATTCATTCACACCAAGGCAAAGAGGGAAAATTAGAGTACAAAAAAGGAATAAATTGAAAACAATCTAAAAATACAAGAAAAAATAACTTTGAAAAAATGCAAAAACCTGGAAAAAAACCAAAGCAATAATTTTACAAAAAAATAAAAAAATATATCAATAACAAGAATGTTGACAAATAACTGTTAAAGTAAAAGGGCATACTCAACAATGCAATGAAAAAAAACCACAGTAAATATTTAAAATAGCGTGCTGTTAAAATTCAAGTAAAGAATGTAAACTTTTATTATAAAAAAGTTTTTTTGTATAATTCATATTTTATTTTTTATATTATTAATATTGTACAACTTAATTTCTTACGGTAATTATTAAATGTTTAGTAAATAAGGATAATAAAAAAGTGTCTAAAAATTACCCCAAGTATTGGGGTAATTCTTAGAAATTCGAGGACACTGAATTTCTGTATTATGTTAATAATAAGATCTTTATAAGGAGTAATAACCGTCAATTATCCGATTGTATGGTGTACTTCAAAAGGGAGTAGAGAATAAGTACTTAAATGCAAGAAAAAATTTGTGACATGCTTGATATCACTCTTTGTATGTTTTATAAAAAGCATAGAAAACATGTCAATAAAAGGAACATAGTTTAATTATTAATTGTAGATACAATAGAACAGTTTTGATAACAAAGCAACACTGTAAAGTAAATTAAGTAATATATAATATATATATATATAAAAGAAGAGTAACATCAATTAACTCCTTTAGTTAATTTCAAAAACAGCCATATGGAACTTCTTAAAGGTTCTATATTTTAATTTCATATTTGTATAAAATTTCTTACCTCGATTTGCTTTAGTTGAAGTTGATATACAGTTCAAATATTAAAACTATATATTTCAGTAATTATGTCGAATATATGTAAGCATAAAACGAGCTACAAACCAACGTTGCGCCGGTTACATACGACTGCATTTGGAGACTCACTTTTTGCGTGGATGGCAACCTACTACGGTGGGGTGAAGAGGTACTCCGTTAAACCCAATTATCTTGACCTGACTACCCCCCCCCCCTATTCTTAATGCTATTGACATAAAAACGTTTGAAATTGCATTGAAATTTTTATTCATAAATTAAAAATAGAACAATTTGCAATTTACATAATAGTAATATTCAGTAAATAAATTCAAAATATATTAATTCAATTATAAGTTTTGTGAATTTCGCCACGTTTCGAAATTTTACTTCTGGGACGCTACAAACCACACCTGATCAAGGTAATAAAATTTTTAGCTATTAACACCCATAAAATAATTAAAGCTTATAAATGAATGAGATACAAATAAAAAATTGAAAATTAATTGTCAATGCTACATGTTGCTAAAATATAAATTTACTATAAAATTGCATGGATAATAGTGAATTTATAAAGCTGAATTTTTCCACCTATTTAAATATATATCATTAGTAATTGAATAATACTATATTTAAAAAGAATAAAATGCTTTGAATATTTTTTAAAGTATTCAAAATTTGTCTTATCTTATAATGATCATAAATGTTAAATAAAACAAAGGCTACTAAAATCTACAAGATAAAAAACTAGATTTAGATACAAAACATTTACTTAAAAATTGAGACGCCTCTTAAAATTCCCTAAATATTTCTACTGTACTGCATTTTAACCATTTTCATTTTTTCACTGTGTTTCGTTTGTATACTATAAACCCGGGTATCAGTGCCTCATTTGCGTTAAATACAGTTTACATAAACAATCATTTTAAAAAATACGATATTTTAGCAGTTTAATTTTTTTTTTTTTTTTTTTATCTGCTTCGCGTGATAAAACTCTGCAACTTGACAAAACCCTTCGAATTAAAGATACATACCCAGTTTTTTATTCGAACACTTTAACAGACCCAGCACAAAAAATTTATCTTAATATAAAAAAGTAATCTGCATTAAACATTACGAAGTTAAGAAAATAAATCATACTAGGAAATATTACGTAAAAATATAGATTATCGGGAGGGGAGGAGGTTTTATTGAAATAATCACTTAACTGCAAATTTCATTTCGTTAATAAACTTATCCCAAGATTAGCTTTCACGAAACTATAAAAATTATTCGGTTGAATTACTTTATTTTAAAGGCCATTTGTCCGCTAGTAGTTCATAAGACTAAGGGATTACAGATAAAACTTGTTAGCTCTTTACATAATTTAACATAACACCAGACCTGCGTGTAAATAAATTTCGGTCTAACCCTTTATAGATTTAAAATACATAAAACGTTGACCGTACAAGTATTTATTCATGCTATTCGAAATACATAAGGGGTATATGTAATACAACTATACAATAAAAATAAAAACACTACCGTTATATAAGAGCTATGTCCTGTGACATATGACTGTATTCCGACAATAAGACATGAAAAAAAAACGACAATCATTAAAAAAATAGAATTTTTTTATGAACATAATACATTATGTCAATTTTACTTGCTTTTTTACTGGACCAAAAAAAGTAGTTATATGGTGTATTTGTTCTAGCATAAGTATCTTCTATTTTAAGATTCTGACAGAACTCGGCGCCCTTAGTTCTTACCCCCTGCCTGCTTTCGGAGTTTTCCCGCATACCGGCCTGAAATAGGTAGATATAAAACTCTTACATTTACTAAACTCGAAAAAAATAGAAATCTCCATTTATAACGTGACTTATACGAATATTTAAAAAGAAGTATCGTAAGCTTACCTTAAGAATTCCAGTTTGAAGTTGCTCAAAGTTCAAATTCCGATAGACTGGACCACAGACTAGATACCAGTGTTAGTCTATGACAAAGAAAAAAAATATCACGTTTACAGACGCTCAGAGAGCCAATTAGCTATTCAAACAAAAGAGTATGATGTCATCCATTTACAGCCAATCGCATTACAACCGGCGTTCAAGTGCTTATCAAAATTATAAACATCTGCCTAAATACACTGCAGTTTAAAATGAAAATATCCATGTTATAGCTAAAGAAAATTTTTCTTGCATTTTATTTCTTCAATATTTTGAGTATATTTTACAAACTACTACGTGTGTATAATATAAATGAATTATTTGTAACATACACATACGTAAATATTTAGTCGAAGTAAAACTCGTACATTTTCCTCAAAAGGGTAATTTGCATAAATGTCAGACTTTTATTAAAATTTAGAAATTGTTTTAATAACATGGTATTCATAACTACATAAAAACAACCATTTCTGTACAAAAATGCATCCTCAATATCGGAAATGAAAGTCATGTTTACCTTTAACAATTTACTTGATACTATAAAGTAGTTTAAAAACTTCGTCAATATACATTTCAATGTTAAATTCCAGTGTTAAAGTCTTCAATGAATTGTGGATAGTAATGCATGTTATTTATCATTGAGAATACTTAGGTTTCGTCTCATCATTGTTAGTTAAATATAGTCGGTGATTGTCTGCAATTTAATGTTTGGCGTTTAATCTGTGGTTAGCTCACAGTTTATATCTTGACAGAAGTGAAACGGCACCCAAGTGACGTTTAAAATGAGTTTTACTGCATCTATCGAAAATAAGTTCGAACTTCTGTTTTTGTTTGTTGCTGCATTTTTGAATTTTATAGTTTTTGTTATAATTTCGGCATTTAGATCTCCTGGTATGTGCATATAACTCGAGCAATATAAGATACTTTAGCTAATATAATACAAAAGGGGCCGCAGTAGCTCAGACGGAAAAGGAATCAATATCATAACCGGAGGGTTGCGATTTTCAGTTCGAGACAGCCAAAGATCTGTCGCGTTCATTAATGGCGGCTCGAGTATGTAAATTAAGTTCGTAGTCGCAATTTCCTCTAAGCTCCTAAACGATACTTCTGACAGTCCAAGCTTGGAGGGGGGGAGCTGGTCTCTGTTTCTAAATTACTAGAACCCATTTTTTGTCCTTGGTCTCTGTTTCTAAATTACAAGAACCCACTTTCTTTGTGTTGTCCCAGGGAGTAATATTGTCAGCCTATATGGTGTTCCCATAATAAAATTACTCTTCTGCTTGCTCTCTGTTTCTAACTTACGAGAACCCACTTTGTGTATAAGTGTTGCCCCAAAGAGTAATGTTCGTCGCCTGTATTGTGCTCCCACAATAAAATGGCCTACAAATGTTTGCGGCTTGGTAGTGGTGAATGCTATAAAAGCAAGTGCCACTGCATTGGAAATAATAATACAAAAGTGAAAAAAATTATGCAGAAATATAACAACAATAATAAAAAAAACAATAAAGAAAGTTTATTGCATATTAAAAATAAACAAATTATCAATCAACTACAATATACAAAATTCCATACAATAAAATATTCAACATTCTTTTAATAAATGAAATAACAGGCACTTTATAACCATTTAAACAATGAAAATATAACATTTTATATAAATAATTACACATTTATCTTAAGAATTAATCATTTATTATAGATATTCATATTTATATATTATACACTTAAATGATTTAGTTCCTAAAATGATGTCTATTCACAATGAACTCATATAAGACATATATGTGTATATGTATAGTATGTGTGTATGTGTTAGCTTATTTAGAAAAGTACTGTCAATTTTTAAAATACTATAATTATATTAATCAAATTTTAAAATAACAAAATTATATACATAAACAATTAAAAGAGGTTATTTTATACAGAAATACTACAAATATATTCATGATCATTTTTTATTCTGTTTTTCAGAGAGTTGTACTTCTTATTTTAAAATCAAACAATTACAAAACTCATTCAAAACAGCTTGAAACTGTACAAGTATAACACAAAAATGTCAAATAAAATCCATGCAATGTACAACTAAAATATATAATTGGCATGCATAGATCAGTAATCCTACTTGCAATATATTATAAAAAGACAATAAGCTTCAGTGAAGATGAGAGATTAATTATTTAAATGATTGCTGCATTTTCTTAAAAGAAAAATAACAAAAAAAAAATACATTGATGTGAAACAACAGGTCTTGGCACGTGTGTTCTGTACTTCGACTAGAAGAATTTAACCATAATAAATTTATAAATTCTTTTGGGGAAAAAAAACCTAAAAATTCTAAAACACACACAAAGTAGGTTTTTTTTTTCTGTATTCCTTAATCTTATATTTACCCATATTCATACAAACTAGTTCAAAATTAAGTACACAAAAATTATCAACACAAACTGAATATTAAATATACACTAAAACCTGTTTTTACTTGTTCTTTGTGTGTGTGTGTGTGTGCAGAATATAAAGAAATCCCATCAAATGCTTAATATGAATAAATAAAAAATGAAATTTGAAAAGAAAGCAATGATTGGCTCCACCAAATATTTTATTTATACATATTGCAATATCTAGTGACATCAACAGTAACATTTATGTGATCAGCAAACACACCTCTTAATCCTTCAAACAATATTTACTATCTTCTCTATTTAGACATAATTTTTTATGCAGTATATTTACATTTAATCACTGAAAAGCTGTAATCAATAAAAAATAAACTATTTGGAAAACTAATTTCTAGCTACATCATGAGGTTTAAATTTCTTCTTCTTCACAAGCACAACAGCCCCTTATAGGCCTTGGCTGCTTCAACCACATGCTCCTTGCAGTGTCTTTTATTTGCAATAACTCTTCTTTTACCCTTAATTTTCAACATTTTTCAATCATTTTAATGACATCTAACCATCCAGTTAGTAGTCTTACCTAAGTTCAAGATTCCCTCAGGGTTTTTGAATGTCAAGATCTTAGTGTGATTATCTTCCAAGCTTCTCCAAACATGGCCCACCCCTTTTAATCTATTAATATGGATGATTTGTTATTTGTGGTTTCCTATAAAGCCTCTACAGTTCAAAGTTATAGCTTGTGAACATCCTTCTCCTTGCATTGAACTAAAGATTGCTCTGAGGACTTTACTCTCAAACATGGTCCATTTTTCAATTACATAAAGTAAAACAGGTTGAATGAGTGCCATATATTCTTAATTTTGTTCTACAATCGATAAGATTAGATCTCAATCTTTTCTAATGCCCTATAACTATCTAATTAGATAAATCTAATTCACCAACACCTTTCTCCTTACACTGGACCAAAGATTGCTCTGAGGACTTTACTCTCAAACATGTTCAGTTACCATAGTGTGTTTTTGTCTATGGTCAATGTTTCACTTGCATAAAGTAAAAAAAAGTTGAATTAGTATCTTATATATTCTTAATTTTCCTTTGCCACTGATAAGATTAGATCTCAGTTGTCTTCTAGACCTAAAAAAGCATTTAATAGTCATTTTAATTTTGCTATTAGCCTATTTTTATCATTAATTATACAAGGTATTTAAATTCATCTCCTTTTTTAAAGGTGTAACTATTAATGCACACTGATGTTTTGGTTTACATATTTTCTCTGTGGGTCTTTGTTTATGGAGTGCAAATTATCAAATAAATTTTTTTTTTTCTTAATGGCAAAATAAAAAATTATAAGTACTTTTGAAGTTTCAAGATTCTTTTTTAAAGCAATTCATTTTATGTTGTCCCTATCCTCTGCACAAAAACAGGTTTGAATGTATATCTAGCTAGCTATCTCTCTATGTGTGTGTGTGTATACATACACTTTAAAATAAAAACATTTTTAAACAAGAGATGTAAAGTATAAAACATTTTTACACATAACAATTTTTTAATACAATAAAATTATAAAAAAACTTAATTAAAAATTTGGCCACATTATATACAAAAATTTCATAAACCCCATAATTCCTAAAAATATATTAAGCATATTTTTTTTGGGGGGAGGGGGGAAATAGTGACATGAAAATTGGAAATTTTTAATAAATTTAAGGCATCTTATATAGTTGTTACCTTACATGAGAAGATTTTAAAAAATTTTGTGCCCAAATATAGCAATAAATTGCAAAGGCAATATAAATAGATTAGCTTTATCTACAAATTTCCTTATATTGATAATGCAACTTGCTCAATGTTTCAAAACAGCTGTTTGTATTCAATATTTTTCAATTTGTGCCTTACTTACACATTGGCTTTGAAACTTATTGCAATACTTTGAATGTTGGGGAATAATAATGTTGATGTTGTTAGGGCATATTTCAATTGATTAAGAACAAGATGCAACAAAGCCTGAAATTTATAGGAAAAAACACATAGCAAGGCTGAGTGAGATACTCCCATAACAAAATTCTTTCATGAAAAATAAGCATGCTATACTTTCTATATACATTTTTTTACACATTTTTCTTTCTTACAGTTCTTTCACATGTTAAACTTGAGATATAAAAATATAAATTATTTCTATACAGAGATCTTAACAAAAATATATGCAAATGTTAAAATTTAAAACACGGCCACATATTTGATAAATTTTATAATGCTTACAAAAATACTTAGTCTTTTCATTACAAAAATATTGATATATATAAATTGTAATGGTATGTAAAGCACCTTGTAAAAATATCACTTTATGACACACAAAATAATATAAAAATGATTATGTTGTGCTTTTGATGATAACCACTTAACAATTTTGCTAGAACACCATTTGGATTCTGTAAAAGGCCTAGGCGGAAATTACACTGGGACCCCTATATTGGAATGATCCCCATACAAAATGTGAATAAAAGTATATAATTAACTAACATTTAATAGAAATGATATAATCTGCCAACCCCTAAAAGGAAAAAAATCCTTCAATAACTCATGCTTATCAATTATGTAATGGCCTTATACCCTACTAATATAATAAAACAAAGCAAAAATTATGAAATATTCAATTTTTTATATATTGTTAATTTTGTACGACATTCAAGAATTTGGAACACAAAAATACTGAAAAGATAATCAATGGAGAGTTATTTAATAATAAAAATGACATTACAAATGACATTAAACAAAGGAAAGCTATTTAATGACAATATAACTTATTTAAAATATTGAAAACTGTTTCTTTTGTTCTACATTTACTATTGAAGATTTTGCTTTCTATAACCTTATGGAGATGAGTGGTAGATGGGAAGGCCTATGGCTCAAAACAGTCCATATTCCTGTCCTATCCTTGTTGTGCCTGTGCACCTAGGCAGCATATATTTTGTACCATAGAAGAATAGAATAGAAGAAATAGAATAGAAGAAATTCAATTTTTTTAATCAAGACGATCATTCTTTTTTTATTTAAAACAGATTTTTATTTAATAGTAGTTTTAATATGAAATCCGGAGAAAAAATACATAACAAAGTTGCAGGTTATTTTTATTAATACATATTAAATAAATATTGTAAGAGTCGCGTCTGTCGGTCGTCAAGCGAACATTCGTCCATTTTAACAATTGAAAACGGCAGTATTGTACCAGTAATGGTCTTCTTGACGCACGGTCAATTGGAGGTGTCAAGCGTGCCATTTATCAACACCCCAACAGAGAAAAGGAATGGGGCTTTGGGTGACCGAGTCAGCCAGGTGCCAAAGGGCATTTCAACTACCCCAAGGAAAAGGGTCAAAGCAAAGGTTAACCTCCCCCAAACCCAAGGTTTCCTGCTTGGAAAAGAGAGAAGCGGAAGGACACGCCTGGCTGAACTTCCAAGAGAGCAGGTTAATCCAGAGTAATCTCCTATCTGGATAATAGGTTGCATCTGCAAACACTTTGTTTTTTTTTGTTGTTGTTGTTGTTGTAATAAATCAACCTTGTTAGGTTTTAATCATCTACGGCTGGTTATTTCATCTCCATGGCTGTTTCAAAGCAAGGGACCCATGTGAAGTCATATTCAAAATGACTAGGATGTGACGGACTAATAGGGACTAATAGGGAACAGAAACGCAACCACTCGGTTTATTACATATATACTTATGAATGTCTATGGATATTATATATATATATATATATATATACATATATATGCTTGAATTTTACAAAACAATATGCATTGCTGAGTTAAAATGGCACCAATGAATGTTCTAGTATTAAGAGATATTTTAGAGCATTATGAATCTATCCCATTATTTAAGATTTGAATGGAAGACATTCTCTACATATAAATCCAGGTAGACAACATTGCTGAATGGAAAAAAAATTTTTTTTTCACTAAATTAAATCTGAAAAGTATTAAGGGAATATAAAGTGGTGATAAATGCTTTTCAAATCAAGGTGGATTTAAGAAGCTTTTATCATCTTCTTTAATGGGGAGTGTCGCAAGATTTCTTTGGTTTCTTTTAAAACTCTCACAAATTTACCATATTCTTTCCATAACTGAAATGACAAGTTAAGAATACAATTATTAGTTAACTTTATACATCTTTTCATATTAGGTGCAAGCACTGGTCTTACACGAAAATTCATACACCCATTATATTGATACTCATTAGTAATGAGGTTATATAAGGTTCTGTTGCTCATTGCATCATAATCACCACAAAATCTTGGATCAATGAGTTGTAGGAATTCCTCTGAAATAACAGGAACAATAAAATCCACCTATAATAAGAAAATATTTTAACATCCCTTGTTGAAAACTGATAAGATAATATAAATTTTAAAACAAACAAATTAGACTTTAAATGTTCATTAATATAAATCTTTACTCTAAAAGAGAAAGGAAAACAAACAAAATCTTGGGAAATTACAAATAACAAATTGCTTTTTATTTAATAGTGAAGCAAAATTCAGAAAATATTGTAAGTTATAAAATTAGAATAAAGAAGAGTTTTATTGGTACATATATAATATTGTTTGACTTGTATATCACAAGTATTTAAATGATTTTGTTTTATAAACAGACATAAATTCAAAAAAAGTATAAACTAGCCTTTTAAAGAATTTACTGTTTTTTCATATGGTATAAATATATGTATATATATGTATATATATATATATATATATATATATATATATATATATATATAAGAATTCTTACAATGGGAACCAGTCAGAGGGAATTTTATATTTTCCGTAGATTAACATTGAGCAAGAAAAATTCAATGTAGCAGGTACAGCACCATCTCTATCAGAACTACAAAAAACTCACACAACAACAAAAATGGATTCCTCTGTACTCTGAAGTATGGAGAGACTGGGTGCATAAATAAACAAAGAAACAGAATGTGCATGCATATGTGACAATTAAATGTATTTTGATTGCACTTCAAACATGCTCTTTCAGTTATTTAAAGCAAGGTAAGATGGGAAGAAAAAATGGGAAGATAGCTGAAATTCTTCAGCAGATCAGTAAAATGTACACAGGAAACATTGAGACAAGAAATGCTAAGAAAGTTGTAACAAAATGTTACATCAGTAAATGCCCCACTACTATCAGTGGACTACTGACAGGGAGGTTAAGCATGTCATTCTAGCTTGCTCAACTCTGGCTGGACTAGTCAGGTTTGCCACTCCAACCCCCTGAATGAGGGAGGGAGGGTTTGGTTTGGTTTGGTTTGAAGTGCTACGGTCTACTTTTTGTAACACAAGGGCTAATGAGGGCTATTGACAGCTTAAAACCGATTCCGAATGGCTACGAACATCTATGCCACAGTGGGATTCGAACCCACAAACTTTGAAGGTCGGCACCCTAACCAATTGGCCATCGTTCAGCAGGGAGGGAGGGAGATCGCTTGAGTGTTTGTTCCCTCAGCACAATTAGCAGCAGATCACAGGAAAAGAAAGATATGAAAAAGGAACTAACATAAGCAGAGGCAAATTTTAGTTTTCTTTTTAAGCGAGCAACATCTTCCCTGACTCCAGGAAAATAGCCTTGCAGAAATAATCAAGAATTAACATTACATGCATAGCCAAATTGGCAAAATATTACAAAATAGATCTGTAATAATGTATTAGTTTTAAGTTGTATTTTAAAGTAAACTGTAAGCAACAGTAACTCCTATCTCATTCATATCTTTTTGTATCCATTTTACTTAAGTTTCTCAATAAATCTAGTTCACAGCTTTGCATGTGCTGTTTTGTGTGATAAGTTTATTCTTTTCTTAATCTTTCTCCCAATATGGCATGATAAATGTGTTAGAGCATTTAAAGATGCCCACATGAATGTGCATGATGTAGAATGAAATGAGCAATTTTCTGTCATTAATAAAGACTTGGTGCAGATAAATGATCTAAACATTTGAAAGACAGACTCTACAATTCCCTCTTTATTAAATAAGCTTTGAGTTTTTTGAATGAGTCTTTTATAAAATTGGAACACAACATTAAAATTATCATAAGTTAGGGTTGGCATGTTTTTGCCAAAGTTGGAAAAAAACGGTAAAAACTGTCCTGGCAAAAATACATTTTTCCCAAATGGCAAAAATGGATATGTTTTATTTACGGGGATGTAACTATTTTAACTTTTACTAATTTTAACTCTAATCTAAAGATACATATGTTTTTTTAACATAGAATATTCAATGTGTAACAATATGTATTCAATGTCAAACAGTAAATGTGCAAAGTTGTTTTTAATGTAATTATTAGCTTATTTCCCCTACAAACTGTAGGTTTAAACGTTTTTAGTACTTATACTATATGTATGTATGTGTATGTATATATATATATATATATATATATATATATATATATATATATATATATCTTATATATGTATATATACACATTACAATTAAGACATTACTATAATAATTGATAAATAAAGAAAACATTTTTTATCCCATGTCTCCATCATATAAAATTTATTTACAAAAATAGTATATTGTATTTTCATTGGTAACATCAACAAAAATTATTTTAAATTGTTTAAATTGTCAAATTAATACTAATGAAATACCTAATTAATATTCTGATTTAAGTCTCAATTGTATTATGTACAAAATCATTTATTATTTCGATATTTATTAATTATTAATTATTTTGCACATTTTTAAAACCCAGTCAATTTTTTTGGATTTTGCCATTTTTGCCGGTTTTTACCAGGTTTTTTCCAGTTTTTGCCACCGTCCTGGCAAAAATACCATTTTGCCAGCAAAATGACTAACCCTATCATAAGTTTGTTTCATGCTAGAAACCAAACATTAAGCCAGTATATAACCTAGCAGCAGATTTCTATGAGGATGGAAATCAAAAACTAGTTCTATGATTAAACAAGTGCTATGACATTGGAGAAAATTATGTTAAAAAGTAGATTAAAAGTATGTGTTTTAAAGTGAAAATAAAACAGATAAAAAAGTGTGTATATTTTTAATTTCAAAATGGTACTTAAAAACACACCTTGTATAAACAACTTAATATTAAAAAAAAATGCAGCTGGCATCCCTCAAATGTGCATGATAAACATTGTTAAAGAAACATAACCAAAATTGAAAATATCAAGACAAATTACAAACACAGGCTTGCAACTGCTGAGGTACTTTCAAAAAGGTGAGAAAAGTGACAAATAATACAGAATAAGTGACTAAACATTGAAAAAAAAAAAGCGATTTTTTTTCTCCTCTTGATTACAGATGCTATTATTAAGATTTTTCTATTTATTTTAACTCTAAATCAAATGATTCATGCAAGACATGATTTTAGCGTCAAATACAAAAAAGGTTAAAAATTTTGTTTAACACAACTCAACATTGCTTTTTATTCAAGAAAATCTATAAATTAGATTTGAATACATACAATACATTAATTTTATAATCACAATTTTCTGCATATATTAATGATGTTTTGAAATATGTACATAGCTAGATTAGAGTATCTAAACAAAAATTGTGAAGAAAAAGAGAAATGTGTGCTTTGACGTAAATTACTTTAATGTATTAAATGTACATTTCAGTACAAATGTAGATTTCAGGAACTTCTTTATGACTTTTTAAAATCACTAAATTCTGGAAACCATATGACTAATTACATTTTAATAAAAGATATAAGATTAGAGCATTATATTTTTGGTCTTTTATTAAACTATTTTGTTATTAATTCAGATTTTCTTTTTTCAACAACAGACTTTTGCTGTGATAAATCATGAAAAAAGTGACTGAAAGTGACTGTTTACTTAAAAAAGTGACTAAAAGTGATGAATTATAAAAAAAGTGACTAAAGATGAGAAAAGTGACGGAATTGCAAGCCTGCAAACAACATAAGCAAAATAAATAAAAATAAACATACTTCTTGGAATATTTTACTTAAAGCTCCAACAGGATCCATCCTGATTAATATTTCCATATCAAATAAGGTTGTAGCAGCAAATCCTTCCCCTTTTAACTTAGCAGATAATTGTTTTGCTACATCAACATCCTGTTCTGTATGTTGTATAAGTACAGATATATGTTCTTCTACTGGTGCAGATGGAATTATAATCTCTGGTGGCAAACTTTCATTCAGTGAGAGTTTGCCTAGATTTGATTTTAATTTAGAAGTAATATTACTATGAGCAGAATTTTTTTGTAAACTATTGAACTTTATGTCTGCATTTTTTTCTATGAACACTGAATCTAATTTAGCAGTTAGGATATTTTCAGACTGCTCAGTATAAGAACTAAACATAGAAGAAACTGTTTCACACTCCAACTCTATTGTTTCTGATGATAAATTAGAATTCCTACTTAGGAATGGTGGCTGCATTGGTTCATTCATAAATTCTTTTACTGCAGTATTTGGAACATTTTCCAAGAGTCCTATAAAAAATTAAAGTTTTATTAGAAACTTCTAGTGATGGAAACTAATGACTAATGACTTGAGACTAATGGATATTTAGTTTTAGAACTTAATTTGACAATATCATAATAAGTTTGAATTAAAATACACTTTCATAGTACTGACATAAACCAGTATTTCTCAAAGGCTTTTAGTTTTCATCACCTTTGATGAATATGGGTGTCCATGCATTTTTCTATGGCAACCTCAATCAAACTCAAACTCCAACAAGTACTTTTTGTAAAATCATCAGTTGTAATGTATTCACACATTTTCTAAATAATTTTGAAACTGTATAATCCAGCCAAAACCTGTTATGAATTTGTGACGTTGCTCACGTCCCATTATCATTTATTTGACCTACAAGTAAGTCTTAAGACACTACAGCTCGTGACCACCTTGGGAGTTCAAAGGATTAGATAGGGTTAATCTTGTAAATACTGTATGACTATCCTGTTTAAACTGTGCACGTGCAAAATGAATGCTTCCCCTGGAAAGTTCCCTGATCGTGTGATGGTTGATAACCACCTACAAGATCCCTGTTATCGATTTATCACGAGGTTGGGTTCTTCTAGAACTCCTTCCTTGGTCTAACAAAGAGGAATATATATATATATATATATATATATATATATATATATCACAGAGAGAGAGAAAAAAGAGAGGCATTCCTAGGATGTCAAAAATGGGAGCATTCGAAGGTAAGACTATGTCCTTATTTGTTAATTTGAGCTTTCATATTTGTTCGTAATGGACCTAAGGCCATTACGAACAGTACGATAAGGTATTATTATTTCATGTGTACTTAACCCTATTTGTTGATATTTGTGCGTAATGGCCCTAAGGCATTAGTATTATTATTATTCTTGTGTACTTAACCCTATTGTTTAATAAATCTTGTTATTCACTTTGCCATGAGCTACCAAAGAGTCTGTTTAATTTAATATAGGGCAGCGTGATATTTGAAAGGATTAAAGATATAGCTAAACTATTAAGAAAAATGTTATATCTAACAAAAATCTATAATTCATTAATTGCTTTACATTCAATAGCAATGAAATACATATAAAAGAACTTTAATGAAATAAATTGATTAAATTTTAGTCGATTAAATTTTAATAATTACTAGTCCATCAAATTTTAATAATTAAATTTTAGTAAATTTAGTAAGCTTTTTTGACTATTTGCCTGTTAAATTTAAGCAAGAATTAAATTGGCTAAAAATAAAGGCAAATGAAAATATAATACTGTTACTCACTGTTTTGACACAGAAAAAATTGTAATTGTGATGCAATGCCAAGAAATTCTATGAAATTCTTTATCCAATAAGACAAAAAGTACTAATATTTTTTCCATTGTTTGTACAAATAGAAACTTATTCATTTCACACATTTTATTATGCAATTTACAAAATACTATTTTCCTGACTGAAGGAGGGTTTCAAAACAAAAATTCAATGATGACTGAAAAAATTTGTTACACCTGATTTTTATGATTTCAGAGATTTTATAAATTAGCATAGAATGACAAATCATATAAAAATGATGGTACTAAAGATATCTATAATTTTCTTCCATTATTTTCATGGATAGAAACTTACTTCATTTATTTCATTATGTAATTATCAAAAAACTATTTTCACTGAAAAGATTAGCTGATAACTGAAAAAGTTTGTTACATCAAATTTTTAAGATTTGATAAACTAGCATAGCATAACAAATCATATGACCAAAATTTTTGCACATATGTCAGGTTTTGTCTGTAAATATATATATATATATATATATATATATATATATATATATATATGTGTGTGTGTGTGTGTGTGTGTGTGTGTGTGTGTGTGTGTATACATGTATACATGTGCACATATATATATATATGTATATATGTGTGCATATATATATATATGCATATATATATGTGCATATATGTGTATGTATATATGTATATGTGTATATATATTGTTATATATATATGTATGTATATAAAAGATAAGAATTGTATATTCTAATCTTGAATTAAATTGGGATCAAATGGATGAGATCATCTCATCAATAACATACTGTGATTTAACAAGAAAAAATTTTCAAACATACTAGGTTTTGAAATAAAAACAAGAAGACAATGATTCGTGAGTCAAATTGTTGTTAATTATTTGTGAAAGCTTACTAAAAATCCAACCTTTGGGAAATTACCCTTTATATCTGAAATTTAGGCTCTGCGTAATCAATGGTTATAAAGATTGGACTTAGTAGACAGTACACACATTATAAATGCTTATGAACCATCATTTCTGCATCAGACAAGCAGATAATGATGAATCCTTCACCAATTGTTAATATCATTGAAAATTTAAGTATTGATATCATTTCAATAAATTTCAAGAACATTGTGATACAATTTCAAGTTATATATCAATTAAAAATGGACTGAAATTAACGTAATTAATGAATAACTGGTAACTTACTTCTAATATATGGTTCTAAAAATGCTAAAATATCATATCGCTTTGTATTTAAAAAGGCCTTAATGATATCACCAACATTTCCATTAATACGTTGTAGAGCACTTTTCATAGTAATATACATTGGAAGCTCAGTAGCCACTTCAGCACTTAGCTGTATTGTCTATGAAAATTAAACATACAATAATTAATACTACAATTAACAGGATATCAAAATAAAAAATATAACCTCCATCAAATTTCATAAAATTATTTAAAGAAAATTCAAGGAAATTTATTTTTAAAGCAAATTAAGTGAAAATGTACAATTACTCTAACCAATCAAATGCTAACTGTAAATTTTTAGCAATGAAATTTAAATGACTTTTACTTGAAGCTAATTTTACAGCTTGACTGAACATGTGGGTACCCCCTACCAAATAGGCGATAAAGCGCCAAGTGTAGCAACCCATACTATTTACTACTCTCTTCACTGAGTCGTTTTTTAATTTTTGTTAATTCCAGAGCAGGCTCTCTTTATGCAACATATAAAATTAACAACCATTTAATAACATTTTTTAATTTTTGGTAATTCCAGAGCAGGCTCTCTTTATGCAACATATGAAATTAACATCCATTTAATAACATTTGAAATGCAACCATTTAATAACATATGAAATGCAACTAATTCTCATTGGGTTATAAAATTGTGAAATTAAATTCATTGGTTGGGTGGTCAGCAGTGATTTCACCGAAAATTCAAACCTGTAAAACTCGTATTCTATCATTTCCATCAGGATATTATTTCTTTCTGGTTTATGGTACCATTCTCCAGTAGTTTATTATGTCTAATTATTTTTATGATTTGGATGGATTAATTATATATAAAACTGAATTACTATTTTGTAATGGGTTTCTGGCTAGTTAAGTGTGTACTTATAATTTTTTTAAAGTGCTTTCTCATGTTTCATAAACTGAAATTTCGGTCTGAGCCATTGATGTCTAAAACTATAATATATTAATTGTACCTACATTTCCGGGAGGATGAATGGTTGATAAAATTTAAATACTATAAATCAAAAATTTAAAATTGTAAAAAGCACTTGCATTTAATATACTTAATTATTTATCTGAATTTATTTTATCTATTGAGTAATTGATTTATCTGGAAATTAAAATTATAATTTTATAATGATGAAAAGGTATGTATTTTTGTAAATTTTTCTTTTAAAGTGATACTTTATGTTCTTTCTATAACTCTCTTGCATGAATCGGTTTGTTTGGTGTTTTATTTTTATGACCGGGGACAGAATTCAGATATTGTTTTCTATAGCTAATGTGTTTTAGTTTATTTTGCTTATTGATACAATACAAAATATTACGAAATTGAAAATAAAGTTAAAATATTAAATGTTACAACACTCACGGGGGGTCAAGGGGGGACTTGGTTAAAAAATGTTCAATACTATACATTCCAAATGAATCTTCAAATGTAAAAAGTTCTAATCTTTTAATGTTCTTTAAAAATTTGAGCTATATCTGTGAGATAGTTTTTCATTATTTATTTATTATTGGTTTTATATCATATAAAATAAAATTTTTAATTGTTTTGTTTCTAAAAATCAGGAATTGTTTTAAGAATCTCCAAAAAAAGAAAAAGGTATTTTAATGTTTTAAAATTAACTTCCTTAATTACATTAAATACTCACAAACAACATATGAATAAACAATATTTATAAGAATTCAAGTATAACTTAACTCTTAATTTCCCCCTTTTGTTAGCATTAATTTGTTATTATTATATTTTTCATTTTACATAGCTTAGTATAAGTATAGTTACATTATTTCCATCAAAAATCTGCTCCCGCTCGTAACACAGCCTTTGGGTTACTTCACGTGAAAGGGTTGGCACAGTTGGCACCATTTAAAAATTGCCAAAAATGGGAAGGGGCACCCGGCTCTTCAGTAGTACCAATTTTACATACAAAAGTAATTAAAAATTAAATTTTAAAACTTACGTCCAAATGTAAGTTATCAGTTACTCCCATTTCAGATGCATATTCTTGCCACTCAGATTTAAAATAAACTTTAGAATGGAGCTGCACAGCAACAGCTCTTAACACACTATCTCTGAGAGAAGATACTGGAAATGTCTTTAAGCGCTCAAGATGAATTTCATAAAATTGTATCATAATTCTGGTATCTAAAAATATATATTGTATACTAAATTAATAACACTTCATAAATAAATTACTTGCAATAAAAAATGCTTAATTAGCTATATTACTTAAAAAAGCAAAATGCTCAATATGATTAGTTAAGGCTCATTAATTCATGGTAAAATGCAACTCCAAAACATAATTACAGTAGATTTTCAACTGCCTAGATCAGGGATGGCTACACTATGGCCTGCAGGCCAACTCTGGCTTACCGGTTTTATCCGGCCCACAGATAGAATTTTAAGTTGCCGGTCCAAGGCAAATTAAAAGAAAAGTACATTTATACATTATATATCCATCTCCTTTTCTACTTTGCTTTATTATCTCATGCCCAGAAGATCAGCTGTATATTTGCTTCTTATATGTGAACAAGTGTTTTCAACTTTGAACCTTAGAAAGAATAATTTCAGAAGTAGACTGACAGATGAGCATTTAGAATCGTTCCTTAAAATCAGAACATCTCACTTCAAACCTCAGTATAAGGAACTTTTAAAAATGAAATCGAAATTTCATTCATCTCCTTAACATATTTAAACCGTTATACTGAGGTGCATTAGCTCAGTTGGCAAAGGCAATGATCTCGTAACTAAAAGGTTGCTAAAGGTGCCTGGAGCACATAAAATAGGTTTGTGGTCACAATGTCCTCCATGTTCTCTATTACTACCTCCGGGGGTGGCAGTCCAAGTTTATGGGTCTTCTGCTTGGTCCCTACTTCAAAATTAAGCGGACCCACTCAAGCATAAGTCATACTTTCACCCTTGTGGTGCTCATTGAAATGAAAGGCACACCACTTGGCCTTAAATTGAGTAGTCTCCAGCTCATATCGGGCTTGGTTTGATCAAGTGACATAAGATAACAACGACAAACCGTTGTACTTGTATATTGTTTTTAAAATTTTAAAAAAATTTATCTTGGCTCACCAAATTTATTTTCTTTTGATTTTTGGTCCGCGACCGAAAAAGTTTGCCCCTCCCTGGTCTAGATCAATTGTTCCTTAATTTATGCCCATAGACCACTTCATTTAGCAAACATTTGAACATGAACCTAGTGAAATAACTCTGCATAACTATATATATTAAAATTATCAATTTAACTTTGTTTTCTTGAATGGTGATTCATGACATATAAATAAAATATAAACATGGCATGTTGATATTCATTTAAGCTAAAATTTTATTTTAAAATACAAATCTGAAACTAAGGAACTCTTACATGTATTTTACATCCCATAAAATAATTAAATATTTGATTTGACACCTATTCTTTTATAGGGCCCTATTAAATTATTCATTGATTTAGATAATTTATTTTTAGTACATATCTACATTAATACAGGACATTATTTTACATCCCATAAAATAATTAAATATTTGATTTGACGCCTAATCTTTTATAGGGCCCTATTAAATTATTCATTTATTTCGATAAGTTATTTTTAGTACATATCTATATTAATACAGGACAAAAAAATGACTAACACTTTAGGATTTTATTTTAAATATCATAATAATGAAAATAGATCATTATTACTTTACTTTATATTAAACCTATCCAGACCCTCTGATATTGACCAAGTAAACAAATTTATTTTAATTTGTTATGAAGCTCCTCAAAGGTTCCTATGAACTTCCAGGGGTTTATAGGAACTACTTTGGAAAATACTTGTCTAGTTGTAGATTAAACAGGAAACGGATTATCAAAATTTTCACTGAAAACTTCAAAATGAAAAAATTCCTACTTCTTAATTTCATAATTGAAAGCAGAATAGTTATTTGCTTGCATTTAAGGTTGACAACAATAGATATTATTTTGATATTGATTTTGTTTGATCATCACCTTTAAAGAAAAGACAAAATATTACTGGAAAGTTATGAGAAATTCCTTAATTTTAAAGAGAATGTAAAACAATGTATAGTTTTGAATATTTTACAAAAGAATAAATGAATGTGACAATATCAATGAGGAAGCAGTGCATATTTGGTTTAATAAAAACAATAATTTGTCTCAATATAAAATGTTGAACGATAAAATTGCGGAAAAGTTTACCATGAATGTGTAAAATGAACTAAACCCTGCAAAATAATAAAGAAATCCTCAAACTAAAACAAATTGTAAATCACACTTCTATGCTAAGATATCAAAGTAGCTTAGAATGCTAAGAAACAATGACTATACAGAAAAATTAATATAGAGAAATTTATGTAGCACTTACTATTTGCAGAAAGGCTGAAAAAGATGAAATAGATAAATTTGCTGTCTTATTTCAATTAGTAATAATATTAACTTAGAGTTTACTTTTAATTTTGTATATATAACAACAAGGTCATTCCATGATATGATACAGAGAGGCAGCTGCATCTCATGGGACAACAAAGGGAGACTATAAGCAGCAAAATCAAAGTAATTAAGGGGTGAAATGTGAGGACTTGCATTATACTGATAAAAACTACCACACAATCCTACATAAGGGTTTAACTAGAATTGCTGTTATAAAAATTTTCATTACCCATCAATCTGATAAAAAAAAGTACAGTATTTAACATATCACACAGATAAAAAATAAGGAAATGACTTTTCAAAATTTTACTACATTATGGCTTATATAATTTACATTATATTTGAAAAAAATACTCTTATAAGTTTTCATTTTGTTTATAATTATTTTTATACAATTTTAATAAGTACAAATAAAGAAATAATAATAACCATTAGAAATGTCCTCAACAACTAGATCCATCACTTCTGTTGTCTAGAAAGATATTTTTCAACCTGAAAATATAATAATAAAATAGTCAGTTTAAATTTTTGCAAGGAACTAATAATTTTTCTCAAGTTCAAAAAAAATGTTACTTTAGTTTTAATTAAAAAGTTTTGTATTTTAAGTTTTAATAAATTTTGAGAAATTTCCAGCCTTTTTTTTTTTTTTTTTTTTTGAGCATTTTTTGGAAATTTATGGAATTTTGTACTTGACATATTCTTGTATTATAAATTTAAAACTGCAGTTTTAAATATATATACGTTATACTCATTACATCTGGCAATAAAATCTCACTACAACAAAATCTACTATTTCAAAAAACTTAGTTTACATAAAATAAGTTTTTAAGGTAATGACACTTTGATCGATATTGCCCAAACCACCATCAACTATCAAATTACTGTCTCTCTTTAAGATTATTATATACCATTTAAAATATAGTAGATATTTGTATGTAAAGCTAATACAAATCGGAAAAACTTTTAAAAAATTAAAATAGAAAATATTTAACTCCAAAATATATACATTAGGTATATAAGTTTTACTACATATCAATCTAAAGGTTAAAAATAAAACATGGTATTAAAATATAATTATCAATTTACATTTAATAATAGTTTTTGTAATATCAGTAATTTGGCTATAAACAGTTCAAGCATTTTTTAAAATACCAGTCTAATGCTTAACATTCCATGACTTTTAGCCTCAGTTAGCAAACTCTAATAATTAAATCAAGCCCCTTAAGCAAGGCAATGCCTTAACTAGTAGTATTTTTCAAATGATTGTAAATATAACATACACATTTTAATCAGACACTATCAAAATATAATTTATAAGGATGATTGGTTTGGTTTGGAGCTCTACGGGTCTACTGTTTAGCACATTGAGGCTACTGAGACTAGGACCTACTGCTTAAAGCCAGTATGGCATGGATGTTTGTAGCCATTCAGAATTGGCTTTAAGCAGTAGTTCCCAGTCTCATTAGCCCTCATGTGCAAAACAGTAGACTGTAGCTCTCACAACCAAACCAATTTATAAGAATAAAACAGATATCCAGTAACTATGCAGTATCTGTCCTATCCAGCTGATTTTTAAATATCTGGAACCCCATCCAGATAATTGAAGAAAAATGTTAGATACCTGGAAAAAAAATTGAAAACAAACTGTCTTTTGACAATCAACATTAATTATAAAACTAATGAACAGTTTAATGAAAAACCAGATTCCCCTTTCATATCACAAAAACTAGAGAAACAGTTTGCAAAGACAGTAATCTGAAAATCAGAGGCCAAACGATGGTTGATTGGTTAGGGTGATAGCCTTTGGTACTAGAGTTCATGGGTTCGAATCCCACAGTGACATAGATGTTCGTAGCCGTTTGGATTCGGCTTTAAGCTGTAGGTCCTGGTCTCATTAGCCCTTGTGTTACAAAAAGTAGACTGCAACACTCCAAACCAAAACCAAAATCAGAGGGTTGTGGGTTCGGTGCTTGAGCTAGCCAAAGATCAGAAATGCTCATTAATGGCAGTTGAAGCACATAAAATAAGTCCTCCAAGTTCCCAAACAATACCTCTGGAGGTAGCAGACAAATGTGGGGGTCATCTGCATGGTCCCTGCTTCTAAGCTACAAAGACCTACTACTTTGTATGCTTGTGTAATTTTAAGGAGTAATGTCGGCCACCTATATGGTACTCCTATAATAAAGGCCAACAAAATTTCCAGTGTTCTTCAGACGAATGCTTAACAGATAAGTGACCCTGTATTATTAAAAATAAATTCACCGAAGCTGTTTCTCTTTCTTGAACTCCTGGAAGGTATCAACAGAAAAGAGGATTGAAAGTTCTCAGGAACTCAATATGAGACAGTCAGAAATGTTTGAAGGCTAAAAATATCCCTGCAAATTTTTATAGCCCTTATACGGAAGCAAAAGAAGTATTAGTGAGTAACACCAGGAACTTGGGAGGGGGGATTTAATCACTTCAATATTAATAACAAAATTTTTAAAATCTTTTAGAGACATAAACATACATTATACATACTTAAAAAGGTTAAGTTTTACTCTCAAAAAATTAAATAAAAGCATATTTTCTTAATCTACCTGAATTGATTCTTTTATTAACTAACATAACAAGTATACTTTGTTGAGCAGGCGCCAGTACTTTCATTTATGTTCAATGAATACAGTATCTCTCATAGTTTTAGATACAAGGTCTCATCCATTACTTTCATTAAGAGCATTTCACCCCTCAGTCATAAATTACTCTTGCCCTTTACAGTACCTTCCAACAATAAGCTATTAAAGCAACTTATAAAGTTCCAACTTGTTATTTTAACCCTTTCATGGGCTGTGGGAAGATTACTTCTCACCTACACGATCTTACAAAATACACCTGTGGGAAGTGCAAAACCCATTATAATATATTGGTCTTGATATTGAAACGACGGGAAGACCGATTCCCGCTTCGTTTTTGTGCTGTCATCAATTATTCGATTGATTGAATAAAATTAGCAGCTCTGTTTTGAAAGTTTGGAAACATGGAGTGAGAAATAAAAGGCCCATGAAAGGGTTAAATTTTGGAACCTTGTAGACTGCATCACAAAAATTGATCGGATTTTTTTTTTTTTTTTTTTTTTTTTTAAGTCATAGCAAATTTGCCATATTCTTTTATTTGTTTTTAAGTAAATAGAAAGGAGTAAGGGTAAGTGATTCAAAATTTTAGTTCTCAGGATATTTGAAGATGGTTTGTAAAAAATTCCAAGAACTTTGAAGCAGGGTTAGTATGATTTAAATCAGTTGATTTTTTTGAAAAAAAATCATTGATTTAAATCATTTTTTTTTTCACTTCTTTTAAAACCTATATTCCAAAGACAGGAGAATTGGGAATCAGTCAGCACAGTAATACCAATAAGTAAATAAGTGTAAATAGATAGCATGTGCTTTCCAAGAATTTAGGGGTGTTGTTATCAGAAAGTATGTAGTAGGGGTAGTACAATGACTAATTATGACTGGTGGAAATCATTTTATGTAATGGGAGGTAAAGAGAGTATTACAAAACTTGATATCCAGTTTGTCTACCAAATAAGAACAGCCGTGGCTTCATCTGCTGGAATAGAAAGACAGTTTTCTTCTTTTGGTATTGTTCATTCTAGCCTTTGTAACAAATTAGGAGTGGATAGCATCAAAGCTAGTGTTTTTATTGAAAGAATTAAATCCATAATGTGGTGTTTAAAAAATATTGAAACAATTGTGATTTGTATAATAAATAGTTTGCATTAAAAGAATATTTAATTTGTTCTTTTAATTCACATCTTATTTAGTTTGCACTATCCAACTACAAAATAATGGAATGTATTTAGATTAAAATTTATATATTTAAGTTTAGGTAATCAGTGTGCAGAATATAATAGATAGATAAGATGTTACATCTTATAACAAACTATTCTATGTATATTGCAAGAAACATAAAAACAACAATTAAAATTAGTATTCAGAAAAAAATAAATAATCTGATTTTTTGATTTAAAAAAAAAAATGATTTTTTTCCAACCCTGCTTTGAAGTTTTTTCAAAGCACAAACACTCCTGGAGGAGATATTTCTTCTCAACCAGATTTGTATACAGAAAAGTAGATTGTATCCCTTTTTAAACCAAACTAAGCCTATCCACCAAACCCTCCCTGTCCAGGCCTGCATAACTACAATGACAAGGATTTATTAAAGAGGTCCTCAACTTTCAATGCCTAATTTAAATTTCCGATAATTTAGAAACCAAAAATGCTAAAAAAGAAAAAAAATTCTCCCTTTGGATATGATCATTGACACTGTAATTTTCAGGGATTCTCTTCTGACAACTATCTTTATCTTTTTCAAATACCTAACACAAATCAGAGGAGAGGGGTAGAAGAGTTGAAGTAACTTTTTGAGGACAATTTGACTGCTGTGATCCACACATGCCTCTCCACTCCTTCACTCAATTTTAGGATTTTGAAACTACAGTCAAACTCATTTATGACGAGCTCTGATTTAATGAGAACTTGGATTTACCGAGGGAAGAAAGAATATTTGGTTGGATCAATGTTAAGTCTATGAAAAAGAAGTCACTTTTAACGAGAAAGACCTGGTTTTAGTGAGCAATATTTTTCTGTCTTGTAATCTTTTTTCTCATCTTTCTAGTCTTCTGTCTTATCTTTTTTTTTTCTCTGCAGTTTACTACTTTTGTAGGAAAAATTCCTCCAGCATTCCTCTATTTTTCTTTCCTATAAGACTGTAGCGCAATTAGAAATTTTTCATGGGTTAGGGGGAGTTAATTGTCATTAAATTAAGAAAAGAATTTAATTAATGTAATTAAAATAAGCCTCCCCCTTCTGGTTGCACGCCTGCCTTAATGACCTGTTAATTACGAGCACTCAAATTTAACGAGTAAATGTTACAGTCCCTTTTGTGCTCGTTATAAACGAGTTCGACTGTTTAAATCTTCAATAAGGAGAGAAATCTTTTCTGACCAAATATCATCTCTGTTAATGATCAAAATTAGAGATAAGAAAATATTTAACTTAAATAATAATTTCTTTAAAGTACAATTTTTTAACCTTTTTTTTAAAACTAGGACTTAGAGTTTTAATTCAATTTTATTAAACTTTTGTAGCATAAATTGTGATAATTGTTATCTTAAATGTGTACATTAATAATATAATCATCCAAAGAACAGTCAACAAATTCTCAATGCAACAATGCAGAAAGATTTCAATACAAACAATCCTATAAAAACATTAACTACTAACAAATATGTACACAACAGTATTATTTGAAAAGTCTATATTATTTGAAATTATAGTATTGTTAAAAATCAATTTTTTATCCCAAAAATTTTGGTTTATAAACTGATTTTAAATTTAAATTCATCTAAATTTATTCATTTATTGAAACCAAATAGAAAAACATTACTGCAGCTAATTGACATAACTGCTCAGCTTTGAAATTGAAGTATTAAAAACAATATAATTTACCTCTACTAGGAGGTTATCACCTAAATTTGAGATTTGGGAGTGGATATCATGAAAAAAGTTGTTTTATATAATGATCTTAGTGATTATCATACATAACTTTTAAGTGAAATAACATTTTACTGATAAATTTGTGATGTGTTTCATAAATAAAAGTAAACACTGTTATAATTGGAAAATAAATTATCAATTTGACCATCAATAGTTCTTGATAAGATTTTTAAAACTTTGCGTAGCTTTAATGAAAGGTTGTGAATTAAATAATATAAAACTGAGAATAATGTTACATACCCTATGCAACAGTTAGTTAAAAAACAAATCTGTACAAAGGATAATAATTTAAGAGCAAAAACATTAGGCGTAGTCAAACAAAATATTGCACAATCGAAACAGCACAATGCTGTTTTTCATTTCACTTGCCCTGACGTCACCTAATGCTGCCAATTTCCTATACAAACAGGAAGGTTTTTTAACAATCTTATTGCAATTCGAGAACGGGTTAATCTAGTAAGTAGAGAAATGTAAAATAATAGCATAAGAAAATCACGAGTATTAAATCACCAGCTACATCTGCGATTAATTCACAGAAGTTATTTCTTATCACATGCTCTCGTGCACAGAAAGAAGTGCGGAATAAAAACTCGTAACTTGATGATGGAATGTATTAAACCTTAAACCTCATCTGTGTTCTAAGCAAGTAATGCTGGTGGATCTGGAGCCATCTTCCTTGATATTCATAAGAGCTCTTTAGAGTGTAGCGTATAATAATACAGACTCATTAAGTACAAATTTTCACTTCCATGATACAATATCTTCTCAATAGATCCTTCAGTTTCTGCCACACACAACACTAATCCGCACAGAGGTTTATTAATTCTGGAGTCCGGCTCCATAAAGTCTATAAAACGATTGATGTAAACATTATTTTCCATTATAGCAAATTATTTTTATTTTAAAAAAGGTTTAGACTACTTCTACATTTGGAAATTTTCTATTGTATAATCCTTGATTTTATGCATGTCTAAAAGTTGAAATTTATTCTATTATCACCCAAAATTCTATCTTTCCTATTACCATCCAGTGCTGCTACATGCGGTAGTGGAAATCCAAACAAGAATTAGTTTGGTTTGGTTAAGAGGGCAACTATCAATTTTTTTGCAACACAAGGATTAACCAAACCAGGACTTAGGAATGGTTAGTAACATATCCATGTAAGCATCGGTATTCAAACCCAAGATTTGGTACCGAAAGAAAGAGCGCTACTCATTCGGCCATGTCTAAGGCTAGCCAGCCAATAAATGCTGATGGAATTGGATTTTAATCTTATTGGATTAACTTTGCAGTTTGTAAACCATGGTTTCTAGTTGAAGTGCAGCCTTAGGATACAGAATGGATTGAAAAGACGTTCAATTTCTTTCTCTATTGATTCGACGGTGGTTCAGTTTTGAAAGCTGATTCGACTTGTCATCCTTTCTCTCATAAACATGTACTAGGACATAGTGTTTAAACATCGCAGAGCACTTAACTCCATTCCACTACACTCCGAATTCGGTTTCCATCCCTCTCAGTTTCAACCAGCTGCGCTGAACTTAACCAAGCCCAAATCCAATTTGATATTTTTTATATTAATTTGCACTATTTTTACAATTTAAAAGAAAATAATCAATTCCAAGAAATGGACAATAGAGAAGAGAGAAGTATAATTATCGATGTTAACGGTTAGGATTAATTTTGGATCAAAAGTAATTGCCCACAAAATGGGGAATAAAAGCTTTCTAACTACCAATGATCCGATTAACTTTCAGTTTATTTTATTCATTTTATTTTTATTATAATGTATATGCCAGGGTGGTTTATTCAATGAAATTCCATTCTTTAAAAGTCGATTATCACGTCTGAGGCTTATACACCAGTATGACTTATAAATCAGAAATTAAGGTAGAGACATTATTAGAAGCTCTGGAAGTACTGTTTACCTAAATAATGTCTGACAAACATTAAAATTTTTCATTTTTTGCTTTCTTTGTGCCTATTCAAAATCCTCATACATTGTCTCACCTACTATCATTGGTTGCATATGTGTAAGGGCTGATCCCACCAAAGTCGTTTAACGCTAAGCGCGATTAATCTCGGTTTAAAAGGAAAATTGCGTTCCCCCATTGGTTGGAGCCAAGGTTAATCGTGGCTAATCGTAGTTAGTCCTTAAACGACTTTGGTGGGATCGGCCCTTAATCGGTGGGTGATCGGTGGGTGTCCACTTGGCTTCGCTGGTAAAAGGAGCGGGAAGCTTGCTGAAATTCATGTGTTTCTAATTTCCATCTCCCCATTTCCACACTCCTACATGCTTGAATGTACCTGCTACTAGCATCCGCTCCGCATGCTTATTGGTAAGCTCTTGGAAGCGATAAAATCAGCAGCAGGCAGTTTGGTTTCTATGTTGCGTAAATTTCATTTGTTCCTCGCTTTTAATGCTGATGTTATTTACATCTTTACTTCAAACAATTGATAAAACGACCTCATATAAGCGAAATAGAGTTAAAATTTTTGCAACCAAGATATGGAATTAAACTTTTAGGTAAAAGTTTTTAATAGGCTATACTCTAATTTAAAGGGAAGACTCTTTCCAAGAAATTCGTAAATAAAGTTGAGGTAAATTTGATAATTCTTATTTAATTTAAAAAAATAGGTACTATTCATAATTTCCATTATTTTTTAAAGATTTCATATGATGTATATGTGTGTATGTGTTTAATTATTGAGGTACATCGATTCCCCTAAGTTAGAACTCAAGCTATATTTATACAGGGTGTCCCAAAACGACTGCATAAACTCTGCACAGCTAAATTCCTAGTTGGGAATACATAAAAACTGCCCAAAGAAGCCTGTACGATATTTATGAGATAAATACAGAAAACAAAGTATGACGTTACTGACGGTGGAAGAAAAAACACTTTATTGTACATAGCAACAACAGTATTTGCATATCTTCCAGACGATAATGTTTAAAACGTTCGCAGCGCATATCGCGTCATGCATGAACGCGAGCCATGGAATGACGTTAAACTGGTATTTAAAAGGCTGCTTCTTGCAGTTACCGGTAATCTTCGTATGGTGGCCATGTATTCCGTTCGTGACTACTGCGATATGTACCTGATGAACGGCCGATGTAATGGAAATGCCTTACGAACTGTTAGGAGGTATGCTCGTGCATATACTGCTGTTGATATGTTCAATAAAGTGTTTTTCTTGCCCCGGCTTACCTTGTTTATCGTATTTTTCTCGTAAACTATGGATCGTACAGGAACGCTTCTTTTGGCAGTTTTTATGTACTCCCAATGAGAAATCTAGCTGTGCAGTTTATGCGGTCGTTATGGGACACCCTGTGTATAAAATATTTTAACCTATAACTAAAAAACTTAATTACAATCATGTTATAAAATAAATTTCTGGTGATTCTATCGATAAATTGCAATATTTGGAGAAACTTTTGTTCTTTCCATCTCATTCTAGGAAACTGGTGACTTGGCATGTATCAAAATTAATTTCTGCCTGCCTCAAAAACCCTTATATAATTCATTATATATAACTTAGTTTTGCTTCATCTCGCGCCACCACATTAATAACAATTAACACACAGTAAGACCCATGTAGTTATTTTATCACCCAGAAGTTCTGGAGACGAGATGCTAAAAGAAACCCTTAATTTTTATTTCAAAATATCTATGCATTCTTTTTCAGCTACTCAACTGCGTATGAATACTGTTTTTTCATTTGTAGTAGGTTAAAATGTCCATTACATCCATGCACCAATCCATGACCCGATTCAGCTGTAAAGCCTTCCAATTTGGTTCCCACTTCGAGGCGAGAGAAGGCATACATCACACGTGTGGAACTGCTCGCCTGGAGGTGGGAGAGGAACCTGAGTAGCGTCGAGAGAATTTGGAGTAGGAACTAGATGCTTTAGTTTAGTTTAAAGCGCTACGGTCAACTGTTTTGCTACACGAGGGGTAATGAGACCAGGACCTACTGCTTAAAGTCGATTCCTAAGTGCTACAAACATCCATGCCACCATCGGGATTGGAATCCACGTATTGTGGTACTGAATAGCAGCACCCTTTTGGCGCAAGATTCTTGGAGACGGAATTAGCGAGAGTAGTGCGAACCTAAATAAGTGGTAAAAGTAATTTTTGATCATTGTACCGTTTGCCTCTCAACCGACTTGGTTCAAAAGAGAGCTGAATAATGTTTGTGAGCCGAGACGTAACCTGAGCAGTAATTCCACCACCCGAAGTCATTACGAATTGGTTGCTGGCCCAGTAAGCGGAATCTCCTAATTCGATGTACTAAATACAGAAAAGTACTTTTTGAAAATTGATTTATTTAACAAGAAAAGTGATAAAAATGTTCTAATTTGCAGTTTGAGTTTTTAGTTAGATCGTTTGCAAATAGATGGCGCTAGTAGTAAAAAATCTCTGCTACTGGGATTCCAACTATGCTGAACAGCTTTTAGAATTTATCAAACTGATTTCATTTTTTTTTTCTAATCTTATTTTTTAGGATTGAATATTATAGTCACTGGAATTGGACCTATGTGCAATTTTCATATCTCTAGCTAGGCAGAAAGATAGTTAAAAATTGATTTCAAAATATCAACAGACACTCAAGTGGAGTTGAGTTAAATCAATTAAAAAGTCATTCTAAGAAACTTTAATAATAAGAAGCTTTCCTAACGAAACTGGCTATGAAACTAAGTAAAAATTACAAATAGATTTGTTGGAGGTAGCATAAAAGAAAGTTGAGCTATGAGACCCACTAGACCTATTACTGAGTTCCTGATCATAACTTGAGGAAAGCGAAAAATCCTTTAAAGAATATTCTTTCTTAATTCCTCCATTTTTCCAAATTTTAAACTTTCTTTTCTTTCTTATTAATCTTTTTCCACCACATAAAAAGTTTTATTCATCAGTCAAAGGTATCAATTTTTTCACAGCAGAAGAGTTTGCAGAGCTGCCTGGATCTATTTAACATCACTAAATTTAGAGTATTGGTCTAAAACCCATCCTCAGTCATTCCCACACACCAGTTGCGCTTTGTGGGAGAAGCCTTGACGAGCCAAGAAGAGATAGTAGACACATCTGAATTTGAAACATAATGCTGCATGTTTTGTTTATTCGAGTGTGATAAATTGATTTGTGTCATTGTAGTCATATTTTGGTTTCTCTGAGTGTGATCAACTGATTTGTGTCAATGTAGTCATGACAAAAGAGTACACTCAAAAGATATTTTAGTGAACAATTGTGAGGAGGGGGGGGGGAGAAAGAAATTTGAAGCAAGGATCATACAAAATAGTTATTGAGGTGGTACATGAGGCTTCATTTGGTCAAGGGATCATTATAGGCGTGACTGGCAAAACTTAAAAACAACTGCATGTAAATGAACCTACAAACTTTTCAAGAGCAAGTTCAAAACAGAATATGTATAAGGAACAAACTTGATTTTTATTTTTAGATCTGAGTACAAATACTTTAAGACCCCATGATGATCCTCCCACACACACACACCAAGGAAAAGGGTGTGGGGAAAATTCTAGCCGCACCACTGCAGTCCAGGATCGTAGACAGGAAAAATTTTTGAGGGGGAGAATTCACCCCATATTCTCATTGAACTGCAAGCAAGAATTTTTTTAAAAATAAATAAGAAATCTGTCATTAGAATTTTTTTATTGGCAGAATTCATTATATTCCCACTTTTTTTATTTTTACAAAAAATTTAGGGATTTTTGAAAAATATTCACAATTTTTCTGTTCTTCTGATGTTTACAGAATTGCCAAATTCCCCCATAATCTCAGTTGCTGGACAACATGTTATAACACTAATTCTTTTACAACTACATAAAAGGGTGAAATAAAATAAGTTTAAAAGCTATTATAACACAAACAATTGACAAAAAGCTACTAAGAAAGAGTCATCTAAAGACTAACTAAAATTAATGATATAATCAAAACAGAATTTTTTTTTAAATAAAAGAGAATTTGATGAGTGCATTTTGAGGTTTGAGATCTACATCACCCTATGAACAGGTGTTCACCACCAGCTATGTTAATGCTTATTTGAGAAGATGAATAAACACAAATCTGTAAGCTGAGTTTTGTGCAGAATTTTAATGAAGAAACATTATAGAGCTATGAAATCTTTACTTAACTTTTTCAAAAAGCTTTCACAGGCTGCATACTTCCTGTGGTCTGCCCATTGGAAAACCTTTCATTAAATAGAGGTAGCCCTTATTCGGGAGTGTCTCATATGGATGTTTTACTGTATTTATAATGAAGCATAGTTTAGTTCCATTGAATATTTAAATCAAAAGAAATATTTACACAATATTAATTATATTTAAACAATATTAATTTATGTTCAGTGGCTGGTTTGGTTTGGAGTGCTATGGTCAACTGTTTTGCTCATGAGGGCTAATGAGACTGGGACCTACTGCTTAAAGCAGATTCCAAATGGCTATATCCATGAACTATATCTATATCCTATTATCCATGAACATATAACTATTACCATGCTAACAGTGGGATTCAAACCTGCGAACTTCGGTACCAAAAAGCAGTGCCATACCATTCAGCCATCATTCGGCATTGTTAAGTGGTTAAAAATTTGGTTTCTTTTACATGAACTCATAACATTAACAATTAAGTTATTGTTCGGTACTTATCGACGTTATGGTTGTGTCCAGTGCGTCCCTTTCCTCTTTTTTTTGTATTGTAACCAGAGAGTGAGCGTTCGGACCCCGTCTAGGAAGATCGAACCGTTGTCCGCGTCTCCCCTGAGAACGCCTTTTTAGAGCCCATTGCTCTTATATATCCCCTGATATATATTTTTATTGTCAGAGCCCATGCTCTTGTATGACCCTGTCATATTTTTTTAAATTAAAGTTTTTGTTAAGTTTTTAAATACAGTCCACTTTATTATCGTCCTCAACAGTTATGTTTTCATGATTAGGTCATAACACAAATTTGTTACCATTTGAATAACTTGTTTAAAACCGTCTCAAATGTATTAATAATAAATTTCAGTTTAAAAAAGTTGACTTCTTTTTTACTTTTATTATCAGTATAAACAACAATTATGATATGAAAATAATAGAATATAAAATGTACAATATGAACAATGCTAAATACAATACAAAATTTTTTTATCAAATAGTACAAAAAATAGTGGTACAAAACTATCTGCGATGGTTAGCCTTAGGCACAGTTTGACACTTTCAACATACAAAACAGTTTACTTTTATTATCAGTATAAACAATAATTACAGTATGAAAATAAGTGAATATGAAATGTACAATATGAAAAATGACAAAAAATACTATACAAAAATTATTTTTTTATCAAATAGTACAAAATTCTATGTGCAATGTATACACATATTAGTGTAGTTTTATACTTTCAACATGCAAAACAGTTATAATTTCATTTAGGAATAAAATCTACAATGCCTTGACAAATGGTCAGAGGTAAACTACTGTCATAAGTCTTCCAGCACAGGACTCTTAATTTCAATAAATTACAAGGAGGTTTAGCCAGGAGATGGTCTAGTGGTCAACGAATGAAGGTAGAATCCAAAGGTGTCGGGTTGAACCTGGAAGGCACACAAAACATCTCTCTGTACATTTAGAGACTGGGCATCATAAATCTATGAGTCTTGATGAAAGTTCTCTGACAATTTAGCAATGGGCCACCTATCCTGATGATTAAAATTGTTTGGGATGCTATTCTGGAGAATTCCCTCAATTTGGATCATCCTCAGAATAAAAAATCCAATGTCCAAATCATTGGATTTTTGACCCTGAATGCACACTTCTTATCTTCCTACCTCCCAGCGAAAAGACATCCAGACCCATAGATTTGTCCTGCATATTCTCCAGGTACACAGAAAGATACTATATGTATGTGCTGAGCTGAAGCCACACATAAGATTCTAATATTGCAGCATGCTAACCACTTGGCCATCTCAGGTTCTTATAATAGATAATCCATTATTTTTGCCACATAGAAGATTCTGTACCTGATATTGAGGGAGTAGAAAAATCACTAAAGATTAGGTCATTGTGTGATTTAAAGAGTTAAGTTTATTACATCTGGATAAGGTAGTTAATTGTTTATAAAGGATGCTTAGGAATTGTTGTTCCATTATACACCTATAGCAATAACTATAGTTGATGCAATGCATATTTTAGTACTATGTTATTATAACATAAAAATGCATAAGTTACTATATGTATGCATATATACATATACTTTTAGACATACATATACCCCATATTATAAATGCAAAGATATAGACATATACAAAGGTATGTACAAGAAAAATTTTAGCTAATATGAATTGCTTTAGTGGATTTTTTTCAAACTAATAAATTATGCAGCATAAAACCATGCTGTAAAAGATGTTCAATATGCAATCATATAGTGAAAATTTTTATAATCAATTTCAAATTATTGCTATTTCCTGCATAAATTCAAGTCTTCCTCTTTTTTCAGAAGCTCCTTGTGCACCAGAAAAAATTAAATTAACTAAAAAAAGAGCTATCTCCATAGCCTTCTGCATATGTTTCACTGGGAAAAAAGCTTGTTGCCTCCCATATATCAACACAACTGAGTTATTTACATTTGATACAAAAAGTGTGAACATAAGCTAACTTTTGAATCTTATGATAAGAAGAATATTGTTTTAGCTTTTAGAGATGGCTTCCCAAATAAGAGATTTACCATGAAGAGAAGTATGAAAATGAAATGAAAATTATAAAACAATTCATGTATATACTGTAATACAAAACTATTACCATTTTTCAATCTTCTTCATCACACTGTAAATGCTTTTATCTAATATTTTCATAAATTTTTTCCTATTTTCAAAATTATTTATACTGAATAACTTTCACTTTTATAATTTATATAAAATGAAAAGACAAATCTTGATCATACTTATGAACATCTTGATAAGCCTGGTCAGGTATGTGGTTAATGGAGCCATCTCTAGACAAAGCATACTGCTTGTTGATCAACATTTATACTTTGTACAACTGGCTACTGTACTTATACTAGTGTTCTGTTGACTTATGGTACAGTATGTGAAATCAGATAGGATTTAACTTCTGATATGATTTAACTTCTCGTTACTCTATGACCTATACACTTAATGACCACTCACATTTACAATGAATTACACAACCAATGAAGTTTCAACCTGAAATTCAGGAATTCCCCAAAACTCAATTCTTTACTGACCAATAGTGATATAAACACTAAATATACTATATGATTGCAATATGCTTTTTCAGTCCCTTAAGCAGTCACCACATAATCCCATTAAATTTTACATATTTGAAGCCTGAATTAGTATGTTGTAATTTTAGGTTAGATAAGATGCAGCTTATACCTGTTTAAATGTTGAATTTCTTTATATCGGTGGAATATCTGAAGCAATTTTATTTTACCTGTTACCAGTTCCAATTTTTTTAAAATCAAATAAATGTTTTTCATGTGCCTCTATTACACAATTTATTTTTTGATTTTCCATTTTGTGTCTTACAGTATTAACTCAATATAGCACCATATGGCATCAACAAGTGTTATTCTTATGAAAACCTGCCTAAACAGACTTAGAATATGGTGTGCAGATGCAGGAGATTTGCTAGGCATGATGTCATAGCCTGGCCTATTTTCGAAGATTATTTACAGAAATGTTTAATAGAGAACGTATTATCATTGCCAACAGTTAAAATTTGTCATCAAGCAAAACTGCTAAAAATAAAAAAAAAGGGAATTAAAAACTTTGTAGGAGAAAAAAATCAGAGGAACTTATTTTCTTTTACAAATATTATTGCAGAATCTGAAGTAACTGCTAAAAAGCAATAGAAAACTGTCAATACAAACTTACAAACACTTAACCTTTCACTTTAATAAAGCTGAGTGTGGGTGGAGTGAACTTTTAAAATGATAATGAGAAATTTATCAAAAATAAAAAGATTATGAAAGAAATGACATTTGAGATTCTATTTAGCTACTACATCCAAGACCTTTGGCATTTAAACATTTAAAGGTACAACTTCTGTTCGATTGTTATAATTTCCCTTACCTGGAGACTTAACAGACTCAACAAATGACATCTATGTTTTTAGGAATAAATTTAGATTTGTTGCAAAATTTTTTCAATTTATAAAGCTCATATTTTTAGCAAAAGCTCCTCGTTTATCAATTAATTTATTTAACAATATGGTCATAAGAACAAAGTTTGGCTGGAAAATGGCTACATTTTATTATAAAAGTTAAGAATACGATAAATTTTACATCTATACATAACCCAAAATCTGAATCTAACAATAATAAAGCTTAAGCATTTAATTTTTTTTTTTAAATTTCTAACATAGAACATTTATTTTTTCTTACAATTCTACCAACTTTTTTTTTAAATAATGTCCCAAAAATGTATACAAAAATACAAATGCACAATATGCAAATATGGAAATATGTATTAAAAAAGATTGTATAGCAAGAAAAGCGAACATACTTTACAAATAAATATTTTTAGCACTTCAAAACACTTCAGTACTATCGCACTCTATTTTGCTCTACAAAATTGTGTAATTCTTCTAAATTAACTCCACATTCATGTAACAATTGCAGAAACTCCATTCCTCTTTTCTGCAGCTAAATAAACAACAAAAAATATTTGAAAAAAAAAAAATCTGCAAAAAAGATATTTAACACATATTTTAAATTTATAAAAATCCAAATGTTAACTAAAGTATCAGGTTTCCACACAATTGATGAGTACGCTCAAAATAAAAAGCTCAACTAATTAACTCGTTTGAGAATAACTGTAGTTATTTTTGAGGTTACTGCATTTGAGATTAAAATTTAGAAAATATTTAAAATTTTTATCTTTTGGTGTGCTATTTGTTAACTAGTAAAAAAAAACTTTTTGCGTAAGTTAATATGACAACTTATATTGTATCCTATTATTCGTACAGGGAAAAAATGAAAAAATATAGAGAATTTAGTGTAAGCCAAAGCTTTCAAATTCCCAGCTTATTAGAGGGTATCTGCCAAAATAAAATTTTTCAAATCCATGACTTTTCATGACTTTCCCTGATTTAGCAGATCATTTTCCATGACTTTAAAAAGCTTTCGTTAAAGTATATATGAATAAAACTTCTGATGTACATACAAATAAAATATATGCTTTTAGGGAAATTACAAGAATTTTATCATAAAAAACTATAAACTTACTTTATAAGTGTTAATAAACTCACATACATAAAAATAAATTGTTGTATCTACATACCTAAGTTTAATTATATAGCAATTTTTCAATCAAAATGTTTCCAATTTGAATTCAGGGTACTTTGGTATTATCCAGGTGACCATGAATAATAGCCAAATATAACCCTATAATGTTTATATACAATATCCCTAGAGATAAACTTATATTTTGTGCAAAAATCTTAACTAATTTTTATTAAAAAATAATGAATATTATATTAATAAAATTTTAATCTACAATTTAAGAAAAAACCAGAATAATATACATTTACCCACCCATTAAGCTTTCTTGCTTTGAGTTTCCTTGGTGAACAAATTTTACTTGGCAATATGGTCAATAGGATAATACATAAATACCAAACTCAGTAACTTCAGCCAAATGACAAGTAAAAATAGAATTAAACAATTCAATGCATTTTTTTAAATCGGTAGTTTAGCGGATCCATGACTTTTACTCATTTTACTTGAAAAATCATGACTTTCCATGACAAAATTAATCCATTGTCTAAATCCATGATTTTCCATGACTTTCCAGGTGCACAGAAACCATGTTATTAATTTCTTTGTTATTCAAAAGCAACAGACAAAAGCATTTGTCTTTTAGCATTATCAAATGTCATTGCAAAAGGACATCGTATGTAGGTTACTTTAATATGGAAGTATCATACAGACAAGTACAGTAAAATTCTTTAGTTAGACCATAAATATACTAAGATTACAATTTAAACTTTTATATTCTGTTCAGTGGAGAATTTAAACTAAATTTTCAACTGTATTTATTTATTGAAGAATTTCTGGTGAAATATGATATTTTCAAATAATTTCTTGGTATTTTTAAAATCCCTTAAAAGTTAATATATATATATATATATATATATATATATATATATATATATATAAATAAATGAAATCCACCCCAATATCACAGAAATGTAGTACATTAAGTAATTCTCAGTCAAAAATTATAAAGAATTTTTTTTTATGAGTTAGGAAAAAAAAAGTTTATTCTAACTTAAAGAATTATATAATTAGTACATTAGAAAAATATTGACAGCTTATTACTTCAAATAAAGCACAATTTAAAATAAAATATTCAACACAATGATTTTGAGTGTATGATTTAAAACAGTTCTGATAAAATGACAACAGATAGATACTACTCAATGAAAAGTGGGCTGAATTCCACATTTTAATGCAACATATAATACTTACTATCTTGACTTCTTGATGGTTTAATTCTTTTCTACTTTCAAGAGCTGTAATTAGTGAACAAACATTGTTCACCAGTTCTGAAGCCAATGTGAAAAAATTAATTACAGTCCTAGAGGAAAATAAAATTAAGGTACAATTGTTAATTTGGAATTAACATGAATACTTCAAGACAACAGTATTAAAAATATTAAATTTTGAAAATATATATACACATAGAGTATATTTATTTTACATTTATTGCCCATAAACATTTCATTTGCCCAGTATAGACTTTTATTGCACAAACATGACATGATATAGTATTTTTTTTTGTCTTTTTATCATCATTTATATTCTGGAAATAAATAATTTATTTACAGACATATTATTTTGATATGGAGACTGTCTTGCTTCCTTGCATGCCTATTACATTTCCTATAAATTTTTATTTTGATTACATGATGTGCTATCAAAATTATTACTTGCATAATCTATTCAAGTCAGTTTGTTTTTCAAGTCAACAGCATTGGCTGAGTAGAGTGAAACTACTGACATCTGGCAGCAACCTGCAGACTTAGTATTCATTGAGATTTTTTACAAAAATATTTTATCCTAAACTAAAATTTTTCATGATTAAATTACTACTTTTACTCTGTACTAGGAATAAACTTCAAGAGCACTGTTACAGTTGTATATGAATGAGGTTTAATCTTGTTTAAACACATGTCATATCAAAACTCCAACCCTGATATGAATATGGTGATATCTTTCTATTTTATTATTATAATTGACAATTGGTAGTTTTAATATCAATCATAGTGACATTTTTTGGTGTATAGAGTGCAAACTGCAAATGAAACTGAGAAGTGTACAACTAGATATTACAATAGTCCTAAACATCAAATTTTAAACATTCTTTTATTAACTTTAAGTTATTCAAGATACCTGCATGTATTTGCACATACAGATGTCAAGGTGAATCTAGTCCAAATGCAATCAGGGATGGTCAAAAGGAATCTCTAAAGTTCCTTTGTAACTATACAGACTTAGTGCTTAAACTAGTCAAAATGTATCAATACAATGTCGAAATGGATATTTGCATTGAAACCTGAAAGTGATTATGATTATAATTGTCCTTTAATATATACAAGGAAGTAAAAAATTATGTTAGTTGTGAAAAAGGTAAGGGAGGAAGTGCTTATGATCAGCATCCATTTTAAGTATGTTTCAGTTAGCAGCTAAGTCATGTGAAGTGTATCATGTTAATAATATGGTACGCTGGTTGAAAGTGGCCTAAATTTTCTGAATCTTCAATCAAATGTTCTAACTAAATCCAAGATTTTGATTTGGAGTGCTGTGATTAATATTTTGCTACACAAAGGTTGATTACATTAGAGCCTACAGCTAACCTGTTCAGGACCACTTGAAAGTAAAAGAAATGCTTCACCAGGTCTTTGAAATTTTCTCTGCTAAGCCTAATTTCATAACCTCAATTTAATATGTTGAAATTTACAGCTTATAATCCCTGACAGTATTAATGTATACTGTAAAAATTTATGATAATAAAATAAAAACAATTATGAATTTGAAAGAAAAGTTTCATTTTAATAAAATTTATATTTACAGTTGGAAAAAAAAATGGATGTTTCGAAATTTAAACAAATTATCAGCAAAATTATATTTTGTAAAAATGTTTCATAAATTTAATGAATTGAATAAATAAATACAACTCCAGGTATATAACATCTTTCATATCTGTCATTTATTTGCATTTAATTTATTCTCCCTATTAATCATATTAAAGTATTATCATATCAAAGCAAATTTATCATACCCCTATTAATAATATTAAAATATTATATCAAAGAATCATATTATTATACCAGTATCATGTAAATAGTTACATTAACTGTTATTTGTGTTAGAAAAATTATTTTCTGCCATTTCACTATCTGATTCGTATATTGATTATTAAAAAAAAAAAAAAAAAAAAAAAAAAAAAAAAAAAAAAACTTGTTCAAACTTAAATATTTAATTCTATTTGCCATGATGGTTAAATTAAAACTTAAACCCAAAATATACAAAACACTATTTAGCAAATGACAATTCTACTCTCACCTATAACTGTAATAAACATTCTGTCAAAATATAAACACTCAGTGCTCAATACATCACAGCACTTTGGAGGACTTGAACACACGTTGTATGCCTGTTCAAAATTCTATGATTCAGAAGGGGTGGGGGAATGCATAATTTAAAGCTTATATTAAAGGTCAACACTCGGTAAAACGCTATTTGAAAATCTAATGGATTTTAAATACTATACAGTGTTGTTTAAAAATTTAAATAAAGTATTTAAATTCCCTATCCCACTGGTGTTTCCATGAGCTCTGAACAGAAAATTGCTACATGAGTGATTGCAGTCCTCAATGGGCTAAAGCTGATGGCTGTGAAGATCCCTGTCACAGGGTATCTGCCAAAATAAAAATTTTCAAATCCATGACTTTCCCTGATTTAGCAGATCATTTTCCATGACTTTAAAAAGCTTTCGTTAAAGTATATATATGAATAAAACTTCTGATGTACATACAAATAAAATATATGCTTTTAGAGAAATTACAGGAATTTTATCATAAAAAAACCATAAACTTACTTTATAAGTGTTAATAAACTCACATACATAAAAATAAATTGTTGTATCTACATACCTAAGTTTAATCATATAGCAATTTTTCAATCAAAATGTTTCCAATTTGAATTCAGGGTACTTTGGTATTATCCAGGTGACCATGAATAATAGCCAAATGTAACCCTATAATGTTTATATACAATATCCCTAGAGATAAACTTATATTTTGTGCAAAAATCTTAACTAATTTTTATTAAAAAATAATTATTATTATATTAATAAAATTTTAATCTACAACTTAAGAAGAAAAAAAAAAACAGAATAATATACATTTACCCACCCATTAAGCTTTCTTGCTTTGAGTTTCCTTGATGAACAAAGTTTACTTGGCAATATGGTCAATAGGATAATACATAAATACCAAACTCAGTAACTTCAGTCAAATGACAAGTAAAAATAGAAATAAACAATTCAATGCATTTTTTTTAATCGGTAGTTTAGCAGATCCATGACTTTTACTCATTTTGCTTGAAAAATCAAGACTTTCCATGACAAAACTAATCCATTGTCTAAATCCATGATTTTCCCTGACTTCACAGGTCTGCGAAAACCATGCTGTTAGAACAGGCTCAAAACTATGAGCCCTTGTAATAAAAGGCAGTTCCCGACCAAATTGATCATTATCTAGCCAAAATTTGGATTAGTTGGAAAATATTATAAGCCTTTAACCCTAAAAAGATAACTCAGAGCATTTAGGATTAAAATGTTTTGATTTTCATAAGTCATTCTAGCATATTTATAATGAGGTTTGCATTGATGTACAAGTATAACATTTGACTTTATGCATGTCTACTGCTGGTACACCATAATGTTTTTAAAAATTTTATTTTATTCTTTTCCATAAAATTGTAAAAAATGAATGTTGTTCTTACTTATGATACTCTCTCCTAATATGCCAAACATCATTAAGAACATTACTCCTAAGAACCTCTTTTAGTTTGGCTCTCTCTGCAACTATATTCTGAATATGGCATAAAGCTGATTTCATGCTCTCAACTGTATTGCCTACAAAACAAATAGGAAATATTAAACTATCCGAAATGCAAGATATAAAAATTCTTTAACTAATTTGTTTTAGATTTACTTACTTAAATTAGACAAATCAATTATATTGACAGAAATATCTTTTAACTTTGTTTCAATAGGATTCTCTTTCTAAAAGAACAAAGCAGTTATAAAATATACACTAAGAAACATGATATACACAAGATTTGAAAGTATTATATACTACAGAACACTTGTGACTAGATGTATAAATAATATGGTATTAGAAATTAGTTTTATGGATTAGCTCATACATAATGTGTAGCTTCATTTTGTGATCACATAATTGTTATTAACATTATTATACTAACATTATTGAAAGGATAACAAGAATTTATATGTATCTATATAATATTATGTATTAAACCTGAAATAAAAGTGAAATTTAACTCTTAAGTCGGCATAGCACGTCATACATTTGGTATTTTAATACCCAAGCAGTTGGCATCATATAACATGCAATGAGGAGAAAAATTCTAGCATTGAAAAGTGGATCCATGACTACTGACATTATATTTTTTTTCTCTATTTAAAAAGATAAGAGTAGATACAAGGTGCTAGTAAAAACACTAAGATGTGAAACTATGTGCTCGGCCATGTTTTTGAACTTTCACACATATAGTAATATCTGTAAAAACTTTAACTATTCAATATATTTCTGATATTCATAACCAAGACATTTTTCATTAATAAAGGATAGCAAGAAAATAAACTTTAAATGATTTCAAAGTGATTATTACATTCTAATGACAAGAAACACTGTAAAGCTGTTTTCACAGAAAGTTTTTAAAACCATTTTCCAAAACATGTTTATATATTCTTAAGAATTCTTTTCATGTCGATATCTATCTTAAAGCAACAAATTTGATAAATATATAGTACAATAATATATAGTATAATAGCATAAGAAAGTATTTTTTAATTTGAAACTTGGGTTCATTGCATGAAACTAAGAAACTGGTGAATCGGATATCACATGTACAGTCGACCAAAAAAACTTACAAAACATATTGTTTAAAGTAAAATATATTATCTAATTAGTAGAGGAGTTGTTGAAAGGTGAGAGAAATTCTAGGATTTATTACACGGAGTTGTGGAGCTATTCCATATTTGTATTCACTATTTGTAGGGAGTATATCACTATCAGGAATCCATGATTCAAACCTTTAATGTGTTTCTTACCAATAGGTATTGTAAATTGCATCTTACGACTAGCTCCAAATGATAAACAATGTATGGAAACATTGGTCAGAGATTTTTACCTTTGTGTTGACTAATTTTTGTGTAGCCGACTGTATCATTCCTGATGAGTGTATTATTTAATACATTACAATCAATTAAAAAAACTTGCTAATTCTACAGCAAAAATAAATAAATAATAAACAGCAAAGGGACACACAAAAATGTTACTGAAATATTTTTAGTACTTTGAATTACATGAAGAGCAGCAGCTACTCTTTGAGGAATATGCTACAAAGCTGAAACATGAAAAATCTGTTGCAAGGACAGAATATTGATAGAATTTTAGTATTTTCAGGACAAATAAATCAACCTAAAAGTAAACTCATGAAATGCATTGGCCAAATAATAGATATTACTGATGAGTTTTACCATATAATGTGTCAAAATTGGGAAATAATTATATTTTTCCTGACACTGATGAAGAAGACTGAATGGAGTCCAGATATATTTGTCACATATTGAGTGAACCCAAATTCAATAGTCATGGACATTATTTAGTTTGAATATTCTGGCAAAAATATTTTTCTGTAATATTTTTCATGCTTAAATTATGTTTTTTTAATACTTAGCATCAATTTTTAGTGAAATATACACTTAACTTAATAATGCCCAAAGGTCCTTCCCTATGGAGGGCAATGGTGGTTCAATACATGCATAATAGAATGCAATACTAGATTAAAAGGTTTTTTGAGGAAATTAAAAATTACTATATATTTCATTTTACATAGTTTAAATGTAAATAATATGTATCAAACATTTTATTCAAATAAATTTAATAGTTCAATTTTAAGATGTCTTTTTAAAAATGTTCGATTTTAACATCATTTTTCTGTACTTAACTCTAAGAAGAAAAGGGCAGAGCTGGATATTTATATCCTGTAAAACAAGGAGCTCAAGATATCCAATATCCAGTGATACCCCTATTTCATTAATTTTACAATAAGTTTAATTTGTGAATTTAACCCATCCACCGGCCACCCTCCCCACCTTTTTCCCTTTCAAAACAGTCACCCTTTTCGTAAATTCCAGACAGAACTTACCGTACCATACTAGAGTTGCCGGTTTAAAAGTTGTCAGGCTACTTTTAAATTATTTTCCCTGCAAGGTAAAGGAGTTCCGTTACTCAAAATTAGTTTCTTTCATTTATTATCGCTTTGCAATATTTTTTTTTCCTCAAAAGTGTGCGATACGAATTATACGAGTGCGAACGAGAAGGGGTCGACAGGTCCGTTTTCGAACAGGAATTCGCTGTCAAATCCCGGTCAACGCGTCCGTTCAGTGGGTTAAACAAAAGTCCACATAAAATAAGCCACACACAGTAATATTAGCAAACTGAATACAAGTACGACTTTATTCACAAGAAAAAGAAAATATGTAGTTTCCCAGTTAGAATAATAAATGATGCATGCAAAAACTAATTCAGTGATATTTAATTAAAATAAAAAGGAAACCATAATATTGATTATAACATTTATTTTCAACTATTGTAATCCTTTTCTTGTTTGGTTTCTCAAACCTATAGAATAACTGTTGTCAACAACAAAATAGATAAAACTTTGTAATAATTTACAAAAATCTATACAATTATTAAAATATTTCTGACTAACTTATAGGCATTCCATTGAAATAAAAAGTTTTTAAAACATGTAAAATAGTCTTAAAAACTATTAAAAATATTTAAAATTAAATTTTAGTGATAAATGAAAACAAGAAAGAAAAATACATTTATATATGAATGTAAATTTTACCTTGAAATTCCATAGCTTCTTAAGATTATAATACATTTCATTAGCTTTTTCTATATTTTCAATGCTCTTTAAAAACTAATAAAATTACAAGTTTACAGTCAGTCTTACAGTAATAGAAAAAATATAATAAATATTTAGACAAATTTAAATAACACAGATTTTGCAGTAAACAATATTGCATATAACACCTAAACTTTTTTTAAATACAAGAAAATTTACTAGAGAAGATTCTGGAATATTAGGTTTCTAAAGGAGACAAGAAAAAAAAATATATATTATTGCATATAGTATACATGTAACAAAACTATTCAATAGATAAAGGAGTTGACAATTTTTAAAACACTATAATAATAAAAAAAAATATTTAAAAATGTATAATTAGTTACATTTAAGCTAAGTATATACTGTAACGATCTGTTACATGACCCCAAAAGAACGAGGAGCCTGAAGGTGACATTTCGCCGTGGACTCACGATTAGCTTCGAATAGAACCAGGTGGTCTGAGCACCTTAATTGAAAACTGTTTGTTGCTGGCTCCTCATTGTCTGGGCATTGTAAACCTGCTGAATGGAACGACGCTGTGGAAAGAGTGTAAATAATTAGAGTGCACCTTGCCACCCATTAGCGGTTACAAAAAAAGGCTATTAAGTTGATTAAGTCGATGGATCTGAGGAAATGCCTTTCGACCACATCTGGGAACAGAACAGCTGATCCAAAGCTTGGGAGTGACCACAAGATTACGTCACCCTGGTTCTGGAAGTTACTCGAAGGACCAAGAAAAAGGGACCGAGTGCCGCTATAAAAGGAGGGACAGGACTAGAACGGAGGCTTTTTGTTCTTCTCAAGGCTTCCACCTGATAGAGTCTGGTCGCTCAAGGACCGCTCGTATCTCTGTGTCTGGAGTTTGTTTTTTTAGAGACCGCCAGCGTCTCTGTTGCTAGAAAGTCGACCTTCGACTTGGGAATTCCTTCCCCGTTACCTGCAAATTTTTAGTTAACTTCTTGCATAGAAGTAGGCAGCCGAGAGTGACTTTGCTCTCGAATTTGGATCGTCTTGCATCCTGAGATTTTCTTCACGAATCCCAGCGTGATACGCACTCGGAACTTCCTAACCTTGCTGTGAAAGCCAACTGTGCTAATCGACAGACGGAGTGATTGTGTCAGCATTAGTCCCGGCACTAATTAGTTACCAACTCTTGTGATTGGAAGCCCTAGCCATACTGTTCCGGTATCCCACACATCCTTGTGTGTGAATATTATCTCTGTACGAGATCCCTGAATGTTAACATCCTACTGAATTTGTACATAGCTGTACATAATTTATTCTACTGAATAAAATATTTAATCCAGAATACCTAAATTTTTAGCCTGTTTCATAGACGGCCTCGCCTACTTTATTCCCAGTACGTTACAATACATAGTTTGGTCCCATTAATGTGACTTTTTCCTACTTTTGATTTTATTTTAAACAACTATTTGAAGAATTTGAAAACTTTAAGCATGAGTAGTGAATGCATTTCCTCATGCATTCTTATAAAATAATAAGTCACCAGTACATTTGGAGACTAACTAGAAAATAAAATTGGTTCATCCTGTAACAGGAAAAGTTTATGAATGATATTTATAATTTTTACCAAATATGAACGTGAGCATATACAATTGTTCTGTGCATATTTGAAAAAAAAATAGTATATTTAATCAAGCTAAAATAAATCAGGGTTCCTGCTCTTTTTCCAGAACAAAATTTAAGGACTTTCTAAGGACTAAAGCAACTTTTTATAAGGACTTGAAACACAACATAAAGGCATAAACCCTCTTTCCTGAGGAACATATTTTAATTTTAATGATTATGAACCAGACAAGACATGTTCAATAAATGCCCTACAATATTTCAGAATTAAGTTTTTAAAAATGCTTAAAAACTAATATAAGATAAATCTATTTGATGAGAGCTAAATTTGAAAAATGTACATCTAAAGCTTTTTAAGTGATTAAACTAAAAATAAATTGTGAATAAAAACATTATAAACAGTACTTTCTGAGGGTTTAAAAATGACACACATATATATATATATATATATATATATATATATATATATATATATATATGGGCAGATGACTTTATACTTTAAACCTTTTAAGTATACGAAAGATTATTTATTTGTCAAATAAGTAACTAGGAAAAAACTGTCATATAAGAAAACTAATAGGAAATCACATGACGATGGCAGATCTCGTCGATGGAGAAATTGATCGCATTCCAATTTAAAAATTAAGGAGTCTTTAAGGACCTTTGACAAAAATTAAGTAGTTTTAAGGGCCTTTAAAAATAAAAGCTGAAATTAAGGAATTCTTAAGGACTTTTAAGGACTGTGGGAACCCTGTAAATGTTTATTCAGAAAAATGTCTTTTTTTGATACAATGTTCATATATGCACATTTTTTTAAACCAAATTTTACAAAATTCACACATTATTTAACAAAAAATAGCAGCAATATTCCCCTGAACTTGAAGTTAACAGATTATAAACTCAGTGACATATGGGCTGATAAATGAATTAATTTTCTGTACATATACAAAAGACACTTTTTTTGCTTCTACAGTTCTGTAGTTAATTATATAGGGTAACTTATATTAAAATTTCACTTGAATATTTTTAAAAATGACTAAATTGACAGAAATTTATTGGGCTTCTTTTTAGTAAAAACAGTGAAATGGGTAAACTGATATAAGGGACTTTTCACAAATTGAATTTGTGTTTGGCAGAACGTTAATTTGCTGCAAATTAGCCATTCTTGCAGTGTTCAGACTAACAATATCAAATGGCTGATGAGATGAATTAAAAAATGTGCTACTACAAAACGATGGTAAAAGGTAAAAATGAATGGCTATCCTGCGACAAATGGAAGTTTAAAAAAGTTTTATAATCAGTCTCACAATGGATTAATGAAGATTTGGAATTAGAATGTTATAAAGATTCAAGTGACTATGATATTATGTTGCTTGTGATATAGAAGAAACAAGGAGTTTCAAAGAATGTCCTAAAAGTGATGAAGATTTAATAACTTAATTAATTTGAACAGAAGAATGAATGTATGCCTACTAAAAAAATGATTGAAAAATTTGCTTATTAAAATTCACCAAAGAGTTAATTGAAAAAGACAACAAAATTCTGTCATTTCATTCCTGTTAAATTACATCTAAACAACATTAAAACTTATGTTCATTTTCTTTCATTTGTATTAACTTATTAATTTTTGACATTTTTCAAAACCTTTCATCAAATTTTGCATAATTTTAAATATTTGGGACAAGGAATTTCTAAACAATCTCACTTAATTCAGAGTCTACCCTATACATATAATAACATCATTAAATACTATAGGAGGAGTAATTTTAACCTCCTTAACCCACACTCTTAAGTTAGTAGAAATAGATATAAAATTGATTGAAAAAACTAAAATTGACATTATAATGTATTATTAAGAGTATAAAATAGTATATCTTTATTTTTACAGAAATTCTACTGATGAGTAAATTATACTTAGGTATCACAAAATTTTCCAATACATCACAGTGTAGCATTAATTGTTTAACTGATTAAAATTTCACTCTGAATAGAACAGATTTCACAAAATTTGGAAATTTATAATACAATCACTGTCTGTTTACATTACCACTACACTTTTCTTATAACTCCATTCTTAAAATTCTTACTCATACAAAAATGCAAAAAGTGTCCAAGAACACAGCTGGGGTAAGAAGAGAGGAAAGTGAATGTCCCAGTTTTCATACATATATTATTATTTGTATCAACAAAAGATTTTCTTAAACAATAATTCTGTTTAATCTGAATTCTCTTAATCTTGAATTTAAATGTACATCTCCACTACAGTCAATTAGAAAAAAAAATTTTAAACAAAAATATGTTTGCTTGAGGAAATATCCTAACTGTACCAGTATGGACATATTTTGAGATTAAAAAAATTTTATAAATTAAAATGAAAGAAATTGATTAAAACCTGTTTATCTTCACTTACACTTTTATTTGTCCTCCTTTTTACAAATATTTTATACTATCTTTATTAGCAAATTCTTCAGGTGTTTGTATTATGAAATGTGTACTCAAAAATAATATATACATATATATATGGTACATATAAAAATCAACACAAACACGTAGCTTTAAAATCCTCCTGAAATTTTTTGCTAATCATCATTATGAAAGTGTCTGAAAATTATATTTTACATACCTTGAGGCTACATTGTAACATGTTAAAAAAAAAAAGCTTCAGTTTTCTTATAAAACTTGGGTTTTATGTCATTAAAAAATAGAATCTAACACATCTAATGAGTAGGATTGAATTAAAAACAGGTTAAAAGTGTAGTTTAAAAAACAGACATTAAAAAATGTTCAATAATAATATCAAAATAAAAGGTATGTGTATAAAACAATAAAAACATAGTGCAAAGTATATAATTAAGAAAAAACAAAGGAATTACCTCGATCTCAATTAAATCCTTTTCTGGTACAAGTGAGTTTCTCGTCGATATGCCTTCATAAAGACTATCGGTGGATATTTTTCCTATTTCATCACCGGTCGAATTCCAGATGTCCGAATTGGTAGTACTAGCAATTGTTGTGCGTCTGCTGGGATTTGAACTTTGAAATATATTTATTGTAGAAACAGTAGCTTTCATCACATCCTCGTAAGATGAGGCTGTTACAGGAAAACGTGGAACTTTATTTGGAATCAAATTTACAGTAGACTTACTTAATGTCATGTTTAGCTTTCTGCTAGAATTACCATACATTGTCAAAATTAGCGCCAAACTAAACAACACTGCATGTCACTATAATCTTTCATATACTAGGCCTTCTCTGACACCTTCCCTGATTGGTCAGTAGGCGGGGCCTACCACAAAAGTTCCCAGTGAAAGGTTCAAGTCTATGGGTCCAACCACTGTATGATTTTTTTTACTGATCTCTGTAGTTTAGTTTTATATTAAAATTTTTTTTATATTAAGAAAACAAAAAGTTCTTTTGGCTCTAATTTCTCGATAAAACACATCTCGAAACTGAAAAGTGACGAATCTTGTACACTGTTTACTGTGTCAACTGATTTCTACGAATCAAAAATTACTTCATTTTCGTTCTGTAGACATAAATCGACTACACGACATTATTCGAAAAATGAATCGATTTGAAATTGTTTTCGCGTTTCTAACCGAATAGCTCTTCCAAATTGTGGAAAGTGATCTCTTGAGTCTTATTCACAAACTCTTAAAAAATATGACTGTAATACATAAAATTATAAATCATGCTATGTTACCGATTAAAGGTTTTTTGCATATAAATGTATATTCAAAGCACGCATCGTATATGTCAATGTCACGCTGGACAAATTTAATGTTTAAAAGGCCAAGTGTCGAATTGCAGCAATATGTTGAAGTTCCTATTTTTAATGAATCGATAAAGTGTTTTGATCCTCCTCCAGAATCCATGGAATCAGCCTTAGAATTATTTGTGCCACGAAACAATCATATTATTAAGTGCATCTCAAGAACAGTTGATCCTCAAAAATTTCCTTCTCACAGTTTACCAGAAGTAATATTAAATTCATTATTTTAGTTATTGAATCTCTTAGTGGGTTGTATTTTTCAACTTCGCTCAATAATGAACTCTTCCTCATCAATAAGTTATATTGATTTGCAGTAGACCATATATCAGTACCCGCAAAGTAGTAGCAATATAATTATTTTTTCAACATAGTGCTAAGTGTTGGGTTCAACCACAGTCTAGTCGAATATTTGTTTATGAAATCATCTGAATACACTAAGATTTATTGATCGTTATGATAAAACAATTTCATTTGTACAGAATACAGTTGCGATTTGAATGCAAAAGTAATCTGTTTGATTCGCCTTTTCATCCAATTCTTATAAAACTTAAACTGAACTCCTTGGCACAACAGTCCCTAGGGGGCCAGGGCATATGGTGCCAATCTCCGTTTACGTGACTAAGGGCCCTGGGGTGCGAAGCATATATTCCAGTTGGTGGTCAATCTTACGCAGAACCCCCAGTGTTTAGTTCCTTAGCATGCTTGGTCCTCAGTTCATCTACCCACTGAAGGGATGAAAGGCTGAGTCAACCTTGCCCAGCCCGGGGATCGAACCTTGGACCTGTGTTGTGGGAGTGTGAGGTGCTACCCCAATGCCACTGAGTTTCATCAAATTCTTTTATGTAGACCAAATATTATGTGTATTGGGTTGTTAGTAGATTTGTTATGCAGTGCATTTTAGAAGAAATTAACCAGGTTTAGTAACTGTAATAACATTTATCAGAATAAGAAATATCAATGAAACAAAGTTGAGATAAAAAATAAATTAAATTTTCTAAGATCTGAGTGTTACATAATTACCAATGCATATTTTAACACCGACAAATGCACATGATCTTTCATCCTTAAAGTATTGTCCTCTTAAATTTTCTGTAATGGTACCATCAAGATAAAAGCTTTTATTCTTATAGGGGAGACATTTTGTGTTACTTAAGCTGTATCTCAAATAAATATTTTAAAAAGCAATATTTACCAAAAAAAATGCTTACATTTAACTATTAAAATATAACATTAAAAATTTTAAGAATTTCTTCATTTTGTAGAAAAATACTTCAATTATGTAATTTTTCCATTAGCCCTATGTGCTGGGTTCAGTTTTGACATAATTTAGAGTGTATAGGATATATCACACCTATCTTTAATAAAATAGGTTTCTATCCAGATCCGAAATCCAATAAGAAAATAATGGTATTAATAACTGTTTCAATTGTTTTTCATATATGAAAATTTTATTTTGTATTAATCCTTTGGCTGTCCATATAGGAGAGAATAATTATATGATGTACAATAGATATAAAGTTTTAAAATTCATACATTTAATTGAAAAATATAACTAAATTTAAGACGCTACACCAAATTAACTAACAAAATATGCATAAAGTCTAATGCACAAAACTGTTTTTCCCAATATTTGAAAACAAAAATATCATCACAGAAGGATAAGAAATTATTATTCAGGAGAAAAATATCATTTTATATAGGTTTATTTCTGTGAAAAATATCATTAAATCAAGGTGACAATAACATGTATGTAGTTTCACCAGAACTACTAAATATTATCGTTATAGAGTGATTTATCATTGCATGAGATATTGTTGTAACAATGTTTTACTGTGTACCAAATGTCCTTCGTCAATAACAATTTTTATGGTTAAATAACATTTTTAATAGACTTGACAGAATGACATTTTTGATTAAAATGTATAATTATGTTGTACATTTTAGATTTGTCCAAGTTATGATTTTTTTTTAAACTTGCTAATAGATTATAACTGTGTATGGAAAATTGTTTGAAAATCTTGATCTAGATTATAGCTTAATAAATCAAACCACACTAATTAGATTAACTATTTCTTTTCAAGGTAGCTTTCTTAGGTCAAAGCAATGCTGGAAAATCATCTTTGTTAAATGCAGTATTTGAACTAGTTCCAGACTTGCATATTCAAACGTCTAAACAACCAGTAAGTAAATATTCTCATATTCCACATGCTAAAGAAACTTAATAAATTTTAAACTATCAGCTGTAGAAAGATAACCTCATGTCTCAGACATGTTTTGCAATTTAAATAATAAGCTGTCAAAAGCTAAAAATAATTTTAAAGTGCAATAAATATTTTTTTTAATGACAGACATATACATATTACTTGTCTTTCCTTTCTTTAAAATAAATTTTAAAAAAAAGTTGTCTGCAGACATCATCATCATAGTTGGCCTGACAGCCTGTTGTGGGCCTTCGCCTTCTTAAGAAGTTTTTCCCATCCTGCTCTGTTTTGTGCTTGGGACCTCCAGCATCTAATCTTTATGAGACCAAAGTCCGACTCCAGGCAGTCGATCCACTGTCGTTTTGGTCTGCCCCTTGGTTGTTGTCCAAAAGGGACTGCATTAAAAACTTTTAAAGCAGCCCGATCTGCGTCCATTTGCAGTAGATGTTCAGCCCATCTCATTCTATTCAGCCTGATAAATTTGATGACGTCATCCTCTTTGTATAGCTTGTACAGTTCAGAGTTAAATTTTCTTTGCCAGACTCCCCTGTCAAAAACACTGCCAAAAATGGTTCGCAACATTCTCCTTTCAAAGAGTGTAAGCATTTTTTCTTCTTTTGACATAAATGACCAAGTCTCAGAGGCATAAGTTAGCACTGGTCTTATGAGAGTTTTGTACAACAGGATTTTCATTCTTCTTTTAATTAAATGGCTCCTCAATTGACTTCTGAGTCCACATAGACATCGGTTGGCTGCATCAATTCTCTTCCTGATCTTGGGGTTGATGTCATTTTGGCACTCAACAGACATAACAGTATTAATGGTACAGCTTCAATATTGGACTGCAGTGGCAACTTTTTACGTCCATCTGGTAATTTTGAAACTCATTTTGGCAAACCTACCACAAGGGCATATGTTTTAAACTGAAAGATACAATTTTCACTGAATTTTGCAAGGATCAAATTGTTGATTGTTTAAAAAATTTCTAGAAATTATAAGGAATTTGTTGGGCATAATCCAAAATTTCTGTGTAAATTTCTGTATAATTTCTGGATCTACAAAGATCATACTATTTTCTTCATTGCATTTTTTGTCTTTTATATTTCTAAACTAAATTTTTGAATAATTCATACGATATTAATAATAAGATGTTTGTTTAGGTGACAAAAAAGTTGCTAATATGGTCCTATATCAAGTTTGTTTCACAGTAACAAATTCATAATGATCAACAAAAACAGGATAATATTCTAAGGTTAATAGTTAAAACATATTTTTCAGATTTTAGAATTCTGTTATCACTTAGAAGAAACTATAAATTTAATATAAGAATATTGTTACAATTATAGTCTGATCATGCTTAAATGAGACCTGGAACAAGGGGTTACTTTATCCCCTCCCCTTATATTATTACAATTTTCGTAATTACTAAGTACACATGTTGACATTTACTTATTATATAGGAAAGTTTTAAAAAAATCCCCCCCAAAAAAAGTTAGTAGACATATATATTATTTCACATTTCCTAATGTAAATTTTATGTCCAAACACTAGTGATAAAATATTAAATGCACTTATTATATTCATATTGGTGTACTTAATGCTCACAGACATGCAACATGTCTGACAGTGATTAAAGGTTTTATTTATAATATTTTTTTAAAATAGTATAATTAGTACTCAAGATATGAAATGTATAATTTTTCACAGATTTTTTTCATGATAAATGCTTAATTTTAAAGTTTAATTACTCTGCTTTCAATGTACTATGCAGTAAATTACTAGTACTACTAAACTTTAAAGCTATTACTTTTATATTAATTTGCATTAAAATAATTTTAAAATATTAAAAGTTGTTTATTTAAATTTTGATTAGACATCTTTCATATATGATTTTGACTCAGTCCTTTCAATTATGTAGAAACAATGCTTTACTGTATTATAATCCATCAGTTTTAGAAAGGTATAAATGTTATTTTCTTGACACTTCATTTAATAAAAATATATCATTTTTGTTGTGTTTTCATTTAGGTGATTTAAGTATCAACTTATTATTCCAGGGACATACTAAAAGCTTATTTTTTTATAAAGTTGGAAAGCATTTTTGTCTTGTTGATATGCCAGGTTATGGATTAAGGCAACCAAAATGGTTTAAATCGTCAGTCATAACTTATTTACAAAACAGAAAAAAGTGAGTTCTTTCATGAAATTAAAAATTTATATTAAAATGATAAATTTACTATCTACACTTGTGTATTTATCTTCGTTTTATGCTCATATTTCAGTTTCCATAAATTACTTATCAATAATATATTTTATTTGTTATCCAATATAGGCAATATAAAAATCAACTTTATTTAAATGGTTAATTACTTCATTGGTTTATTTATGAATAATATTAGACAGCATTGTATTTTATTTGCTTATAATTTGATATGTAAAATAGGCATACTTTAAAATAATAAAAACTGTATTATAAAATCTTAAATCTATAATTAATAGAATAATGACAAAGTTTAGCTGTATCATATATGTAAATGCATATTTATTTTGTGCTATTCATTACTTGCATTTAAAAATTAAAAAGAAAATGTGTTTTAATGGAGGTGGGAATCTTTGAATATAATAAAAAGAGTACACATGCTAATAGAGAGGATTCTATATTGTTATAGAGTATGAAAATTAAGACTTATTGATCAAAATGATATTGTACAGAAATATATTTTGATATTTGGTAGGGAAATATTTTGGCACCTATCCTGTCAGCAGTCTAAGCCTTCCCAAAGTGTAGCACTTCCCTGGTTGGAAACTTCTGCTGTAGAGGAGGGAGTGTATAGTTTAAAGTACAAGATAAGAAATCGTGGTGATATATATTTTACTCTTCAAGGCTAAAACCACTTAAATATTAAGAATTAATGTAATAAGTAAGCATTTTCAGGTAAAAAATGCACATGGATTTCAACAAAATACAATATAACTTCGCCCCATAATTGTGCCATCTAAATTCTCGTCATTTGCCAAAACCAGCTGAAACACAATGTAAAAGAAAAAGTATCTTTCTCTCTTCACTCTGTTGTGGTGTTTTTGGTCAGTTTTCCATTAGATTTCTTTTTTATTACGTTCTAGTTCATAGCCATATAAATTTGGCAACAAGGCTGAGTTGTTTATCAATATATTCTCAAATATTGATATACTTTAAGTATCGTGATAACAATATTAAAATTTTGCTCTGCCAATATATCCCTGTCAGCAATACTCCCATGCATTTGATAACACCAAAACACATCCTAAATATTCTGAATAAAGTAATATTTTTTTGGTTATTGCATTTGTTAATGTTCTCTTCGCGTATTTACCCACGTACTTGATACCAACACAAGCCAGATAATTTGTTCTTGAAGATTATCATTTCTCCATCCAGATCTTCCCAAAAATATGTCTATAATGAAGCACTTGGATCAATACTGGAAATTGCACTGCTTGCAATTGGCAGAGATAACAGGTTGTTCCCATGCCTATGTACTGGACTATTGTAATAATATCGGGATATATCAAAGGTATTGATCTTGAGTACTTGACTGCAATAGTCAGTTATATCTCGATAAAGAAAAACTCAAGTCAAGACCAAAAAATCCACTGCTTCATTGGAATAATATTGGGATATATCAATGACAGCCGGATCACAACAGTCAGTGATATATGCACGAGTGGATATATTAGTAGAAGTTATGATATAATTTATTAAGTAATTATTAATTTTAAATTTTGTTTTACTGAATTTCAATGGATCATTTTATTCTTATAAATTAAAAAAAAAAAAAAAGATATTTGCATAAAATTTAGGAAAGTAAATTTTTTAGATAGAATATTTATTATGTTTGAAAAGTCCATGAAAATGAAAAAGTTTTTTAAAAAAATTATCAAAATAAATGCTTTTCTATTGAAATTCAAATTTAGAGCTATGTAATTATTTTGTTTCTTCCAAATAATATATAGAAACTTGAATTGCAAAATAAATAAATAAATGTATGTAAAGTAGCAAAGTGGTGCTAAATAGTTTCATTAAGAACACAATAGTTTTTTAAAATATTTCAAGCATAGTGTTTGCAAAAATTAAAACTGACCTGTTTATTAATACATATAACTGAGTTTTAGAATACTCAAGTCATATGTTTAGTTTATAACTTATTAGTTCTGTACCCTGAAAATAGTAGGTTATATTATGTTTTCGCCTGCTGGATATTTGACCAATGAAACTGTTTTGGTTTGGATTGTTACTGTCTAATATTTTTGTTTACAAATGTTATTGACTGACACGTACTACTTAAGGCTAAATCCGAATGGCTACAAACATCCATGCCAGGAACAAAATTCAAACCTACGGAATCCAATACCTAAGATCAGTTTATCAATGAGGAGTTTAATTTTGATTTGGGGGAAATATAATTTGGCATAAATAGGCAATGTAAATTAGCAGTAATGGTTTCCAATTTGAATAAACAATTCTGTTTAGTATCTGAACAAACTACTTCTGAACAGTATACATATTTTTTTCTTTTAAGTGTTAAAATGAATTACTCCTAAAAAGTTGTTTTTTCCTTTCAGAAATCCTTAATTTTAGGATCAAATTGTAACTAAAAATTTTAACTACCTAGAAAAAAAAAAAAGGTTTGAAATGAAATAAAGTTAAGGCTATTCAAAAATAGTAATATACCCTACTACTTTAAAGTATTATCGAATTATATCAATGATATCAATATCAATTTGGGAATATATTACAATATTAACTTTTTGAATTATCCAACCCTAGTGTGCAAATTAAAAAATTGATGATTAGGAATCGATGGTGTTACACATCAGCATCCTATGCTATAGCACAGGCTGTACATCTGTAGAGCCTACCCTGATTATATATTTCTCATGTTAGTAGTAAGCTTTTACTTTACTTGCATTCTTCAGTTATCAATCTGTCATAGGTATATCAATACCTGCTTGACAAATATTAAATCCAAAATTACCAATAAAATTAATCAAGAAATCATTCAAACAACATTCTTATTCAAGTAAAACTTATAAACAGTATTAAATAAGTCTATTCATTTTGTAGTTCTCAGTAACTGTACCAATTCTTCTGTGATAATGACACAAAAAAGAAGCAAAAAATCTGATTATTTATAAGTACATAATCTGGGAATTAGTAAGTAAATCCATAAGTGCAGTTAGACTTACAAAATATTAATTGAATAATTCTGTACTTAAACCAGAACAATAAACAAAGTTGATACCCTTTAAGAAACTAATTGCATGAATAACAACACTTTACCTAACATTATTAAAGAAAGAACCTCTCAATCAAGCCCATAATGACCTTTTACATTTTAGCCATACGTTGTACAAATTTTGATTCCATTGTAAAATTTATAGTTTTGAACTCTTTGAAATAGATTTTAAAATTATTAGTTTCATAATATAAGAAGTAAATCCTTTTAGAGTTTAACTTGTGTTATTTAGTAATATCTGGAAACTTTCAGAGTAATTCTGTTATATATTACATGTAATATATATATATATATATATATATATAAGAAGCCCAGTGATGTTGAGGTAGCTCTTTGTGCTCCCACGAAACAGGTACGAGGTTCAATCCCTGGGCTGGGCAAGGTTGATTCAGCCTTTCATTCCTTTAGTGGTAGATAAATTGAGGACCAAGCATGCTTAGGAACTAAAGATGGGGAGTTCCACGTGAGGTTAACCACCTAGCCAGAATATATGCTTTGCACCTCAGGGCTCTTGGTCTCGGAAACAGAGATTTGCACCATAGGCTCTGGCCCCCTAGGGGCTGTTGCATCAAGGAGTTTAGTTTATATATATATATATATATATATATATATACACATACATATATGCTTTGGCAATGCTGAGTTTTTTGTCTAGTAGAAAGAAAAATTCAGTTTGCATGCCACTGTGTATTCAAGTAGAAAATACATAAACCCTGCAATAGGCTATTTTTTAAATGTGCATGTGTACTGTGTCTTGAATCTACAATAAGAAAGTTCATGTGCAATCCTTTGCTGGTGGACAAATTGTTCATGTTATCTTTTAATTAAAAAACATAAAATTTTGTTGAAATACCATTAAATGTTATTCAGTACTCCATTCATTTATAAATAGTGACTGCTAACTTTGCTATTTTTTATTTCATTTTTAGCCTTGTAAAAACATTTATGTTAATTGACTGCAAAGTAGGCTTCAACTCATGGGATGATGCAGCTCTACAAATGATAAGAGAGATGAAAATACCCTTTGCTGTTAGTATTAAATTTTTTTCATATCTTATTATTTCTTTATATCATATGTATCTCATTAACAGTAGGATGCGTGTTGGAATCATTTTGGCTTTAAGTCATGTATATATATATTTTTTTATGATATCCAATAATATCACCAGTCTCTCTATATCTCTCTGTATGTGTGTATATATATATATATATATATAATACACACACATATGTATACTATAGAGAAAGGTATATTGTAACTATAAATTTTAATAAATTATATATTATTTCTTCATTATTATTTCTCCTTAATATCTGAAAGAAGAAAGTCATAAACCAAGTTCTTTTAACATGTAATTTTTTTTACTTAAAAAACCATTGACCCACATGTAGCTAACTAAAGAGTTGCCAGCAAACTCATAAAATCTTGACTCTCCAAACTGAGACAAGTTATATACTTTTCACTGGCAAATTCGTTAATTCAGTATTCCTGTTGTCTATTACTAGGGCCAAGTGATTGCCTAATTTTGCAGTATATGGGCTAAGATTAGATTGAATCATATGACTGTCATTAGAGCCACATGAAATGAAGGAGAAAATCTGCAGGATAGGACTTTTTTCATGGCATTCTTAGACTGGGGTTTTTTCCTCATCACCTTATAGAATTAAAACCGGTAAAAGATAGTTTAGCTGTGTTTAGGTTACGTTTTTATTGCACACACATATGTAATGAAGAGAAAAAAAAACTGGTATACGCATGCATATGTAAATAAAAAGATAAGGAACCAATCAGAATACAGCAGTATGGTTGGCAATGCCTATATAATACTAGCACAGTTATTAGATCAGTTTATGCAGCTAAAATAGCAGGTTTTCAAGATTTAAGTGAGTTTGAGCATAGTGTTACAGTCGGTGCATGAAAGATGGGACATAGTATCTCTGAGGTGACAATGAAATTTGAATTTTCCTTTATGACCATTTCACAAATGTACACCATGAATATTGGGAATCCAGTAAAACATGAAATCCCTGACATTGCTATAACTGGAGAAAAATCGTGCAAGAACAGGACCAACAACAACTGGGTAGAATCATTAAACATGACAGAAGTACAACCCTTCTGCTAATGTTACAGATTTCAATGCTGGGCCATCAACAAATGCAGCATGCAAGCCATTCAATGAAACGTTATCAATATGGGCTTTTGAAGCTGAGGCCTACTTGTGTACCCTTGATGACTGCATGAAACAAAGCTTTATGCCTTGCTTGGAACCATCAATATTGGACTGTTGATGACTGGAAATACATTGCAATGTCTGATGAGTCTTGCTTTAAATTGTATCAAGCAGATTGAACTGTATTGGTATGGAGACAATCTTATGAATCTGTGGACCCTGCATATCAACAGGGAACTGTTGGAGGCTCTATGATAGTATGGGGCACATGCAGTTAGAGTGATATGGGATCCCTTATACATCTAGATACGACTCTGACAGGTGACATGTACATAAGCATCCTGTCAGATCACCTGCACCCAATCATATCCATTGTGCATTTTGAGGGACTTGGGGAATTCCAACAGGACAATATGACATCCCACACATCCAGAATTGCTACAAAGTGGCCCCAGGAACACTCTTCTGACTTTAAACACTTCTGATAACCACAAAAATCCCCAGGCATGAACATTATTGAGCATATCTGGGATGCCTTCCAATGTGCTGTTCAGAAGAGATCTCCTCCACTTCATAGTGTTAGGGATTTATGGACAGCCCTGCAGCATTCAGGGTGTCAATTACCTCCAGCACTACTTTAGACATTAGTTGAGTCTATGCCAGGTTTTATTTTAGCTCTTCTGTATGTTCACAGGAGCCTTAGATGATATTATGTCAGTGTACCAGTTTTTTTGGCTCTTCAGTGTATGTATATATATATATATATATATATATATATATCCTATACTATAATACGAGGAATGGTTGTCAAGTCGAAAATCGCCCCAGAATTAATAAACTCCGGTAAACTTGGGGATCTGGGGTTTTTGGCCACGAGGAATCGATTGGCGCCGGTTTTGAAGCGCTACGGTCGAGCAGTTCGGAGTTACAGATAGGGCCATTTTTGGCTTACGGCCCTTATATACGGCCAAAGGAACATGATGTCAGAATATGCGAATTTCGTGTAAAAATTGGTATCCGGGGGTTTTCGGCCATGAGGAATCGATTGGCGCCGGTTTTGACGCGCTAAGGTCACGTAGTTCGGCGCTACAGATAGGGCCGGGTTCGAACCCCGGTGCGGACAAACTTTTTTTCTCATGCGTCCAAACCAAGTGAAAATTGGTACCCGGGGGTTTTCGACCACGAGGAATCGATTGGCTGTAGTTCTGACGAATTAATAATAATAATAATAATAATAATAATAATAATAAAAGTCTTTATTGATTTGTCTTTATTCCTTGATATCGGTTTCCATTTTTATTTTAATAGTAGTAATAATATTCTCCTGGCTGTGGGTTTGTTTACTAACCGTAGTTGGAGGTTCCGTTGATGGTTTGCAGAGTTGTCAGTCCCGCGCTGTCAACTTTTTGTTAATTGTTAACTTTTTGTAATTTTTTGTTATCAATTACATTTTATTTCCTATGACTTTTCAAACTTTACCTTTGTATAGAATAGTTCCCTTTCCAAACAACTTTGTTTAGAATAGTTTACAATGGTGCACTTTAACCGGTTATCTTTTCACTAATGGTTTCACAAATTTTCTTATGGCATGTATTATTTTGATAAATCACAACTGAAAATTTAAATCTTCGAGTTAGCTTCGATACCTGTTTTCTCCGAGCGGAGCTCGGTCACCCGGTACTATATATATATATATATATATAGAGAGAGAGAGAGAGAGAAAGAAATTAAAAAATAAACTATGGCTATAGTTTTTCTTATTATCATTCATAAATTAACAATAAACTAATTAAAATGTTATAAATAAACTTAAATATCTGTAATAGTATTCAATAAATGAATCAAATAGTATTGAATTTACTAATAAAAGCAATATTTGTTTCAATTATAAATTTCATTAATTCTGCCACTAGATGTGATTTGATCACCCTGCTATAAATCATTGTTATTTTTTCAAGGTTGTAAAGTTTTTTTATACTTACTATAACTGACTAATGAACATTTTATTGCCATTATGCCTGAATTAGTAATAATACTTTTCTTTAATTCTTTCCCTTTAGGTTATTTTGACAAAAATTGATACTGTGCCTGATAGTCAACGCTTAAAAATTTTCTTACAAGTTCAAAAATTAGTTGTGGCTAAGGAAAAAAACTGCTTTCCTGAAATATTTATGCTTAGGTTTGTAAATTTTTAATTTCTTTTTAAACTATAAAAAGATTAAAAAATAATGTAGACCTTAATAATCTTAAGAAGTTAGTTGAATTCATTAATGTACTAGGAATAAGACAATGAGTTTAAAATTTAATTGATATTCAGCATTTCATTCATTATTTCCACGTTTAAAATAAGTGTGAGAATGCCATGCCAAAATAAGATAAACAATAGCTGATTATTTAGGATGTGGTCTGTGTTACTAAATAAGTCCTGTAAATTGAATGTGTCTTTTAATCACCTGTTTTGTCCATGCCATGCAGGTACTCATTTCAGAGCTTTACTATAAACTGCAGGTAGCACAGATATATTAGTCAATGTTGTACAAATGCTGACACATATTTTGTAAGTCACTGAATGTTGTGCATAAAATTTTAGACATCTTTCAATATTGACTGACATAATGTAAAATTAAAATTTGAAATTGTTTAAAAGAAAGCATGTAAAAGAGTTGTTTGTATTGCTTATAAGAGAAATGTTATTTTAAAAAATAAAATCTAATACATTTGCCAGTTTTTACAAAATTAACTTTTATGTTTTTTTTCCTAATTTTGCTAAAAATGTAATGACATCAATTTAGACAGGAGTTCATTTGCAGACATGCCAATTACTCCGGATTCTTCGGAGCTGCTATGGAGAAATGAGAAAATTTGATAACTCTGGTTACTCCTCAGATTGCTCTGGAAAATAACAAACTTTTAAACAACTAAAAGATTACGATTTAGTCAAACTGAATTTAGGTCAAATTTGAGTAGACAAACTCTAGATTCTCTGATGATAGAAAAATGGAAATATTTTAATCAGGGTCAATGTTGCTATAAGAAACACTGTACCAAAAAATAAGTTATTAATGCTAAAAAAGCAACTCATAAATTTTTAAATGTATAAATTTCAATTTACCTTTTATAATTTACTAATGTGTAAATATTTAAAATTTAGTTTTAATTCAGATACCATTAAGATATGTGCTTATGTGTAATGTTTAATTAGCATGTTAAAATTTGAAACCATGCTTTTGCTCTGGATACTAGTACCTGAATGTTGGCATTATTGCATTTGTTGTAGGCTGGTATTATAATTTTGATATTGGCCAATACTTTTGTTTGTGCTACCTGGGACCAGTGCAGCATTTTACTGTGTCAGTTTTAGACATAAAGACATAGATTCCCTTAAACTGGATTTCAAATAGATCTCTAATATTGTAAAGATACTGTAAACGCGCCGAGCGGTTTGCGAATGTTTCTACTTCCGATTGTAAGTCATACCCTTGGTCATTTGGATATGATTTCGCATGGGTCTCGTATAAGGATCAGGTATGAAGGCAAAATAATCAGCCGTAGATGATTTTAAACTTAACAACTATTCCTTTATTTAACAAAAAAGCTTTTAAAGAAATATTATGGTGTATTAGTAAAATCATCCAGAGAGGAGATTACTCTAGACAACCTGCTCATCTCAAAGTTCAGACAGGAGTCCCCTCCTGTTTCTTCTTTTCCAAACAGGAAACCTCGGTTTTAGGGGAGATCAACAACCCCCCTCTTTGACCTTTGTCCTTGGAGTAGCCGAAATGCCCTTTGGCTCCCAGCTGACGTGGTCACACAAAACACAATTTCTTTTCTCTGTTGGTGTGTTGACAAAAACGGACACTTGACATCTCTAATCGTCCATGCATCAAAAAGACCATTACTAGTACAATACTGCCGTTTTCAATTGTTCAAAAGAATAAAAGTTCTCCCGACTGCCGACAGAGGTGGATGCGACTCTTACAGATACTAAAATTCAGGCAAGTATATCATACCTATTAACACCCTCAGAACCCCGGCCCTCACAAACTCCATTTCAATTACATCTATTAACCCTAAAATTGTTTAAGAATCTACTTACATAAGTCTACAGTTTGGATGTTACAGATTCATTTGTTAAGAGAATAAATCTTGTTCACATGAAAGCATTCAAGATCTCACCCTGCAAATCTAAATCAATGAAGCATGAACCATTTGAAATTCTGCTTCATAAAAGTTTCTATAAACCATGTAAGATTCAAGCAGCCATAGAGTTATGCTAGGAAAGAGCCTTTGGTCACAGACCATTTTATTTTTTATCTTTTCTGTTTTTAAATTTTTGTATAGTTTGGAAGTGTATCAAGTGTCTGTTGTTTATCCTACTGTCTTATTTTTTCATTTGGTATCTTTCACCACTCCACATCTTTGCTTGATATAAGCAATCTCATTCCTCTGCTTTCATTGTTTCTCCCTAATATTTCTCTTTATGATGTCAAACTGGAAGAGTACATAATTTATGAATTTCAAATTACAGAAATAAGGATGAAAGACATTTAACATTCTGATTTATATCAGATTAAATTATATTACTCTTATTTATTTTCTGTATCATTATTATATATTATCCTTTGCATTTATCAGGTGTTCCCAGTTGTGTATTTTTATGCTCTTCTTTGCCAATGTTTATAATTTTTATTCATACATTTTATGTGTAATTTATGTTTCTAAAATATTATATATCTTTCTAGTTCTACCACTTACGAAGGACTTGCATATTTTATTACCTTTGTTGCTCATATTACTGGAAACATCGAAGTGAAGAATTGCTGATATTTGTATATGTGATAGCATATTTTTTTCTGTCTTTTATTATATCACTTTTTGTAATATAAATAAAATTTTATTTTAATAATTTTAGTAATTTTTTAATAATTGTTCATGGTTTTTTTAAAAGTTAAATCAGTAAAGGTTTATATATATTTCAATGTATATAGGATGTGTTTATATTATACATAGTCAAATCACATTATTACGACTATATAATATTCAGTGTTAAAGAGCCTCTCTACATATAAAAGCATATATATATGTATGTGTGCTGCATATGTGTTTTTATATTTGTTCTTTATACAAATCCACACAGTTTGTTGTACAGCCACTGAAATTTAGACTGACACTCTTTGTTACTGCTACTTTGTAATTGTTGATATTAAACCCTTTTCTATACTTTATTTAACATAAAATCTCAATATAATGAATGTTAACCTTCTTGATTGCCTAAAGATGATGCTACTTCAGGTCTTCAAAATATCTTGCAACTAAACAATGTAGTCTGCATATGCCAGAAGCTAAGACCTCTGGGTCTGGCTAGTGCAGCCATTTCAAAGCTTAAAAGGGCCACAGCTCTATTTTTTATGCTTCCTCCAGCCCCTCTTCCCTTTTTATTATTATTAATTAATTAACATTATCCTTCTGAGTAAGTTTTTATTTCCCTGGAACTGTTACAAGGTTCTTTCAGGTATTTTCCAAACAAACCAGGGTACGGGGGTTCTGTAGGGTGGGCCAAAGTCCTTTTCCATTAACTCTCAAGTGGCCCAAGATTGCATCTGTTGATTTACAAAAAGCCATATACCATCTAGAAAGTGCAACCTCCCCAAATTTCTCCTCCTACAATTGTAACCTACATTTCAACCCATGAGGTTCATGCCACCTCACTATTTCTGGCATCATAGCTATGAGATGTGCTAGAGGGCTTCAGTTCCATTTTAAATTCTTCCCTCGTAATTGCAGTTTTGCTGTGGTCACTTGCTTGTGACACCTGTGCCACGAGGTGTGTGTGAAGCTTGTGCAGCAGTGTAGTGCTTGTAATCTGCCCACCACAACCTGGATATGCCTGGAGGGTCTAGCAATTAAATAAACCCAGTTTGGTGCATTAAATTTTTTTTTTAATTTTCAGAAAATCAGTGTATTTTCTCAAATAAATACCAACAGTTTAAAATTTTTACATACACTTAAAGTATTTTTAAAAGCTTTCAAATTGATATACAGCTTATTAAAATAAAGCAAATGTATTAAAAGTTATAACTTTTTAAAGATTTTTTTTAATAGAATGTCTATGTGATTCATTTTCTTCAAGTGCAATTTTTAAAACTTTTCCTGTGTGTAATCAGCACTTTAAGTTTTAATATTTGTGTGCCAGTCATCTTGTCAAATTGCTACAATTCAATATAACATATTGTTGTACATCATCTAGTACAGAAGTTAATTTATTTTTTTCATGTAAAGATTCACTTATTAACTGAATCTACAGTTACTGAAGTTGTATGTATTTATCTGTGAATACTTTCATAAAAAAATTTTCTGGTTTAATAATGTCTTCAAATTGATATTAGTTTAAAGAAAATTCATCAACTGTATAAAAATTTATAAGCTTCTGAAAAATGTTCTGTTGATTTTAAAACATAAATAAGCTCTCATTCATTTTTCTTTAATACCTATAATTTAATATTGTCATTAAAATATCTTATTCAGTCTTAAATTTGCTTTAGTTTTATTGATGGCATACATAAAATATATTTGTTTAACCTTGTTCAAATGTGTCATATTTTTATTTTTATAATTCATATAAAGTTCTTTATATATATATATATATATATATATATATATATATATATATATATATATATATATATATATATATATATATATATATATATATATATATATATATATATATATATTTATAACTAAACAGTTAACTAAAAACTTTTAAAAAATATTAAGGTAACTAATTTAATACTGAATTTAATGAATAATTGTTTTGTATATTTCATCATTATATTTATTCTTTCTCTAAAATATCCCCCTTTCAAAGAAAAAATTAAAGCATACTAGTTTAAATGATTTTTAATCCTATCACTATCTGTAAACATACTCACTATTTATTATTTTAAAGCTAATTACTTCTTGTCTGAATAAAATAAGTAATTTTTTAGACTTGTAAAAAGGATTAATTTTGAACTAATTATGGCAGCATTTCTGTACATATATATAAATAGGGGAGTGAAAAGAAAATGTAGAAATTGAACAATTTTACCATTTTGAGTATAAAGTGTCAATAATACGAGAAGTGATCATTTACCTAAGGCCAGAATAATATACAATGGTGATGTATCTTGTTATCCAAATGTACCAGAGGTTTAGCAAACATATATCAAGAATGAAATGTATTCTATTGATCTGTTATGAGTAAAGCAACTTTGTAACCGGCAACTTCTTGTGGCATCATCTTACTCACTTCTTATTGCTCCTTATAGCTGCAGGTGATAGTAGGATTTCTGACTTTAACTTCAGAAATGCTAACGTTTATCATTATTTTGGAAATACAAGAAGCAATCTTTACTATTCTAAACTACTCTAAAACTTTAGTATTCTAATTCTGTGTACAGAGAATCCTTTATCTCTTTCCTGAATGGTAGAGCACTGCTTTTTGGTACTGAAGTTCACGGGTTCGATTCCTACTGCTAGCATGCATGTTTGTAGCCATTCAGAATCAACTTTAAGTAGTAGATCCCAGTCTCATAAGCCCTCGTGAACAAAACAGTAGACCATAATGCTCCAAACCAAACTTTTATGTCTTTTTTTATAAATTAATCCTATTGATTTTATTTCTGTATTAATACACCACATTGCAGCCATCATTTTCATGCTATCTGCCATGTTGTTTTGCAGATGGGACAAAAATCCAAAGCTTCAGATTTTCATTTCCTCTTGTTAAATAGAACCAGATTGTTGTACAGTTTTTTGTAACTTTATCTAAAAAATTGCCCTTTGCCGTTATTATTTTTTTTTAACCTATAGACAGACTAACAGGATGTCTAACAGTTTATCAGACTTTTAAAAAAGATTAATTCTGGACCAAATATGGCAGCATTTCTGAACATACTGACAAATAGGAAATTTAAAAGAAAATGTAGTAATTAAACAGTGTTATCATTCTGAATATGGTATGGGAAATGATCATTTAGCGGAGTGAAGAACAATGTACGTTGGTGATGTATCTCATTATCTAAGTAAATCAGAGATTTAGTAAACATGTACCAAAAATTCATGCTTGGAATTACAAATTTGAAACTTGATTCACTGATTGACTCATATGTCAAAGCTTAATTCCAATCAGGTAACTAAAGTACTACTGAAGAAAGCTGGGCTAAAATATGCAACTGATTGCAAAAGTCAGTCACTCTTACAGATTTTTTTTACGAGTAAACCTACTAGTTTTAATGTTTGGTTTTTAGAAACACACTTTTTTTTTTTTTTTTGGCTATAGGAAGGCTAATCAGACCAGGATCTATTTAAAGGTAATAGAATAAGAGGTGTTTGTACTCCAGTAAAACACCAGGATTCCAGGGATTTTTGTATTAACTAAATTATTTCCAGAGAAATGAAATTATGAATTATTTCACCTTACTAACTTCTGTTTACCTTTAAAATAAATCAAAGAACATACCACATCTCTCTGACTCAATTCTTCAATTTGCTATGCCAGGGTCTAATAGACTCTGATACTTGAAATAACATGTTGGAACTAGGTAAGCTGTTTTGACAACACTACAAAAAATACTGCTAAAAGCAAGGATCATTTATGATTTTGAGCATTAGAAATGATAAGAGGTGAAGGTTATGGAAACTGGAAGACTGTGTGTAACACAGGTTAAAAGAATAAAACTGTAAAAAAAGACCTCCTTTTTAATTGAGTGGGAATGAAAGGATAGCCATTGCTCATATGATCTTGTCATAGAATTAGTTAACTAAACAAATTGACTTTTCTTTATTTAAAGAAGTTGTTTTAGTAATTAAAGAAAATCTACTTTTATTAATTTTTTTGAGTAAAATTTAATCTTTTTCAATGTATTTAACATATTTCCCATATTTTTAAAAGAGTTTTTTGCTTTATTTTGCAGAATTGATTTTAACACCTCCCACTCTTCCCCAATGTTGTTCCATACTTTAATTTGCATCTCCTCTCTTGACATCTAAGTGCTTATAATTTTCTTTGTATATTTTTGCCTCACAAACACTCCTAGGAAATATCCATGCCAACAGGGAGAATAAAACTCATAAATTCTAGTACTGAGAAGTGAGGCTATTAATAAAAGGAACAATGTGTGAGATTTGTCAAAAGGGTTTGTTTTGAACCAAGCTTGGCAATATTTCTGAAACAATTAGGGTAATGTATTCCAAGAAAAGTGTAGCAGGCAGTCTCAAGTCCATATAAAGACTTCAGTGTTACACCTGACGTCGTTTCCAACTTATGGAAACAGCTTCAAGATCGAAAGAAAGCCTGGACAAAGTCGATCAAGATCCACGGGGCCAAATATAGCTATCTACTACAGTGAAACGTAACAAGTATTCTACAAGTTCTCAGTTTTCTTGTGACCCATATGTAATCATGGGAGGCTGAGTTTTAAGGATTACTATCTTCAGAAAATTTTATGAGAGAAAGAAAGAAGTGTTTGCAAAAAGACCTGCCGTTTGCGTCCCCCTCACTTCTACAACTTATTTAGCAGGGTACAGAGATAATAGAGGCTGGAGTATGAATAAATGAGTAACCGTTCTCTTCCCTTATGAAACCCGGTTCAGCATACCATGGATTATCGGTATGATTTCATATGGAGAGAATCAATAACCCGCTACCTGCCCAATGTCTGAGAAAACGACCATTATGACAACAGAGGTTTGATGGTTTGAGCAGGCATCATGTTGGATGGCCACCACCCATGTCTTTGAAAGAGGTACTCTGACTGCTGTGAGGTATAAGAATGAAATCATAGAACCCCATGTTCCCATTTTCAAGGGTATAGTTGGCTCTAATATCCTTTTGATAGTGAATAATACAAAAAAGAATATTTAAGACAAATGAGTATTTTGTTTGCGTTACCCATCAACATTGGAAGGAGTGGAAAGTCATCAGTTTTTCCTGTAATAGTCTTCTTCCACATTCTAACATTTTAGCGTTTCGAACAATGCGATGATGTGAAAAAAAAACAATTTTAACACCTCCCACTCTTCCCCAATGTTGTTACATACTTTAATTTGCATCTCCTCTCTTGACATCTAAGTGTTTATAATTTTCTTTGTATATTTTTGCCTCACAAACACTCCTAGGAAATATCCATGCCAACAGAGAGAATAAAACTCATAAATTCTAGTACTGAGAAGTGAGGCTATTAATAAAAGGAACAATGTGTGAGATTTGTCAAAAGGGTTTGTTTTGAACCAAGCTTGGCAATATTTCTGAAACAATCAGGGTAATGTATTCCAAGAAAAGTGTAGCAGAACAGTCTCAAGTCCATATAAAGACTTCAGTGTTACACCTGAAGTCGTTTCCAGCTTATGGAAACAGCTTCAAGATCGAGAGAAAGCCTGGGCAAAGTCGGCCAAGATCCACGGGGCCAAATATAGCTATTTATCTACTACAGTGAAACGTAACAAGTATTCTACAAGTTCTCAGTTTTCTTGTGACCCATATGCAATCATGGGAGGCTGAGTTTTAAGGATTCCTATCTCCAGAAGATTTTATGAGAGAAAGAAAGAATTGTTTGCAAAAAGACCTGCCGTTTGCGTCCCGCTCATTTCTACAACTTATTTAGCAGGGTACAGAGATAATAGAGGCTGGAGTATGAATAAATGGGTAACCGTTCTCTTTCCTTATGAAACCGGTTCAGCAAACCATGGATTATCGGTATGATTTCATATGGAGAAAATCAGTAACCCGCTACCTGCCCAATGTCTGAGAAAACGACCATTATGACAACAGAGGTTTGATGGTTTGAGCAGGCATCATGTTGGATGGCCACCACCCATGTTTTTAAAAGAGGCACTCTGACTGCTGTGAGGTATAAGAATGAAATCATAGAACCCCATGTTCCCTTTTCAAGGGTATAGTTGGCTCTAATATCCTTTTGATAGTCAATAACACAAAAAAGAATATTTAAGACAAATGAGTATTTTGCTTGCGTTACCCATCAACATTGGAACTAGTGGAAAGTCATCAGTTTTTCCTGTAATGGTCTTCTTCCACATTCGAACATTTTAGTGTTTCGAACAATGCGATGATGTGAAAAAAAACAGGTGGTTTTTACTGTCGGAAAAATTCAATGTGGAGATTGTTTTCAAATGCTAGCCTCACGCTTAGAGTTAAATCAATAATTTCATGGACGAAGATCAAAAGAGGAGGCAAGATAGAAACCCTCGTACCAAGGTTTCCCGGTGAAGTAAACAGAGTTGGACACTCAAACTATTAAGAGGTGTTCGATCTTCCTGCCCTACAATCTTGAGAGAATTGTCCCGAGATGCGATGAAGCCTTTTTTTTCAATTTTATTTTGTGTTGAATAAATGTTAAATACATTGTTAGAAAAAGGCTTCGTCTAAATCAATACTTCATACATATTAATGTGAACAAATATGCCGAATTACGTTTTTCTTCCGCTTGAAATTATAACTTAAATTTAGTAAGGACTCGATTTTTTTACTCTGGAACAGAGGGGACTACATCGGATTTGGAGAGCTATTACATCATGGCATCAGGAGGTGAATAGGTCGATCGGAAGTATTGACGAGAATATGGAACCAAACCCAAGAAAAGGACGGAGGCTAACTTAAGTCCAGGACGAACTCTTGACCAGAGGGGATTACACCGGAGTCGGAGAGCTATTACAGAGTTCATCTGATCGGCGATTTCTGAAAAGTGAAGATATTTGAAGAACAAATCTCCAGATCGTAACAGTATAGAACATGTGTGGGACGCTCTGTAGAGGAAAATTGCAATTCACACCCCTCCGAAAACCATCCGGGGATAAAAAAAAAATTATCATTAACGATAAAATAGCACCAATTGATGCATTAACTCATATTCCTTATTTCCAGTATGAGAGCACACTGTGAAGACTATTTACTAGAGAACCATACATCCTATTAAACTGTTTTTTTTTTTTTTTTTTTTTTTTTTTTTTTTTTTTTTTTTTTTTTTGTCGATTAAGTAATTATGACTCCATTTTGACTGTACATTTTGACTCCAGTGAGTGTTATGGTCATGCGTGTATATTATAACCACTTATTTTGGTGTCAAGGGTACAAGACCAGCTCGAGCATTCAGCTTTATTCCAAATTTTTTCCTCCTGATGGTCGCATCTCTGATATGGTCAATCGCTTATTGCGCTTAAGGCTCGACCCTGATTAGTGTGTGTATGAATGAATGCATGTTACAACTGCTGAATGGTTATTATATTTTTGCATTATATAAACCTATTCAAACCAAATTTCATTTAAATACGTTCAGTAATTTGAACCCCAGTGTATATCGTAGTGCTAATATAATTTCTGAGTTTCAAATAGCAAACAAGATCTAACAGGTTTATACGCAACGTTGACCATTCACTACTTCTATTTTGTTCATATGATATAAATGTGCTATGCTTATATTTTTTAAAAATAAATCAAGAAAATAGGTAACTGCAACCTCATTTTCCTTCGTTACGGTTATCAACTTATTTATTTATTAACTGTGATTTTATCTTATCGTAAACAAACGAATGATTGAATCACCAAACCGGTATATGAATGAGACGACATTTCCTGGACGTCTGAATGTACAAATTTTCGACATTTCTTTCATCGAAATACTTCTATATCATTCCCCGATTATTTTTTTCGTCGATCAATATGGATAAAACAGAGCTAGCTAAAAAAGCTGCTGCTTGTAAAGCTATTGATGATTATATAAAAGTAAGTCCGGTAAAATTTTAGTTACTTTTTTAATACAATATGTCAATTCTAATGTGATTCTTAGATCACGTTTGCTGTCTTGACATGATTATGAAGAATTTTACCAAAGTACAGGAACGCATATGAATAATACTAAAATTGGGAAATTTTGATATTTTAGTATATTTGTGAAATATAACAGTAAAATTATTTAAGTTATGTATGTAGACTTATCTTGAAAAGCAGGCATATCGTTCATTCGCCATTTTCTTGGCTATTTTGTGTTTCTTTTGGTGAAATATTGGGCACAGAAGAATAAAAATGCAAAATGTTTATTCAGGAATTACTTGAGAAATCTTTGATAAATAAAGTAATTAAAGCATGGAAAAAATTTTGCAATTATCTTAGGCATGCATAATTATTCAGATATACAAAATATAGGTATTCTCCTAAGGCATTTATAACTTACATTCATATTTACTGCTATACAAACTTGCTTTGGTGCATTATTGAATAACGAACATTTCCCCTTTACTTTTCAAATTAACGTATTTCAAAATTATGCCTTTAGAAAACATATGAAGTTATTTTAAATTTGTAATTGCAGATTGTAACAGTGGTAGAAATTAAAAAAACAAAAATGATAACTGAGATTTCATAAGGACTTGATAAAAAACAAGCATGACTGACATGTGCAGATGATACATCAAAATTAATTTATAAAGACTAAATGTAGTAGTTCTAAAGTATTATTTTGTTAACTAATAAAAAATTTATATAGATATGAGAGAGAAAAGAAGTGTAGAAATTAGAGATTCATGGAAAAACATTCTTTATGCTATTACACCTACTTTGTTTTTGTACATGTAAAAGTTAGTATTAAGAATTACCAAGGTTTGAAGTATTTACCTATAAAGCTAAAACAATAAAAAAAAAGTAAATTTTTTGAACTGTAGTATGAAGGACATCCATCTATTTTATATACTGTTTAATTCTTTGGTTTTGCTATTTAATAAGGATTTGATAAGGATTAAAATGCATCATTTATAATCTATGCCTTTTCTGTATGTTGAATTTCATATTTTTATATCTCATATATTTTCAGAGTGATTGTACTGTGGGCATTGGAAGTGGATCAACAATTATTTATGCTGTGGAACATTTAGGTTAGTATTCTTTGGAAGTTTACACATTATGACTGTGGCAAAACTTTTAAATCCGTTCTTTGAATTACACTGAATCCCAGTATTTGCTCACATGAGTTAAATTTTTAACAGCTTTTGGGATTATATAATTATAACTTTAATATATTGTGTGTTCAAATAGACTTTAATTATGTTTTTCTTTCAGCCAAAAAAATTAAAGAAAAGAATTTGAAAGTTTTTTGTGTTCCTACATCACTTCAGGTATTGCTATTTTTAAGTGTTATTCTGTTGAGATTTCTAAAATGTCATGCACACATACCTACAGAAAAAAAAAAATCATTAGCTCTTGAATCATTTAAACAAGATTAAAAATAGTATAACAGTTTTTCTAAAACATATTTAACATTTAACAGAATAAGATAAGGATTTTTTTAAAAAATAATTTATATTACTAATTTTTATATATTTATATTTAAATATATAGTCTCCCTGAACTTGAAAAATTATTAAAATATTTATAACTAAAATATAATATTTGTTACTATTTATGTAAAAGTTCAAAGTTAACATGTTATAAGTCTACAGCTAGATATTAAGCATACTCAAATAAATAATTTTTAAATATTCTAGTTTACTGCTTATTCAAAATATAATAAGGGATTATAAGATATAAAACAGAACTTTGTGTCTCCAAAACTAAAATTCTCTTAGCAATTTTTAAAAAACAAAAAAATATGTATTAGACAGAAAAAAAATTTAATTATTATTATTATTATCTTCATTTTAGAATTGAAGGTTATAAAATTAGAAATATTGATTTGTATTTTTATATTTACTTTTCAGGCAAAACAATTAATAAGAGAGCATAAGTTACGTCTAAGTGACTTAGAAGAATATCCTGAGGTAAGGAATAATGTATAATATTTCTATTTATTGTATATTTGTATCTATTAATCTTCTTCCACATCTGAATGATATAGAGACCATAAGCAACAAAAGTAGTTTTATGTTGAGCTAAATTGATAAATATTTTCTGTGGACTGTGTAACCCATTCAGGACCTTAAAAGGTAAAAGTGCACTCCAAGGCCTGCTGACTGGAAGTATACAAATGCACCTGGTTGAGAGATTTTTCCCATTAAGCTTTATTTTATTTAAAAATTCATACAAAATCATTCTTGTAATTTAATATGCAGAAATTGAAAAGAAAATGGATTTTTTTAATGAAAAGAGTTAGAACAAATAAAATTGTTTACTTAGCAAAATCAAAGCATATGATAAAACATACCCATTGCTCTAGAAAGAATCAAACATGATCAGTTGTTTACATGTTTTAATTTTTTGTATATCAGAAAGAAACTTTGGATTATAATGAGCATATTGAAGGTCAAGGGTCTGTGGAATGTTATTTGAAAGTATAGTAAAATTCAACCTTCATCTAGTGTCATTTAGTGTCTTAGTGTCTTATCAGATATGATATTGGGGTTCATGAAGTGAGAATTGCATGATCACAGTTTGATACATCTCAGGTCATGTTCTGCAACAAAGTGACCCCAGTTTCTGATAAATATCAGTCATTATACAATCCAACTACAATGGAAAAAATATTTAAATTAAAGGCTTTTAATTAATAAATATAGAAAGACTGATGTCTTCTGTATTTAGGAATGAAAAGTATATATTTTTCATCCTGTAATATTATAATATCTTATTAAGTGTTAAGTATGTGTTACTGTTTGCAGAGAATTGTTTTGCAGATCACCAAGTGCTCTGTGAAGTGCAGTTTAAGAATCTTTGCCTTAGAACATAGTTTTTTAAATATTTAACATATTGATAATGCATAGAACATATAATACATAAAAGCCAATTTTTTTAAAACTAACAAAAAATTATTTTGTTTACCTCCTGAAATATTTAGTTACTTGATTTCTGGAAATACTGTAGCCATGAAATGGCACATTAAAAACTTTTTAACTGTCAAAATTAGTTTTCTTTATAATTTGAATTTTTTTTATTTATTTCATAAATATTTGATATATTCTTGATTCTTTTGCAGTTAGACTATGTATTTGATGGAGCAGATGAAGTAGATGAAAATTTAACACTTATTAAAGGTGGTGGTGGATGTTTAACTCAAGAAAAAATTGTAGCATCATGTACAAATAATTTAGTTATTCTTGCTGACTACAGGTAAAGTTCTCTCAAATAACTGTTATTACTAGGTTCCAAGAGTTATTAGTCTTTTTTTTTTCAATTTTTGGAATGATAAATATTGGGTTGTTAAGAAAGTATTTTTTTTTTTTTTTTGTCGAAATAAAAGACAGTTTTCATATAATAAACAAATACTTTATTAAATTATATATTGACCGTTCTGGTCCAACACCTTTTGCCATCTTTCTGGTAGTAGCATAATTCCACGTTCATAAAATTTTTGGTCTTTGCGGGCAAAAAACTGATCGAGGTGGTTTTTGACCTCCTCATTTGAGATTAGTTAAAGTTGAGGTTAGTATAAAGTTTTACCATCTAAAAAAATTTTGGAGTGACCGGAACAAATAATAATCCGATGGTGCCAGGTCAGGAGAATATGGTGGGTGTGGCATTATATCCCATTCAAGCTGTAAAAGCTTTTGGCGAGTGACCAAACTTGTGTGAGGTCTCGCGTTGTCTTGGTGAAACACTACACCTTTCCTGTTGATTAGTTCTGACCTTTTCTGTTGAAGTGCATCATTCAGTTTGTCCAGCTGATGACAGTAGACTTCTGAATCAATCGTTGTGTTATCCGGTAAAAGCTAAAAAAAAAAAAAAAACGATTCCTTTAAAATCCCCCCAAATAGACAGCATCATCTTTTTTTGGTGAATATCGGCTTTGGAAATGGTTTGAGCTGGTTCATCTTTTTTGCTCCATGACCTCTTGCGTTTGACGTTGTTGTTTACAACCCATTTTTTGTCTCCAGTGATGATGTGCTTCAAAAACGGATCATTTTCGTGACGTTTGAGAAGCGAATTGCAGATGTCAATGCGGCGACACAGATTTCGATTTCTCTCTGTGAGAACATGGGGAACCCATACATCGAGCTTCAAGGATAATCCCAGGCCTTAACAAGTGGTCATAAACTGTTAAATTTGATAAATTTAACCTCAATCCAATCTCACGTGTTGTTATTTGCCAGTTCGCATCAACTAATGCCTTTATCGCGTCTTTATCAGCTTTAACTGTCCTTTCCGAACATGGTGCATCTTCGACATCAAAATTGCCGGATCAAAATTTAGCGAACCAGTTCTGGCACTGGAGTACTGTCAACACACCTTCTCCATACACATCTGTCAATTTCTTTCTGGCTTGAACAGCATTTTTACCCTTTCTGTAGTAAAACAGTAAGATATGTCAAAAATGCTGCTTATCGCTCTCCATATTTAAAAGGGCACCAACCAAAAACTACTGCGTAGAATTAATTGGAATTTTTCACACACAAGCCTTGCTATATGAGTTCTCAAAGCATATAAAAATTATACAGCTTAAATGTGAAGTTGGGTGCAAAAAATTACAATTAAATCCTCTGTCGGGAAAAAATGAAATTACTTTCTGAACATTAAACTATATTATCGGTAAATTTTTTATTAATATGAACTTCTTTATTCTTTTGTAGAAAAGATTCCAAGTCTCTTGGAGAAAACTGGACAAAGGGAATTCCAATTGAAGTCATTCCAATGGCCTATCTGCCTATTAAGAAACGACTTGAGGCAATGAATGGTGAAGCTGTCCTCAGAATGGCTAAAGCCAAGGCTGTGAGTCCTTTAATTTTTGTTTAAATAGGATAAATAATTTATTTTTGTTACTTTAGGGTTAAATTTATTTTAAAATTGCTTTCTGTTCCCATTGATTATAAATTTATGTTGAAAACAAAGCTTTCTATGTAGCTAAAAACGTTTCTAAGTTTTGTTTTTCTTGTTATATATATATATATATATATATATATATATATATATATAATCAATTTAAATTCTTATTTTGAATTACTTTTTATCTGTTAATAATTTAAAAAAAATTATGGGCATATTTTATAATATGAGTTTACAATATTAGTAATTATTCAAATATATATATATGTTCATACTAACGTTGAAAATGTATGTTATTGTGGAATAGGGTCAATATTGTTATTAAGTCAGCTGTCTTTTTGTGCATTTATTTAAAGCTGATGATTGTATATAAGAAATCAAAATTTAATCTTAATTTTTATATTCTGTTTTTGTTTAGTATTTAAACCAATATTTCTCAGTCTTTATGTAACCATGATTCCCTTTTGAACTTATTTTCTTTCTTGTCATTCTTTAAACTAAAGATGGCAAACTTCTGTATGCTTTTTTCTGTATCTACATTTTTCTTAAAATTTTTGTATTCTACCTGTGTTCATGAACATTGTTATAACTTTCCAAAAGTTTTTTTTTTCTTTAGAATGAATATCATACCCATTATGTTAGTGGGAATTCCCTCTGTGGGGAAGAAAAATTTCAAAATTTGATATTTCAAAGTAGCATTTTAAGCTATCCATCTGCTCATTGGCATAAGTATCATGTTAAAAAATTATTTATTTTTTAAAAATGAATATTATGCCCATTACACCTGAGGGAACTCCTTCTCTGAGTAAAAACTTCATTTCAAATTAGGATTTCAAGCTATCTAGCATTCCTTGATAACATCTTTTTCTTCCCATTATTATGGCTATCTTTCACTTCATTTTATCACCTTATACTTTTTACAAGTACCATGCTCAATGGATGGGGCTACAGTCTTTCACTTTAATTTTGTGGAATAATAATTGAAATAATGTGGTATCAGTATCTTTTATCACCAGGATAACTTATCATTTTGCTCAGTAAATAATTAAACTTTGTTTTTATCTTTGTACGGATAAGTTGAAAATATTATCAAAATCAATTTTGCTTTGTGTCAATCTATAGGTAATTATTCGATACTGTATTTTTGATTTAAAAAGTGGCATGCATAGCCCCAATTTTTTTCTTTTTTTTGAAATGTATGATGTCTTCTAAGAATCATTAATATCTGGAGCATTCAAACATTCATAGCAAATAGATTCATTCCTAGATCAGGATATCAGTTTCTAGCAGATCGTAGAAACTAATTTATATAGCACAACAAAGCCAATTTGAATGAGTCATGATTCATTTGTTGAAAACGAAGGAAACTCTCTGGATTCTAACATTGTTGATTGTCTAACATTATTGAATGTAAAACATTGTAAAATTGTTTCTCCATCATGCGTGATAATAAAGAAAATATTAATGATTGAAAAAGAATTTACCCCTCCCAAGAGAATATATGTAAGGAAAGAAGGATCGTCTTCATATTTTAGATATGTTTATTTAAGGAAATTGAACAAAACGAATATCTTAGCACAATAATCTTTTTTACAGAATTACATACAAATGAAAACTTACATAATGCTCAACACTTCTTTAGTGGTTGTGTGTGAATATAAATTTTATGGAAAGACAATTCTTGCTTCAAGTGTAAAATATCAAATCAAAATTTTCTAGTTAAACTAGTTAGTCTCTTTGATATAAAGTAATTCACTCAGAATTGTTGGTTTACACAAAATACTTTCATTATGCTGCAGGATTATCATGGATCACTTTTATGATATTGAAGAATTTCATATTGATCTGCTTAATAATTCACCCCTTTTCTGGATCACGTATGGGGAAAGACAAAAAAATTAGATTCTCAGTTTTTGTGTGCATTTTTCTCCTTGCCCCCTTAAATAGAAATGGGGCATTTCAATGAAGATTCAAACTAGTAAAAACACTCTTAGAAACCTCTGTTCTGCTTCCAATCTTTGAAGTTTCATCACATTGATACTTAGTTTGATTTGTCTAGATTATTATATGTTAGCTTGAAAGCGATTATGATTTCTACTTTGTAATTATTTGTTTAATAAATTCAACTTTTCAAGGATGTCACCTATATAAAATATATTTCTTAGACATAATTTTCTCTGGACCCATTAATTTCTTTCAAGTAACAGCTGTTTTTTTTTGCAATTTTCATCTGTTACCCCACAGAGAATTATGGGGGGAAAAGTCTTTAAAGATGTCTGATTTACCCGAAATTGCAAAACTAATAGTTTTGATAATGATTTTTTGGGGGGAAGAAGGGGGGGGGCTAATAACATTAAAGTGTAAATTGAGACAGTTTAGAAGTTTGTCACATTGCTTACCAAATCCTTTGTAAAATATAGAAGTATAGGATAAAATAAAACAATAATATAGGAAAAGTGAATATAGATAATGTATGACTAAACAGGCAGAAAGACAGGAGCTATTTTGATTGCTCAATATGATTGCTCAATCATAGAGAAATTAATAATTTCATCAAAAATTGTTTGATTTTATTTAGAAAACTTTTTTATCCATTTGTGATCTTTAGCTTTGGTAATCTCAAAAGTTTTGTAGATTTTGTATTTACTTTAAGTAGCTGTCTGTTTAGTTTTTTTAAATGTAAGAACACTGTAAGCTTGTATTGTATACATGAAAAATTTATTAATTTGTTACATTTAAAATATGCCCAGTAATGAATACATATCATATCTAATAAGATGTATTTAGAACTTTTAAAGAGATAATTTTATGCTTAACATAGCATTTTAAATTTTAGTTGTTGTGTTTCCACGTATTGCCTCTTTTGTTTATGATTATGAAAGTTAAATTTTAAAGTTATTGAATTTTTAACATGTATTATAAGCAAAATTGCTAAATTTTATTTATAATATAGGGTCCTGTGGTTACTGATAATGGAAATTTCATTTTGGATTGGAAATTTACAGAAAAGTGTGATTGGAAACAAATAAATCAAAAAATCACATGCTTTCCAGGTACGTTTAAAATTTGTTTATACTATTTAGTATGTATCATAAAATATTAGTTCTTATAAAATTTGTTCTTTATAATTATATTATTTAACTTATTTAGTTTTATTGTGTAAAGTGTGTTAAGATCCTAGGGCTGTAGATGTATAAAAATATATCAGAATGTGTGGTACCAAAAATAAACAAATTAATTAATTAATTAGGCATAAAAATAAAATTTTCTGAACTTTTGATTCAGTATAAAATGAATATTATCTTTTTAAAATATGATTTAAATAACATTTTTTGATTGAGTATGATTTTTTAAAATTTAAAATTACTTTTAATTTTAATTTAATTTTTATGTAGTTATAAAACATACTGCAATATAATTTCTGAAAACTTCCCTTTATTTAAACGTGCTACTCTTTTTGAATGAGTATTAATCCATCCACCAACCGCCCTCCCCACCTTTTCCCTTTCAAAACAGTCACCCTTTTCGTAAATTCCAGACGGAACTTACCGTACCATACTAGAGTTGCCGGTTTAAAAGTTGTCAGGCTACTTTTAAGTTATTTTCCCTGAAAGATAAAGGAGTCCCATTATGCAAAATTAGTTTCTTTCATTTATTATCGCTTTGCAATATTTTTTTCCCTCAAAAGTGTGCAATACGAGTTACACGAGTGCGAACGAGAAGGGGTGGACAGGTCCGTTTTCGAACAGGAATTCCCTGTCGAACCCCCGTCGATGCGTCCGTTCAGTGGGTTAAGTACTAACTTTAGATTCTTATTTAAGAATCTGAAATTATTACTAATCAGGAAACTTTTGTAAAGTATACTGTTACAAAAACAGGACCCTTGCTGACAGACTCAGATTTGACTCTAATTTCTTCTTACCTATTGAGTAGATATTTCCTATAACAACAGGACCGTGTCAGAAAAGTCTGGGCAGACTCTGGTATTATAAAAAGTGTAATATTTGAGTTTTTGACAAAAGCTTTCTGGCATGATAGATGATATTTTAAATCATGGTTAAAACTGTTATGCATCAAAAGCTTGCTGATAATATTTCTATGCTGAATGAATAGATTGTGTATTACATAGTTATGTTCATTGATAACATTTTGCATAAAAGTTATTAAGCTTATATATTATAAGCTCTCTGTCTGTTAATCTAGTTTGTAATTTTGTGCTTTTATTTCAGGTGTTGTAGATACAGGTCTTTTTGTTGACATGGCATCAAGAGTTTACTTTGGATTAGCTGATGGTTCACTTTCCATTAGGGATAGGAAAAATCAGTAATATGTTATACTGATATTCTAAGGAATCTCAGAAAAAACTAAGTTCCTACAAAGCATTTTTATTATTTCTTTTATAGAAGAATCAGTGATTTTATAATTCCATGACAAATGATGTATCATTTAGTTAATTTTATATAATAAAAGAAATTATATTTTTTAATGAAATTTGTTTGTTTTAGTATTTATTTTATATCAACAGCTCTATTTATAATTGGTGTTCTTTCTAATTGGGATTTTCTAGCAGTTTTTTCTCCAATAAATCTTTCACAGTATTCAATCTTATGTATTATCTCAATTTTTCAAGCTGATTGGGACTACTAATACATCGGATATTGGAGATTTCATTTAATAGGAACAGTGTATTTTTTTGTTTTTAACACATTGACTGCCAACTATGAGATAACTTGCAGATTGCATTCTTTTCTATGATGTCAACTACGAGTTATCTTGTTGTTGTAATGTACTTACAACACTAACACCAGTGTTCGTTTACAAAGGGGAAACACAGTAAAAATAGGATACCTTATATTTAGATTAAGACATTTATTCTGTACACTATTTACAAATTGATATACTTGATCACCGTATACATGGTTTCCGCGCACCTGGAGAGTCAGGGAAAATCATGGATTTAGACAATGGATTAATTTTGTCATGGAAAGTCTTGATTTTTCAAGCAAAATGAGTAAAAGTCATGGAAAGTCATGTATCCGCTAAACTACCGATTAAAAAAAATGCATTGAATTGTTTAATTCTATTTTTACTTGTCATTTGACTGAAGTTACTGAGTTTGGTATTTATGTATTATCCTATTGACCATATTGCCAAGTAAAATTTGTTCACCAAGGAAACTCAAAGCAAGAAAGCTTAATGGGTGGGTAAATGTATATTATTCGGGTTTTTTTCTTAAATTGTAGATTAAAATTTTATTAATATAATAACAATTATTTTTTAATGAAAATTAGTTAAGATTTTTGAGTTTATTAACACTTATAAAGTAAGTTTATAGTTTTTTTATGATAAAATTCCTGTAAATTCTCTAAAAGCATATATTTTATTTGTATGTACATCAGAAGTTTTATTCATATATACTTTAACGAAAGCAAAAGTCATGGAAAATGATCTGCTAAATCAGGGAAAGTCATGAAAAGTCATGGATTTGAAAAATTTTATTTTGGCAGATACCCTGCATATAACATAACCAGCAATTATTTATGTTTTATATTCATATTTACACAATAATTGTTACAATTCTCTTTAGTTATGCATTATTCCTTAATCAAAATATTGAATTACTAACTGAGGCCTAAATAACCGTTATGAATATGTTAAATCTGTTTTACCTCCAGTAAAAGTACAGGGGAGCAGGCAGGGGCTTTCGTCCCGCGGTGGGTTGGACCACGTGCACGGGACGTCAGTGCTGGCAAGCAGGGCTTGAGGTTTCGATGTCCAGCTACTCTTGAATCTGGACTTCGACTCCTTTTTCTTAATTCTCTTTTTCAACTCACCTCGGCTTTAACGCCCCTTTTTCTTCTTTGCCAATCACCTGTTTGGTGAAATTTTCCCACATCTGCACCCTCTTCTGGAGTGTAGGTGGGCTCATTAAAATAGCACCTTTTGTGAAAGCTGACATTATTTTTAGCCCCTGCCCCTATAACTCATGGTTACATCTTTGTGTGAGCTTGACCGTTACGCTTGTGCCATTCTGTGATCTATAACTTCTCTGCAGGGGTCCCTCAAACTCGAAGTCAACAATTGCATCTAAATTCTGGGAAATTTCTCCCACAGCTATGCATGCACATGCTGACCGTAATGGGAAAATACCTTGGTACACTTGTATTGTGTTTACTTGCCATTTTTGGGCAGCTACGAATAAACTCGTAGCATATCAATGCTAATATCGATAGATGGCTTTTGGAGAAAAGAACAAAAAATCAGTGCTCTTGGAAAATGAATAATTCAGGACTTTGTTGAATTTCTGTCCACAAATTAACGTTTTTATGATATAATGTGGTTAATATTCTAAGGAATCTCAGCAAAAAATTAAGTTCCTACAAAGCATTTTTATTATTTTTTTTTATAGAAGAATCAGTGATTTAATAATTTCATGACAAATGTATATCATTTAGTTAATTTTATATGATAAAAGAAATTATATTTTTTAATGAAATTTGTTTGCTTTAGTATTTATTCTATATCAACAGATCTATTTATAATTGGTGTTCTTTCTGATTGGGATTTTCTAGCATTTTTTTCTAAGAAATCTTTCACAATATTGAATCTTTTGTATTATCTCAAATATCCAAGCTGATTGGGACTACTAGTACATCGTAATTGGAGATCTCATTTAATAGGAACAGTGTATTTTTTTATGTTTTTAACACATTGACTGCCTACTATGAGATAACTCGCAGATTGCATTTTTTTCTACTATGCCAAATACGAGTTATCTCGTGCAGGCTTGCAATTCTGTCACTTTTTTTACAATTAATCACTTTAAGTCACTTTTTAAAGTAAACAATCACTTTTAGTCACTTTTTTCATGGTGTATCAGAGCAAAAGTCTGTTGTTGAAAAAAGAAAATATGAATTAATAACAAAATATTTAATAAAAGACCAAAAATGTGATGCTCTAATCTTATTTTTCTTATTAAAATGTAATTAGTCATACGGTTTCCAGAATTTAGTGATTTTAAAAAGTCGTAAAGAATTTCCTGAAATCTACATTTGTACTGAAATGTACATTTAATAGATTAAAGTAATGTATGTCAAAGCACACGTTTTTCTTTTTCTTCCCAATTTTGTTTAGCTACTCTAATCTAGCTATGTACATATTTCAAAACATTATTAATATATACAGAAAATTGTGATTATAAAATTAATGTGTTGTATGTATTCAAATCTAATTTATAGATTTTCTTGAATAAAAAGCAATGTTGAGTTGTGTTAAACAACATTTTTAACCTTTTTGTATTTGATGCTAAAATTATGTCTTGCATGAATCATTTGATTTAGAGTTAAAGTAAATAGAAAAATCTTAGCATGTGTAATCAAGAGGAGAAAATATCGCTTTTTTTTTTTTCAATGTTTAGTCACTTTTTAGTCACTTATTCTGTATTATTTGTCACTTTTCTGACCTTTTTGAAAGTACCTCAGCAATTGCAAGCCTGCTCGTGCTGTGTTTTCTTGCCATTTTTGGGCTACTACAAATAAACTTGTAGTATATCAGTGCTAATATCAATAGATGGCATCTGAGAAAAAAACAAAAAATCAATGTTCTCAAAAAATAAATAATTCAGGATTTTGTTGAATTTTTGTCTTCAAATTACAGTTTTTAATAATATAATGTGATTAAATCAAATTGTCATTTTAGTCCAGATTTCTGAAAATTGCTGTGTTTATCAATGTGTTAAAAAATTTTCTTTAATCATACATACTAAGTTAAATAATGAGAGATGCATTTTCAAAAATAACACTTAAATTCTTAAAAATATCTCAAAATATTTTACCATTTAAATATTTTATTTTTTATTATTTAAAGTTCTCAAGAAACACCAGGGCATAACTAGGTCCTTTAGCGTCCGTGGCAAAAAACTGGTCTGCCATCAAATATAGTGAGAAAATACATAAACATGTTATATATATATATATGTAACAATAATATTATTACCTCTAGTCACTAATTATGTAGCCCCTATTGTTTTTACTTTCCCGGGCTATTGGGCAAGGAGAAAGCCTAAATCGGTAGCAGTAATAAAAATGCAGTCAGCCGACATTGAAGAGACCGGCACAAGTTTAATTAAAACTTTATTTTAGAGCTGCTAAAATGGACATCTTTACAAGTCAACGACAGACAAGTGAAAGACACAAAAATCACTCTGCTCGAACACAGGTGCACCCAAGAGTAAAGACAAAAAAATTTCCCATTTAACGAATTTAAGTGTAAGATTAGGAAAAACGCAGCGCTATTTGCCAGCGACAGCTGGAAAATGTGTTGAATAGACAGAAAATTTACATCTATAGGATAGAAAGCTTTTTGTCATTGTGTCGAAAGAATTTTAAGTTGAGAACGCTCCTTTGATTAAGACATTTAGAGGCTGGGAAAAATATTTTAAGGAATTAGAAGGGAATTAGGGAGAGAGGAGGTTTTTAAGAAAATATTAAAGTTAAATAATTTTGATATATTACATATATATATATATATATTCAGAATGAACTTTCAGAATATTTTTTTTAATTCTTAAAATGTTCCTAGCATATCAATTTTTTAATAATTTTTCTTATTAATACTTATAAATATTTTTTAATACTTTGGGGGTATTATTTTGTTGAAAAACTGTTAGGGGTATTATTTTGTTGAAAAATTCAGTTTTTCAACAAAAAACTGAATAAATAGTTTATTTCAGGGGATTATTTTTTATTTAGACATTGAATTTTCATTGTCTAAATATAAATTTCATTTGTCATAAATATAAATTTCGTTTTAATAACTTTATTAAATTCAAAATTTAAAACAAATACCTGGAATTAAATTAAGGTATCTTAGGAATGTTTGGTAAACATTTTGTAAGCATCTATAACAGGCCTAGTCTCTAAAAGAATTTTAAAAAATAAAAAAAATCATAAAAAATAATTTCTAAACACATTAAATTTTATAATAAGAAAAGTTTTTTTTCAACTTTTCCTTATTTCTATTTGGGGCGAATCGGCCTCTTTCGGACCCCATTTTCTTCACAATACGGCACTCCTAAGCCTGATGCGCCCATGACAAATGCCACCTTTGCCACGCGCTAGTTACGGCCCCGAGAAACACTCGAACTAGGAAACTGAAATTTCGTGCGATGATTTGTCTTTCAGTAAGAGTGTATTGTGACGACTTCAGTGATGAAGTATCGTGAAGAAGGATCACAGTCTTAACAGAATTGGAAATCACTTTTATTTTTCTGTAGTAAATACTGGTTATATACAAAGGGGTGTTAATCTCCCAAAACAAGTCAAAATGTAGAGGATTGTTGCTTGCATAACAATACCACGACAATCACAGTCGGTAAAAAGATTAAATAATCTCACAAAATGGGAAGGCTTTTTCAGGATGCAATGCAAGCCTAATCTATCCCCCGTTCGGTGTCCGAGACCCTGCCGTTCCTTGTATGAGCGGATTTTACGAGTCCGTTTACATGTGCCAAAAGCAGCGTAGAATGCAGGGTAGATACGCGAATTGTAGTCCCCTTTCAAGAATTATCCCTAGCTAGGGAAAAAAATTGAGGGGTAGAAAGAACCCACCTTTCTACCCGGGTAATAGCAGAGTTTACTCTCCTTTCCCATCATCCTTTGCGCTTACAGGTTATTGCCGTCCCGTATGATCACGTGACTTCTAGCGACAATCCCGGAGAAATGGAGGTAGAAATAATTGACCATGTAAACAGGTTTCTCCGACCCTCCAAGCAAAATCCCTTTACCCGGGTAAAAAGAAGGGTACATTACTGGCACATGTAAACGGGGCTTACGAGTCTCCCGAATGTAATAAAAGCTGGCTCCGGTCAAAAGTCGCGGAAGCTTCCACGAGGTTAAAACACCCCGTAAAAAAATGTCGAAAAGCCCCGAGTTAGCTATTGAGGAGTTTCCTGGGGTACCTTGGCCGAAGACCTTATCCCCTGTTGCAAGTTAAAGAATTAATTATCAGGTGTCCAGTCTTTTAAGTTAATACACAATAAATATAAAAATGCAGGTCTTTATGATGAGAAAAAATAGTGCTAGGCCCTTAACAAGTTAAATAATTAAGATGAATAAAAATTAAATGATAAGAAAAGAAAGTTTAAGGATAGCAAAGCATTTTTTTTTAAATTAAGAAAATACTGCAAGAGACAGTAAAGATAAAGTGAATGATGATTAAAGAAAAAATTAAAATTAAGTTAAGGAAGGAAAAAATAAAAGTGAATACAAGTGATAAGTAAGTTAAAATTAAAAATTAAGTTCAGCTTAAAATTAAAATCCCCGAGTCGCAAAATTCTAGGCTTTTTATAACCTGGGGGTCAGTTACGGTCCCGCCAACCGTTTTTTGGTCAGTTACGATTCCAGTTACCTGCTAACTCCAGCTAAGGTTACAGCTAGTTTTTTTTAGTTCAATTCTCATTCTCTAGGTGTCCCGATTTCGGAATTCTTGAGGTACCCTCTGGGATCATTACCGTGACCGATTAGGGGCGTGACACCTATTCAACTGAACTGTCAATATCCCAAACACTGCGTCGCCGCGCTATTGTAGTCGGGTTCAAAGAGGAGGAATTCAGATCATCTGATTTCGGTTCTGAAAAAAGGGGGAGGGGTCTTCACAGTATGCTCTTATTGCATGTCTGATAATTCTATGTACGCTCACACTGGCAGTGTATTCAAGAACAGAAAATAAACGAATCCTCTTCCTACGCAGTCAAGTCCTCCGTTAATGCAAAACAGAAAGCTATAACGATTTTTTTTTTAAATCTTAAATACTATATATATAATAAAGTGTTTGTCCCGCAACTTCTACAGTTTTGTTCCGATCTCGATGAAATTTACTAGACCTTGACGAGAGGAGGGTAACTGCATACTATGAATTTCCTTAGGACTATAATAGAGATATTAATTAAAATGAACAGAGTGCTAATTTTATCACTCTTTAAAGCGTAGTTTTCAGCAACACTTGTCGAAATGGCACTCACGAAGATGTTTTCCGAGAGTTTTGGACATTTTCAAACTTTATCTGTTTATTCTAAAATGAATTAGAATAAAAATACGGACAGAATCATAAAGCCCGATTAATTCTCGATCACACAATATAACTTTATATTTGCTGAGAGTTTTGGATATTTTAAAATTTCCTTTTGTCCGTTCTACATGGTTTAGTTAGAAGCACTACGGTTTACGAGGGATAATGATCTACTGCTTAATGCCGATTCCGAACGGCTACGAACATCCATGCTACAATGGGATTCGAACCTACGAACTCCAGTATCGAAGATCAGCGCCTTAGCCATTCGGTCATCGTTCAGGCGTTCTAAAATTAATTAGACAAAAATATGGACTGAATCACATAGTCCGATAATTTTGGACATATAATTATATATATATATATATATATATATATATACATATATATATATATATATATATATATATATATACATATACATATATGTGGTAGCCTGGCTGACATCGAACACCAGATTCGATGCGCGCATCGAGCAAGCGAAGTTCTACTTTTACGGTATGGCAACAACCCTCCCCGAGTGGAATGCCGACATTGACGGAGGCCTGACGTGAGTTGGATGGTACCGAGTGCAGACGGCACTTCTCGATGACCGATTGATCGCCAAGACGGGCGCTGATGTTATGCCAGACGGGCACTGATATCCAGTTTTATTTTAATTGTCCCTAAACACCATATAATTTGTAAATAGTTTCATTAAATAAGTTCGTGTTAGTTAAGCTGTGCATCTTTTCCACCGTGGGAATAAATCTCCCATATATATATAATTATATATATATATATATATATATATATATATATATATATATATATATATATATATATATATATATATATATATATATATATATATATATATATATATATATTTTTTTTTTTTTTTAAGATTTTTACTATTTTTTTGAAAGGTTGATTTTGAAATATATTTACTACATATCATTTGAATGTTTGTATCAACTATTGGCTGCGCTGCAGGGCGTTGACCTTGAAATGACGTCGCGAAATTTGAAATGACGGCGACTCCGCAACAAAAGGCTCAATGTGTTATTTGGCTCATAGAAACGAAGTCTGTAGTTACCGTACAAAGAAACTTTCGACGTAACTATGGTGTTAACCCGCCTTCTGACAAAACCATTCGTCAATGGTTCAGTGCATTTAAGGAAACAGGGAATGTTTTGAAGCAAAAGTCGCCGGGTAGGCCGAGTGTGTCTCAAGAGAAAGTGGACAGAACTCCGTTGGATTTTTTTCTTCTGGGGGCATATCAAGAATCTTGTGTATGCAGAGAAAATTCGTGATGTTCAACATCTCAGGGAACGAATAGTCAATTGTGTGGCAACCGTCCCCCCAGACATGCTCGCCAGGACATGGGAAGAGGTAGAATACCGTTTAGACTTCTGCCGTGCCACTAACGGGGCTCATATAGAACTTTACTAAGTGTTAAAAAAAAACTTGAAAATGTAAGCTTGCCAGTCATGTATAAAACATGTATGTATGTTTTTTATTTCATTAAAATATTTTGCCTCAAAACCCCGGAGTTCTTTTATAGACAGTAGATATATTTAAAATTAATTTAAAAATATATAAATAAATAAATTGTTTTTTTTAAATTTTTACTATTTTTTTGATTGATTTTGAAATATATTTACGGAGCAGATTTTTAAATTACCCTCTACATTTTCTTTTTTGTAATTCTTGCATTTAAGTGCAAATTTTTTTTACTGTCAATAAAAAGAAAAATTTTATTAAATTTTCTACTACGAGTTTTTAAAGAAAATTCAAAATTCGACTTATACATTTAACTGCTTAAAGCTGATTCTGAACGGTTACTAATTTCCATGCTACACTGGCATTCGAACACACGAACTCCAGTATCGAAGATCAGCGACCTAACCATTTGGCCATCGTTTAGCCCAGAGGTGGACAAATACTTTTAAGCGTGGGCCAAATTGAAATTTTCAAAATGTCTCCCGGGCCGGAGGACTATACCGCTGTGTGTGTCGAAAGTGAGGATGGACCCTTCAAGAAATGTTTTTGACAAAAACATTATAAGTATCATTTTAAAGCATTTGGACAGAGAAATTTGACAGTTAATAAAAGATAATAGTAATAATAAATTGTCTTACTGATTTAAATTCACTTTGAAGTCTTTTAAAGAAAGTGATGCATATTTTTATGTTTGATTAAAATAGATTATAAACTTGAAAAACAGCAATTGTCTGTCAAACTAAATAAATTGCTTTCTTATCAAGTAAAAATATTTCCGTCCATGCTTCATTGAAATTTCACACTCCAAAAATCAACTTTTCTTTTTTTTAGAGACTCATTTTACAAACCTACAAAAATAATTTAGTTATTACAATAAAATAAAACCAATGTTTTAAAATTTTACCTACAAAAGCTTTTCAATTTTTATTATATTTGCAAAATAACAAACATTAGCCTCAAGAAATGACATGCGACTGGGAAATCAAAATAAACATCCATGCTGCGGTTGTCGTCCCTCGAAGAGTGAGAAGAGTGCACGTTCAATTGCTATGTAGAAGACCATCATCGCTTTATGGAATTGTATGTGCATACATTAAAGTAGAGATGTGGTTACAGCTGTTCAAATTATTATACTCTCTATTATTTATATATTTTTCATAACTTATATGTAACTACGCATACAAATACTGTTGATTTCAACAAAATTGCATATAAGAGATTAAAAAAATTGCATGCAGGATTTCTCAACGGGCCAAATAAAGTAAGTAAAAGGGCCGGATCCGGCCCGCGGGCCAGCTTTTGCCCACCCCTGGTTTAGACTAAAAAAATTAGACTAAAAAAATTAAGGACTGAATTATATAGCCCAGTAATTTTCAACACACAATATAATTGAAAAAAATTTTAATAATGATTTTTACTATTTTATTTACGATTTTTTTGAAAGGCTGATTTTGAAATATTTTTACGGAGCAGATTTTTAAATTACCCTCTACACTTTCCCAATTCTTCCATTCTGTAATTCTTGCATTGTTGAAGAGTGCGGAAGTTCCTTTCTCTAACCGTGCAATTAAAGAAAATATATATTAACATAAATTTTCTACTACTCGTTTTTAAAGAAAATTTAAAAATCGACTTATACATTTAATAACTTCGTGAATTTTCATCGAACGGCACGATTTTTTTTCCGAACGCGCGTATGCAATAATCGACTTAAACAAAGTTTAAGAAAATTATGGATTTTACAAATATTT
>CM063508.1:40993825-41068825 GCA_032207245.1 Pardosa pseudoannulata
AACCTTGAAACATTTTAGAAAATAACTTAGAATACTAAATAAGAATTCTGCAAGTTTTATTTATTTGGACTGTGATTTACTGTCGAGGAATAATCAAATCGGGATGCAAATTTAGTGACTCGAAATTGCATCCGATTGATGAATTAATTAAGTCACAAGTTACAGAAGGTGAAAATGATAGTGATGATGACAGAGAAGTTCCTATCTCCTCACAAAACTTTAGTGAGGCCTTATGCTTAAACTCTACCACCCTTTTTTATATGTCATTTTTTGATTTTGTTATAAAGTCAAGAGGACTGTTTTAGTTTGAAGTTTGTGTTTACAATCCAAATAAAGACGCCACTTCTCAATAATAATAAAATAATATATTCAATTGCACACATTTTGTGTTAAAACCTTATGTTCGTCTACTTATTTTTTTTTTCGTTTCTACCTACGAGCTGCATTTTTTATAAGGCTTGTTCCCTTTCCCTTTACTTCACTTAAAGAGTGGAAGCAGGCTAACTTTTGATGCATGCACAATTAATGCCGTAAAGAAAATACTAGAGGGAACCTCGAAGCACTTTAAATAATACTCAATAAGAATTCTGCAAGTTTTATTTGTTTCGACTGTGATTTACTGTTGAGGAATAATCATATCGAGATGCAGATTTAGTGACTCGAAATTGCATCCGATTGATGAATTAATTGAGTCACAAGTTGCAGAAGGTGAAAATGATAGTGATGATGACAGAGAAGTTCCTATCTCCTCACAAAACTTTAGTGAGGCTTTATCATGCGTAGAAACTCTATGATCCCCATTTTATATGTCATTTGTTTGATTTTGTTATAACTTCAAGAAGACTGTTTTAGTTTTAAGTTTGTGCTCATAAACCAAATAAAGACGCCATTTATCAGCAATAATAAAATAATTTATTCAATTGCACACACTTTGTGTTAAAACCTTAGATACTCGATAAGAATTCTGCAAATTTTATTTGTTTTGATTGTGATTTACTGTCGAGGAATAATCGAATCGGGATGCAGATTTAGTGATTCGAAATTGCTTTTGATGGATGAATTAATTGAGTCACAAGTTGCATAAGATGAAAATGATGGTGTTGATGACAGAGAAGTTCCTATCTCACCACAAAATTTTAGTGAGACCTTATCATGCTTAGAAACTCTATGGTTCTTTTTTATGTGCCATTTGATTTCGTTATAACATTAAGAAGACTGTTTTATGTTGAAGTTAATGTTCATAATCCACATAAAAATGCCACTTGTCAACAATTATAAAATAATTTATTCAATTACACAGACGTTGTGTTAAAACCTTATATACTCGATAAGAATTCTGCAAGTTTTATTTATTTGGACTGGGATTCTATTGTCAAGAAATATTCAAATAGGGATGCGGATTTAATGATTTGACATTGTTTTCAATTGATAAATTGAGTTACAAGTTGCAGTCATGTTACAGATAAAAAATATTTCATTATTTAAATGCTATCCAAAATGCCCTAATAAAAGTTAAGGGAAATGTTTCATAGGAACAAAAATTTCTGATTTCTTTAAGTCATAAACACTATTTTACGAAATCGGCAAGTTTGTTTTATTATATTTTCATTTTGAAGGATTGAAGCCTTAAAAATTTCGTCTTTTTATTCAATATTAATGTTTTATTTATTTATAATAAAATGACAGCAATATAACATTGGTTTAATGAATTGATATTGCACAATTAGCAACTTCTAAGCGATATTTCATTTGTATGATATTTTTTCTCGACAAATTGAAAAATATATAAATGGTACTCCAATCTATTTTTACCATGTACGTTTTTCCATTTACATGTTTTTTTCGTCGGTCCATTGAAAACTTATAAATGGGGTTCCACTATAATGGAAATATTAATGTAAACATTTTGGTCGTTTATCTAATTCAACTTTATACAGACCCCATGAAGATTTACCTGATAGAACGATTTACAAATGGCATTATTTCTGTTAACTTCCGATGTCATTAATCCCATTCTGCAAGCCTACAATTCTAAACGTCTATTTTCATTTTGATCATCAAAAATCTCCGGAGAAGGCAAATTTCCTGCATTTATCTACAGTGATGGTTTTTTTTTCGTTTAAAATTGTTTCAAGTTACCGGATGTACAGCAAAGTCCAAATTAAATACAATATTCTTGAGCTGCCTCATTCAAATATATAAAAAGGAATATCAAGGAGAACAGACAATTACATCTGAGGCTTCAAGGAAACAGACATGAAAAAAAAAAGGAAAGATGAAAAAACCCGCGTGAAATATTAGAATGCCTTAGGACAAAGGAGAGAAAGAAGAGTTAGACACTTGCACTAATTGGTTGGAAAGCTAGAATTTTGAAGGGCCAATCTTAATTTGAAAAAGACCGTCTCTTCAAAATGAGTGTAAACGAACAAAAGGAATTAAATTATCCTTAGAGAGTACCAACTTTCTTGTCATGCTGTACTTTTTTTTTCCGACAGCATTTTTGAATCAAAGTAATTGCTCTTCACTTAATTTTTCTAATTACTCCCAAAACATCGAATATTTTGTGAAGTATACGACTTACCGAAAATTATGCTAATATGTCATTCACTTTTTTAAGGCTTTCTTCATCGAAGAGATGTTTATTTACTCACATGCCCGGGGCTTTTCACAGAATAAGAACTGTAAATGAGACGACGAAGAAATTTTATGTGCTTATTGTTTGATGTTACGAAAAATATTTCAAGAATGAGTTTAATAAGGATAACAGGGATTGTCTTGTGTATTTTCTCCATGTTTTTACAATGAAATATGCAACCTTAATATAAGATTGTATGTGCATATATGACTAGACAGGTGACGTTGTTCAGGTACAAACGTATTAAAAATATTTCATCATTTAAATGTTATCCAAAATGCCTTATTAAATGTTGTTAAGGGAATGTTTCACAGGAGCAAAAATTTCTGATTTCTTAAAGTCATAAATACTATTTTAAGAAATAAGCTTGTTTTATTATATTTTCATTTTAAGGCACTGACGCCTTAAAACTAGTTTATTTTACAATATTCTTTTCTTTTGCCGTTAGGTATTGTTTACAAAAATAGGAAAAATAAAAATGAAGTGAATTTATTGTCTTAAAAGTTAAGTGGTTTATTTTACAATATTCTTTACCTTTGCCATTAGGTATTGCTTACAAAAATATAAAAAATAAAAATGAAGTGAATTTATTGACTTAAAGGTTAAATGGTTTACTTTACAATATTTCTTTCTTTTGACTTTATATATTGTTTACAAAAATATGAAGAATAAAAATGAAGTGAATTTATCGACTTAAAAGTAACACACATACAAAAAAAATTGAATAAGTTTTCAGAACATTAAATAATTTTAAAACTCTCGAGAAATTTATAGAATAATACACGTACTGTAAGAGTTCAATGGAACAGAACCAATAGATTATGAGCTATTTTTTAAGATTAACTTCTGTATCCTGTTTTTACGACAGCCGGATTTTATATTGAATTAATTGAAGGGAATATATTAAACAGTTTATTTTACAATATTCTTTTTTTTCACTTAGGTGTTTCTTCCAAAAATATGAAAAATAAAAATGAAGTGAATTTATTGGCTTAAAAGTTAAATGGTTTATTTTACAATATTCTTTTCTTTTTCATTAGATATTGCTTACAAAGATATAAAAAACTAAAATGAAGCGAATTTATTGATTTAAAGTTAAATGATTTATTTTACAATATTCTTTTCTTTTGCCGTTAGGTATTGTTTACAAAAATAGGAAAAATAAAAATGAAGTGAATTTATTGACTCAAAAGTTAAATTGTTTACTTTACAATATTTGTTTCTTTTGACTTTATATATTGTTTACAAAAATATGAAGAATAAAAATGAAGTGAATTTATCGACTTAAAAGTAACACACATACAAAAAAAAATTGAATAAGTTTTCAGAACATTAAATAATTTTAAAACTCTCGAGAAGTTTATAGTATTAATACACGCACTGTAAGAATTCAATGGAACAGAATATGACTAAATTAATAGATTACGAGCTCTTTGTTAAGACGAGCGCTTTGTTTCTGTATTCTGCTTTTATGAGATCCAGATTTTATATTGAATTAATTGAAGGGAATGTATTAAACGGTTTATTTTACAATATTCCTCTTTTTCACTTAAGTATTGCTTCCAAAAATATGAAAAATAAAAATGAAGTGAATTTATAGTCTTAAAGATAATAAACATACAAAAAAAATTGAATAAGTTTTCAGAACATTAAATAGTTTTTAAAACTCACGACAAGTTTATAGAATAATACACATACTATAAGATTCCAATGGAACAGAATATAACTAAACCAATAGATTACAAGATATCTATTAAGACTAATTTCAGTATCCTATTTTATGTGGGTTGGCTTTTATATTGGAAGCATTGAAAGGATCTCTGTTCGATAGAGCAAATTTGAAGCGATCAACTTATTCTGCTCAGTCGGAGTCCCTTTTGATGAGACAAAGCGTTTTCTTTGATAAATCAATTTCTGTATCTGAAATATAAGAGACCATCATAAAATGGCAAAGAATTTCCAGAGAAATGCTGATAAGTCAGATCGTGCCTCAGGCAAGAAAATGATTTTAATGTGAGAAGATCTCCCTAGTGAACTGTTTGGAAGAGGGCTTTCGAGTTCAACCATAAAAGTTTGGGAAAATCAGTCAATTTTACTAGTATTTCTAGAGTTGAAGTTAGGTGCGAATAAAAGAAAAAAAATCTGTAAAAGGACAAAATATTTTATTTTTAAATTTTGAGAAATATATCTATATATATGTCAAAAACTCTCGCTTCCTTATATGTATATATAAGAGAGAGTTTTGAATATATATATATTATATATATATATATATATATATATATTTATATATATATATATATACATATATATGTATATATACATATATATGTATATATATATGTATATATATATATATATATATATATAAATATATATAATATATATATATATGTATATATATGTATATATATGTATATATAAATATGTATATATATATGTATATATATGTATATGTATATGTATATATATATATATATATATATATATATATATATATATATATATATATATATATATATATATATATATATATATATATATATATATATATATATATATATATATATATAAAGCGAGAGTTTTTGATATATATATATGAACGTATGTAAGCATATTTGTTCTTTATAGAAATCCGTATAGAAACTAAATTCTTTATAGAAACACCATGTGTGCTACCCTATTGTGGTCCGCTTGACGTCCGCATTACGATGACGTCAGAAGTCAGTAGAGATGTGAATTTGGTACAATAAATTTCACTCTCCTCCATGTCATAATGATGACTTCTAACGTCATTGTGAGCAATAGAGCAATTTCATGAAACGTCACGAACTACTTTAATGCCTTTCCCATTCATTTTTATGTTTATGACAGCCAATAAGCAAACAATAGGGGAATTTCACGCAGCAGGACGCATCTCAACTCATGACGGTTCTGGCTTTCGTTTCAAACGGAAGCGCAACGTATTGAATACCGATTCGTCATTGTACACTTGAAAACGAATGGGAAGGGCATTACAGTAGTTTGTGACGTTGCTTGAAATCGCTTTATAAGCTGTCCTTCCGTTTGCAACAAAAGCCAGAATTGTCATAAGTTGAGATTTGCCCTGCTCCGTGAAATCGCCTTATTGTCACCTGTGATATATTTCGAGAACAATATGGTAGCATCTCTTATTACAGTCGAAATATGTCACGGCAATATCTGCGTCATAATGGCATCAGAAGTCGTCATTATGACGCTTCGGAGAGGAGAATTTATGATTCTTAGTTCCTATATTTTGCGACTTCTGATGCTATTATGGTGCGGAAGTCGACTGTGACATATCACGACATCAATAGGGTAACACTTTGAAGTATTTATTTCTCTAGCAGTCGGTAGCCTTTAATTTCTCTGACAACCAGTTGACAATTTTAAGGTAAGATTTTTTTCATTTTAGAACACAAATCGACAACCAAACCTTACGCAAGATTTTAATCCACACCATTCAAAGTAACAATATGATTCTCTAACCATTATACCGATTGTATTTCAAAATTCGTCTATAAAATAACTGCATAGAGTGATAACACGCGACGTCACGAACCACTTTAATGCCCTTCCCTTTCATTTTCATATTTACGATAGTCAATAAGCAACCAATATGCTGTCGTTCTGTTTGAAATGAAGGTTAAACTCTCCACGGGTTGAGATGTGTCATGCTACGTGAAACTACCTTATTGTTGGGTGATACCATATTGCGGTCGAGATATGTCACAGGCGACTTACGCGACATATAATGACATCAAAAGTCGGCAAAGATGGGTATTAGGTACCATAAATTCCACTCTCTGGTGACGTCTGACGTCATGATGACTCAGAAGTGGCCTGTGGCATATCTCGACTGGAATATGATAGAAGCTGTAAATACCTTAATATCTTTTTATCTCGAGAGGATAGCATCCATTTTATACTCCTTTATTTGTGTAGGGTAGTATCCGTGAAGTTATAGAGAAAGTGCATGTTAGTAAACAAATAAGAGTGCTGACTACAACTAAACTTTTCGTTGGTAAAACATTGCTTGTTTTCATTGTATCCTATGAGATTCGATATGGATCACGTATACAATAAAACTAAATTTTATTTAAAGGAAGGGAAAGGAAACATAAGAAACTGGCCAAGTAATTAAAAATAGATTTTTTAGCACTTACAAAATTATATATATTTTTTAAAAATTAAACACTTTACACAGTACTATTAAGTATCATAATCAAAGTATAACTACTTTGATTATGTTAATTGGCACAATAAACTATTACATAAGAATCTAATAAAAATGTACAAAACCTGATCATTTTAAGGACAAAAAATAATTACATTTATAGGTACAGCACTTCTCGCAAAAGCATAGAAATTACATCAGAAGTATGAAAAAAAACTTAGTAATAATAAAAAAATTCTTAGCACAATAATTTTAAATAATATATTACATTACAGTAAGGTTAACGTTTTATTACCATTCTGGAAATGTTTGCCGCAAATTCTCGATGAACTTGGAGTCCAGTCTTGCCTTTTCAAAGCTTTTATCTAAAGTTTTCTCAATGTAGGATCTTTAGGAAAGCAATAAAATCCAATATTTTCACCTTTTTTGAAACTCTTAGTACAACTATACTTACAACAGCTTGTTACCATTTTCAGATAATTGGCAAAATTAAACCCCAATAACAAGCACAATCCTTAGGAAGTTGAAATGTTTTGCCAACCAGAAAGTTGAGCTGCAATTTTTGCTGCACCTGACGTCATGCGCACATTTTCTATTCTTTAATATCTTTTTATCTCGAGTGGGCGAATAGTATTCGTGAAGTTATATCTAACAAGGCAATTTGTCGCAACGTCATGACCTACTATAATGCCCTTCCCATTCATTTTCACGTTTACAACAACCAACAGACAAACAATAAACTGCCCTAACTAAAGCCAGAATTGTCATAATATGAGAATTTGCCCTACTGCGTGAAATCGCCTTATTGTTTTAAACAGTTTTAAGACATCCAGTAACATTTCTCACGTGGAAGTAAAAGCTATCTTGAATAAATTTCAAACCAAGAAAAATCACTGACTCATTAACTGTATTTTTACACTTTAAAATGGCAACAATGTATGCTATTTTTAATTTTAAATTATCATTTTATACCTATCATAAGTCTACATTTTTGCACAGATATTTGTTCAATAATAGCCACCATGAATGTTTGAATCGGATTACCTTAAATTTCCATTTTACCAAGCCATCTATACCGTCAACAACCAAGTAAAGTTTTATTTACTGTTATTATGTTAAGTAAGATTTAAATCAAAGGGAAATATTTGGTAGAATCCAAGTTTAAGGGGGGTGGGTGGCTTGTTAATTCCTTCTTGGCGACTTTTGGAAATCATCACCAAAATGACACAACTTGATGTTGCTTCCAGTTTGTAAACATGATTTAGTATAGCATTATATAACATAATTTGGTTATTTTTGTACAATTACTTCAATCCCATTAATCACTCCCAGATAATATGTTTAAATAATTTAAAAACAAACGAAACTTTTCAAGCTAGTATAATTATACTGGTTTGGGGCACTACGGTTTACTGTTTTGCTACACAAGACTGAGGTTGTTAGAAATATGATGCTTAGAATTTGGCTACTCCCACCAATGATTTTGCATGTTTTCCCAAATTTGGATTCAGCTTATATACTTTTAGCAAAAATTATTATGCAGCTGGTAACTGTAAAAGTATACTGTAAACTGTAAAAGTATATTTATTTCAGAAACTGATGAATAAGTAAATATAATCTTTAGAGATAGTACAAAAAGAGGTAGGTTTCAAATAAGATCAAAAGGATCTCATGTTTATTATGATTATTGTACATAGCATTTTTTTTAGTAAGTTTGTGTCAGACTAAAAAATAAAAGTTATAAATTACATCTAAATGATTGGATTGCAGTTGTTTTGCTGTGTTTTTGGAAAGCACACTCAGCTATAGTTTATAATATATGTTAAAAATTTCATTAATAGTAAAGTTTTATATGTATTAAAATATTTTGAAATCTTATTGCCAGTATGATTGAAAAGTTGACGGAAAACTGCAATTTTGCTTTAAGTCATAGTTTGGTTTTTCTAAGCCGAAAGATACTCGAGTTATCCTGTTCACGTAGAGACATACACGATAAACACACACGAAAACATTATTCATTTTTTTTAATGAGGTATGTATATATCGGGAAAAATCGTCAATCAATAGATTCGAGGTCTCAATTTTAGATGATTGCTATACTTTTCTTATACTGCGTATAGGGGAAAGTAAAAAAGTTGACTACAGCGTTCATGAATCGGCCAAAAAGCATTTATTTTTACAAAAGTTGTTTTTAAAATTTAACATCTGTATGGGTTTTGACTCTCTGTTTAGCTATTTAGTTGTTGTTTCTGAAGCCACTTGGACAAACCAAGCTTGATTGAGCCATACACTACTCGTATTTAGGTAAAGGGATAACCTTTTCGTTTCAATGAGCACCTCAAGGGTGAAAGAACGACTTTGTGCTCAAGTGGGTTCTTGTAATTTTGAAGCAGTAGCTAAGTAGAAGACCCCCAGACTTAGCATGCCACCACCAGAGGTATTGATTGAGAACTCGGAGGACATTATGACCACGAACATTTTTTACGTGCCCCAATCACTTTTAAAGAACACCGCGGATCTTAGGCCTGATCGGGTGCCGAACCCGCAACCTTTCATTTACGATATCGTTGCCCTTGCCGACTGAGCTACCGCAGTTCAGTTATTTTAGTAATGAAAGAAGAGCAATAAATGGTAAAGTTGTTGCTAGTGTTGTTAATAATATCCTTAGGGCAGGTATGTAAGTGCGAAGTAAAATGAAATAATAGATAAAAAGCATAAAATTGATAAGAAATATAATTACAAAAACGTGATAGAATTGCTAAATATTCCTTTTAAGTTGGTTGGTTAGAAGCCCTATGGTGTACTTTTTACCAACAGTAGGGTAAATGACCGGGATGTACTATTTAAAGCCAATTCTGAACGTCTACGACCATTCATGCCGGCAGTGGTATTTGAACCCCCGATCCAGAACTGAAGAGCAACGTCCTACCCATTTGGCCATCCTTCAGAAAATTTTCCCCTTCGTGAGTTTTATTAAAACTTGCGCAAGCAATTTTCTACTGGAAGTGTAAGCACCCAAAATTGGCTGTCCCGATCCACTCGTAAAAAACAGCCTCCGTATCCATCGTCCACCAAGGCCATTTTATCGTCTTCCATCGTTGACCTCGATAAGCCATGCCCCCTCCAGACGATAGTAATGGCTTGCAGTGGACCCTAGTGTGGAGGGGCCTTTAGAAGCTTGACAGTGATATATATTATTTTAATCACGTTCATCACAATGATCGCAGATCTTAGGTAACAAGGAATAAACAATATCTATTATTAATTATGCAAATAACTCATTTAAACGCTTTTGTATTATTTATCAATTTTCTAAATTATCTTCATACTATCTAGTAGTGAAAACATTCTGCAACATATATTTTCAGGCACCTGAATGAAAAATACAATGGAACGCTTCATCCACCCCATATATACGTTTGTAAAAAGTCGTTCTACGTCAATATTCTTTATATTTCTGCTAAACTCTTACTTTGCGGAGCAGAAGGACTTCATATTTGCTGAGCTTGGACGTCATAACATATCTAAAATAAATCTGGCTCTTCTGGCAGCCGCACGCTCAGCTGTAGCTGTGGCTGTATCTTACTGTATATATCTCACTTTCAAAGAACAGCCTTATAGACCTCCGAGCAGTTACAGTTACAGTAATATGGATTTTTTTATTGATGTAAGTTTGTAAGTATTTAGTACGCATGTGCGAATATTGAAAAGGGGTATCAGTAATTATTTTCCCAAACAACTTAATAGTATTGAAATAAGGACTGTTTGCAAACATTACAGTGAAAACTTTATGTAGGGATTCTTAATCGGGCGAATTCCTTCCTTTATATCTTTAGACATATAAATTAATTCATATTTAACAATATTATGTACGTTCGTAAGTATTTGGTACGCATGTGCGAGTATTGAGAAGAGATATCAGTAATTTTTTTCCAAACAACTTAATAGTATTGAAATAAGAACTGTTTACAAACGTTAGAGTGAAAACTTTATGTAGGGATTCTTAATAATGCGAATTCCTTCCTTTATATCTTTAGAGATATAAATTAATTCAGATTTATCAGAATTATGTAAGTTTGTAAGTACTTGGTACGCATGTGCGAATATTGCGGAGGGGTATCAGTAATTATTTTCCCAAACAACTTAATAGTATTGAAATAAGGACTGTTTACAAACATTAGAGTGAAAACTTTATGTAGGGATTCTTAATCGTGCGAATTCCTTCCTTTATATCTTTAGAGATATAAATTAATTCAGATTTAAGAAAATTATGTAAGTTCGTAAGTATTTGGTCCGCATGTGCGAATATTGAGGAGAGGTATCAGTAATTATTTTCCCAAACAACTTAATAGTATTGTACGTTCAACTTAGTAACATGTACGTGTTAGTTTATGGTTACTTTTACTGTTGAAGGATGTTCAGATTTCTTGTGTTACAGCTAAAAAGTTTTAACCCATTTACTTTAGTTCAGGTTGATTTGCGGTAAGGCCTTTAATCGGCTGAAAAGTTTTCGATATCACACGAGAAATTCACATTTTTAAGGCCTTATTACACTTTAACATGTACGTGTTAGTTTATGATTCGTTTTACTGTTTAAGGATGTGTAAATTTCTTGTGTTACAACTAAAAAGTTTTAATGGATTTACTTTAGTTCAGGTTGATTTGCTGTAAGGCCTTTAATCGACTGAAAATTTTTCGATATCACACGAGAAATTCACATTTTTAAGGCCTTATCATACGTCATTAAGTGCGTGTTAGTTTATGATTACTTTTACTGTTGAAGGATGTTCAGATTTCTTGTGTTAGAGCTAAAAAGTTTTAACCGATTTACTTTAGTGCAGGTTGATTTGCGGTAAGGCCTTTAATCGGCTGAAAAGTTTTCGATATCACACGAGAAATTCACATTTTAGGGCCTTATCACACGTTAACTTGTACGTCTTAATTTATGATTACTTTTACTGTTGAAGGATGTTCAGATTTCTTGTGCTACAGCTAAAAAGTTTTAACGGATTTACTTTAGGTTGATTTGTGGTAAAGCCTTTAATCGGCTAAAAAGTTTTCGGTATCACACGAGAAATCAACTTATTCTGAAACCGGAAAAGGAATCCTAAATTGAATCTGCTACTTTTTCAACACTTATATGTTGACGTGTCTTTAGAATTTTTTTCCCAAGTATAAGTTGTTGGATTTAAATCTGACGTTTTCAGTTTTAAAAAGACGTTTTAGATTTGTATTAAAGGGATAGAATTTGAATATATATTTCTATCATTGAGTATCACAGATAATTTTTCAATAATTGTTGATCTCTTTAAATGTTTTTGAAGGGCTGTTTCTTGTATAAAAAGTTTTTCGATTTACTCATTAACTTTTCAAATTAACTAACCACGTTTCTCTCTTTTGTTTTGAATGATATGAATACGTATAACAGTATTTTTATTTAGCTCCTGAAATAACTCAGTTCTTAATAAACCTATCATTAACTTTCACTTAAAAGAAAACATGTAACAATGATAAAATCTAAAAGTCAACAAAAACCCCATCAAAAAATTTTCAGTTAATTTGGAGTATAAAAACATTTTTTCAAGATTTACACTTTGTTCGTTTCATACTTGAATTTATTAACAGGGTATAAAACCTTCTCAGTAATTTCAATGATGAAGTTATACTTTTTGAATTGCTAATGGCTCTTTTAATATTTTGAAAGCTTTAATATAACACCAGTCATAAAAGTCATAACTGTCAAATAGTTTCGACAATATTTGACACATATTTAGTGCGTTTATTTTTAGATGATTTTTAGAAACAATGTTATTACAGTTAAAGCTCAGTTTAAAGTTGCCTCTTAACTGAAAACTAAAGGAAGCTTCAGTTTACAACATGACAAAATTTAGCAAACATTCTCTGTAGTTACTTATAGGCAGATCGCAGATTGTGAGCCTCGTGTGTCTCTTTTGCTCAGACGTTTGCTGCTCTTCAGAAGTATGTCTCTAAGTATTGCATCAGTACCAACCGCAGGGAATATGAAAGAAAATTTAGTAAACATTCTCTGTAGTTACTTATAGACTAGGGATTGGCAGATCGCAGATTGTGAGCATCATGTGTCTCTTTTGCTCAGATGTTTGCTGGTCTCCAGAAGTCTGTCTCTAAGTATTGCAGCAGTACCAACAGCAGGGAATATGAAAGAAAATTTAGCAAACATTCTCTGTAGTTCCTTATAGACTAGGGATTGGCAGATCGCAGATTGTGAGCATCATGTGTCTTTTTTGCTCAGACGTTTGCTGCTCTTCAGAAGTCTGTCTCTAAGTATTGCATGAGTACCAACCGCAGGGAATATGAAAGAAAATTTAGCAAACATTCTCTGTAGTTACTTATAGACTAGGGATTGGCAGATCGCAGATTGTGAGCATCACGTGTCTTTTTGTCTCAGACGTTTGCTGCTCTTCAGAAGTATGTCTGTGAATTGTATTAGTATCGGTCGCTGTAGGATATGAAAGTAATTTTGATTGGATTGGAGCACATCTACTAGCGATTTAAAAATAGTTGATGAATCTTAAAATGACACAGCAGTAAAAGAGGTCGTCATATGATCGGCTGGATGAGATAGGCTACGTATCTGGTTAATGAAATTCCGAACTTTTAAAAGCAAGAACACAAAGTGAATTTTAACTATTAGGGAAAACATGAAATTCCACACTAGAGTGCTTTCCAATAAAATGTTACAATAAGGATTCGTACATTTTACAATATTGGTACTAAAATTATTTCACGACGTTTATAAGTTAGATTCTAAAAATTATGATATTTTGAAATTGATTGTTCTTGCGTTGAACCACAGAAATAAAAATATCTTCAATGACTCTTCGTTTTTGAATAAAAAAGAAGAGGAAATGATGCTACGAGTAAAATTTTAGTCAAATGATATTAATTTGTTAATGACAGACTTAATCATGAACTTTATCAACCCTGGGTTCGAACACGTATACATAGAAAAATGGATATCTTATAACTTTGTATCTTGTTTCACTGGCAATTATTATGATCTTTTTTTGGAAGTCTAAAGACCCTTGCAATATTAAACTTATCTTTTGAATCTTGAGAACTGAGTTGTTTTATATTTCATAAAGTCTCTGTCTGAGAACAAAATCAAAGTAATTTTCGTGCTTTTTTCCACGCCTTTTCATATTTACAGTAAACTTTTAGATTCATCATATCAGTGAGTTATATAAAATTTTAGTTTATTTTACAGTTCATTGCAATGGTTACGAGTTTCTCTTCACCCCTTGTTGTAATGAAAAGTACACTCATCCTCTTGTTATTTGCTTCTGCATTGGTCCTTTTGCTATATTTTTCCCTGTGGATATATAACTTGTTTTATAAGAATCCTGAGGAAAGTGACACTCGAGAACAGAAGAAATTGTAAGTACATTAAACCACTTTAAAGTTCTTCATGATTTCATAATTTTCCTAATACTTTGAAGTAAATAATTCATTATGTAACCGATTCTGGATTTTAAAGTCTAAGTTTCTGTATGGATAGTCCTTCTCTCCTCATACCATATACTATATGAGTATAGAATACAGAGGCAATTTTAATAAGTCAATGATAGTAAATGATAAGTAAATAATGATAAGTAAATGGTAGTAAATGATAAGTAAATAATGATAAGTAAATGATAGTAAATGATAGTAATTGATAAGTAAATAATAATAAGTAAATGATAAGTAAATAATGATAGGTAAATGATAGTAAATGATAAGTAAATAATGATAAGTAAATGATAGTAAATGATAAGTAAATAATGATTCGTAAATAATAGTAAATGTTAAGTAAATAAATAAATCATAGTAAATGATAAGTAAATAATAAGTAAATGATAGTAAATGATAGTCAATGATAAGTAAATGATAGTAAATGATAGTAAATGATAGTAAATAATGATAAGTAAATGGTAGTAAATGATAAGTAAATAATGATTAGTGAATAATAGTAAATGTTAACTAAATAATAAGTAAATCATAGTAAAAGATAAGTAAATAATGATAAGTAAATTATAATAAATGATAGTAAATGAGAAGTAAATGATAGTAAATGAGAAGTAAATGATAGTAAATCATAAGTAAATAATGATAAGTAAATGATAGTAAATGATAAGTAAATGATAGTAAATGATAAGTAAATAATGATTAGTAAATAATAGTAAATGTTAAGTAAATAATAAATAAATCATAATAAATGATAAGTAAATAATAAGTAAATGATATTAAATGATAGTCAATGATAAGTAAATGATAGTAAATGATAAGTAAATAATGATAGGTAAATGATAGTAAATGTTAAGTAAATAATGATAAGTAAATGATAATAAATGAAAAGTAAATAATAATAAGTAAATGATAGTAAATGATAAGTAAATAATGATTAGTAAATAATAGTAAATGTTAAGTAAATAATAAGTAAATCATAGTAAATGATAAGTAAACAATGATAATAAATGATAAGTAAATAAAGATAAGTAAATGATAGTAAATGATAAGTAAATAGAAAGTGTACTATTTGGATTACTCTAATAGTTAAAATGGTTGGGTACCGGCCATTTTGGATTGTTATAGTTCCATATTAAACAATGGAAAAATTGTTCTACTTCCTGGCGGTTCATAATTAAAGCTTTATTAAAATAAATTTTCCTACGGAATAGAGTGGAAAATTATGTAGGATTAAGTTTGACTTTTTTCTCAAAATTTTCATTGATAAAATGGTTTATTTGCTTTAAAAAAAACCATGGCAATGTTTTTTATACATAACGTAAAACTGAATAGCTTTTTATCAATAATATATATATATATATATATATTATATTTTTATATATATATATATATATATATATATATATATATATATATATATATATATAACAATCTCTTATATAATAATAGCCTATGTTATCTGTCCGTCCGTCCTCAAATTTATGAAGCGGTTGGAACTAGAATGGATAGAGGTATCCACATTGGATTCTTGACGAGTTGGGGTTAACAAAATTCAAAGCGAGTTCGAAAACGTTCAAAATCCCCTCTTTCGATAGTTTAATACCCTTATTTCAAGCCCTATTTTCCTCGGTTAAGAGCAGGCGTTAAAATTTTATCAATTTATCACATAATAAATAGGTAAGCATTAAGATGTCATTCGTTGAACCATCTTATTTAATCATTTCTTATTTTAAATTATTTAAATATCGTCTGTATTGTTTTCATATATTTTATCACTGAACTTAGATATTACGTAAATAGTTTTCTTTTATATTTGGCTTAAATAATAGATTAGGTGCATATGTAATACTTTTAAATTAAATCATCGATTATTTTTTGTTACAATGAAAATATTATCACCGGTATTAAGAACAAATTCTTTTTATAAAAGTCTAGGAGCCTTTTTCACGGACTAATAAATATCTAGTGTTTAAGTTATATATCTTTGAAAATTAAGAAGTTTGTTCGTTTGTGAATTTGTTTATTACACATAACCACATGGTTTGCAATCGATTCGCTAAATTTTGGACATCACTCATATATACCGCTAAATGATCACTGTCAATATTAAAACCTCTGCTGTTCATCCTATCACATAATATAAAGTTGACAACTAACATAAGGTCAGTAAAGATAAACAAATTATTGAGCGTGTACCATATAATTCTCATTCAAAAAACAAACCATTTTTTATCTGCCTCATAGGGCACTTTACAATTCTGTAAAATTAAAAATTTTACTGATACCGTCATATGACAGGCTATATGCTGGTAATAATTATAATTTCATTTAATAATAAATGAAATAACCAAAATGAAAAAAAAAATAGGTAGAGTTTCATCGTCATATGACGGGCTATATGCTAGTAATAATTATAATTTCATTTAATAATAAATGAAATAACCAAAATGAAAAAAAATAGGTAGAGTTTCATCGTCATATGACGGGCTATATGCTAGTAATAATTACAATTTTCATTTAATAATAAATGAAATAACCAAAATGAAAAAAATAGGTAGAGTTTCATCGTAGGTCTATAATGCATTTACTGTGAAACTGTGCAATCCATATCTGCAACAGTATTTTAATTACAATGCGCACACCAATTTCAGTAAAACTCATTTAAAATTTTTATAGTTTTGTTAAAAGCTATGATATTAAATGCAAAGATGTATAATTTTACACGTTTTAATTCGAATATTTCAATGGGGTTTGTTGCAAAAGATTCAGAAATGTTCAAATATTTTTAAAATGTTAAAAAAATAATAAAAAATTGAATCTTTGAAGGTTTAAAGGCGATGTACCTTTTAATATAATTTATTAAATGATAAATTGATTATATATTTTCATTTGCTAATATTTTCTACCGATAAGTGCTTCCTACCTGTGCAACGAATATTCCATCTCATCATAAGGTTAAGTTTTTTAAAGATATTTTGCAATCTAGAACACCAATTGAAGTTTTTTACGTTGGTAAGCATAAAGCTAAGTGATTCTAATACAGCGCAAGCCTAACTAAGGTAACGACTAACATTTCTCTTGTATACTCCAGGGAAAAAAAGAAATGAACTCAACTTTTATAACGCCATTTCAAAACAACCACGGGAATTATTTATATGTTTGCAAAATACGATGAAAAGATTTTTCTCGTTTTTTACCATCCTAATAACCGTTAGAAAAAAACCTAATATCCGTTTAGAAATTTTTGCTTAAAGCTAAAACAGTTGGAGGAAGCATGAACACTTAAAGACTTTTCTTATATACTCTGGGGAAAAAAAGAAATTAACTAAACTTTTATAATCAGTGTGTAACGCCACTTCAAAACAACTATTTGAATTATTTATATATAGAGGAAATATGATCAAATAATTTTATCGTTTTTTTTATGCTTTTATTACTATCCCAATAACCATTAGAAAAATGCTTAATATCAATTTAAAAATTTTTACTTGAAAACTACTGGAAAACCCGTGAAGTAGTGCTATCTTGAAGAACTGTGACCTATAAATTTAAATGCATTGCGATTGAAATAAATGATCTACACAAATGGGGAGAGAGAAGCACGTATTTTCTTATAACTTTATATTAAAAGTTATTCATAATCTAAACAAAAAAAAATATGTCTATAGTCTATTTATGTATTATTGTACTGAAAACAATTTTGCTTGCAAATGGAATTTTGATATTCAGCATGCTTAATGTCCATTTAAATTTTTTTACGGGAAAACTGTTGGAAAACATATGAAGTAGTGCTATCTAGAAGAACTGCGATCTATAAATTTAACCTCTTAACAGTTTCATTTTTTTCCCGAATTCGATCCAAACAATGTCACATTATTTTATTGTATACTTTTCATGTTGTTTCTTTTACATTTGTAAGCCTGAAAATGTTATTAAAATTAATATTTCTAATTACTTTAAGCTTTTATAACAACTTATTTACAGGAAATTACACTTTTTTTTCTCTCATGTACACTAAAGAGGAAGTGACGTTTACAGTTATGTAGATAACAAATATTTTCGATTACGATTACTACACAGATATTTTCAATTGCTGATACTACAAATACATTTACTTAACCTGTTTTAGATCAGTTTTAGTGCGATAAATCTTGAAAGAGGGCAAGTGGCGTAGTCCAACGTCCCAGCCCGGACAAATATACATAGTTTCTTATCGAATTCTTTTGCTGCTGTCATTTTTCTTCAGTAAACACACATAGCACTGGTTTGTAGGTTTTAGTGTTTTGTCTGTAGGTGGAATTACCTGTAAAAAGTCTCTGTCGGTCAGCCTCCCAAAACCTTAATCCAAAATCAAACCAAAAACTCAAAGGCAAAACTCTCGGTGATATGCAAAACCTATCAGAAAGCCCGAGCTTTCAAGCGAAACAGAATATACTTCGAAAACTAACATCTGCAAGATAATCGAAAACTGTGAGAACGACAAAGAAATCAGCTTACGGTACACCGTACGGGCAAATCAGTAAAGGCACAGTAACCACGCCCGTACGGTGTACGTGCAAAAGTGGCAAGGGGTTAAATGCATTGCGATATAACTAGGTATCAAATTAAAAGAAATGATGTACACAAATGGGGAGTGAGAAGCACATACTTTCTTATCACTTTATATTAAAAGTTATTTTTGATCTAAACAGAAAAAAAAATATGTGTATAGCCTATTTATGTATTATTATACTAAAAGCAATTTTGCTTGAAAACAGCAATTTGATATTCAGCATGCTTAATGTCCATTTAAAAATTTTTACGGGAGAACTATTGGAAAACACATGAAGTAGTTCTATCTAGGAGAACTGTGACCTATAAATTTAGATACATTGCTATATAACTAGACATCAAATTGAAATAAATGATCTACACAAATGGAGAGAGAAGCACGTACTTTCTTATCACTTTATATTAAAAGTTATTCTTGATCTAAACAGTGAAAATATGTCTATAGTCTATTTATGTATTATTATACTGAAAACAATTTTGCTTGCAAACAGCATTTTGATAATCAACATGTTTAATTTCCACTTAAAAATTTTTACGTTAAAGCTATTGGAAAACAAACACATGAAGTAGTGCTATCTAGGAGAACTCTGACCTATAAATTTAAATGCATTGCGATATAACTAGTTAGCGATCTGAAAGAAATGATGCACACAAATGAAGAGTAGGAAGCACATAATCTCTTATCACTTTATATTAAAAGTTATTCTTGATCTAAACAGAAAAAAATATGTCTACAGCCTATTTATGTATTATTGTACTGAAAACAATTTTGCTTGCAAACAGAATTTTGATATTCAGCATGCTTAATGTCTATTTAAAATTTTTTATGGGAAAACTATTGGAAAACACATGAAGTAGTGCTATCTAGGAGAACTGTGACCTATAAATTTAAATGCATTGCGATATAACTAGTTAGCAATCTGAAAGAAATGATGTACACAGATGAGGAGTGAGAAGCACGTACTTTTCTTACTACTTTATATTAAAAGTTATTCTTGATCTAAACAGTAAATAATATGTCTATAGTCTATTTATGTATTATTATACTGAAAACAATTTTGCTTGCAAACAGCATTTTGATATTCAGCATGCTTAATGTCCATTTAAAAATTTTTACTGGAAAACTATTGGAAAACACATGAAGTAGTGCTATCTAGGAGAACTGTGACCTATAAATTTAAATGCATTGCGATATAACTAGTTAGCAATCTGAAAGAAATGATGTACGCAAGTGAGGAGTGAGAAGCATATACTTTCTTTTCACTTTATATTAAAAGTTATTCTTGATCTAAACAGGGAAAATATGTCTATAGTCTATTTATGTATTATTATACTGAAAACAATTTTGCTTGCAAACAGCATTTTGATATTCAGCATGCTTAATGTCCATTTAAAAATTTTTACTGGAAAACTATTGGAAAACACATGAAGTAGTGCTATCTAGGAGAACTGTGACCTATAAATTTAAATGCATTGCGATATAACTAGATATCAAATTAAAAGAAATGATGTACACAAATGGCGAAAGAGAAACACATACTTTCTTATCACTTTATATTAAAAGTTATTCTTGATCTAAACAGAAAAAAATGTCTATAGCCTATTTATGTATTATTAAACTAAAAATAATTTTGCTTGCAAACAGCATTTTGATATTCAGCATGCTTAATGTCCATTTAAAAATTTTAAGGGAAAACTATTGGAAAACACATGAAGTAGTGCTATCTAGGAGAACTGTGACCTATAAATTTAAATGCATTGCGATATAACTAGTTAGCAATCTGAAAGAAATGATGTACACAAATGAGGAGTGAGAAGCACATACTTTCTTATCACTTTATATTAAAAGTTATTCTTGATCTAAACAGTGAAAATATGTCTATAGTCTATTTATGTATTATTATACTGAAAACAATTTTGCTTGCAAACGGCATTTTGATAATCAGCATGCTTAATGTCCGTTTAAAAATTTTTACGGGAAAACTACTGGAAATCCCGGAAGTAGTGCTATCTTGAAGAACTGTGACCTATAAATTTAGATACATTGCTATATAACTAGATATCAAATTGAAATAAATGATGTACACAAATGGGGAGAGAGAAGCAAATACTACTTTCTTATCACTTTATATTAAAAGTTATTCTTGATCTAAACAGAAAAAAATGTCTATAGCTTATTTATTGCATTATTATACTGAAAATAAATTTACTTGCAAAAAGCATTTTGATATTCAGGAAGAATTTGCTTGTAAATGTAAAAGATTAATAAAAAAAGATGCACACCTTTCCAAAATGTCTTTTATAGTAACTACAATTGTTCCCTTTCTAAAATTTTAAATAAATCTTTAAAGTAAATAGTGTCATTAAAAATGTTCAACTATTTTTGCTTAATTAACTTATTATTCTCAAATGTTTTTGAAAATGATTTGAATCTAAAGTGGAAAAAATGGTATCATCTCCCTATTTGTTTACCAAATATTACTATTAGATATAATTTGTTGTTATTTTAGTAATTATTTTAACATATATTAATTATTATAGTCAAGTTTGATATTTATTGTCATTTTCGACTTCTTTATTGCATCTGTCTGGGAGTAGATTTTAAAATTTAATTTAAATTTTAAGATTATGTAATTATTATTATTATTATTATTATTATTATTATTATTATTATTATTATTATTATTATTATTTTAAATTTTAATTTTATGTAGATTTTTAACTTTTAGTAAATTTTAGATTTTTTGGAATTTTTATATATATTAACTTTCTATATTTGTTGTAATATATATTCAATTGCTAAGTCTAGTTTTATATTTCTCGTCATTTTCGGCTTGATTATTCCTTTTATCTGGAAATAGGCAATAAAATTGTAGATTTCTTGGAATATCTGTATATATTTATTTGTAGTTAAATTAGTACATATATATATATATTGTATATATATATATATATATATATATATATATATATATATATATATATATATATATATATACATATATACATATATATTGTAGTATATATTGAATTGTCGCTATACACCTGGAAGTATATATTGAATTGTTAGTAAATATTTAATTCTTAAGCCAAATTTTATATTTCTTGCCATTTTTGACTTGTTTATTTCTATTGTCTGGAAATAGCAATCAGTAAAGTTTTAGATTCCTTGGAATTTCTGCATATATTTAATTGTAGATAGATTTGTTGTAGTATATATTGAATTGTTAGTAAATATTTAATTCTTAAGCCAAATTTTATATTTCTTGCCATTTTTGACTTGTTTATTTCTATTGTCTGGAAATAGCAATCAGTAAAGTTTTAGATTCCTTGGAATTTCTATGTATATTTAATTGTAGATATATCTAATGTAGTATATACTGAATTGGTAAATATTTAACTGTTGAGCCAAATTTTAAATTTCTTGCCATTTTTGACTTATTTCTTTTGTCTGGATACAGAAAGTCAGCAAATTTTTAGATTCCTTAGAATTTTTATTAGATACTGTTGGTGAACATTTTTAATGCTACTAGTTTAATTCAAACAAGGTCTAGTCAATGTTAGAGTATTATTCTTCCGAATATTTATTTATTTTATTATTTATTAATATATCAATAAATATATTACTATTATATTAAATGTATAAAAAAATATATATTATAGTTATTAGTATTTATTTATATCTTATATTAATATAGTATTTGTTAATATATTTATTTATTAATATTTATTTTATTAGAGTTATTAATGTGTAGAAAAATTCATTCAAAATTTTTTTTAAAAAAAGTAGAGAAAGTTATTTGAAAAGAGCTATTGATTCATTAGTTGTATTTAAATTTAAATACGCTTAATTTTTAAGAAGTAAATGTAAAAAATCAAGTATTACACCCGTGCAACGTAATTTGTGTCAATATAATAGACGAAATATATTAATAATTAAAACATAAAGAAGATAAATTAGAATTCTTTGCTACGGGCTATTAAACACTAAAAAGAAGAGAGATATATCTTATATATATCTTATATAGATCTTATTATATCTTATATCTTAGAGATAGAGCTTATATTTGGGTAAGTACACATTTTTTTAAAGCCTAAAATGAATTTATATTGATTAAACAGCAACATAACTTCCCTTATTGACAAAATTATCCCTACTTTTAGATTTTGTTTTCAGATAATGCATTATTTTCGACCTAATGTAACTTATGAGGACATAAATACTTTTCAAATTGAAAAATCTTCCTTATAACAGCCTATTTTTTATTCATCATAAAATATAAAGTTATCTCCTGTATAGAATACATTTTCCCATCCCATCATCGTTAATAAAGATCTAACTTTTTTTAAAAATGACTTAATTTTGTTATATAAAGCAATATGTTTTGAAAAAAACATAAAATACATGAAATAAATAAGAATCCAATTTATTCAAAATTATCTTTTGTCATTTGAAAGTTAGAAACTAATTTTTTATATTAAATACATGCTAATTTTTTTTCTCATTCTGTTAATTTCAATTATATGAATATATATTATTTATTGATATACACACTGACATATTTTATTTTTTATCCTGATAAAGGCTATTTTTTTTACTAAATTTTTGATTTCTGAACACTTTTTACTTTTTTAAGTTTTAAAATATCCGATACCTTTTAATAAAAACCCATTTATGAAAACATCCACATTCAAATACTGTAAAACGACTATCGCCTTTACGATAGTTTAATCTATCCCAGTAATTGGAAAAATAAAAAAAAATTACTGTAGCTGAAAAAATACTGTTATTGATCTTTGAACCTATCCCCCAAACACAGAGAATTTTTTCAAATTTTCAAAAATTTTGAATTTAAATATCTTAGTCAATTTTAGTCACAGAGAAGTATAACTTTTTGTATTACGGTTTTTTTAATATTTATTAAAAATAAATGATAGGAAAAGGAAAAACGTATACAAATTTATATTTTGTTTTTTTCGAAATATTGAATTTTTAAATTTAAAAATACTGTAGAAAGAATGATTATTTTATTTGGAACATTTTTGTAACTAGAAATATATGTCTACGACCAATAGTTGGGGTGGAAAAGGTCAGTTAAGAAGGATGTAGAACTCTTAATTCTCTAAAAATTCAAATTTGTAGAAAAAAATATATGTGAAAGGTACAAGTATTAATGCACATTTTAAATCAAACAGCGTTAAAATTTCATATGAGCCGTGGTTGCTCAGTCGGCAAAGACAACGATCTCGTAGCTGGAGAGTTACGGGTTCGAGGCTCGAGCCGGCTTAAGATTCGAAGTGTTCATTAATGTTCATTGGAACACGTGACATACGTTCATGGTCGCAATGTCCTCCAAGTTCTGAAATGTGGCAGGCCAAGCTTCCGGGTCTTCTACTTGGACCCTGCTTATAAATAACGAAAATCCACTTGAGTTAAGAGATTATTTCATCCTAATAGTGCTCTTCAAGCGAAAGGCGCACCCCTTCGCCTTAATACGTGTGGTCTCTGGACCACGTGCTTGGCTCGTACAAATGACATTGTTAAAAACAACACCAATAGAACCACATAGTAGTTATTAATTAAAACGGCCATCAATGCTAGTAAAATATGTATGTTAAAAATCTAGAAATAAACATTAAAATAAATAATAAATATAAAAAATTAGTGAAATGGTTGAGGCTTGTATAATTTAAAAAATTTTGTCAATGATGGGGTCCAATTTCATTAACAGTCTTCGGGAATTTCCCTGTTCAGTGATATTCCTTTTCTTAAACAGTCAAACTAACTACTGCACTGAGCCCACGTACAGCTATATACCCTGAACGAAAGGCAATAAATTCCTATACTCTAATTCAGAGGTGGATAAAGGGCAACAAGCTTGAAATAAAAATATGTTTATATAAATATATTTTTATAGATCTACTGGCCGTCCCCTTTGACTTCCTTAACCCCCCTATTTGACTCTAAATTTAGTTACATGGAAGGTATAAAATGTTACAGTTCATTTAATTTGTTTTCACTGCTTTACAAGTCAGAAATACAATGTCTCCTTAAGGACTTTACTATGCTCTCTCTACACGATTTTATTAAATATTGCTAGACTTCGCACAACCATCTTTTAGTAGTATCAGCTCAACAATAAAGTGATATTATTGTTACTGCAATACCACTCTCTCTCGTGGATGATACCCAAATACTCCAATCGAAGTGAGTTATAGTAAACCTGCTAATTACTTAAGAACAAATAAAAATTAATCAATATATAATGAATGATATTTATGAGGGATAGACTGATTATTAATGTGATAGTTTCAATATGAATTTCAGTAGTATGTTTGTAAATTTTTTTTCCTGTTCAGGTCACCTACTAGAAGAACGAGATCCGGAATGATTTTTGGGCAGCTGAATGTGTACGAAAACGAACTGTTGCGGTTAAGGGATCAATCAGTTGAGAGGAGGTTACCTTCAGTTGCAAGGAGAAGTTCAGCAAAGCGGAGTGTCAAATAATTGTATCTACGTTTTATAGACTTTCTTCATCCTAACATAAGAAACAGCATTAATAGTCAATTACTGTGTATTTTGCATTGTGTGATTTTGAATACCCTTCCATCAATATAGACAAAAATATCCGATCGGGTTACATGATTCTAAATCCATCAAGAGCAATAAAAATTAGCAAGCATATTTTGTCGAATATTATTCGTTTTAAAAATGAATGTTATTGATTCCTGGTACTTTTGTTTATTGCGTTCCATAAATTTCTTCAAATATTTAAAATTCTTTTGAAAATTCTATCATAAAACCTGTTTAGAGAAAAAATCTTATCTCAAATCTACATGTTTTTAAATTTTTTAATTTAATATTTCATTTTTATTCTCAATTTTGTCATTTTTCATACGATTTAAAAAATAGATATTTTATATTAGAATTTGACAATTTACTTACATTTTGTTTTACTGGTATTTCATTAAATGAAAACCTCAGTACTGGTTTAATGGTAAGTTTTTTCCAAAAAAAGAAGCAGATAATAAGAACTAAATTGATATAGTGTTTTTGTGAGTTTTTATTTCAGAGAGAAAAAACTGATTAGCAACTAATTTAAATGTTTAAATATCGACAAAATGTTAAATAATACATTTAGTTTATCTAATAATCAATTTATAAAAACATTAATGAAAAATAATTAAAAATTCACCTCTGAAATCAAGTAAAAATAAAACAAAGACTAAAACAGATATAATAGGTATTTTTTATATCTTAACATTTTAAAAGCATGATCATAAAAATAGGTTAATTTATTCAAAGTTTTATCACATTATGAGGACTTAATTTTCATACGTTTAGAAGTGTGAAACATTCACTGCCGAAACAAATTGTAAAAAATGCACATAACTACGAAATAAACTCTAAAACGAAAGCGTGTATTTCCTTCCTCGTGTAAAGAAGATAAAAATTTGTTTCCACAAGTATATTTAAAGGCTATAAACCTTATGAGGTGTAGCAAAACCAATGATAATAAATTTCACGACGCTACAAAGCATTTAACAAATAAACAAATAGGTTACGGATTGGCTTGGTTAGAACCACTAAAGTCAGAATTTTACATCCCGTTGGATAATCAGATCGGATTCTACTGCCTAAAGCTGATTCAGAACAACAACAAAAATCTTACCAGCAGCAGGTTTCGAACCCGAGGAGTCATACCGAAAGGTAGCGCCTTACCTATTTTTTCATCGTTCGGTGATAACACTGTTCTATATTCCGTATGAAAACTTTTAATATAGACTTTCTATACGAGATATACCGGCAAAAACTTAGTTTGCTGGTAAATAAATAATTTCAGCGCATATTTGTCCATTTATTGTTAAATACCGGTCTACTGGTATTATAAATCCTAATGTATGTGCATAATTTAATTGCTTAAAAAAGAAATTTTGATTTTTTTAAGACTTGAGATCTACCATTCGAGAATATATGTTAAAGAGATTTAAATTATGTATTCACAAAATAGGCGTAAAGAGATTCATTGTTTACCTGTGTTATTACCTGTGCCGAGAAATTGCAGCTTTTCATTACGAAGTGTAAAGGAGTATCTAGATTACCCCAAAGGTAATTTAGTGTAATTAGAAGACCGATCGTAAGAATACTGGAAAGCTGCTATGATTCGTAACAAAAGAAACTAGAACTGTATTAGAAAGTTTTAGTTGTTTTTATGCATGTATATGTATGTATATATATGTATGTATATATATGTATATGTATATATATGTATATGTATATATATATATGCATGTATATATATGTATGCATATGTAAATATATATGTAATGAGACGGATTTCTCGATAGGTGGCTGCAGTCATGGCCATAAAACTGACACCTTTATTAAGATAGATAAGACCTTTATTAGGATAACATTGGAGGACAGGTTCCCACTTCATCGTAGGGACAGGAAAAAGTGGAGGGTCAGCTAGCATGAAGTTATATGTACAAGACCCGTTCAACATCTGTCAGAAAATATCTAGAAAAAATATATGCCTCCGACAGAGTGCATCTCCTTTTTGTTTGAAAATTTCGAAAATTGTCCGCTAGAGCAATGTAGAGTTATCATTGGTCAGACCCCTTCTCTGAGGGCGTAAACTGTAGTCCTAGTAGTCAATTTAGGTTAGGGGTTAAAAAGGGGAATGCAAAAGGACGCGGGAGTTTTTAGTCCTTAACTTCAAATTTGAAAATCCCTGAGAATTTTATTTACATATATGTATGTATATGTATATATATATGTATATGTATATATATATGTATGTATATGTATATATTTGTATATATATGTATTTATTTGTATATATATATATAACTGTAGTATTAACTCTCTCTAGATATATATAACTGTAGTAGCATAAAACTATAATAACATCTAGTCTTGATGTTATTAAAGTTTCCCCTTTTGATTGCAATTTGCACTCTATACAACGAAAAATTTCCATATAACAGATATTGTTGCTGCTGGTCACTGATTACAATAACAGTACAACATTTAGATGTATTAATATGCAGTTCTAACAATGATTTTTGAAAAACTGTTGAAAGAATGTTTTTAAAGACCGCTCTTGCTACGAAGTAAAAGTAATATCGTTATCTAAAGATTTTCAGTTTATAATAAAATATCTATATATAAAAAAAACATTAATGGATGTTAACTCTGCAATCGCTGCCAAATTGCAGTACTCGAGTGTTACTCATGCAACATCGTTACCCTGAAAAAGGAAACAAATTCTGAATATTCAAGTGAATGTTCAAAGGATAATTTTAATGACGCATAGTATAATAAAAATTTAAATTTGCTTATAATTACGTAGGTTATTAGTAAATCATGTGGTGTGCATATCATCAAACTGGTGTGACATAAAAACAGGGTACCCCTCTCCAATTTTGCGATAATGATTTGAGCATGGTCACCTAACACTTTTTTTCTGATCTCGCCTTGTCCAAGTAATATGTATCTATATTATAATTTATATTATATTTGCATCCAGTTCTTCCCCTTGCAAATCTTTTCTATTATTAAAAGCGAGTAATGCTTAAAAAATTAGATATGATAAATCATTAATGGTTTACTATGACTGATTTTTGACAATCTCGAGCTGTTGGCTTTGTAAACTGCTAAGGGATTAATTGCCCATAACTATCAATGTCCAGTTTTCATGTGGTTTTGGTTAATTAAGTTAGAGTATATAATTCTATTACGATGGTGCACTTTGCATTAATTAAAGATGCCATAAAGAGAAAGAAATACAATGTTCTAATGAATTACCTTTGTGTTTTAGTAAACATCGCCAATAATGTCGCCAAATTTGCCAAGGGGAACCCTTTTAAGTATTATCTACCAAATTTTATAAAATCAGAGTTCTTTCATCCAGTTAATAGAGTATGAATAAAATTATAGGTTTATGCTACGTTAAAATGCTTCAATTAAAATGAAAACTGCGAAAGAAATACCCGAAATCTTAATTCTTTTGACTTAATAGGATAAAAATATTTGATGCCCCTTCAGGGAATAGGAAGTTACCTACCCCCGCAGACAGTTACAGTTTTTTATCCCGTCAAGCAGACTCTCTGACATTTATCTTTTAATTTGCGATCTGATATCCGTTTTCCTTCCTTCCAAAAATAAACGAGAGTTTGAAATACAGCCCCCGAAAATATGTTTAAATTACAAAAGAAGAAAGAACGGGAATAATTGTTCACTTCTTATGAATTTTTTCCCCTGGAAGATTCGCAAGAATAGAAATGCTGCCCTACAATAATGAATTCACCCTTAATTTTTATTATCTTTTCATTTCGTTTGGAGCTCTTTTCACCGAAGATCGTAAAATATCATAACTTAATTATTCTTTCAAGATTTTCACATTCCTAAGTATTTTAGAGGCGTATTATTATCAGGCAGAGGAAAAAAAAGGGCCATTCACTGGATAATATAACGACATTCAAATGAAGCAAATCAGAATTTAATGGCACATTTCGTATTCGTAAAAGCTTATTTATTGCAAACAGTTGATGTTTCAAAAGTATTATTTTTCTCCTTTTCAAGAGATTCGATGGAAACGGATTTTTAATAAGCCAAACGATTTTTCAATTGGGAAATGAGACTTTTTGAATGGCTTTTCAATGTGTCACAAAACAAGGAGAGTAGGGAGGCACCTTAATTTCGAATACTTTTTATTGGATGAATTAAAACGAGGAATTAATTTCATAATTTGGTACGTACATAATCATAACTCAGGTTTTTTTTTCAATACGAAGCCTTAAAAAAATTCCGAGAAGCAGAAATGTCTATTGTATATGATATTAATATAAAAGATGAACTGTGATTATTTGTTTTGTCGCTGGTTTTTAAATTATTTAAAGGCACCTTATTTTTTTTTCGTATTATATTAAAGCTTTTCACATGTTGTTTTAATTACACCATTTTATGCATCAGTTAATAGAGCACAAAAGCAACTGGATATTATTGGGTGATCATTTGCATTTATTGCCTTTGGCATATTAATGTGTTAAGAACATATTACGACGGTAACTAGAAAATAATATTTTTTATTCGGTATAGAATCGATTGTTCCGAAAGATTCAATACTTTATAACTTTTAACAACTAATAAGCAAGAAGTATTGTGTTGTCTGTATAAAGTAAAAGTCCGTCTGAATTATTTAGATTTTCTTTCTCCTAATTAAGTTGAAAAGACTGCGGTTGGATGCGATGAATTTCATTAACTGTATCGGATACAATTCTATTTCTTTTTAAAAGAATTAGCAAAATATTTAACGATAATGAATAAAGACAAATTTTCCAACAAAAGTATAAAAGAATCTAAAGCTTGCATGTAAGTGAATCACAATTAATTATGGGTATCTTTTCGATTTATGGTTTCCCAGAGAAATAAAAAATACAAAACGTCTTCGATAAATAAAAGGAAAAATGATGGAGTGACCTAAGAATAAATATTCAAATAAAAGTACAAAATATTTATATCTTGTATGATTTGTAAATCATGATTATAGGTATTTCTCTTTCTGAGTTCTGAGTGACAGCCTTTCTTGCCAAGAAGTCTGCATCTCAGCCACATTGCTATTCAAGGTCCTGCAGTTAGAAATATGGGCTATTTTTCCGTGATGGGTGACGATGGTGTATAGTGGTTACACACCTACATGCACACACACACACTTACATATGTATATGTATATATATATACATATACATATATAAGCATGCATATATATATATACATACACACTTATACATATATACATATATCAGGTTTAGAAACGTAAACTTAATAAGATAGGGTTAAAGGCAGAAAAACGTGGAGCACTCTTTTATTAAGGCGCACTGATTTTGAAAGAGAGCGTAGGCTGATCAGCAGAAGCCACGCCGATCTAGGCTTTGTTCTTAACCCTTTAGAGGACAGTGGTTTCACAGCGAAACCACTTGTTAAATATATTTTTTTCCTCTAATTTTTGGAGAAATATGGTTTTTTTCGATTTTTTTGTGTTTTTTGACATTTAAAACTTACAATAGGTGATGCTACTGCATTTAATTTCTTTTTTCTGAATTTAATCTATTTTTCTTTTTGTATTTATACTTCTTATGCCTGGAAAGTTAGTAATTAGATTTTTTGCTTATGACCCCAGACAAAAATATCTATTCAAACAACACTTATAAATTGTTAAACTATTTATTTATTATACTTTATAAAAACACTTTTTTATTGTCTTCTAATATAATTAAAATTTTAAAAAGTATTGTGTTCGAGCTGTACAAGGGAATGGGTTTGTCAGGTAACCCCCCTCAATCCCTCCTACTGTATCCTCTAAGGCAAAACCTTCTATAAACTGTAAAAAAAATTTGCATTTATAAGGTTCATAGATAATATTTATAAAGCAATTTCATTAAATTCCAAAGAATTTATGTAAGTGACCTCTAAAGGGTTAAGTGATGCCCGCCAATTAATCGATGCCATGTCTCTCTGTAATATGTGTATAAATCATACTTTAAGAGGGTTTGTTCTCTGTTTCTTGATATCAGGCCTCATCCTGACACACACACACACACATATATATATATATATATATATACTTATTAATATATAAAACATATATTTATGTATATATGCATATACATATACATATATACATATATACATATATACATATATACATATATACATATATATACATATATATACATATATATACAATATATATATATACACATACATATATATATGTATATATATATATATATATATATATATATATATACACATACACACATATATATATACATATATATATATATATATATATACACGTACATACATACATACATACATACATATATATATATATATATATATATATATATATATATATATATATATATATATATATATACATAAAAATACATGCATATATTTGTAAATATAAGTGTAAGTTTGCAAATATTTATTTAAGAAATCCGTATGATTTTCCATGATTATTATGTTTTTAAACCGTGAAATAATTTTACATTATGCTAATAATCGCTCTCTCTCTCTCTCTCTCTATCAATTTATCTATTTATCTCTCTCTCTCTATATATATATACATATATATATATATATACATACATAGTTGAATATAAAAAATGATTAGTTTTGTGAATAACGATTTTAGACTATTGATTATCGAAAACATTATAAAAAATTAAATTTAAGTAAAATGAATACGTTTCTGATACATTTATATCTTCAATTCACTGGTCAGGGTATGCCGGACGATGGTCAAATAGTAGGATTTTGCTTTTCGGTGCTTGAGTTCTAATACTGCTCCTGAAATGGATGTTCATAGCCATCCCGAATTGGCTTCAAACTGTAACTGCCGGTCTCATTAGCCCCTGTGTAACAAAACAGTAGACCGTGGCCCTCCAAACTAAAATAAACTCTAGTCCGTGAAAATGAGGGCGAAAATAATTTGAAGTGCGCAAAAATATCCTTTTAAATGTTATCAATCTCCTTCATATCAAGCTAGTCACTCACCTAAACCACAAAACCATTTTGCAGGGCAAAACAAATTAAACCTAAGATCTGCAATACGGAGGAATGTTGGTAGACCCCAGAATAACCTGATATACTTTTACCCACAGCGTGACAGATGGGGGTAGATAAACAAACAAATATAAAAAAAAAAACTTTTCCTAAAAGGCTCGAAGGCAATCAAAAAACGAGGATATCTGAAGTTGATCGGTTGAGATGAAGATAGCCTCGAGGAGAACAGAGCAGCTCTTGGTTTTCGACATTCCCTTCTCAGTTGGCCTATAGGAAGGCTGAAAACGTTAAGGAACATTCGAAAAATGAGTTCAGAAAAATATTGTAATAGAATTCTAGCTAAGATTCATTTGTTACTACATTATTTGTTTTAGGCATATGGAGAAACGCTTGTTTCTAAATTCCTTCAAGTATTTATTTGATGCCACAGACGGGGAGAAAAACTAAATGAAAAAAACCCTATTAATTTTTTTGTTGTGGCAGCAATGGAACACTTAATATATTTACTATATATAAATGCCTACATATATATACATATATATATATATATATATATATATATATATACATATATATACATATATATATATATATACATATATATATACATATATATATACATATATATATATATATATACATATATATATATATATATATGTATATATACATACATATATATATATGCATATATATATAAATATATCTACATATATCTACATATATATATACATATATACATACATATACATATATACATATATATATATATATATATATATATATATATATACATACATATATATATATATATATATATATATATATATATATATATATATATATATACATGCATATACATATATACACATATATGTATATAAGTATATATGTACGTATGTGTATATACATATATATAGATATATGTATATATATATATGTATGTATATATATAAATATATATATGTATATATATATATATATATATATATATATATATATATATATATAAAGATAATATATATGTATAAAGAGATATATGTAAGAGAGCGAGTGATATACCAGTATTAACGTGTTCCGATTTATGGTGTTCCGTGTTTGTTAGATCAGTTCAAAGAATCGAACGTTACGTTTTTTCTATAACTCGTATTTATTATTTCAAAATCTTATGTTCACGTGTAAATTGTGCACGAGTAATAAGCATCTTCATATAAAAATCATCACCCACCTTTGTCTTCTTGTACTTGAGTAACTGGTATAGGTAAATGGGTGGTATACTGATATTCATTCGTACACGACTTCATTTAGTTTGAATTCTCCCATTGAAAGAGTAGTGTTTCAGAAAATCAAAAGTAGTGCAATAGGAAAAAATTCTAAAAACTAATTTTTTGTTTCTTTAAACTTTTCCATTCCTTCAAAAATTTATTATCGGTAAAAACAGTTTGATATATATTTAGCAATTTTCAGGTAAATAAGTTTTTCGATATTATAAATTCTAGTGTGTTTATGATAGAATGAAAGGCGATAGTTTGTTTACTATGAACATAGTCTTACAAAATTAGCAAATGAACGAACAAAAGAACATAAAAAATCACAAAAGAATACATTCCTATTAAGCTACTATTAAACGAATACTTATTAAAACTCGGAAATTGAATTAAATCTTGAATAAATCTACAGCCTATGCCATCGTATGCCCGGTAATTAATATTTAAAAATGCCTTCAAGGTAACACAAAGAAACGCTAATTTGTTTAGAGGACACTGTGGAAACGATACTTAGTAAGCAAAGTACTCGTAACATTTAAAATGTTTTTTTTGGGAGAACAAAATGACAAGCTAATTGGTCTAAAAACTTGAAAAATTCTTTACGAAGGCCTTAATTGGGACAAGGTTTAGACCAGTTTTTAAAGCACTTCAGGAACTTAAAAATACGGGAAGTGAGATATCTTGAATAGCTTCAAATTTGCAGTCATCATTAAAATACAAAAAATGGCGTTTACAATGTGACTTTGTGCAAATTATTTTTATTTCCATATGCATGTGAGATGTAGTTATGTTTTTTTAGTAATGTGTTAGCATTTTTAATAAGAAACGATTTTACAGCTATGTGCGTAATAGATATCTAAAATTTCGTTGAGTTCTGCATAAAATATTTTGTTTCGCCATAAAAACTAATTATTTATTAGTAATTGTGTCAGCACTACATAGTTTGGTAAAATTTTTCAATCGATTTAAATATACTGTAAAGTTTTAATCGTTAAAACATCAGCATTTTGATTTTTGTGAAGGATTTTGGTTGTTGGAGACTGTATACATCATGGTCCAAAAATTAAGCACAAAGAAATAATAAATGCGATATTATCAGTATTTATTATCATTTTATTTATTTGCTACAAGTTTCAGAAAAATGGAGATATCAAAGATGCTATACAGCTGACGAAATTAAGGATATATAATACATTATACAAATCACTTATAGTACAGAATAAGAGTAAAATATTTTAAGAAAAGATTTATTTAGTGTATCTTTACTGCAAAATGTCATTAGTTGTTTTAATAATTTATAATAAAAAAAACGCTAAATGCGAAGTAGAATGCAATTTGCATAATATTCTTTCATCCAAATAGTAGATCTCTTTCAACTTTTGGATTTAAACCCTTCAATTTGAACAGACGCTCTGGTTTGTTACAATTCTTGACACAATAGATTAACATCCCTGTCAAACATTGATTTTCTAGCCTTTTAGGTAGTATTTTGTATACACTAATCAATGATATTTGCTGCATAACACTTAGAACTGATTAATTTTGGATGATGTATTCTTAGTACTATGCTTATGTTACCATGCTCTTATTATTGTACACAAAAAAATTGGTAGCAGAAAATTCCAAATTAAGTTTGGTTGATAACTACTCAATAAGGCTTACAGCTCTAAAATAAGAGTCTATTTTTAAAATAAGACCATTTACTTATATTATTACATTTAGCTTGAAAGACAATCTGTGTTTCTAAAATTTAAAAAGAAAATTTTTTCCAAGATATTCAATTTTGGCAATAAATAAAAGAAATCTTACATCTTGTGAATATTTGCATAAATTTTGTCCTGTTTGAGTTACCTCTGCAAATACTTTTGCTTTTTGGATTCTAAGTGTAAAATTCTAAAATTTATAAAAGTTTAGTTATATATAAATTTAAAGGTATTTTACATTAACAATTTCACAAGTTGTAAGCTTAAAAATTTTGGTTTATTTAAGAGGATAATTTAAATATTTTATATTGTATAATAACCTTGTTGATTATCCTCTATATAATAATAGCCTAAGTTATATGTTCGCATGTCCTCGAATTTATGAAGCGGTTGGATCTGGAATTATAGAGGCATCCATATTGGATTCTTGATGAGTTAGGGTTAGCAAAATTCAAAGCGAGTAAAGTTTATCTTTTCCTAAACTATCGATCCGATTCTAACATAAATTGGTATAAATATGCTTCATATCAGAGTACAAAATACTGTCGTCTTTTAAACGTTCTAGCATTATGAGATCATTCCTCTAACCATCTCATTTAATCATTTCTTATTTTAAATTATTTAAATGTCGTCTGCATCATTTTCATACGTTTTATTACTGAACTTAAATATTACGTAAATAATTTTCTTTTATATTTGGCTTAAATAATAGATTAGGTATATATATGATAATATCAAATTTAATCATCGATTATTTTTTATTGCAACGAAAATTTTATCACCGGTATTAACAACAAATTCTTTTCTTAAAAGTCTAGGAGTCTATTTCACGGACTAATAAATATCTAGCTTTTAAGTTATGTATCCTTGAAAATTAAGAAGTTTGTTTTTACACAACCACACAGTGTGCAATCTATTCGCTAAATTTTAGACATCATTCATATATACCACCAAATAATCACTCTCAATATTAAAATCTCTGCTGTCCATCCTATTACGTAATATGACAAGATAAATTAAAGTTGGAAACTAACATACAGTCAGTAAAGAGAAACAAATTATTAAGCATGTACTAGATAATTCTCAGCCAGAAAACAAACCATTTTTAACAAATAATCACTCTTAATATTAAAATCTCTGCTGTTCATCCTATTACTTAATATAACAAGATAAATTAAAGTTGGAAACTAACATACAGTCAGTAAAGAGAAACAAATTATTAAAGCATGTACTAGATAATTCTCAGCCAGAAAACAAACCATTTTTAACAAATAATCACTCTCAATATTAAAATCTCTGCTGTCCATCCTATTACGTAATATGACAAGATAAATTAAAGTTGGAAACTAACATACAGTCAGTAAAGAGAAACGAATTATTAAGCCTGTACTAGATAATTCTCAGCCAGAAAACAAACATTTTTAACAAATAATCACTCTCAATATTAAAATATCTGCTGTTCATCCTATTACGTAATATGACAAGATAAATTAAAGTTGGAAACTAACATACAGTCAGTAAAGAGAAACAAATTATTAAGCATGTACTAGATAATTCTCAGCCAGAAAACAAACCATTTTTAACAAATAATCACTCTCAATATTAAAATCTCTGCTGTCCATCCTATTACGTAATATGACAAGATAAATTAAAGTTGGAAACTAACATACAGTCAGTAAAGAGAAACAAATTATTAAGCATGTACTAGATAATTCTCAGCAGAAAACAAACCATTTTTAACAAATAATCACTCTTAATATTAAAATCTCTGCTGTCATCCTATTACTAATATAACAAGATAAATTAGTTACTAACATACAGTCAGTAAAGAGAAACAAATTATTAAAGCATGTACTAGATAATTCTCAGTCAGAAAGCAAACCATTTTTAACAAATAATCACTCTCAATATTAAAATCTCTGCTGTCCATCCTACTACGTAATATGACAAGATAAATTAAAGTTGGAAACTAACATACAGTCAGTAAAGAGAAACGAATTATTAAGCCTGTACTAGATAATTCTCAGCCAGAAAACAAACATTTTTAACAAATAATCACTCTCAATATTAAAATATCTGCTGTTCATCCTATTACGTAATATGACAAGATAAATTAAAGTTGGAAACTAACATACAGTCAGTAAAGAGAAACAAATTATTAAAGCATGTACTAGATAATTCTCAGTCAGAAAGCAAACCATTTTTAACAAATAATCACTCTCAATATTAAAATCTCTGCTGTCCATCCTACTACGTAATATGACAAGATAAATTAAAGTTGGAAACTAACATACAGTCAGTAAAGAGAAACAAATTATTAAGCATGTACTAGATAATTATCAGCCAGAAAACAAACCATTTTTTACCTACCTCATAGGGTACTTTACAAATTTGGAAAATTAAAAATTTTACTCATCCCGTCATATGACGGGGTATATGCTAGTCTGTATTAGTTTCTCATAAATATATCTTGAAATATTATTTAAAAATCTGCCATTTATTTGAAGCGTAATCAGCTAGTAACAATATAAACAAGCCATCTATTACTCTTGAGGCAAAATATAAACCCAAGTGTTCATTCGAAAATTCCATCAAATTTAAATTTGTAAACCGTTCAGAAAATCAGAATCCTGCCCAATATATCCCCTCCTCCAGTTTGTAAATTATCTAACATCTGTCAAAACTGTTTTAACAGTCTCTGGAGCCTACTTTTGAGCCAAGGTGTAAATAATGAATAAAAAGCTAATTAAACTTTCCTTATTCCGCCTCCCCTGTTATCAGAAAATGCTGGGGGTAAATGACGGTTTTGTTTTATAGCGACGATTTCATGCCTAATTGATAAGAACTGGAGAAGCAAGTTGTCGATTCATCCGAAGCGGGAAAGAATTATGCAAATATAGTCGGGAGGATCTCGGAAATTAGTTTTGCTTTGCATACCCGAAAAGAAGGCGAGACTTGCCGCGTGTGAATGAACATCCAATTTGAAAACAGATATCATTTTTCATTACATTCAATTTAACGTTTTGGTTTCTGCGACTGGAGTCTTTTTGGAATTATGAATAAAATAGCCTGGATTTTTCCCAGAGTTCGTGTTCCGGATCTGCAGAAAAAAAACTATTGAACTCCGCTGGTGGTGTTTATTTAATAAGCACCAATAAGATCAAAATGAAGAGGAATAGTTAGATGTTTTTTTCCCCGCTTAGAAGCGATGTCTGTATTATTTTGCAGTACTGTCAAAGTGGCGAGCAAAAACTGTAGATTTTACGGGGAATCAAACGAAGAAAATTAATTTACTTGATTACAGCCTGATTAGGAACAATGCCGGGCAGTATTAAAATAATGCATAAACTTTCGAAGATATATGATTAACTTGGAAAACTTTGATTAAATGAGCCACGTTTTGTTTTTCCGAAGAGGTAGGTAACAGATTTGTGGAACTTTTCTTTCTTTCCTGCATTACCTGTTCATGGAAAACTTTGGGTTCTAGACAATTTAATACCATGTTTTATTATCATGCTGTTAGTTCACATATTACTACTAACGCTTCTTTATTTTCACTGAACTGGGTAGAAACTTAATAATTAAGATGAAGATAATTAAGATAAGTTTCAATGAAATTGGTATGCATAATGCGCATTTTTTCACTATTTATAACTATTACATGCCTCTAATTCTTAAAGAGTATTTACATAGGTTATTTGAAACGTTTATAATAGAAAATGAATTTTCATTTAGAGGTAGATCTTTTAGAATTTATTTTCTGGTTAATAAATTGACGAAATTTGTTACTGAAATAAACACACTGCAGTGAATTATATCTATCTTTATTATAATAAAATAATAATAGCAATAATAAAAGATAATATTTACATTTCAGTTTGCTTCATGAAATAATATCCCTCTACGACAGGGATGTACAGACCGAGGCCCGCGGGCCGCATGCGGCCCGCCAGTGAAATACTTTAATAAATAATTTAAATTAATTTAAAGTTTAAATTAATAAATTATTTTTCAATTTTAATACATTATATCAATTTTTTATTGTCTTTAATTACCTATACTTCTGGCGGCCCTCCATCAGTTCATGATTTGCCCGAGTGGCCCCTAGTCTTAATAAGTCTGTGCATCCCTGCTCTACGGGCATTGAAGTACATAAAATTCATTTTCAATAAAGCTGAAACAATAGAATATATACAAAAATACAAACAGAAAAACTAGAAATAAAAACTGCAAAGAAACAGATTTAGAAATCCATGTGGGGAATAGCCAAACGATGGCCGAATAGTTAGGACGTTGATCTTTGAAATCGGAGTTTATGGGTTAGAATCCAACTGTAGCATGGAGGTTCATAGCCGTTCGAAATCGGCTTTAAGCAGTAGGTCCCTGTCTCCCTCATGTTGCACAAAAGTATACCGCAACGCTTCGAATGCAACAAGCTATAAAAATACTATTTTGTACAAAGCAATGAATATATTTAAAATAACTAGAAGAGATGAATGTTTAGAAATCTATGCCAAAGAAAGCCAGTTACACTCAAGAGCCAGAATATTATGACCACCTGTCAATAACGAGTTGTCCCACCTTTAGCGCGCAACGCAACTTCAACCCGCCTTGGCATGGATGCCACTTGTCCTTCGTAGATGGCCGGAGACAGACTGGATCAGATGTTTAAGCAACGGTTACGCAAATCGGAGATATTGCGAATTGGTGGTCTTTGAACTCTGAGCTGCCGTCCCATGACATCTCAAATGTGTTCTATCGGATTGAAATCCGGTGAGTTAGGTGGTCAGGGCATTAACTGGAATTCAGCATCATGTTCCTGGAACTACTCCAACACAATTTTAGCCTTGTGACACGGGGCATTGTCCTGTTGGAACATTCTCTTTCCAGCTGGAAAAACAGAGGCCATGTAAGGGTGCTACTGGTACGCAATGATTTTCAGACACCCTGTAGCATTTCTGGTCTGTCACCACAACCACGGGTCCCAGAGACGTCTAAGAGAACGTCCCCCAAAGTATAATACCGCCACCACCGGCCTGTGTATGACCTACTGTACATTGAGGGATCAACTGTTTGCCTGGAAGATGGCGTATCCTGACACGGCCTTCGGCGGAATGAATGACAAACCGTGATTCATCTGACCAGGCAACTCTCTCCCACTGACCCATGGACGAGTCGCGATGTTCCCGGGCCCAGAGTAGGCGCAGTTGGCGATGACACTTGGTCAACAAAGGCACACGAGTGGGACGTTTGCTTAGTAGCCACCCATGTCCAACAGTGTCCGCTGAATAGTGTGCTCCAATACTATTCTACTTGGCCCTGTATTGTATTGGGTTGTCAGCTGAGTCACTGTCTGGCTCCGGTTTTGCTTCACCATGCGAAACGGTATCCAACGACCTTTTTCTTTGATAACGTGTGGACGTCCAACACCATGTAGCCTACTGCTGGTTTTACCGTCATTCATCCACTTTGCATAAGTACTAACAACTGTAGATCACGAACAACCCACGAGTCGTGCAGTTTCGGAAATACTTGTTCCGAGCCTTCGAGCCAGTACAATCTGCCTTCTAACAAAATCGCTTAGATACGCAGCCTTTCCCATCAAACACAGAAGTAAGTGAAAGAATGATTCTTCAGACTCTCCAGCAGCAGTTAAATACTATTACCACCTGATCACTTGCCTTCATTCGAAAATGTAGGGGTGGTCATAATGTTTTGGCTCTTGAGTGTATAAATTATAAATTTGACAATCTCTAAAATTGTCTAAATGGTGGCATAAAATGAGGTTGTGTTTGACGCTTTACGTTTTTGAACAATCATATTTACACTGAGTGAAAGCATTATGAAAGCGAATGTCAAAATAAAAATTTGGGCGAAGTTTTAAAAGTATGGACAAAATTACGATTCCATCTTTATATGGCAGAGTCATTTTTGTTGTAATACTCTTTTCAGTATCAGAGCATTGAGTTTTGTATATATGGTAAATATATATGATTTCTTGAATTAGGGTTTTTTGAATTATTTCAAGCATTTCCGCTTGGTTATCGGAACAATTTGAGTGCAGCTTAAACATGCTTTCTTTAATGTAAATGAAGCTGGTCATAGAAAATGAAGCTGGATGATGACGTAATTATTAGGGCTCTGCGATTAGGAATGGCAGTTCAATAAATGAACATTATAGCCCTCCAAACCAAACCATAGTAAATAACAAAACAGTTTTATTGTTTACTTCGAAGCAACCAATGAATTTGGACAAAACTTTCAGGGTAAAATTTATTTTCAATTACTATTTGCATTTCAATATTCTGCCAAAGTTGGGAAATTCTGAATAGTTCTGAAGCAATACAATAAAGTCTTGTTTTAAAGGTATAGTACATATTTCAATTTTGTTGTACGTTAACCAAATGAGACAGATGCTTGCGATAACATAGAGAGTTTCATAGAAGATTAAACAAATTCTTCTGTCATAAAATCTGTATAAAAGTTCTGATGATTCTTTATTTGCATTAATTATAAATTTTATCCAACGTAGAAACAAAAATATTTCTCTCCCTGAAAAAATGTCATTAATTGAAAAGACGTCGCTGGAAGTAAAAATCCACTGACCTTCAAAATACATCGCATAGGTTCAATCATATTTATGCCAATCATATGTATGGAGATACGTGAGATGACGTGCTCTATCGTGTTCATCAAGTCAATGTCAGCTAGTTCCAGCAGTAGAAATGGGTGCATAATGGGTCTGGGTACAGAGTCCAAAAATCTGGATACAAATATTTGTTCTATTGGATGAAGGTGGTTCTTCAAATTAACCAATTCTGAAATCCTTGAGAGGGCTTAGAGATCTACGTGTGGGGGTAGAATCCAGAGCTGTCGGGCAAGAATTTGGTAGTCGCCTGTCGTTGTATTCCCAAAAGGTTCGTGTTGAAAAAAAAGACCGTAGGGCTTCAAACCAAAACCAAATCAACCCCGTTTACCCAAAGAACATGCAGGTTAAATCTATGGGTCTGGAAGTTCTCTCTCAGGGTGGGGGGAAGGGGGGAAGATAGGTACGGCAATCAGTGCAAAAACCTCTTCTCCCGAGGAAGATAAAAATCTAGGAGAATCTCTATTGTATCACGTTGCGTTGTATCACGAAATATTGTTATATATTGTTATATATCACGAAATATTGAATAATGTTGTATTGTATTGCGTTGTATCACGAAATATTACATCTGTAAGGCAAGCGACCCGTTACGAAGAAAAACATGCTGTAATATGCCTATGTATGATAATTAGTGAACCGGTACCAAGGTGTACCATCGAGGCTCACAGTTTCACGAATCGCTCGTTATGCTTAATTAGAGAAACGAGATAGCTAACAGAACAGACTTGTGCTGGTGTTCTTCAAACACAAACAAGTATGTTTGTATGAAATAATATGAACGATAGCTCGTCTGAATGCCATTTTTTCACCAAATACCATTTTTTCATAGTTGTTGTGTTCAAATTTTATGGTTATGACACCATGTTAGTCGTTTAAAGGTATTGTGTGATATCATCAATAGGTATGTGATTTACCACTAGTACGGCTCAATGTTAGCCAAATGTATAGGGCATTGCTCTTCGGTACCGCAGTTCGTGGGTTTAAAACTCACTGCTGGTATGGATGTACGTAGCTTTTCGAAATCACCTAAAGGTGTAAACCTTGTCTCATCAGCCCTCGAGTAGCAAAACAGTAGACCATACTGCTCAAAATCATCTATCCAACCAATCATTTCAGTGTCCTTCCCCCTATGAAATAAAATATGCGACCAAATATTATGTCTATTTCAGTTTTTCTGGAAAATATAAACCTCTGACATTACAAAACACGAGTATAAGTATCTTCGACACAGAAGAAATTCAGGAATTTCTCGTGTGATCATTTTAAAGAGTACAAGTATAAAAATGCTAGTGACTGATTTTGTTCATGGTAAAGTTATGTTACTGCGCTCTCAGAAACAACGATCCTTTGGGAATTAAAATTGTGAAATATAATTTAGTATTAAATCAGATTACTATTATAATATATTACAGCTCTCACATATGCATACCTATGCATATATGTATATATATATATTTATAATTAATGTCATGTATATGACAAGTCTTAGAGCCAATGATGTCTTGATAATGTCTTTACTCCTGCATATTGCACACTTTAATAGTCAACCATCAAACATGGCGGTGCGTGGCTAGCGTCCACATTCTAACAACGAAACCACATTTAGCCAGGGTTCACACAACAACCCTTTCTCAAGAACTCTCTCTCAATTCTTACGCGTCAAATACTTTTATAATGTCTTATTAAAGATTCATTTGCTTGCATTAAAAGAGTGCGTTGAGTTTTTTACCCTCAAGCCTCTAAATTATTAATTTTGCGTTTTAAACCTGACACACACACACACACACACACACACATATCCATAAGTGTGTGCTTAATAAGTCTGAATTGCTCAGTCATACTTCTTCGAAAACTTAAATAAAATCTGGAGAAGGCGTGATTTAACTGTATTGTCTGTCAATGTTTTGAAACTTAATACAAAAGTGAAATGATCACTAAGACACTAAGACAAGATAAAGAGCAGTATGGTTTGGTTTGGAGTGCTACGATCTACTTTTTTTGTAACACGAGAACTAATGAGACCGGGACCTACAGTTTAAAGCCGATTTCGAACGGCTACGAACATCCCTGCCACAGTGGGATTCGAACCCATGAACTCCGGTACCGATAAGAGCAGTATGAAAAAAATAACGAGTAAGTATTACAATTAGAAAAAATGATGCTCACAATAAAAATGATAAAAAAATTCTTGACGTAACATGATAAGGCACTAAATTTTGTTAGAAAACAGTTAGTTATCATAAGGTAAAAAACATTATTAAGAAGGCCTCTTATTTAGATTAAAAGAAACATAGTTTTCTTTATGATATAGCTGTTTCTTGAAGTTAATGAATGCTTGTTAATAGTATCAAGTGAAAAATAGAATAAATACTGATATAGAATTAAGATATTTTGATAGTTAAGATAAAAAAGTAAGATTTTTTGAACGAATATGATAACATCGTATAAATAAATCTGTTTAATAATGTTATTAAATACTAAATAACCTCTATAGGTTATGTTCTTACAACTGTATCATCGTTTTAAGAGAAATAAACAAGAATATTTTCTACAAAAATACAAATGCACACTCCTTCTATATGTTGTAATAATTTTTAGAAAGATATTTCTATTTACTATTGAAAAGGCAGCTTGTTGCAGCCTGGATAAAAAATGTATGCTTGGTTGTGTTTTTTTACACTATTGCTACGCGAATAATATAAATAATTTTATTTATTTGTGTAGTACGTCTAAAAACTTACTATTTGTTTCAGGAGTGGAATGTATATTATACCCTTTGTTGTAAAAATGGTAAACTAAATGACCCAGGAAACCTTCCTTGAGTCACGTTCGGATAAGAATTTTTTTCCGTTCGAGATTTTCAGGCGATTTTTGTAGCATACGCTTGAAATACTTTTGTCAAAGCGGCAACAAATGTTTAAAAGGAATAAAAACAACAAAAGAACAATAAAAAATAAAAGCAATGGAGATTAATTGCGTTTGTTTATTGAAAGTAAAATGAAAGGTCTTTCTCTTTTCAAGTCACAGTGGGTTAAGTTTTTCTATCGCACAATTAATTTAATTTTTTTTGCTTTTAATGGACCTAAATTTTTTTTACGTCCGTTTTACAAAGTGGGAATGAATAACCACGAGTTGAAGACGCTTTAAAACATTCCTTAAATCCCTCCTTTAAAGAGATTTTCCGTGATTTTAAAAGAACTAATCTCTAGTGTGAACTGTAACTTAGCATCGAACACTTAGCATGCTTTTGATGAATTACGTGAGCAGATAAAAACTTTGCAGAATGCTCATTACGCGGTAATTGGGATCGCGTTTTTTGTTTCAAAAATGTTAATGAAAAGAAAACGAGGTTTGAAAAAAACTGGAGTGAATAAATCTGAAATTTTGAGTGCCATTTAAATAATTTTTTAATGAATTGACTGTTGCCTTGAATTGAAGGTAGCCGAATTGGTTTGAACACGTTCTTCAGCGCAGGCATGCAGCATTTTTTTTTTACATCCATGTATCGAATACTTGTAAAAAAATATGGCTTATTATCAGTTTTTTCTTTTTTTAGGTTATAAGTATGTTGCTCTCATATAACTAAACCATTTATCATTCGAGAGTTGAATTAACTAATAAACTTTATGCTCTTCAGTTGAAAACAAAAGAATTTTGCGTCATGCATATGCTAGTAAAGAAATGGGGTCTGAATACTTCAAACACTTAAAAACGCCTCCTTGTTTACTAATAAACTAAAGTGTTTCTTTACTTACTAACCCAAATTTTAGATGCCAAACTGTTATGCTAAAATAAGTGCTCCCTTTTTAACATGCCCTTTTCCTACAATATACCTCACAGTCCTATCCTGACTTTATTGGGATTAGTATACAGACTAACTTACTAGAGGATGCGAGTGATATGAAAAATTTAGTTTGGATTGATTTAGAGAGCTACGGTCTACTTTCCAGTGTAAAAATTTGGAGTTCAAGAATACGTATCTTTTTGGTCTGAAGTGAAATGCTGCATTAAAAGGAAAAAATCTTCTCCACAAACTTCCAGATGCTTTAATAGCCTGTATAATTGTACTAAAAATACCAACTGTGTAAGACGTGAAACACGTCAGCATGATAATATAATGGCGATATTTGGAACAATATTTACACTAATGTATAAAAAAGAGAGTTTGTGTATGTCACCAGAGTCTCTCATACAAAGAAGGGATCTACAGTCTAGAATACAGGTGGGAGGAAGTATATACATACTGCAATATTCAGTTTTGAGGTCCTCTACGATTACTCGGCATTGTGACAAGTCAGTGCATATCTACATATAAATAATTTGTTTATTAAAGCGGTTTATTAAGACAACTAAAGCATCTGGGAGTAAATTTTAGTTTGGGAAGGGAGTTTCTATCTTATATGACCTGGACTTTTGAATAATCCGTATCAATGGTATTCTCTGCAGGTGTCGGTTGGCACGGAAGGATCTTATCTCTCTGCTGTCTGTGTTGGAATAAAAAGTGTAGGGTTAAAAAGTAATCAGCGGATTCAATGGTGTCACCGAACAAATTACTTTTGTGTAAAGATGCTCAATGAAATCCTAAACTATGTTGCTTAGAGTCTCTCCTCCCAATCTTCTAAACTTAATCCTGATTATCGTTTATGAAGAACGAAAGGCTTCATGCTGGATGGTCAAACTTTTGATGATTACTTGGGATTAGACTTTGCAAAGTTCTCGAAGACGACAAAGTACTTGGATGCTACATTCCCTAGAAGTGTTAAGCACCTGTACAACATACCTCGTCTGATGGTAATAGGTATTACTTGCACTAGGGAAGAATTTGGTTTAGGATTTCAGTCTTAGGATCTCTCATCACAACCTGGTTTATAAAAGAGACTTAAAGTTTACATTATCGGGGGGTATTTGTCGGTACTATCATTTACTGAAAATCCTTTGGCAGTATACCTGATTTATCAAGATGGGTTTGGGCTAAGGGTACATGTTCAGACATTTTGTTCAAGGAATGTCGACCTTTAGGGATGCAATGTTCATTTAAAATTAAAAAATATCAGCAAGCTCATCAATTATCTCTGCATATTTTGAGGCAGTAAATGAAAATGTTTAGAAGTTGACCGAGTCCAAAAATGTGGACTTTGATAATTGATTTTAAAAACGTCTATAGATTATTGAAATCAGGTGACTATTTCTGTTGGATATTTTGCTTAAAATACAGGAAAACATTATTAGAATAATTAGTAACCATTAATAGATAGATATTCAGTATAAATTTTGGAAAAAGTAGCAAAAAGGGTGGAAATATTCTCATAAAAACACCACTATAAAATGTAAAATTAAAGTATATTTTATAAAATCTGCACTTCCAGATCTAAATGAGTCCTCAAATTGAAAAATAATGACTTACTAAACAAATCACACTTATGTATCAGATTTTAAAAGCGTTAGACAATTAACTAAATACCCATTTTTCAAAGAAGATACTAGATGTCAACAGTTTATACGAAAATTAAATGATAAAGATATTTTTCTGAAAAGAATTGGAATAAAATGAATTAATCACAAATGTACCCAAGAACAGAGTATTTGTTAGTGTATTCGTTTGGTATCCCAAAAGTTGGAATAGAGCCCAGGAAGTAATAAAGTAGGCAATGTACAGAATGTGTAGGAGGGATGGTGTCTAGCACCCTACACATTCAGTCATTGGTCAGTCGGAGTAACTGTTGGATAAATATGTTGATAATAAAAAATATTTAGCTTATTAGATGTCAAGTAGGATATAAGTAAGACATCAGATAAGATTTATTCCCACAGGTCATAAAACACATTCGAAGGTGCTTCGAAGTCATGTAGCTTTTCTCTTGCAGTACACCAGGTTTATGGACTTAAAGACGGCTAATAAACTCACTTTATTAAAACCAAAGTAATTAAGGCACATTATTTTGTATTTTTTACGTGATTGTGTGGTCTTAATAAAGTAAAAGTTGAGGGTGAACAGCAGTTTCATAATAGCAATGCATCTACTTTCTCAGGGCAGTAAGGCTTAGTGACCAAAGCAGAACTAATGGAAGAGATAAATACGTGCTTTCAATACAACTTGTTCTGAACTGAATAAATTAAGACCACTAACGGTGAAAGAAATAAGCAATAATAATTTTGGAATATAAAAATGAAACGAGGCTATAATTTGGTTTGGAGCGCTATGGCCAATTTTTTCAACAGGAAGGCTTACTGCTAAGCCTATCCTGCACACATACGAACATCGATGTTTGAAAAGGAATTCAAACCTATGGACACTGGTGTCGAAAGGCAGTACCCTTCATTTACGGTCGAGACCAAACTGTGATTTGCTATTAATTTATATTTTTTTATTGTTTCTTAATCACGGTTATTCTGCTGTATACTAATGTTCAAAATTAAGAAGATTTGCATATTTTGTCGAATTTTATGAAAATAAATGAACGAAAAACGTATTTCTTTCGCTAGCACAGCTCGCCGAATTTCATGGTGTCTTTTTGCAGCAGTCAGTTAAATTCAAATTCTAACAGTAGAAATAAGTAATCACCAATGTTTAGATGATGGAATGAGGCGGCGAATCGTAAGGAGGCTAGAAGCAGGTTAGTATCAAGTTCAGATTTGCAGAAAGTTCAATTTAATGAAGAGATATGTGAAACTTCCAAAGATTCCAAAATACCGGATCCATCGAGATAAAGCCTAGTCAAGGTCTCCCAAGAGCCAAGACGACCAGAGAAGTTATTCATTATAGCAGGCGCAACATGGATGCTACAGCTTCTCAGTCCTCTTGTGACTTGTACAAACCCACAGGAACCCGAGATTCAATTGTGACTGTTTCCAGATGACTTCATGAAAAAAGGTTGTTTGCAAGAAGAACCGCTATTTGCACCCGACTCACTTCTATGAACAGGCGAGTCCGTTTAGCATGTTGCCAAGAGCATAGAGATAGAGTATGGATCAATGAGCGACCGTTTTTTTCACTGATAAGTCCCATTTCAGTCTAACTACCGATTCTTGCCTACATTCCTATGGACAGAAACAGATCCCACTACCTGTCCTCCAATTTTCTCGAAATCAGCCATTATTGCGCTGGAAGTTTAATGGTATGGGCAGGCATCATGTTGAATTACCTCACACCCCTCTACATCATTGAAAGAGGGCCTGGAATGCTATGAAGTATAGAGAAGTGGTCTTCAACCTCTAAATTCACCTTTTAAGGGGTGCAGTTACCATGAGTTCATTTTAATGGACGATAACGCGAACCCACAGAAAGCTCTTGTGGTCGACGAATTTCTAGAAAGGGAGGATATTCATTGGAGAATTTGACAACTACAGACCATCAAGGTCTTGAAAAGTTTCTGCACGAGTGAGACTAATTGCTACAGGAATTAATTAACTGCCTTATTTCAAGTAGGAAATCACAGCGTGAGGCCTATGTGAAAGGAGACCATACCTCTTATTAACTCGTTTTTTTTGTTTTATTCTGCAACCACTGTTTCATACTTTCCGACTCCACGTGCTACGGATGGTCCTGCGTGTGTATTATAACTTTCGAATAGTTATTTATTTTGTATTGTATGTACATATCAAATTTCATTAAAACTGGTTCAGTAGTTCTAAAGATTATTGACCACATCTGAAATTTCTCTTACTTTTATTTGTATTTTTTACCGATATTGGCTGAACTCTTTGTCTGGCTTTGTAGAAACTGGTCTCTTTGTTCTACGGTCATGGTTCATAAGTACTATGCCACGTTGTGGGAAAAGTTAATAAGAGTATAAAAAGGTTAATAAGAGTAAGCGCAATTCACTAGACGCCGCATGCATATGAACATGTTTTATAAGAGAAGACTTATCACTGACGGCAATTTATTTTAAAATTTAACTTAAAACCTAAACATTCTTACAGATCTACTAGTGATATTTTGTCAATTTGACCAGTCTATATAATGTCTGTTGATTCGATACTGCCAGGTTGGTATCATGGGGTCCGAAAAGGTGGCGTCCGATAAAAATAGTGTATTTGTCCTCTGCTGATGTTGATTCTTTTTTATGCACTTCCTTTCACATGATATCCTACTAATTGTAATGAGTGGGCAAACACTCCACCAATCTCATTCCCTCACTCATGTTGAAGGGAGTAGCTAACTCGACTTGTCCAGCAAGGGTCGGAACAAGACAGGACGGTGGAAACTATTCATCTCCGGTAGTCTACTGATAGCAGGACGTTCACTGATGCAACACTTTGTTACAATAAGTATGAATATATTCCCTTAAGGGGAGACCATAAATATCATACATTAATTTCTGTAGTGTGATTACCCTTTCATTCTTGAATATACACATAGGAACTTACTTGACTTGTACCTGTTGCGTATCCTCTATTTACTATTCTATTTTCAAAATATATTCCAGAAATTTTTAAATGTAGATTTTCCTTTTAAAGAACTTAGAAAATATGAAATTTTAAAAGTCTTGTACATTTTTGAGGGGCTAGAGGAAATTACCTTGAAATCTTTAAAGATTCTTTAAAGATAAGTTTAAAGATATAATGATGATGATAGGATCTTTAAAGATAAGTTTTTTTAGTTTATCTAATAAAATGAAGTGTTTGGAAAGTTAAAAAAAATGAAGTTGATAGGTGAATTAGAAGAGTTTAAATGGTTTAAATTGTGTAGCAAATGTATATAAATATTTAACTTTAAACTGGTTTTTCTCAATATCATATGTAAAATAATTTCAACATTGAGAGGTGATATAAATAAAAACGTGTCATCTGTTTCGTCTAAACAAATTAAACTTGCAAAACTTTAACTCGGTTCTTTTCAAATTGTGTTTTTATCATGTAACGCGCATGTTATCTCGAAACTTTTTTAACATTTTTTCCTGAAATTTTTACAGGTTGTATACAATATAGTTTCATCCGATTAAATCTAAATTTTCTTGTAAATTTCCCTCCCCCCCAAATTTGTTTTTTGCAATGATAAATTTTTAATTTTTAAGGAAAAAAAATAACTTTTTTCAACTATTTTTTAAAAAATTTGTATGCATCTTAAATATATATAAATTTAGGTTCTAAGTTATTTTGAGATATTGTAGTATATATTAAAACAATAAGTTTGTCTTCACTTAATCATATTTTTAGTAATCATACTCGTTTGCCTTGATATCATTTTTGTTAACTTCAAAGTGTCTCTTATTTAAAATTTTCTAACAAAATATTTTTTATGCTTCAAAAATGAAGGAGGTATGGATGTAAAGATAATAAATTGTTCTAATTATGTTTAAAAAATGTTTTTGTAAAACTGGTAGTTTTCAAGATATGAGAAGTCGAAAATGGTAATTGTTTTACATTGTTTCGACTTTCAAGAGTCTTACGACGCCTTAATCCATTTATATAGTTCCTGCATTCGTGGTAACCCGACTGTTATGGCAGATTAACGCAGATCTTTATCCTGTTCGACAAAGGCCCATCCCTGACACATGAAATCGTAATTGGCTAAAACTGTGATGTTTTATTTTTATGAGGAATTGTAAAAAAATACTAATCAGTTTCTTTCAAAAAAAGAAACAGATGTTTACTTTTCTTGAAGATATGTGTTTCGACACCTTCTGCAGTTTTAATTGAAAGGGACTATTCAAAACTCTTTCACTAATTGGATATCCCTCTTTGATAATGAACGAAAGAGATTACAGAAAATGCATATTTAATTTTCAGAAATGCTTCAGGCAGACAGACAAAAATATGACTGTCGTCGGAAGTAAATATTTGTCATATTTGTTAAAGCAATCGCTGAAAAAATATTTTTTTTTTCAAAATATGAGTGTCAGATGTTTTTTGAAAATAAATGTCGTCGAAAATATTTCATGTATAATGGCATCTCAAGGGAGCAGCGGAATAGTAATAGTAATAATAATAATTATAATAAAAATCTTTCCGTCTTTTCAGTGTTTGTTCGGTTGATGACAGAGGATAAATTTTGAACATGTCATATTCAATTTCATCCTTTGATTTTTTCAGACCTTTATTACATTTTGCGATTTATATTGAAAGCAAATTTTTTAAACATAATTTGAAATAAATAATTCCAGGGACTCAGATTTCGCCGGATCCAGAAATAATCTATTGAAGATTGAGAGCAAAAATAAGGTACTGTAGATAAAAAAACAACCAACCGCCATCAAACGATTAATTATTAAGTATTCATATCTCAGAGATTGCAATTTAAGGAAATTCAGTTTTATAAAAGTATGCCTCGAGGTTCATAGGGTAGGAAAAAAATTGAATTCTGAAACGCCGGTTCCCGGCAGTAACCTTTGTTAAAAAATACATGCCAGCTAATTGGTCTCACAAACATTTTGAAAAGCATGTCTTGATTGGAAGGAACTCCAATACTTATAATTTTCTCATTCAGGAGAATTTAATTGGTTAATTACGAGCAGTATTCGAAATCCGCGTACAATCTTTGAAAGTGGTTTTTGACTTCAATGAATTATTTATGTGTTTTATTTTTTAATGAAGGTTTTAAAACACTTTAATTTTGGAGGGAAAAAGATGCTTTTGTTTGGTTTGTTTTGCTTCCGGCGTTGCGCTGCTAAATGAAGATGAAGCCGATTAATCGAAAGAAATATTCTTTTATGCCTCACTATCGATTGAGATGTCAGATGCTGCATTGAAATCCATTACTACAGGAATGGATAAAAAGACACCCTATATTTTGAAGATGTTACACCTAGTTACTATTTTTTTTATAATTTCACAGATTAAGGGGTCTGAGGAAGGTTAAACACAAGAATCCCATGGTTTCTTTACTATTTTTCGACATTCCATAGCTATTTTCTATTTCACACTGAAATGTCTGATTTTTTTAGTAGAAATCTGTTATATATCTGTTTAATAAACTAAATTACATACTTATAAAAATAAAAAATATAGTTATAACTTAATGCCATTGTTCTTTAAAACTGTTATGACTTGTGCACATGTTTACAAGAAATATTTGACCACAAATGTTAAATTTTAAGATTTATTACAGAAAATACTTCCAGAATTGAATCTAACTAAAATAAAACTCACAATTTTATGCATATTTTATATTTTTAAAGCTTGATTATAATTTTACCCCTTTTTTGGGTAATTTTGATATGTACTTACCTCTCTAAAACAATAATTATTACTCTCATAGCAATAATTTTAGTTCAAGAAAACATCGTTATATTTAATCACCAATATTATATACTTATAAAAAAAAATACAGTTATAACTTAATTTCATTATTCTTTAAAACTGTTTTCTCTTGTGCACACATTTATTCAAAAAATATTTTGACCACAAATGTTAAATTTTAAGATTTATTAAAGAACATACTTCTAAAATTGAATCTAACTAAAAAAACTCACAATTTTAAGCATATTTTATATTTTTAAAACATGTTTATAATTTTACCCCTTTTTTAGGGATAATTTTTGACATGTACTTACCTCTCTAAAACAATAAACATTTCTCCCATAGCAATAATTTTAGTTCAATTACAAGAAAACATCATTATACTGAATCATCATTTTTACATACTTATAAAAATGAAAAATATAGTTATAATTTAATTTTATTGTTCTTTAAAACTGTTCTTACTTTGCGCATGTTTACAAGAAATATTTTGACCACTAATGTTAAATTTTGAGATCTATTAAAGAACATACTTCTAAAATTGAATCTGACCAAAAGAACCCCACAAATTTAAGCATATTATATCTATTTAAAGCCTATTTATAATTTTACTCCTTTTGGGGAATAATTTTGACATACACTTTCCTCTCTAAAACAAAAACAAAAACATTTCTTTCGTGCAATGATTTTAGTTCAAATACAAGAAAACATCATTATGCGAAAATGCTGAAAATTTCGTGCAAAAATATTAAATAGGTTTCGAGAAATTTTTACATTAAAAATTTCAATTCTGAGAAAAATCAACTTCAAGTAATAAGTTAACAACTGTGAAGCACAGAAATCAGTAAAGTGTTTTTTATATTTTTAATTATATTTTAAAGTAAGCTGAATTTTTTATGCCTTTTATTAAATGTGTAGTGCATTTCAGTCTATAAATATTTTTCTTTAAAAAAATCGAAAATTTAAATTTTAAAGTTCCTGAGACCTTAAATGTCGAATGATTGATGTGAAAGTGCCATTCATAGGTTTTAGGAAAAATTTGTTATTTTTCTATTAGAATCGAGACTGCAAAGTTTTAGAAGCTTGGTCATATCAAGCTATACATTTTAGTAAAATTCAAAGAAGAAAGATTGAAATAGTTTATAGTAAATAGAACTGATATCTGTTCTGTAAAAGATGCTGTAAGATTCGACAGTACATTTCTGTATTCACCAGTTGAGCTGTTGAACTGATTTTTTTCCTAATGATTTATGGAATTAATTTTTCTTTGTATATGCAGGCTGTTCCATCAATATCGGAACATCTGCATAGCTAGATTTTTTGTTAGGAATACATAAAAATTATTCATAGAACTGTACCTCTACTATCCATAGTTTTAGAGAAAAATGTAAGGGAAAATGCTTGACGACATATCCAGTTTACGAAAGAAGGGATGGTATTTTCGTATACAGAGATACAGATCTTTTGGCATTTTTTATATATTACAATTAATGCATTAGTCTGTTCGGAGTTTATCCGGTTTTGATGGGAAAACATGCATATGTGAGCATGAATTGCTCTCTCTTTATCTCTCTCTCTCATGTATATACACGCACGCACAAACATATATATATGTATATATATATATATATATATATATATATATATATATATATACATATATATATATATGTATGTATTTAATGTAATGAACATTTAACCTAAACTTGACTTATTTATTTTTTCTTCCCAATTATACTTTTATGTCATTATGAACAGATAAAAACCTCAATTAAAGAACGTGATATCTTGCAACTTTTACTCCTTTGTCCATTTCCAAATATCACAGAAGCTGAGATTCGTATTTCCATATTTAGACCACGAATGGTGATTTTGCAATTTTCACTGACCAACTGGCCTCGCATTTTCAAACTCAATAATCTGTTTGGTAAAAATTCTTTCTTGAGGGTCTGATATTTATATCAATTTTCTTTTAAAGACTTCGCTGGCACATGCATCAGGCAGAGCTGCTCTATTTTCTAATTTTTAGTGTGAAATAAAATGAAGTTTTGAAAAATACTTGGTTGTCAGGACTTCTTGTATTTTAAAGTCAACTAATGGCGAAATCAGACAGCACCTTCACTCTGCTTATCTACATTAAAAAAATTTGGGCTAGTTTAATTTTAATTTTGCAGGTAATTTTTGATGGCCAACAAATTATTTCGTTACATTGTCGATGATATGTACCACCAGCGTTCGTCAATTTTTCACTTATGATTCACCTATTCCCTCCTCATATATATATATATATATATATATACATATATATATATATATATATAAATATATATATATATATATAACCACACAAGTATGTTTTGAATCCTATGAAACGTATTTAAAATGTTTATATAATTATATTCAAAATCTTATTAATAATTCTTTAATTGTTTGTTTATTATTAATGCATTAATACTAAAATTTTTCACACAAAAGTAAAATCATGTCCTATTTGAAAAAGTTCTTCCATTTCCCCAATTGTTTTCTCTGTGTTTCTACGTTTTATTGAGTCTCATTGAAGCAGGATTGTTTCTAGGTTGAGAATATGGTGATACGATTTTTAAATCAAAACAAATCTACGAGGTAGTATAACTATTTTCTTTTTGAAGTAACCATGCCAAAACTTATATTTATAAAACATATTATATTTACATAGCAAGCTATTTTTAGTGTTTCAATATTTAAACAGTATGATTTTGTTTAATACCTATGATTTTCATAAGCGTTTGTGATTTTTTTTATTATTCCTGATTTTATTATGCCTAATTATGCCTGATTCAATCTTATTTGCCTCAAAGAATACAGACTTAGGTGATTTTGAAAACATAATTTAGAGTTAAATAATTCCTAGAAATTGTTTTTAAAATTAAAGTATAAGGAATTGAAGCCGGACAGTGACAAAACACGCTCGGCAATTAATTTTGGATCCTATGATTTTGGTTTGGAATCTTGTTACTGGCATAGGTGTTTGAGACGTTTTTGCTTTAAGAAGTAAGTACCAGTTTCATTAGACATTACGTAGAAAAAGTACATCATAGTTATCCAAATCCACCAAACATACGACTGTAAAATTTGTTTGTTCACAAACACAGAGTTATAATCACAAGTTAATCTATTTCCATTTACTCATTTAATGACTACTTGTTAGTCTTGTAACTACATTGCAACTCTTTAGATAGCTTTCCTTAGAAACGAAGAAATACATCATATGTCAGAATAGAAAGAGTTTTCTGAGGTTTGCCAAACCTATAACATATGTTGGTCTTTTACATTCAAAAAACCTTTTCGGAGAAAAATATTGGCCTCAAACTGAAGCAGTCTCGACCCCCCCCGTCATGATATATATGTAGCAGCATTTCATGAGAATAATGTTTTCACATTACTTACTTAAAGTTGTTTAAAGTATAACTTCTATTTATACAAACAATTAGAAAACATATATTGTAAACTTTTCCTCCATGAGACAGACATAGGATAATAAACATGTCACACGAATAGCAAAATTTGGGACAGACGGCACATGTACTCTTTCAACTTCAATAATTGTGGTATTTTACTAACGGCAGTCAATTTAGTTTAATTTTATTACCTAAACCTCAATATATAGAACTAATTAGTTATATTTTTAATTATTTAACGACTTAATTAAAGACAGCGCTCGAGTTATGTTACACCGCTCAAAATCTTTAAAATGACACCACTGCTGGTCTTCTATTAAGTGTACTAAAATCATTGCGCAAATTTTTTCAAGTCAAAAGACATTTCCTATTCATTTTAATTTTCAAATTAATAGGAAATATGCACGTTCATGAAGTTAAAAATCTTCTGAAACTAGAGAGAAAGATCTTAAATATTCGTATCAACACAGATAGCTTCATGGTCTATTTCGACATAGCCATTAATTTGGTTAACTTAATACGGAAAGCATTTACTAGAAAGGTATATTGACTCTTAACAACCTAACTTTGCAGTACATAATTTGTAACGTAATTTAGTTTAATTTTCACACCGTGAGACATTTCGTATCTGAAACATTATTTCACTTCAGATTTCCAGTATAACAGATTTGCTGCAAGCAAAAATCTCATTCGAGGTATTTTTAGAAGTGGATCAAATTGAATTAAGAAGTTTTTAACGCTTATTACAAATTAGTGGAGATCAGTAAAACGAAGTCAGTTTTTGAAAATTTTATGTTTTTGATAGTAATAAGAACATTTCTATGAGCAAATTGTGTGTAAAGTAAGGCTGTTAAAAGAGATTAAGGGATATTTTTGAAGGAACGTAAATAATAAAATATATCATAGGGCCTTATAAGTACAAGTCCATTGCAAGTGCGTTAGTACTTTGTAACTTAAGTAATATGTATTCTTGAGTTACAAGGCATACCATATAATTTTTTTAACGTTAGGTTAGTCTTCTATAAAAGTGTATGACAAAAGTGTCCATATTTTTGTAGCACTAAGCCTTGTTGAGATGACATTTGAACAAATTAAATTTTAAACAATGAAAAAATGCCTAGCGTGAAAGCTGTTCTATCTTGGACCTAATCAATGTTAATACATAGAAAATTACTAAGGTATAATAGGCAGATTGCTTAAATATTTGTTATTTGCAGTCATTTAGATGTAAAAGTTACAGATGTACAGACAGTGGTCTCACATTTTGGACTTCTCCCCTAATTTCAATTTCAATTTAAAAATAAAAATGAGACTGTCCTCAAACTGAAAGAGGGTTTAAACATTGTTTGAGGTATTAAAAATATTTAGGACTTTAAAACGTCGCTGGAAAAGAAACAATGTATTTAAAGCTATATATATGTAACTCAAATAAAATATTTTGTTATTAAAAAAATCTGTGAAAAGCATAGTTTTAGTATTTTTACATGTAAAATAAATGATACATAATTAGAAGGGAAAGAAACACCAAAGTTTACTTTCAGAAAGGAAAAGGGGTAAAAATACATATCCCAATGTACGTACATCTGTTATTAAATCAGAAATTGCATCTCATATTTTAAAAGAAAATATACCTTCACTATAGTTATCCTAAAATCTCTAAATATCTATGTAAAAAGTGTGAAAGCTAATCAAACGAAATAAATATGGTGTTCACCTCCTACCGCCGAAACATGTTTCTTAGCGTTAGACTATGTACAGATTGTAGTCTGAAAATTATTTGACAGGGTAAAAATGGAAATATGTTATAACAATTGATGAGTCTTGGATTTACATCCTGAATTCAGCAGAAAAATAAAGGTATACCACTGGAAAGGAGGAGAAAAGACTTAATGTTAATTCAAGGAAAACAAGAAAAAGGTTTTATGGTTATTGTTGGATTCTCTTATGACGGTAAACTTAAAATATTGAAAGTAGAAAAAAAATGCCAGAAAGACCTCAGAATACTAACCGAAATATGTTTCAAAATCTATTTTCAAAGAAGAAATTTTATACCTTTACTTAAACAACCTTCCTTGCATTAAGTTCCATCATGATAATGGCTACAAGCTATACCTCTACATCCACTGCTGTATTTTGTGGAAAAAAAGAGAAATTAAACCGGAATTGAAGCAATTCTCTTTAAATAAATAGTGCCCAAGTCAGACCCTGACATATCTCCTATGGATGACTTTGCATGTGGATTTTTTAAAAAAAGCTCTTTATAAATAGCATCCCAAAACATTGGATGGACTCTGAGATAATGTGGAGGAGAAGGGGAACAAAACGAACCTTGATATTTTAAGAAATACTCTTGGAAACCAAGATGTATTATAGTTCAAAATGACCTGTTAGATTAAACATATTAGAACATAGAATTCTTTATATTTTTTTTTATATATTCTTTTACAATCGTGACAAAAATGTGTGAACATCCTTTGTAGAATTAAAACATTTATAATTATTACTGATTTTTAGAGGAAAATAATTAGGTTAAATCATTAGGTTATCATAGGGTAAGTCAGGATTGAGTTAAACTGCGAATAGAAATTCGAAAATCAATATTTTATGAGATGCGTTTTGTTAAGGTACAATATCAACTATACCGATACTGATTGTTTTTTATTGTTATTATAACTTGTGCTAATAAGTCAACAGATACCATTGGAAATATCATAAGACCAAGATACATATAGGTACAAGGTACAACTAGATCTACATATTCAGTTCCAAAATAAACATATAAGATTTCGCTATTATTATTATTGGAACATAAAATTCTTATATCTGCTTATATATATATAAGTATATATATATATGTATATATATATATATATATATATATATATATATATATATATAATATATATTATATATATATATATATATATATATAATATATATTATATATATATATTATATAATATATATATTATATATATACATATAACATATACGTACACACACACACAAATTATATATATATATATATATATATCTGCAAAATTATTACAAAAATGTGTGAACATCCTCTTTAGAATTAAAGAATTCGTAATTAGTGTCTGATTTATAGATAAAAATTATAATTATAAGATGATTGACATACAAAAGACATGATTGAGTCAACTTGTGATCAGAAAACCGGAAAATCAAATTATTTTATAAGTACAATATCAACTATGACAAAACTGATTATTTCCTTATTTGTTATACACTCATAATCTACAAGCCAATATATAAATAAAACTTATTTCTGATAAAAAATCAAGACACCACTGTAAAAGTTGTAGGACTAGCTATATACTGGTTCAAGGTACAACAGGTTCTACTAAATCAGTTCCAAACTAAACATACAAGGTCCTTTGAAATTTATTTAAACTTGAAATATCAGGAAAAAGGAGACTCCATTCACTAGGATAAGCATTCAAAGGCATAATAAAAGACGTTAAATAAAAAATAATTTCGTGTGCAAGGAATAAAAGAAGATAATATCCCCATGAAGAAAGTGGGATTTTTCCTGTCTCCTGTTTCGAAATTGATTCTTAAATCATTAAAATGATTGTTGGGTAGGCAAAGCAAGCGTTTTAAGTATCCGGTTATTCATTTTTTTTAATCTTACCTTTTCGGAAACAGCTTGAATGAATGAGATCGAAAACAAAAGACAGAGAAATCAAGAAATTAATTAATGTTTTCTGGCGACGAAATCTCTTGTCTCCCTCTCTCTCTCTTTCTCTCTCTGAGAAGCCCCGGATTCCCTCAGCACACTTTCATTGCTTAGAGGTTTAAAAAAGGCGAAGCGTCTCAATCAGTGGCATTCATTCGATTGCAAAATAAAAATATCGATATTGAAAGGCTCAAAACTCCTGGCTGGAACACCGAAAGATCCTCCCCATCTTCTGAAACTAATCAGAGCCAATACGGAGAAATAAAAATTTTGCCTCTCGTCGGGGAAAAACCGACTTCATAAATACTCAGGGAAATTTTCATTTTATTTCCGCCTCTGCTTTACATGCAATTAGATATAGTCGAAAATGCTAATTCCCCGAGTCAGCCTCGAGGCTTATTAAAAAGCAAAACCCTTGTGAAATTTCATGGCGAATCATTCAGCAAAAAGGGTGGAGTCGTTAATTGGTTACAAAAGCTGGTCTTTAATTGAACAAGTTCTCTAATTATAATGCTCAGTCGTTCTTATTTATTTGTGTCCGCTTATAAAAAGAAGTTTTCTGTTTATATTAAAGCTATTGAGAGATGTATTTTCTACGTTGTTATAATTATCGAGCTGGATAAAAAAATTTATATCTGGTGCATTGCGAAAAGTTACCTTCCTTTGATAAGGCCAGTGGCATTTATTCGAGAAATGGGAATTTAAAAATAAACAAGTCCTATATTACGCAAGCACGGACGTCGCAAAAGGTCGTTTTGGGAGGCTTATTAATTTGTCAGCCTTCCACTCTAAGACTCTGAAAAGACTTTTAATCACAGCATAAAAAATATTATAAACGAGTTTCAGCAGTTTGAAATTTTTAATTATCTATTACCTTATAATAAATTTCATTGTACCGTAAAGAAAATCTGAACCTCACAATGCGGATGATTTTATAAATTCGGCCTAGAAGTCAATGTGTGTAGGCTTGTAATCGGAGTAACACTGATTAATTTTCTTCAAGTGGTGTTCATTTTTATTTTATTTCTATATAAATGTGAGTCCTGGAAATGAAGCAGGCAAGATAGCTAATCAGAATCTTTAAATCAGCTTTGGTTAGCAAGGATTTTGTCCTTTTTAATTTATTTTTCATACATAAAGGAGAAAGATAAAATTTTATGAATTATTTAAATGGCTTTTATATATGAATTGCATGTAAAATTGTATGAATAATTTTTTTTTATAAATTATTCAGGATTTTCAGTAAATAAGAATCCTCTTAATTTCCTTTTCAACCAATACATAATTTACAACTTTGTTATAATTGATTAAATTATAAATTATTTTTAATATTACAATTTATTGTTGTAAAAAGGCATTTTAGTTAATAAAAAGTGCATTAAATCAAATAAAAGTAGTTTTGTATGTTTATTAATTTTACACAATTGCAGTTAATTATTATTTTTCTTTAAGTAACGTCTAACTCCCATATATGTACGAAAGGGTACAGAAGGATTCAAAGAAAAGCTAATTTTCAGGACTTTCTGAGACAAACCCTTTAGTTTAGAATTTACTGGCAATACGTAAACATAAAACGTATTAAAATAATATAGATTGATGCTATAAAATAAGGCATAGCATCAATCAACTTAAGAGTTTATTTTAAGCTTATGGATAAAGTTTAATCTGAATATTAATTTATATTTCTGTATAATGTTGTAAATTGCAGCTTTTAATGTTGTTTTATTTGGTTTTTCAGAAATCCATAGATTGAAGTAACTGCAGATGAAAATGAAGAGACAGTTTGGTTATCTTCATGTTTTAAATTATTACTAAGAAATAACTAGATACCTGGATAAATTTTATTTTTCAAATTAATTTATCCTCATGTGCATAGTGTAAATTGCAGCTATTAATGTTGTTTATTTAGTTTTTCAGAAATCCGTAGATAAGTAATTCGCTGTAGGGAGACGACACAGAACCACAGTGTGGTTATCATAAATTTATATTTATTACTAAGAAATAACCAGATATCTGGATAAATTTTATTTTATAAATTAATTTATCCTCATGTGCATAACTACAGCTATTTATGATGACTGTTTGATTTTTAAAGAAGCTGTAGATTGAAATAAACTGAAGAAGGGAGAAAATTAAGGATCCCAGCGTAATTGTCATGAATTTTGATTATTACCAAGAAATAACACAGTTATCCGAATAAAAATTTTTCTACAGATCACAGTGTAATTGTCATGAATTTTGATCATTACCAAGAAATAACACAGTTATCTGGATAAAATTTTTCTGCAAATTAATTTATCCTCATGTGCATAGTGTAAATTGCAGCTATTAATGTTGTTTATTTAGTTTTTCAGAAATCCGTAGATAAGTAATTCGCTGTAGGGAGACGACACAGAACCACAGTGTGGTTATCATAAATTTATATTTATTACTAAGAAATAACCAGATATCTGGATAAATTTTATTTTATAAATTAATTTATCCTCATGTGCATAACTACAGCTATTTATGATGACTGTTTGATTTTTAAAGAAGCTGTAGATTGAAATAAACTGAAGAAGGGAGAAAATTAAGGATCCCAGCGTAATTGTCATGAAATTCTGATTATTACTAAGAAATAACCCAGTTATCCGAATAAAAATTTTTCTACAGATTAATTTATCCTCATGTGCATAATATAAATTGCATCAATTAATGTTGTTAATTTAGTTTTTCAAAAATCCGTAGATAAATAACTCGCTCTATCTAGACAAAAGAGAATCCCAGTGTGGTTATCATAAATTTATAATTATTACTAAGAAATAACCAACTATCTCGATAAATTTTATTTTACAAATTGATTTATCCTAATGTGCATAACTACAGCTATTTATGTTGATTTGTTTGATTTTTAAGGAAGCTGTAGATTGAAAAAAGCTGAAGAATGGAGAAGATTGAGGATCCCAGAATAATTGTCACGAAATTCTTATTATTACTAAAAATAACCCAGTTATCTGGATAAAATCTTTTCTGAAAATTAATTTATCCTCATGTGCATAGTATAAATTGTAGCTATTACTGTCGTTTTTCAGTTTTTCAGAAATCAGTAGATAAAAATAACTCAAAGTATGGAGACGACAGAGAATCCCAGTGTGGTTATTATAAATTTATAATTATTACTAAGAAATAACAAAATATTTGGATAAATTTTATGTTACAAATTGATTTATCCTCATGTGTATAACTACAGCTATTTATGTAGATTTGTTTGATTTTTAAGGAAGCTGTAGATTGAAAAAAACTGAAGAATGGAGAAGATTGAGGATCCCAGAATAATTGTCATGAAATTCTTATCAATACTAAAAATAACCCAGTTATCTGGATAAAATTTTTTCTGAAAATTAATTTATCTTCATGTGCATAGTATAAGTTGTAGCTATTACTGTCGTTTTTCAGTTTTTCAGAAATCAGTAGATAAAAATAACTCAAAGTACGGAGACGACAGAGAATCCCAGTGTGGTTATCATAAATTTATAATTATTACTAAGAAATAACCAACTATCTGGATAAATTTTATTTTGTAAATTAATTTATCCTCATGTGCATAACTACAGATATTTATGATGATTTGTTTGATTTCAAGGAAGCTTTAGATTGAAATAACCTAAAGTATGAAGAAGATTGACGATCACAGTGGAATTGTTATTAAGCTTTGATTATTGCTACGAAATAACACAGTTATCTGGATAAAATTTATTCTGCGAATCAATTTATCCTTATGTTCATAATATTGTAATTTACAGCTATTAACGTTGATTTGTTTTCAGCAAGCCTGCAGTATGGAAAAGATAGAAGAATGCTGCGTGATTGCCATAACATTTTAATTATTATTAAGAAATAACTCAGATGTCTGGATAAAATGAATTAAATAGCATTTTAATACTCGTTAAATAGAAATTTTTCATTACATAGAGTATAGACTGTAATCCAGTAAAGATATGCCTAACTACATGTTACAACAGTCCTAAACACAATATATTATAATTCTATATATAATCATTTTTATATTATATATATACATTATATTATATATATATATATACAAGATTTATAATATATTATATGTATATAAAATATTTGTATATGTATATATACATGTACAATGTATAATATATATATAAATATATTTATATATATATATGTATATTATATAGATACATATATATGTTATATATATATATATATTATATATATATATATATATATATTATATATATATATTATATATATACACATATATATATATATATACATACATACATATATATATATATATATATACATATATATATACATAAAATATATATATATATATATATATATATATATATATATATATATATATATTATATATATATATATATATATATATATATATATATACATATATATATATATATATACATATATATATATATATATATATATATATATATATATATATATATACATATATATATATATATACATATATATACATATATATATATATATATATATATATATATAAATATATATATATTATATATATATATGCCATATATATATACATTATATAAATATATATATATATATTTATTTTTTCGGGAACCAGACTCAGCATTGTGTATGAAGTCAACAACTAAAGTCTTTTAACATTTTCATTAGTCTTATAACTTATAGATACTCGATAACTCCAAAGGCAGACAAAGTCATTATCGCAGGGAAATTCGTAAATTTGGGATTTTGTGATTTGTTAGCGAGGCAGGTGGTCAATCAAAAATCCAAAATCGTCACTACTTTGTTACATTGCGTTATGCATAGTTGCATATTTCGTGATATGGAAATGAACAGAGGAATAAAAAGCTCAAGTTAAGATTTAATCGAGGGAAAAACAAGTTATGGAATTAAAACGTTATGGAAATAAAATTGGGAAAAATAATTTAAAAACGTTTAAGTTCAATTTTTAGCATCACATACATGTACATATATACGCATATTCAGAAGACTACGTATATAAACTACATATATACACATATACAGATACGAATACAAGAAAGACCAGAGGAGAAGGGAGCACAAAGTACTTTAAAATGTCTAGCAAAAAATAATTTAATACTATTATATTAAAAACGGGGTGTTAGAAATTCTATTTTAAGAAAGGTTTGTCACTCTCTATCCCCATTACAGTTGGGACAATTAGTTTTGCTACACTATATAATAATTAATAGTTATATCAAAAGAGGAGAAAATAGGCAAGCTTCACGTTTGCTAGCATTTATTAATAAATTTTTATTCTTAGTGAATATCAAAGTTTTGTTAATCATGTAACAGGAAAAGAAGGTAGACTAAATTTGTTTTGCTTGTAATTGTACTGGTATAAGGCATACATTCCATAAATGATACATTTTATTAAACCTGAGAATTCTTGAAGTCTGTTTTAAAGAGACAATGGCAGTTTTTTTGAAGCACAAGTATAATTAGACCGGGACCGATTGTACTAAAGAGAGTAGCAAATGCATTACCTTAAGGAAATGAAAAGTGGTGCTCTCATTTTGAAGCTCTTGCCATATTTTTCTAAATCGAATTTTCCAGAACATAGGATATTAAAAACAAAACAAAACAAAGAAATAGACGTCCCAAAAACATCTTTAAAAGCCACTCTTCCCAGATAATTTTTCATCTCGAAATACAGTATCAACCTTTTAATACCTTTTGTAGTTCTTTTTTTTCTACGATTCATTTACAATTTATCTCAAATTGTGTTGAAGTGTTACCGAGCTATGTGTCCCTATTTCTCGCTTTTTTTCTGATGAGGTTGAAAGAAACTTTTAAGGTGAGAGAAATTTAAATGACATTAGGAATGGTGAAGTAAAAGTTTCTTGTCATTGTACCGTAAGATTTCTGTTTAATTTTCCTTCAGGAGAATGGTATTTCGAAAGTTTTCGGAATCTACAAATTAATTTAAAAAGGAAGCATTTATACATCTACGCATAAAAATGACTGAAGATAAGTAATTTTAAATTAAGATTGATGAAATTGTTTTAACTGTGACTCGCGCATCACCTTAAGTGACTTTGTATTTTGGATGGCATTTAAGCCTTCGATGTACACTCTATAATTAAAGAGGAAGTTCTTAATTTTCTTAAGTTTTATATATTTCTCTATTCTAGATTTTTATTCCTATTGAATTTTCTTTTCTATGATGCAATATTCCAAAATAAGTTTCTATAACCTTTCTATATGTCTAAATATGGGTTTTTATAGGATAAAATTTTTATAAAATAGGTAGTTTTATTTTCTATTACTTGGTCAAATAGGAAAATATTCCATAGCAAAAAATGGTTTTAAAACTTTCTACAATTGCTGCTAACGTTGTATATTAGTTTAATATTAACTATATTCACATATCTTAAAAAATTTATAGTTATTTAGTTATAATTAGTTTTATTAAATATAACCAACGTTTAAATAATAAACGAAAGTGTACCACTTTGACCTGAGATTTGAAAGATTAATTCATTCTGCAGTTAAATTTCAGAAAATAACTTAAATTAGCTCTGAGAAAAAGTTCATAGAGGTTTTGACATACTTGTTTTATATGTTTTGCAATTAATTATTTTTTACATTGCTTATTGGTTAATTCCTCTTTTTCTTAAAGACGTAAATATAACTACGACATATAAAGACGTATTTATATAAATAAATCTATGTAAGTAATACTCAAATTTTCTCAATTAATTTGGTGCAGACTCAATTTGTAAAATTTATTATCTAGATTATTGAATAATTGACTAAAACATACGTGTTTTTAGGAAAAAAGAATATTTTTAGAATATATCCCAGATGCTTTCATACTGTACTAAAAATATCACTGATTGAAAATGTAAGTCAAAGTCAACTATTTTACCCCCGATACTCATTTATTTAATTTGTCTAACAATTTTTAAGGAGAGTATGATGGGGAGCAACTGCAGATGGTCACACTTAGGCTGTCATTCCATCCATTTAAAAATTTTTTCAAGAAATCCAAATCCCGATAAAAATTTATTAGGTATGCTGTTGTCTTCTTCCTGATCACTAATAAGTTCTTCTCTAAAACTTTGTTTTAGTTAACCCTCCCTTTTATTTTTATCTTATTCACTTCTAGTTAACTCTCACTTAAATTTGAATTAACTTAGAATGGATAGTAAAATCATATAACAGTCACAGTTGTCCTTCTGAGTGCAATGCACAATTATTCTGTGTATTGCAGTGAAAATCCATGAATTTAATCTATGATATATCCTTAACTAATATTTTGTACTTTGGTTTTGTTTCCAATTCTATTATTTCTGTTTCCCCTTTTCTTCCCCCTCTTTCTATTTTCCCACCTTCTTTCAATATCTATATTTCAATCTTGATGTTAATATCTTTATATGTGTTGGAAATACTTAGGGCCGTTCTCACGAAAATCGTTTAACGGCTAACCGTGATTAATCTGTTTAAACAGAGAATTGCGTACCACCACTAGTTGGCGCTATGAGTTAATCGCGTTTAGTAGCTAAATGACTTTAGTGAGACCGGCCTTTAATGCGGTTAATCTGAAGAATTAATACTCAGGGTACTATTTCTTAGAAATTAACATCAACCTATTTTAATGAGATACAATGTCTTCTTCTTTGAACTTATATCAAATTTTTCTCTAATAGTAATCCGAAATGGTACTGATCTCATCAGTATTCAGGCAGTAAAAAAGGACTGTGGCTCACCAAACCAAACCAAAAATTACAATGGCCCTAATTGATCACTATATGTGGTTCATACTATACTGATTAATTGGCTATAAAAGTTCTATAGGTATTTTAAGATAGTGAATCTGAACACTAATTTTTTCTTTGCTGATTTCTTCATATCTATCTCTTTTGTATAAGAGTTTAGCGTTGTTTTCAGATTGATAGTCTGCATGAATGTAATTAGACTTAAAGTTCTTAATACTAGTATAATTAGACCTCGAATAGCGTAATACTCACTGTAGTTCAACCAACTTAATTATTTGCATGTGCACTGAAGTCCCGTAGTGGGAAAGGTGATATCTTCAAAATTGGCCACCACAGTCTATTGCTTTGAGGGAAGATTGTAATAGTGTACCCTTAGCTATAGAAAGTTATATTTTTGAAACAAAAATCTCAGATATGAAAAGTAGAGAAAGTTATATTTTAAAATCTTGTTAAATATATCAAATAAAGATAAAGTTTAAAAATTTAAAACTGGGTTAAGTCTGTTTTTATACTTGTAAACGCACACACACACACACACACACACACATATATATATGTATATATATGTATATATATGTATATGTATATATATATATATATATATATATATATATATATATATATTTATATTAAAATCTTTATATATAAAAATTTTCTGTCCGTGTGTTTGTAATAGAAATCCTCCTAAACGGCTGGACTGATTTTGATGAAATTTTGTGTATGTAATTAAGTTGATTTGAGAATGGTTTGATTCACATTTTGATCCAATAGAAAAAGTTATTTTTATTAAAATTCAGAATTGCGAGCTTATTGAGATTATTATAGTTCCGTTTTAAACCCTGCACTGTCAACGTATCTGTAGCGTTGTGCTCTGCGCGACGGGCTTTAGTGCGACAGTGAGTACTTCAGTTCCCCCTATCGAATCCCCATACAAGGGATGTGGGAATTTAAATCTAATTATTATCTAATTAGTTAATCTAATTGATTTTATGATGACTGTACGCCTAGTGGCATCAAGTAATTTTAAAATATTTTTTCCTTACTTTTCAATCGAAATGGTTCAATTTATAATTTATTTAAAAAATCTTGCAATTTTCAAATTTACAGCGTTAAAACAGGAGAACATCTGTTGGGTCGTTTAGTATGTTTATATATGTACATAGATGTGTGCGTGTGTGAACTTAAAGAAAAAATATTTCTTTTGTATATAAAATTTTTTCAGAATTATATTAATATTCAATTAATGAAATAATTTTTATCAAAAATAACTCAGGAGAGGGCAGAAAAGCTCTAGCAGATTTAACGTTGCCCAGGGTTCACCGCGAGGAGGAAGGCCACTTTCCACCCCTTACAGTCCGATGGTGGACTGTACTTTGTGTGATTCTAGTCATCCAATCACTTTTGAACATTTAAATAATTGTGTTGTACTTTCTCAGAATGGGGGCATAGTTAAAACGGATTGGAGAGCCTGTGAACTAATAACTTAGGCGCTAATTGTTCAGCATTTGGGGAATAAATGAAGAAAATAATTTTATTAAAAACGCATACTGAAAAATTTGTGGTACTATACAGGTTAAAATCTCCCTTTAAAATAATTTGGTATCTAAGATAAGGTGAAATTTGATTTAGTAATACATAATGTGTAAAATTTGTTTTAGTAATACATAAGTAACTATTATATTAAATTGTTACTTATGTATTAGTCAAACGTACTTACTATACTAATATAATAAAAACACAAGCTTTAAATTTATAGAGCACTATATAAATAAAAATCTCACATTCAAATCTTTCGGTCGACGTAAAGTAAAAAATTAAAGTAAAGCCCTAAAATGAACATGTTTCAACCGCATATTAGCTTGCTAATAGATTAAATGCAATGTTAAAGGACTAAAATGTAGTCATTCAATAAATAAGCCCTCTAATGTCCACCACGAGGAATATCCCTTAAAATTATTTATTTTAATCAAAGAATTTAAAAAAAATCAAGTCTCTACAGAAAAAAAGTACATCAACTAAAAAAGTCTACTCATGCTAGTACGATAACTTGTCATATTAATTAATGATCTATTCTTGGCAAAAAAAAAAAAACGCTCTATAGTTACTTTCCGTATATATATATATATAAATATATATATATAATAAAATTATTTTTATATATATATTAAAATATACTATATGTTATATATATATATATATATATATTTATATATATATATTTATCTAATAATATTATATTTATATAAATATTATACTTATATGTACATGGATATATGAGTGAAAAACTTCGATTTTGTAAAATTTGTTTTAGTATAATAAGTAATATTAATGATTTATTAAAATTTTAAATTTATAGAAGACTATACAGATAAAAATCTCCTTTTAAAAACATTTGTTTTCCAAGATCATGGGATAAAAATTAAAGTAAAAGCTCTAAAATGAACGTGTTTCAAACAGTATATCTGGATATGAAATTAATTGCAATACGAAAGATAAAAAAAAAACAGTCATTTTAATAAAAAATACTCTAATGGCACAAAATGTTAACTAAATTTATTTAATTTAATCAAAGAATATTAAAAACTAAGGTTACAGTACGAAACATATAAAAAATACCGTGATTAAAAAATTACACATGCTAGTACAGTAATTTGACATAATGATTGTTGATCAATTCTTGGAGAAAAAAACCATGCCTCACGCTCTGTAGTTTTTATTTTTTCCCGTATATATATATATATATATATATATATATATATATATATATATGCATATCTATATTCGTGAAAAAAATATTTTCTTGTATAAAATTTGTTTTAGTAATAAGTAACTACTAACAAAATTATATGTTAAAAAACACTCTTTGAATAGTATAAAAATAAAAATCTCTCTCTAAAATCATTCGGTAGACGAGATCATAAAATAAAAATTAAAGTAAATCTCTAAAATGAACATTTTCAAATGGTAATATTAGCTGCTTAATAAATTAAAAGCAATGTTAAAGATCTAAACGATAGTCATTCTACAAATAAAGCCTCTAACATCCGTCACGACGAAATTCTCTTAAAATTATTTAATTTAATCAAAGAATTTTAAAAATAAAGTCTCTACAGTAAAAAACTACCTCGACTAAAAAGATTCTATGCTAGTAAGATAATTGGTTATAATGATTGCTGGTCTATTCTTGTAAAAAAATATATATGCCTTATATTATTTTTTATATATATTATATATATAAATATATATATATATATATATATATTATGCGTAAAAAATTATTTTCGTGAATAAAATTTGTTTTAGTAATATAAGTAATTATTAACAAAATAATGTATTAAATAAAAAACACGCTTTGAATTTATAGAGTGGTAGAAAAATAAAAACCCTCTTTAAAATCATTTGGTCTCCAAGACTATAAAAAATTAAAGTAAAACTCTAAAACAAACATGTTTCAACCGGTCATATTAGCTGGATAATAAATTAAATGCAATGCAAAATGTCTAAACGATAGTCATTCTATAAATAAACCCTCTAATGTCCGTCACGAGGAAGTTCCCTTAAAATTATTTAATTTAATCAAAGAATTTTAAAAATCAAGTCTCCAGAGAAAATATTATAAAAAAAAATACCTCGACTGAAAAACTCTACACATGCTAGTATGGTAATTTGTTATAATGATTGCTGATCTATTCTTTTAGAAAAAAAACCTGCCTCACGTTTTGCTGTTTTTATCTTTTCTCTTACACACACACACACACACACACACATATATATATATACATATGCTTAAAAAACTTTTTTCGAGTATAAAATTTGTTTTAGTAATAAGTAACTATTAACAAAATAATATATTGGTAATAAACACACTTTGAATTTATACAGCACTATAAAAATAAAAAATCTTTCTTTAAAATCACTTTTTCCCCAAGAGCTTAAAAAATAAAAGAAAATCTCTAAAATGAACATTTTTCAACTAGTCATATGAACTGCTAATAAATTAAATGCAATTCGAAAGGTCTAAACGATAGTCATTCTATAAGTAAACACTCAAATGTCCGTCCCGAGCAAGTTCCTTTAAAATTATTTAATTTAATAAAACAAATTTGAAAATGAAGTCTCTACAGCAAAAAAATTCCCCTACTAAAAAAAATCTATGCTAGCACGATAATTTGTCATAATGATTGCTGGTCTATTCTTGAAGAAAAAAACCCTGCCTTGTATCCTATAGTCTTTTTTTCCTTTTATATATATGTATATATATGCGTGAAAAATTTATTTTCGTGTATAAAATTTGTTTTAGTAATAAGTAACTTAAAAAAATAATATATCAAAATAACCACGCTTTGAATTTATAGAGCACTATAAAAATAAAAACCTCTCTTTAAAATCATTTTATCTCCGAGACCATAAAAAAATAGAGTAAAGCTCTAAAATAAACATGTTTCAACCGGTCATATTAGCTGGCTAATAAATTAAATGCAATGCAAAAGGTCTAAACGATAGTCTTTCTATAAATAAACCCTCTATTGTACATCACGAGGAAGTTGCCTTAAAATTATTTAATTTAATCAAAGAATTTTAAAAATCAAGTCTCCAGAGAAAAACAAAATATAAAAAAAAATCTACCTCGACTATAAAAACTCTACACATGCTAGTATGGTAATTTGTTATAATGATTGCTGATCTATTCTTTTAGAAAAAAAACTCTGCTACCTATAGTTTTTTTTATGCTCTTATATATATATATATATCCTTAGATATATATATATATACATCGGGCCTGAAAAAATTATTTTTCTTGTATAAAATTTGTTTTAGTAATAAGTAACTATTAACAAAATAGCATATTAAACAAAACTGTTTGAATTTATAGAGTACTATAAAAATAAAATTTTTTCTTTAAAATTATTTGGTCTCCGAGACGATAAAAGTTAAAGTAAAGCTCTAAAATGAAAATGTTTCAACCGGTCATATTAGCTGTATAATAAATTAAATGCAATGCAAATGGTCTAAACGATAGTCATTCTATAAATAAACACTCAAATGTCAGTCACGAACAAGTTCCGTTAAAAATATTTATTTTAATCAAAGAAATTTAAAAATCAAGTCTCTAAAATAAAAAACTACCTCGACTAAAAAAAGTCTATGCTAGTACGATAATTTGTCATAATGATTGCTGGTCTATTCTTGGCGAAGAAAAACCCTGCTTGATGCTCTACAGTTTTTTTCCTTATATATATACATGTATATATATGTGCGTGAAAAAATTATTTTCGTGTATAAAATTTGTTTTTGTAATATAAGTAATTATTAACAAAATAATATATTAAAAAACACACGCTTTGAATTTATAGAGCAGTATAAAAATAAAAATCTGTCTTTAAAATCATTTGGTCTCTGAAACCATAAAAAAATTAAAGTAAAGCTCTAAAATGAACATGTTTCAACCGGTCATATTAGCTGGCTAATAAATTAAATGCAATGCGAAATGTCTAAACGATAGTCATTCTATAATTAAACTCTCTAATGTCCATCACGAGGAAGTTCCCTTAAAATTATTTAATTTAATCAAAGAATTTTAAAATTCAAGTCTCCAGAGAAAAAAAATGTAAAAAAAAATCTACCTCGACTAAAACAATTCTACACATGCTAGTATGGTAATTTGTTATAATGATTGCTGATCTATTCTTTTAGAAAAAAAACCTGCCTCACGTTTTGCTGTTTTTATCTTTTCTCTTACACACACACACACACACACACACATATATATATATACATATGGGTAAAATATGCTTACAAAAAACTCTTTTCGTGTATAAAATTTATTTTACTAATATGTAACTATTAACAAAATAATATATTAAAAAAACTCGCTTTGAATTTATAGAGCACTATAAAAATAAAATCCTCTCTTTAAAATCATTTGGTCTCCGAGACCATAAAAAATTAGAGTAAAGCTCTAAAATGAACATGTTTCAACCGGTCATATTAGCTGGCTAATAAATTAAATGCAATGCAAAAGGTCTAAACGATAGTCATTCTATAAATAAACCCTCTAATGTCCGTCACGAGGAAGTTCCCTTAAAATTATTTAATTTAATCAAAGAATTTTAAAAATCAAGTCTCCAGAGGAAAAAAATATAAAAAAAAATCTACCTCGACTAAAAAAACTCTACACATGCTAGTATGGTAATTTGTCATAATGATTGCTATTCTATTCTTTTCAAAAAAAAAAACCCTGTCTCACGTTTTTTAGTTTTTATCATTTCCCTTATACACGCACACATATATATATATATATATATATATTTATATATATATATATATATATAATATATATATATATATATATATATATATATATATATATATATATATATATATATATATATATATATATATATATATATATATATATATATATATATATATATATATATATATATATATAAATATATATATATATATATATATACATATGGGTAAAAAAAACTCTTTTCGAGTATAAAATTTGTTTTAGTAATAGGTAACTATTAACAAAATAATATATTAATAAGAAACACGCTTTGAATTTATACAGCACAATAAAAATAAAAAATCTCTCTTTAAAATCATTTGTTTCCCGAGACCTTAAAAAATAAAAGTAAAGCTCTAAAATGAACAATTTTTAACCAGTCATATTAACTGCTAATAAATTAAATGCAATGCAAAATGTCTAAACGATAGTCATTCTATAAATAAACACTCAAATGTCCGTCACGAGCAAGTTCCTTTAAAATTATTTAATTTAATCAAAGAAATTTAAAAATCAAGTCTCTACAGTAAAAAACTACCTCGAC
>CM063508.1:41073825-41101325 GCA_032207245.1 Pardosa pseudoannulata
ATCAAACTCCAGTGTGTATTTATGGGAAGGTGTGAGAGAAATACAAATTGCTAGTCATTTCACAGACACACTAACATTATTTTCCTGCAGATACTTTGCCCCAAAACTCATATTTCTGTGTCAGCTGTCAAAGCTGCCAAGGCTATGACACAACTGTTTGTATGATGTTGCATAGTTGTCAATTATTGGCCTTACTGAACAGTCATTATCTTCCACAGTTGGTCAGTATAGCACTGGTATAAACTGGTAATCGGATAATAACTGTCCTTCCTTGAAATCTCTGCCATGATCAGGTTTCGTTTGGTTTGATTTGGAGAGCTACGGTCTAATTTTTTTTTGCAACACGAGGGATAATGAGATAGGGATCTACTACTGCTTAAAGCAAATTTCAAACAGCTACGAACATAGCATTCGTGTTACAATGGGATTCGAACCCACGAACGTCAGTATCGAAGATCATTGTTCTAACCCTTTGGTCATCGTTCGACCTGCCACGTTCAGAAGAAAAAGGGTGATAAAAGCAATGCAACATTTCATGATGCATAATTTTAAACTAGTTTAAAGTTGATAGAAATTATTATAGACTCCACAGGGTTAGAATTTCATACCCACTATGCATAATATATTTTAGTGTTGTTGAAAGTTGAGGTAAGTGTAACGCTGTAAGTCAAGCAATTTACCTCTTTAGTCGACACTCTCTATGAAAATGGCTCAACAAAAAGCAAACTTTTACCTTTTCTTTTCTTGAACAATCTATCAAATTGTGTGCCATATCTTTGCCTTGAATAGTATGTCCTGTTACTAAACCTTTTTATAGGATTAGTAATAAAAGTTATTCAAAAATTTTAAGTACTAAAATAATCTCTCTTTAAATTAGTAAAAAATTAACAAAATCTAAATTTTTCTGAAACTATTTAATGACGGAAGAAAAATGTGTCAATAATATCAATTTTCAAAGTTAAAAAATACACTTTAAATGTAAACTTATAGTACTTGTTTTTTTATGACATTACATTTCAGATAAGAAATATATAGACGTAAAGCGTTAAGCCTCTTTAGTGCAAACACAGACAGACTCATATCTAAATTAAAGCCATTATATTTCTTTTTCTGGCAGGAAAATTATAAAGAAAATTCTTTTAGATAGCAGTTAAAGCTTCTGAAAATATGCCTTAATATTATTTTTTCCAAATAAATAGAGAGCCGAGTAATCTTATGCGCGTTTTCTTTTTCGGTCGTAATTTTACATAAAATATGAACAAAGACATTATATGAAGCTGTTTAGTGCCTGCATTTTTATGCTTTATGCTGAAGTTTCATCCCGTATCACCGACCAACTACCCTTAGAGAAGCCCTGTCTATTAACGTGGGCGAACCATGAATGTAAAAAAAAAATGGTTCAAATTTCTGTACAAAATGAGGCAAATATTACCTCCTAAACCATTAAATGAAATCAGCTCTCTTTGTTATAGCGAAAACTCCCCTACATAATGAACGTGAAGGATTTTTAATTAATTGAGAAGCGCAAACCCCTTCTTCCCCCCCCTTTTCCTACTGAAGATCTCATTTTTATGATTGGCTGAAAAAAAACTAGTACGAAACCAAGCACGGCATTTTAAAATAATTATTTTTGTTCTTACCCTTTCTTTCGCAAAAGATAAGAATAATCCGTGGCATTGATTCTTTGTTAAACTCTTTTTTTTCATTCACCGAGGGAATGTTTTTTGGTGGGTCGTGCAAACAATTAATTAACTTATGCACTGCACCAGTTTCGGCCGACTTCTTATGGTCGAATGCCGGCTTGACTAATGAATTGCTTGTTACGGGGTTCCAAGGAAAACGTTTTATAAATATAAAAATATTTCTACACAATGTACTACATGAAAATGATTGGACGGAGAGAAATTTTTGAACGGAGATTGATAGCCCTGACGATTCGTTAAAACTTTTTTTTTTAGTCACAGGTATTTTATGATGTTTTAAGAGCTTTTTGTATGTGTATTTCTGTACGTATGTAAGGTGATAGACAATAATTTGAATTGTTTGTGGGCTTTGAAACTTCTTAGATTTAATATGTAAATGACTTTTGAATATTTTTTCTACTTTTATTAAAATTCTGTATAATTCAAACTTTGCATTTTTGTTTTTAGTAATAATATATTTTACTTCAAATAACAAAATTGGGTATTTGATGTAACTTACTTTGTCACTTTTGCACTTAGAATATTAAACATCAAATTGATTTAATGTTCTAGATTTCTGTCGAAGTACTAATTGATAGACCATAATTTAATGATGGATCATTGGTGAATGTTTGGGTGATTTTAAACGTGTTAGTTTCAACATCTAAAGGATGAGCAGTTGTAGTTGTTTCTTTATTTGGAATCTTGTGTAAATTTTACTTGAAATAACAAAATATGAATCAAGGAGGTCAGAGGGATTGCATAATGTTTTAAGGGCTTTTTGTATGTGTATTTCTGTACTTATGTAAGGTGATAGACAATAATTTTAGTTGTTTGTGGGCTTTGAAACTTCTTAGATTTAATTTGTAAAGAAGGAATTTGAATATTTTTTCTACTTTTATTAAAATTCTGTATAATTCAAACTTTGCATTTTTGTTTTTAGTAATAATAACTTTTACTTCAAATAACAAAATTTGGTATTTGAAGTAACTTACTTTGCCACTTTTGCACTTAAAATGTTAAACATCAAATTGATTTACTGTTCCAGATTCCTGTCGAAGTATTAACTGATGGACCATAATTTAATGACGGACCATTGGTGAATGTTTGGGTGCTTTTAAACTTGTTAGATTTAACATCTAAAAGAGGAGCAGTTGTAGTTGTTTTTTTATTTGAAATCTTGTGTAAAATTTACTTGAAATAACGAAATATTAATTAATGAGGTCTGAGGGATTGCATGATGTTTTAAGTGCTGTTTGAGGCTTTGAAACTTAGTAAGTTTTACATGTAAAGAAGAGTATTTAAAAATTTTTTCCTCTTTTTTTCCCAGCGTGGTCAGAGAGATTGCATGATGTTTTCTCTTTTTGTATGTGTATTTATGTACGTATGTAAGGTGATAGACCATAATTTTAATTGTTTGTGGGCTTTTATACTTCTTAGGTTTAACATGCAAAGAAGGAACTTTGAAAATTCCCATCCCCCTTTTTTAATTCTGTATATTACATTTTTGTTTTTAGTAGTAATAAGTTTTACTTCAAATAACAAAGTTTGATATTTGAAGCAACTTACTTTGCCACTTTTGCACCTAAAATATCAAACATCAAATTGATTTACTGTTCCAGATTCCTGTCGAAATTCTAGTTGATGGACCATATTTGTGGGATACTAAATTTGTTAGGTTTAACATGTGACGTTGGAACATTTGTACTTGCTTTATTATTTGGAATCTTATGTAAATTTTGTTTCAAATAACGAAATATTATTTAATGTGATCAGAAGGATTGTCTGATGTTTTAAGAGCTTTTTGTATATGTATTTCTGTACGTATGTAAGGTGATAGACCATAATTTTAATTGTTTGTGGGCTTTGAAACTTCTTAGATTTAAAATGTAAAGAAGGACTTTTAAATATTTCTTCTTTTTTTTTTTAAATTCTGTATATTTCAAACTTTGCATTTTTGTTTGTAGTAATAATATATTTTAATTCAAATAACAAAATTTGGTATTTGAAGTAATTTACTTTGGCACTCGTGCGCTTAAAATATTGAAAATCAAATTGATTTACTGTACCAGAATTCCTGTAGAAATATTAGTTGATAGATCATAATTTAATGATGGACCATGTTTAGCATCTAATGGAGGAACAGTTGAACTTCTTTTTTTATTTGGAATCTTATGTAAATTTTATTTCAAATAACGAAATATTATTTAATGTGATCAGAAGGATTGAATGATGTTTTAAGTGGTTTTTGTATGTGTAATTCTGTATGTATGTAACGTGATAGAGTATAATTTTAATTGTTTGGGGGCTATGAAACTTCTTAGATTTAAAGGACTTTTGAATATTTTTTCTGCTTTTATTAAAATTTTGCATATTACAAAATTGCATTTTTGTTATTAGTCATAATACATTTTACTTTACATAACAAAATTTGGTATTTAAAGTAACTTACTTTGCCACTTTTGCATTAAAATATTAAACTTCAAATTGATTTACTGTTCCAGATTCCTGTCGAAATACTAGTTGATGGACCATAAATGAATGACGGATCATTAGTGAATGTTTGGGTGCACACACACACACACACACACATATATATATATATATAATATATATATATATATATATATATATATATATTATATAATATATATTATATATTATATATATATATATATATATTATATAAATATATATATATATATATATATATATATATATATATTATATATATATATATATATATATATATATATATATTATATATATATATATATATAATTGTAGTTTTAAACTTTTTTGGTTTAACATGTGATGAAGGAACATTTGTACTTATTTTTTTTATTTAAAAATCTTGTATAAATTTTACTTCAAATTGCGGAATATTTAACGTGGTCAGAGGAATTGCATGATGTTTTTAAGTGCTGTTTGCATGTGTATTTTTTGTACGTATATGGTGCGTATATCTTGATAGAGTATAATTTTAATTGTTTGGGGGCTATGAAACTTTGTAGGTTTAATATGTAAAGATGGACTTTTGAATATTTTTTCTTCTTTTTTTTTAAATTCTGTATAATTCAAACTTTGTATTTTTGTTTTTAGTCATAATACATTTTACTTTACATAACAAAATTTGGTATTTAAAGTAACTTACTTTGCCACTTTTGCATTAAAATATTAAACTTCAAATTGATTTACTGTTCCGGATTCCTGTCGAAATACTAGTTGATGGACCATAAATGAATGACGGATCATTAGTGAATGTTTGGGTGCTTTTAAACTTGTTAGGTTTAACATCTAATTTAGGAACGTTTGTACTTGTTTTTTGATTTACAATCTTGTGTAAATTTTACTTCAAAAAGCGAAATATTATTTTATGTGGTTAGAGGGATTGAATGATGTTTTGAATGCTTTTTATATGTGTATTTCTGTGGGTATGTAAGGTGATAGACCATAATTTTAATTGTTTGTGGGCTTTGAAACTTAGTAGGTTTAATATGTAAATAAAGACTTTTTTTAATTCTGTATATTTCAAACTTTGCATTTTTGTTTGTAGTAATAATATATTTTAATTCAAATAACAAAATTTGGTATTTGAAGTAATTTACTTTGGCACTCGTGCGCTTAAAATATTGAAAATCAAATTGATTTACTGTACCAGAATTCCTGTAGAAATATTAGTTGATAGATCATAATTTAATGATGGACCATGTTTAGCATCTAATGGAGGAACAGTTGAACTTCTTTTTTTATTTGGAATCTTATGTAAATTTTATTTCAAATAACGAAATATTATTTAATGTGATCAGAAGGATTGAATGATGTTTTAAGTGGTTTTTCTATGTGCATTTCTGACGTATGTAAGGTGATAGACAGTAATTTTAATAGTTTGTAGGCTTTGAAACTTCTTAGATTTAATATATAAAGAAATACATTTAAATCTTTTTCTTCTTTTTTTTAAATTCTGTATAATTCAAACTTTGTATTTTTGTTTTTAGTCATAATACATTTTACTTTACATAACAAAATTTGGTATTTAAAGTAACTTACTTTGCCACTTTTGCATTAAAATATTAAACTTCAAATTGATTTACTGTTCCAGATTCCTGTAGAAATATTAGTTGATAGATCATAATTTAATGATGGACCATGTTTAGCATCTAATGGAGGAACAGTTGAACTTCTTTTTTTATTTGGAATCTTATGTAAATTTTATTTCAAATAACGAAATATTATTTAATGTGATCAGAAGGATTGAATGATGTTTTAAGTGGTTTTTGTATGTGTAATTCTGTATGTATGTAACGTGATAGAGTATAATTTTAATTGTTTGGGGGCTATGAAACTTTGTAGGTTTAATATGTAAAGATGGACTTTTGAATATTTTTTCTTCTTTTTTTTAAATTCTGTATAATTCAAACTTTGTATTTTTGTTTTTAGTCATAATACATTTTACTTTACATAACAAAATTTGGTATTTAAAGTAACTTACTTTGCCACTTTTGCATTAAAATATTAAACTTCAAATTGATTTACTGTTCCAGATTCCTGTCGAAATACTAGTTGATGGACCATAAATGAATGACGGATCATTAGTGAATGTTTGGGTGCTTTTAAACTTGTTAGGTTTAACATTTGAAGGAGGAAAATTTGTATTTGTTTTTTGATTTGAAATGTTGTGTAAATTTTACTTCAAATAGAGAAATATTATTCAACGTGGTCAGAGGGATTGCAAGATGTTTTAGCTTTTTGTGTGTGGATTTTTTTTAAGTATGCAAGGTAATGGACCATAATTTTAATTGCTTTTGGTCTTTGAAATTATTAAATTTAACATGTAAAAAAGGAATTATGAAATTTCCCCCCCCCTCCCTCTCTGTTTTTTTTAATTCTGTATATTTCAAACTTTGCATTTTTGTTTTTAATAGTAATAAGTTTTACTTCAAATAACAAAGTTTGGTATTTGAAGTAACTTACTTTGCCACTTTTGCACCTAAAATATGAAACATCAAATTGATTTATTGTTCCAGATTCCTGTCGGAATACTAGTTGATGGATCATATTTGTGGGATACTAAATTTGTTAGGTTTAACATGTGACGGAGAAACATTTGTACTTGCTTTTTGATATGAAATCTTGTATAGATTTTCACTTGAAATATTATTGCGGAATATTATTTAACGTGGTCAGAGAAATTACATGATGTTTTAAGGGGCTTTTTGTGTGGGTATTTCTGTATGTAAACAAGGTGATAAACCATAATTTTAATTTTTTGAGGTCTTTAAAACTTTGTAGTTTAAATATGTAAAGAATTACTTTTGAATATTTATTCTTCTTTTTTAAATTCTGTGTATATTCTGTATATGCATCTAACCTAGTGTTTTTGTTTTTAGTAATAATAAATTTTTTCTTTAAATACGAAAGTTGGTACTTGAAGTATTTTACTTCAGAATTTTTGAGCTTAAAATATTCAACATCAATTTGATTTACTGTTCCAGATTCCCGTACTTCCAGATTTCTGCAGAAATACTTGGTGATGACCATAATTTGGTGATAGAACATTTGTGAATGTTTTCTGTTTTTTAAACTTATTATGTTTAACATATAAAGAAAGAAAAATTTTCTTAGGTTTTGATTTGAAATATTTTTGTCGTAAATTTTTCTTTAAATAACGAAATGTTATTTGATGTGGTTAAAGAGATTTTATAATATTTTAAGTGATTTTTGTATGCGTCTTTCTATACATGTACAAAGTGGTAGACCATAATTTAAATGTTTGTGTGCTTTTAAACTTCTTAGTTCTTCAATCGTCTTTGTGGGGGTCATTGCCGATTCACACATGCACACATCTTTCTGAATGAAGTACCTTCACAATGTGCGTATTGAAAGACACCTTATACTGTCGAATACATTTCAACATCTTGTTGTTTTCAAGGAATGTACATTGTATTGAATAGAAAGAATTTTACTTCGAATAACCCTGAATCTTGAGTTTTGGTTTTATTTTAGCCAGTTAACTCTTATAAATGTTCAACAGTAATGAATAATCAATAATTGTATCAGGTAATTACTTACCTTTTTTTTATCCCATTAAATTTGATATGCAAGATATGTAGAAGCCGAAATGATGAATCAAAACAGAAGTCTATTGTCGAACTGTTTTTAATGATGAAACATATCACGATGAATTGAAGGTACATAAAATGAATTTAGAATTGTGAATTAGGTTTTAAACACATGTTTACCACCTAATACGAATGGAATACAGGCAAAAAATGAATGGAATTACACACATACTGAATAACAATCTAACAGCCATTTTTCCTTAGTCTTGAATACTAAAAACAAAATATAAACGTTACATGCTGATGATATCGCTTGAAATAGAAAAGCCGTTAGAACAGAAACTATACAAAATAAAAATAAAACTATTAGGAATTAGTAAATAATTAAAATTAATTAGTAAATCTTTTATGGAGAATGAACATACTTAAAATTCTTTAAAAATCCGCCACCAAATCTCGAGACAATCATCGGAGAAGCGTCGGATCCAGGCTTAATTCCCATTCTCTACTGGATTTTGCTATGAAATCTGAATTCTGTGATTCTTTTTCTTATGTTAATTTTAATTTTTCAGTTTTTCAATTTTTCAAATTTTCAATATTTAATTATTTATTTTTATATTTATGTACACTGTTTTTAATAATACATTAATAATCTATCTTGAAAAATTTTTTTAACCTTAATCTTGTATTTATACCTTAATTTTGATTGCCCTTTTAATGTCTTTTGTAATATATGTTATTCAAATTATTTTTCTTTGTTGTTCTTTTTGTTTCTATAATGTACTTTAATTTATAAAACTTGTTTAATGCAGTATGTCCCCCGAGGATTTTGCACCAATAAACACAAATCAAATTAATTAATTAATTAACTATACTTCTTAGATTTAATATGTAAAAATGGACAGTTTGAACATATTTATCTCTTTTATTAGTTCTGTACATTTAAAACTTTATTTTTTTTTTCATTTTCGCTAATCGTAAATTTAATTCAAATACTAAAACATGGTATTTGAAGTATTTTACTTTAGTGTTTTTGAGCTTAAATGTAGAAATACTGGGTGATGAATCATAATTTGAATGTTTAGACGTTTTTAAACATATTAAAATCAATGAAGGAATTGTTAGATATAAAGAACTTTTGTACTTCTTTTTTGATTCTAAAGATTTGAAATCTTTTCTTGAAATTTTATTTCAAATAACAAAATGTTATTTGATGTACTTATGTGTGTGTGTGATTGTTTGTACACAACCCTTTGTATCGCCATGCTGTAGAGCTAAAACATACACAAAATTTAATGCCATTTCCACAGAAAACTTGAAAAGACTTTTATGTTGGTTGTTGCTATCCTATAACATTACAAGTAACACAATTTTTTCAAAGAATCTCCATCAAATAAAGAGTTTTAGTTTACTTTATAAGAGTTTAAAGTTTTTTTTTATCATTTGATCGAAGGAAAGGGATTATCAGTGAAATAAACTTTATATTTGTTATATTAAAAAATGGTGGCATCAGAAGCAGATTTTTCACAAAGGTAGCTTCCCGTTCTTTACACAGAGATAATGTTTGTGGAAAGTAGTTTACAACATATGAAATAAGTATTTTGTGATGCAGAAAATTCACCAATTTGCCAATACAAATGTATTTTGTCTTTAAACTTTTTAAATTAATTCGTAAATGATATTCTGCGTACGTGATATGATGTATTATAACATTTGGAGATATTTTTTTCAGTTAAATTTTATACATAAAGGGTTAAAAGTAAAAATACTCTGTGACAGGATATTTAATATTGTCACGTGGATGCAAGTACTAGTGGCACACAATGAAGAGTCAAGTCTAAGCAACAACACCGTTTATTAAAGGTCAAGCTACCTAGCTCTTAACTCAAACAACAACAGTTTTAACAGAGGCTTTTATATGGTAACAGAACATTCTAGATTTATTTTAATGGAGAAGAAAATTTGCATAATTTAGAAGTCTTCTTGACTACTTAACAAATCGAACATAAAATTACGGAAATAAATTTGTCTTGACTCAGGACCGAACCGGAGACCTTTAGGTTCGTACCCCACGACTTTAACTATTGTGCCATGGAGCTCGAGAGTGCTTCAAATGTGGCAATATAAATATTTGTTTTCATATAATCTTATTAGGTTTAATTTGTGAAAAACAGTCAAAAGTTTCAAATCTTTATAAAATTGTATAGCCTTAAAATCTTGTACTCTGGATTCAAATTTTAAATTCTAAACTAAAGCAGGAAATGTGTTTTGCTTTATTTCAGATAGAGTGTTGTTGAATTAAATGAACAATAATTGAGGAAAACTGGAGATTTTCCACGTCTACTCAATATGACTGGATGTAATTTAGATGAGGTTTCTAAAGTTTTTTTTTAATTTGAAAAATTAAAAAAAACTTTAACTTTGATTAATGGATATAAGCTAGTAAATGGAACTAATTTATAAACTAATTACTATAAAAGAAATTATAAATTATTAATTTATTTATTTGTAATTATTAGATTAATTTTTTTTCATTGACTTACAAGATTTAGCTAAATTTTATAACTAAAAATATAAAATTTAGTTAAATCTAGAGAAGGTGTAATATTATATTACCTTATTATGACATATATTTTCAGACTTTTAGTAATAAGTTAATGTAAAATATTAATATATTTATGATAAAATATATGACATGATAAGCAAATCATCATTAAGTCTCACTTCGAACAATCGATTATCCCATCACCTTAGTAGATCTATTTAAACGATTCAGTATTTAGTCAAACTGATCAGAAATATTACAGATAATTTTTTTGGTTTTCATTTTTAAACATAAAATTATTAAAAATATTTCCTGCATAATTCTTAACTAAATGCATGATGACTTATAATTTTGACAGTATGATAAAAGTGTTATATAAATTCCTTTAAAAAAGATTAAGTAAAGAGTAAATTAAATTAACCAAGATTTTATCAGATTCTCAATGAAAACTAAACTTTATTTTAAAAGAATTCAGGAAAACAAATTACACAAAAATGTATTTGAAAAAAAAATTCTCTTTTTGCAACTAATGTCTGCAAAAATCCTCAAAATACTTGTCCCATCTTAGGAAATTAAAATCTTTGATTTGTGTTCTTACCATAATAATAATAATATCAAAGCTCAGATTAATTGATTAGATGGTTTTTTCTTACAGTGAAAGGAAATTATTTTATTTTAGAAATCAAAATAAGGACATTCATCTTCGCGTGACATTTTTTAATATACTCAATGTTTTTTTAGAAATTCCATTTTGTTACGATAAAGAAATGAATTATAAAACCATGTTTTAAGTATTTTATGATTATAAGTAATTATTCGTCATTTTCGAATTGTTTTGAAGAAGATTTTTATACAGTATTTTACGAATGGAATCTCATAAAAAACAAACTTATTGTTAATTTAGATTTCTTAAAGAGGCATATAAAATTATAAGGAAAAAAACTTATTAAAATATAGATAGATTTTTTTGATTTATTTATCATTTAATGCATATGATATATATTTTATAAAATTATTGATTTTGTATGAGAAATGCATATAAGATTCTAAATTTTCTATGGTCCAGGTGAAGTTTACCCTTTCACCTTTTAATGTAGTTCAAGCTTTATGATAATGAATTAAAATTAATTAAAATAAGGTAGTATTTTTAAGAAAATAAAACAAAGTATTTCTTCGGCTTAAAACTGATTTTATAAAATTATGCGTAATTCTATTTTAAAAATTAGAGAAATTTTTTTTTACGAGAAGTAATATTTTTCTAATGACATCTTAAAAGGTATATTTTTACAAATATTATTATTTTATTAAAGAGTAAAATTTCTTTTTTCCCTATTCAATGAATAAAATTCCTATTAAAGAATTTAATTATTTATCCAAAATTATATGCATCCAGAACATTTAAAGTTAAATTATACAAGAAAATAATAGCTATAATTTTACTGCATTGTTACGCTTTGTGCAGAAAAACAACTTTTACAGGTTGCCGTACGACGTTTTTATCGTTTTAACTAGAGCTCCTAAAACTCAGGTTGACGCATCGGCTCTATTTTGTTGTATAATTGAAAACCGAAAGTTTACCTTTTTGCGTGAGTATCACTGTTTCGGAGTACCAAGTTTATAATTCAGTTTTAGGTTAAACATTTAAGTCGTGTCCGAAAAGTGTTGAATTTGCATTTACATTGCAAAACAATCGAAGATTACATTTTGCTTAAGTTCTTAAGTAATTCGCATTATGGGGTTCATACTGAGATTCTTCTAAGTACAACTTCAGTAACAACAAAAACAAAATTTATAAATAACTGTAATATACAAATGTATCAAAAAAGGTCTTTTAAAAAATGAAAATGTCAGTTTTTATTCGTAATCTACCAATAATTAATGTATATAGATTTCATTTCATAAAAATTAGTTTTTGAAAGCCAGTTCTTATTCATAAGCTGCCAATAATTAATGTTCATAGATTTCGATTCGATTCATAAAAATTAGTTTTTGAAAGCCAGTTCTTATTCATAAGCTGCCAATAATTAATGTTCATAGATTTCGATTAATAAAAAATAGCTTTTGAAAGCCATTTTTTATTCATAAGGTGCCAATAATTAATGTACATAGATTTCGATTAATAAAAATTAGTGTTTGAAAGCCAGTTTTTATTTATAAGCTGCAAATAGTTAATGTACATAGATTTCGATTCATAAAAATTAGTTTTTGAAAGCCAGTTCTTATTCATTAGCTGCCAATAATTAATGTATATTGATTTCGATTCATAAAAATTAGTTTTCGAAAGCCAGTTTTTATTTATAAGGTGCCAATAATAAATGTATATATATATATATATATATATATATATATATATATATTTGATTCTGTAAAAATTAGTGTTTGAAAATAAAAAATTATTTGAAGTTAAAGAGGTACACAGTAAATTGAAAATACATTGATATAAAGAATAAAAAATCACAAAATGTTCCATTATAAATTGTTTTATACTTTATAATTCAGAACGAAAAGCAGATTTTAAAATAATAGAAATTCCACAACAAGTAAACATTTAATGAAGCATAAACGTTGTTTCAGGTACAAAGCAATTATGAAATTTATATCCTTAATTTAAAGAATCACAAACTTAAATTTAATTGATGATATATTTACACATTTTTTAAAAATTCAGTAACGTGTTAAGTATAAAAATTTGTTTAAAATTCAAATATAATACCTAAAATAATGACAATATGTAGTATTTAAAATTAAATAGCTTAAATTACACACTTTGTAAGATCATAATGGCTGGTTTAATGCAAATTCTTTTTAATTACTTTATATTACATTTAAATAACAGTAAAGAAAACGGTAATGTAAAAAGCAGGAGAGAAATTATTTAATATTGTGAATTTTAAAATTTATAGCTAATTAGATGGCGCAAAAGTTTAAACATAAAAATGTTAAAGTCATCATTACACAAATACAAAGTATGAATCATCAAATAGAGGATGAAGGTATAAGGTATCAGTGTTTAAAACAAGGATGATGAACTAGTAAACATCGGTGATATCATCTGAAATGTCGCCAATACACTTAGCACATTTTATGTACAGGCGATTCTCACTCTTCTCAAAATTGTAAATATATGTGTAATAGAATCAACAAAAATCAGTAAAATGTACTTATGAACTTCAGAAGCAATTCAAACTGTAAAATTATATCTCAGTTATTAAGTTATTCACATTCCAAAGTTCAGATCTTGGGCAAGTAACCCACCTATCTCACCGGTTATTTATTTCTGGCTTCGTCTGCAAGAAATCTAAATATTCGAAACCTAGTAATAGAATGGTTAGATACATTTAGGGCTTCCATATTTTAAAGACAAATTATAATAAACGATTTTAAAGCAAAACATGCACAGCATTGTGACTGACTGCAATAATATATTTTCAATTGCAAAATGACGGGTTCGTTTACTTGGTCTAGCCCTTTGTATTAAAGCACGATCGAATTTTAAAATATAACCTTGAATGTTAGACTATATTATTTAACAACAGCTAAAATTTAAAACTTAAGTGTAAAAACCATTAGAGAAAATGTACATTTTATGCTAACAAAAATTACGCATTTCTTATAAATTAATTTGTAAATTACTTTACACAAAAAAATATTCTTTTCTTAAATAATTTGAAATTATTTTTCTGAAAAATCTACTTTGGTATCTCCAATCCCTTTTATTACTTTGACAAATTCAAATCTTATTGCAGTATAAATTATGTGCATCTGAACAAATGAAAATTTTTACTTTTGTACTAAAATTAAATTTAATATCCCCTTTTGATACGGATTTTACAAGAAGATTTTGTTAATTGTAGTTTTGTAGTATTGTAGTATTGAAACTATCACTAAAATTGTCTCTTAAAGCTTACTGCGAGGATGATGTTAATTTTTGCGTAATTTGCAGATATGGAGCATAGTGATACTAAGGTTAAAAGAAAATTATTTATAGTAATATATACACATATATAAATATACACTCCATCTATATCTACTTCCTCTGAACTAGCATATTTATGGGTTTATAAAAGTTACTTAAAGAAGATATTAAGAATATTAAAAATTATTAGAATTTCATGATGAGGTTAATTTTTTTTATAATTTAATTTATTTAATTATCTTTGATATGTCTTTGAGTTTTCATTATATTTCCCGTGTTACATGAAGCGTTTTTAACGTAAAAGATAATAGTTATACTTTTGCTGTAAAGTTAAATTATACGCTAAAAAGCAATGTTTGCCGGTTGGTATACTACACTTGCATTGTTTTAAAAGTAGAAATTTCTACAAGAGTTTATACACACACACATATATATATATATGCATGTATGTATATATATATATATATATATATATATATGTATATATATGTATGTATATATGTATATATATATGTATGTATATATATATATATATATATATATATATATATATATATATATATATATATATATATATATATATATATATATATATATATATATATATATATATATATATATATATATATATATATATATATAAGCAACATTCTGTAAGTACTTTCTCTTTACTAGTATATATCTGGGTTTATATGAAGTTATTTAAAGTATATATTAAAAATATTAAGAGGTACTGGAATTTTATAACAAATTTAAAACTTTCTATATAATTTATTTTATTTGATTACACATACATATATTTTTAAGCATTCAATATGTTATGGAATCTGATACATTTTTTTTTTACAAAATAGTTGGTTATCAGTTTCCTAGACATATGTCATTTCTTAGGAACCTGAAATGACTTTTATTTTGTTGAAGTGTCACATTTTTACATAAATTTACAAATTGAAAGAAAATATAAGAAAATTTATCGAAAATGTATAAGTAATTAGTAGTACCAGCGAAGTATTTGTAAAAAATTACTTAATTTCAATTAATTCTTTTGAGATATTAAATATTTATATCAGCTTCGTTATATTATTTTGAGATTATATCAACAAAATGTACATTACATTGTTGATGATGTACCGTCAAAGTTTGTTCACTAAATCTTTTCTGTTCAATTTGATATTTTAAAAGGGAACAACATAAAACACATACACACACACAAAAGGAATTATAGATAAGCACTAAACTGGAAATACTATGTTCTTAAGTTTTTTAAAATTGAGATTTTTGTGTAATGTTTGAGCTTTATTTTGAATTTTATTTCTTTGAGTTTTATTTCGAAAATGAATCATCAATTAGCAATACGACTGAAGTATTTGTAGAAATTCCTTTTTTCAGTTAGTTTATTTCAGATCTTAGAAATTCTTTACCCTTTGATATATCAGCAAAATGTACATTACATCGTTGATAATATACAGTCAAAAGAAAATTTATTCACTAAACATTTTCTGTTCAATTTTAGATTTTAAAAGTAAATAAAACACGCAAACAAGTATAAAGCTTAGATGATAATAACAAACTATTAAGTTGAAAATATCATGTTCTTCAGTTTTTTTAATTGAGAATTTTGTGTAGTGTTTGAGCTTTATTTTGAATTTTATTTCTTTAAATTTTATTTCAAAAATGAATCATCAATTAACATTGGCACTAAAGTATTTGTAAAAATTACTTTTTTCATCAGTTAGTATTTCAAATTTTAGAAATTTTTATCAGCATCGTTATATTTTTCGAGATTATATTAACAAAAATGTACATTGCATCGTTAATAATGTGTACTGTCAAAGAAAAATTCGTTCACTAAGCTTTTTCTGTTCAGTTCTAGATTTTAAAAGTGAACTAAATTGAAGATTTCTTTAATTCATTTAAAATTTTGAATTTTATGTAATGTTTGGGCCTTATTTTGAATTTTGTTTCTTTGAGTTTTAATTCAAAAATGGATCATCAATTAGCATCGACACTGAAGTATTTGCAAAAATTATTTTTTTTTCAGTTAGTATTTCAAATTTTAGAAATTTTTATCAGCATCGTTATATTTTTCGAGATTATATTAACAAAAATGTACATTGCATCGTTAATAATGTGTACTGTCAAAGAAAAATTCGTTCACTAAGCTTTTTCTGTTCAATTCTAGATTTTAAAAGTAAACTAAATTGATGATTTAAGTTTTTTAAATTTTGAATTTTATGTAATGTTTGAGCTTTGTTTTGAATTTTATTTCTTTGAGTTTTATTTCGAAAAGGAATCATCAATTAGCAGTGCCACTGAAGTATTTGTAAAAATTACTTTTTTCAGTTAGTTTGTTTCAGATCTTAGAAATTTCTATCAGCATCGTTATATTTTTCGAGATTTTATAAACAAATTACATCGTTGATATTGTGTACAGTCAAAGAAAAATTTCGTTCACTAAGCTTTTTCTGTTCAATTCTAGATTTTAAAAGTGAACTAAATTGAATATGTTCTTAAGTTATTTAAAATTGAGAATTTTGTGTAGTGTTTGACCTTTATTTTGAATTTTTTTTAAAAATTTTATTTCGGAAATGAATAATCAATTAACAGTACTGTTGAAATATTTGTAGAAATTATTTTTTCAGTTAGTTTATTATACAGTTTAGAAATTCTTATCAACCTCGTTTTATTTTTCGAGATTATATAAAAAATGTACATTACATCGTTGATAATGTATACAGTGGAAGTAAAATTCGTTCACTATGCTTTTTCTGCTCAATTTTAGATTTTAAAAATGAACTGAACTGAAAATGTTTTTAAGTCTTTTAAAATTGAGAATTTTGTGTAGTAAGAAAGTTTTATTTGAATTTTATTCCTTTGAGTTTTATTTCGATAATGTATCATCAATTAGCAGTACCATTGAAGTGTTTGTAGAAATTACTTTTTTCAGTCAGTTTACATCAGATTTTAGAAATTCTTATGAACCTCGTTATATTTTTCGAGATTAGCTGACTATTATAGCTAATGAGATCTGGACCTACTGCTTAAAGACGCTTCTGAACCGCTACGAACATTCATACCAGCAGTGGAATGCGAACTTTCGAACTCCGGTACCGAATAGTAGCATTGTACCATTCGGTCAACCTTTAGCCTTAAGTATGGTAGTAGCGTAAATATGGTACTTTTTTAGTGTCTGAAATAAAAGTTAGTTTTTTCTTTTTGAACAACAGAAACATGACTATTCTGAACTTAAAAGAACCATCACAGATAATTTGATAATTTAAAAATAGATAGTTTAATTATTATTACGTTTTTCGTATTATATTTTCCTGGAATGCTTACGATAACAAACAAATTCGGTTCAAAAGCCTGAAAAAATATTTTCTAAATAAAAAATGAAATAAATAATCATATTTAACTCAAAAAGGATGAGCATGGAAGATTTTCAATTAAGCCACTTTTGAAACAGTTAATAATTAATAACTTTTAAAACTGCTAATATTTTTCTTTGAATTTTTTAACACTTTTCTGTAATTAATAATATATCAAATTTTCAAACATATTAATTAATAATGAGATAAATTAGTTTTGACAGTCTACTGTAGCTTTGATATAAATTTTGGTAATTGGTCTGACTCTGAACTTCAAAATAATTATGAATTATACATTAGATGCAAAATTGTTAAATTTAAGTAATACAGTCTACTTTTCAGTTGAATGAATTTTTATAACACACATTATTTACCATTTATTATATACAATTTATTATATATTTACAATTTATTATGTTATATTTATATATAAATTGCAAATAATGTATGTAATTGCTGTGGTGTAGTACATTGCTGTTGTTATTTCAAAGTCATTAAAAACCCAAGTTTGCTTTATATCGTCTTTAATTATAGTAAAATACCACTGATCTATATTACAATGTTCAAATATAGAACAAACGAAAAGGAAATATGCTAAAAAAATATTTAAAAAAAATTAAAAAGTAAAAGAAGCACTCCACGTGCTACGCCTGAAAAAAAATTGCCAAAGTCCAAGAGAACGCTGCATTCTTTTCCTTCCTTCTTTCCCCTATACTTTTTCCATTATCCTGTGCTGATGTGTTCGTTGTTCCATTGTCCTGTTTACAATGTGTCCTTTCCCGGCTCTGTTCAGAAGGACCGGGACTCCAATTTGGTTTGGTTTGGAGCGCTACGGTCTACTGTTTTGCACACGAGGGCTAATGAGACCGGGACCTACAGTTTAAAGCCGATTCCGAACGGCTACAAACATCCATGCCAGCAACGGGATTCGAACCCGTGAACTCCGGTTCCGAAGAGCAGCGCTCTACCATTCGGCCATCGTTCGGCACGGGACTCCAAGGATGGTCCTAAATCGCCTCCTGGAGACCAATCACAATTCTCCAAAACTTGGTGAAGTTTAAGTGCAATTATTTTCACTGGCCACACCACGCGCTTCCGAAAAAAACTTGGGCATTCAACCCACAACATGTGAGTGTGGCAAGCAAATCAGTTTCGCAAACCTTATGTCAAACATAGCTGCACTCTCACAGTAATGATTATATATAAATTGCAATAAATATGTATTATCAATGTCTAGGTTCAAACCATTCAAAATACACAAAGTTTTAAGTTTTTTGAAAAAGTCTAGAAAAAATGAACATGGTTTTGAAAATATAAAATACTTGTATATTTCAATATTAAATTAATTATTAAGGTTTTAAAATATTCCAAACGGCTTTTTGGTTTTCATTAGCTTCTTCGGTTTTTTTAGAGAATCATTTGTAGTGGAATTATTATATGAGCCACTTTGAAACTAAAGTCCAAGAGAAAATTGTAAAAATAGACGTTTTTTAATTTAATGCGGGTAAAGAATTTTAAAAGCTTCATACAAGAAAATTTTCTCCTTTTTAAATAAGGATTATAGCTGCATAATTAGTATAATTCACATTATTAACAAGTGAATTTAGGTAAATAAACATCTCAGAATAGCTCATTAAATTAATAAAATTTTTAGAGTAGCTTACTTGTTGTCACTGGCTTTCCTCGCATTCTTTTTGGAGGATCATTAACAGTGTGATTATTATATGAGCCACCTAGAATCCAATGCTGTTATGTAGAAGAGAAATATTGTGAAAATTAATGTTTTTTAATTTAACGTAAAGAATTTTAAAAGCTCGATCCAAGAAAATTTTCTATATGCACCCTTTACTTCCTATTCTTAACGCCTTCATAATTAATATAATTTATATTATTATCAAATAAATTTAGGTAAATAAACAGCTCTTTAGGGCTGAAATAAGTAATATTGGGGGGAAAAGCCAATAATTAGGGAAATACTAATATTATCATATAAATTGATGTCTTGAAAAAATCATTCAATAAAATGAAATCTTTAAGGGGAATCCAAAAATGTTACTTGTGATAGTCCCTGCATTATTTAACATATAACAGTAGGTAGAAAAAAATAAATGATTAACCGTTAAAATGCGAGACATTAAGTCTTAAGTTTATAAATTTATTAATAAAAATATTCAAATAGAGTCGGAAATGTATTTCATGAAAGATAAGATATTTGACTTAAAAAGAGCTTTCAAATCATAGGTTACTTGAAGCACCGAATCATAAAAGTCAGTTTAAAAGTTTTTATGCTACAGCGATTTTATAAAAATTGATTCTTCTGATAAGATTTTCAGTCATTGGCATTGTTAAACATGTTTAATAACCATTTTCATTTAAATATGTTTGATGTATTTAAAGACAAGAATTTAAATTATCTATTTTAAATACTTTCTCAATAGATGGCCTTTTGAAAAAATTAGTAATCGGTTTTTAACAAAAGATAAAATTCGAGACATTAATTCTTAACCCATATTGTACCACACCAACTAAATATTTCTGTAAGTTATTAAAACTTAATCCATATTATTAATATGTTGTAATTGAGTATATAAAACCAAAATTTTGAAAAAATATTTTTAATTTTTTATGTAATTGGCTGTCTTATAAACAGGAAAAGGATCCAATACACTACTAAAACTTAACAAATATCACTTACATTGCATTAGGCTGATTCATAGATGAAATTTGGGGACACAGTCAAAACGAAGTCCAACATTACATTTTAAGCATACTATGGTTGGTTTTCTCTTGCAGTTATTGAACTTTCAGTAAGAGGGTAAATTTACCTTGCAATCTCCAGTTTTTCTGAATGGAATAGACATCTATTTACCCCTTGTTGTGTCCAGGTGTGTGAACAGGTGTTTGAACTGGTTTTCATTTGAAGATAAGAAAAGAATTGAGCTATCAGTGCAATATCGAATTCGTGGAAAAATAATCGGGATTGAATCATCGTCTTAATTTTAGGGCACCTTTTTTATACTTACAAAATATACGTGTAAAATATATTTTTCACTAAAATCCTTCTATTACATTATTAGATCTGTTTTTAAACTAAAAGTACCCTCCACAATTTTTGAAAAGAAAAAAAAAATAATGATAGCATAAAATTGAAGATTAAAAAATGACAATTTTGAAGAGGTTGATGAAAATAAATTTTACAATACAATATAATTTGATTTGTCAGTTTTTTTGTTACTATGCTACAGTGTGTCTATTGTAAAGGTGTTAAAATAAAATCCACTCAGAAAATATTTATAACTTTATTATTAAATGGAATTTTATTTGCTGTCCTGTTTATAGGACAGCGGTCCAATATGGCTTAAGAAAGGTTTATAATTTTATGAGTAAAAGTATTCAAATTTTATTCCAAGAAAGACAAGCCATTTCACTTAAAAGGTCCAAATCATAGGTTACATAAGTAGCTAATCATAAAAGGGAGCTTAAAAGTTTCAAACTTTGTTTTTGTGCTATAGCGATTTTATAAAAATTGATTCGTCTGATAAGATTTTCAGTCATTGTTTAACATGTTTAATAACCATTTTCCTTTAAACATACTCGATGTATTTAAAGACAAGAGTTTAAATTATCTATTTTAAAAACTTTCTCAATAGACGGCCTTTGGAAAAAATTAGTAATCGGTTTTTAACAAAAGATAAAATTCGATCCATCAACTCTTAAAGGTTTATAATTTTATGAGTAAAAGTATTCAAATAGTGTCGGAATTGTATTCCAAGAAAGATAAGGCATTTGACTTAAAAGGTCCAAATCATAGGTTACATAAGTAGCGAATCATAAAAGTGAGTTTAAAAGTTTCAAACTTTGTTTTTATGCTACAGCGATTTTATAAAAATAGATTTTTCTTATAGAATTTTTAGTCATTGACCTTGTTAAACATGTTTAATAACCATTTTCCTTTAAAAAGTTTTGATCTATTTAAAAATAAGAACTTAAATTATCTATTTTAAAAGCTCTCTCAATAGAAGGCTTTTGGAAAAAATTGGTAATCTGTTTTTAACAAAAGATAAAATTCGAGACATTAACTCATAAGAAAGGTTTATAATTTGAGTTAAAGTATTCAAATAGTGTCTGAATTGAATTCCAAGAAAGAGAAGCTATTTGACTAAAAAGGTCCAAATCATAGGTTACATAAGTAGCGAATCATAAAAGTGAGTTTTAAAAGTTTCAAACTTCGTTGGTATGCTATGACAGTTTTATAAAAATTAATTTTTGTTATACCATTTTCGATCAGTTGTATTGTTAAACATGTTCTATAATCCCTTTCCTTTTAAATGTTTTAATTCAGTTAAAGGAAACAAAAATTTAACATAATCTATTTAAAACGCTCTCTCAATAAACAACTTTTGGAAGAAAAAAAATAGTAATCGGTTGTCAACAGAAGATAAAATTATCGTTATGCCCGTTAGATGGCGCCACCAACGCAAGTATCTGACGGTCCCGAGCGAACTTCATCGATCAGCGAGTTGTTAGAGCTTGCGATTAGCGGGGCCAAGTAGAAAACGACATTGACAGATGGATTTGTAATGTAACCCCGGGCACAAACGTCTACACAAATACTTCTCCTCGATAACAAGCGGCGCGGTTACGGATTTTTTTTCTCTCTCCACCGACATCATTTATTTATTTATTTCGCAAGTGGATTGTTAAAGGGAGAAAGATTTGTGCGCCCCAGGTGCCAGGGCTCGCTCACGCGTAGTTTTAAAACTCCCCGAAAGTACTCCTGACAGCCCGGGCGCTTTTAAATGGTTTTAAATAATTTTAAACGGCGCAGAAAAATTTTTAAACCGGGTCTACTACTTTTCGCAATAGCTGCGGGCAAGGGTTTAGGTACCTCGACGCTTGACGTACCGTTCCCTAAATTGGATGAAATGAGACAGATACTTAAGTGATATTTCGCATAATGACAAAAGAGGAAAGAAGGAGGAGAAAGATAGGGTAAAAAAGAACGCCCCCTCGCCAGCACAGAGTGGATCGGTAAAGGGTTAAGCGGGCTTTTCCTCCCGATGATGCATTATTGGTCTTTTTAATAATCTTCCAGGAATAGGATTAATGTTTATTGCGAACTCCTGAGAGAGGGAAATTGACTCCGGGGCTGTTTCTCGGGCAAGAAGATTTACACACTGCTTTAAAAGCGCATTATATCCATCAGAAAGCCTGGTGTCGTTGTAGCTCCTAAGTTTGAAATAATGACTGTTAATGAGGTTTTAAAAAGTCTATTTGAAGATACAAGGAGGGGAGGGGGCATCGAATATTTTGAGCGAACTTTTGCTTTGGACGGCGGCCAGGCCTCCAGCACCTTGGATGTCGACAAGAGGCGTCGAAGTTTTAATTCGTCTTGAAAAGAAGTAAGTAGATTGCACACCGCGCGGGGCAAAAATCTATCGGCAAAACGAATTAGGAATCGGCGCAAAGAACCATTAAGTTTTGATTGGAGAAGCGTTTTTGAATATCGAGAAGGATTCTTAAGAGGATTAATTTGGGAGAGAAGGTTTGCTTCCTAAAAGGATTTGAATATGTTTGGGATTTATTATTGCATTTTTTTTACAACTGTTAATGAATTTTGAAAGGGCTTTGATGTTTATTGAGATATATTGTCACTTTCAGTTGGGTATCATTTATCATTTTTTTTGTCATTAAAAAATATTATGTAATGTGTGCAATATGTAACTTACTATAATTAAGAAAATTTTTTATGAATATTTGCATGGGCTCATAAGTTAAAAATACAATGTACAAAGTCTGAATTTGAAGATATTTTAGGGATACCAAAGATGAGGAAGGCGTATTTACAATAGTAAAATACAGTAAAAGTGCATCTTTAAAAATTGCAAACCCGACTCAAGCGCAGTTCTGAGACTAAAAACTTTACGCACAGCAATAAAATTTTTTATACCCATCAGAAGTTTGGTGTTTTTGTAACCCATTAAATTTGACATAATGACTGTTAATAAAGTTTTAAAAAGTCTATTTGAAGACACATGGAGGCAGGAGGGAAGGAGATATTTTGAACTGAGAGAATTTTTGCCTTAGATGATTGGCCATGCCTACAACACCTCGTATGCTGACGTCAGGCATGGGAGTCTTAATTCCTTTAAATTTCTCTCGGCAAAATGAATTAGGAATAAGCGTAAAGAACCACTAAGTTTTGATTGGAGAAGCGTTTTTGAATATCTAGCAGGATTCTTAAGAGGATTAATATGGGGGAGAAGATTTGCTTCCGAAAAGGATTTGAATATGTTTGGGGTTTATTGCATTTTTTTACACCTTCGAATGAACTTTGAAAAGGCTTTGATGTTTATTCAGCTGCATTGTCGCTTTCATTTGGGTCTCATTCATCCTTTATCGCTTTTTATTAAAAAATTATAACGTAGAGAGTGCAACATGTAGCTTCTATAGATTAAAAAAATATTTTTTTATGACTCAGTGCATATGTTGGCGGGTTAAAAGAGCGGGAACTAAGTGGGGAATTAAAGTTATTTCAGAGGTATCAAATTTAATGAGGGCTTATTTAGAGTAGCGAAATACGATAGGTGTGTCTTTTAAAAGGCAGAAATGAATATAGATACTTCTTGCATAAAAAGATTTTTATCCGCTTAAGAAAGTATTATATACACCAGAAAGCCTTGGGTCCTTTTAGTTCCGAAATTTGAAATAACTATTCTTATTAAAGTATTAAAAAGTGTATTTGAAAATGCAAGGAAGGAAGTGGTAGAAGGTAACGAATATTTTGAGCTAAATTTGCTTTAGATAGCACCTTAGATGTTGACGAGAAGTATCGAAGTTTTAACTCGTCCTGAAAAGAAGTAAGCAGATTGAATACCACGCGGTGTAAAAATCTATCGGCAAAACAAATTAGGAATCGGCGCCAAGAACCATTAAGATTTGATTGGAGAAGCGTTTTTTAATATCAGCAGGATTCATAAGAGGATTAATTTGGGAGAGAAGGCTGGTATCCAAAAAGATTTGAGTATGTTTGGGATTTATTATTGCTTTTTTTACAACTGCTAATGAATTTTGAAGTTGATTTGATGTTTATTAAGATGCATTGTCGATTTCAATTGATCTTCATTCATCATTTTTTATATTAAAAATTATTACTTAGGATAGATTAAAAAACTATTTTTTTCAGGATCCGATGTAGATACTAACAGGTTTAAAGTAAGGGACACTAGGTATGGATTTAAATTTATTTCAGAGAAACCAAAGACAATGAGACTTTACAGTGAAAAAATACAATGGATGAGTCTTTGCAGGGTATAATTGACACCGTGGATGTTTCTCTGCCAAAAAAGATTTATATACTGCTTTAAAAGTGTATTACATCTATCAGAAAGCCTGGTGGGATTGAATTTCCTAAATTTGAAGCAATTTTTTTAAAATCTTGGTGGTAAACAGCCTTCTCTAAAGTTTAGGCTTTAAAATACTTACCGCGAAACAGATCACCCTACAACAGTAGAAAAAGAGAGAGAGAGAGAGAGAGAGAGAGAGAGAGAGAGAGAGAGAGAGAGAGAGAGAGAGAGAGAGAAGAGAGAGAGAGAGAAGAGAGAGAGAGAGAGAGAGAGAGAGAGAGAGAGAGAGAGAGAGAGAGAGAGAGAGAAAATAATGAGTCATTCCTTAAAAATGTCCAATGTTTAAAATACATTGAAACAAATTCCTGGAAAAAGGTAGTATTATGATATCCGTTAGTAGTGATAAAGTAAGCAAAAAAGGCTAAAGTATGAGTGAAAAAAGTACTAGTGAAAAAAGATGTAAAAAGCTAATCAAAACTAATACGAAGCCCTATATTTGTTGATGTTAATTTGGTTACAAAATAGTATTGAGAACAAATTACTTTTACACAATTAATCATGGGAGAGAGGTGGTCCCCAAGGATGGGTCCAGCCCCGGAAGGGATATGAAACTAACGCTTGATGGTTCAGATACTTGTATATGGTTAAAGAATTATTAAATATTCAATTTGAATTACAAGGAAAGAAGAAGCGAGGGAGACATCAAATATTATAAGAGAACTTTTGCTATGTTTGCAAAACCAGCCTCCAGCTCCTTGGACATTGACGAAAGATGTTGAAGTTCATATATGATTTGAAAAGAAGTGAGTAGAATTTAGACCGCACGTGGAAAAAAACTATTGGCAAAGCGAATTAATGTTCTATGTAAAGAATCATTAAGTTTTGATTGGATAATTCTCAAGAGGATTGATTCAAGAGAGGTTTGCTTAAAGGATTTGAATATGTTTGAATTTGGTTCTGAGCACTGCAGTCTACTGTTTTGCTACAAGTGGGTTAATGAGACCAGGACTTAATGTTTACAGCCGATTTCGAAAACCTTATGAACAACCGTGCAGCAATGGAATTTGAACCGCTGAACTCTGGTACCTAATAGCAATGAACAGCTGTAGCTTAGTCAGCACAGGCAATGATCTCGTAACTCAGAGGTTTCGGGTTCAGAACCCGAGTCTGTTTAAGATCTGCTGTGTTCCTTAAAGGTGACTGGGGCACTTAAAATATGTTCGTGGTCACAATGTCCTCCAAGTTTTCAATTAATACCTCTGGGGGTGGCAGGCCAAGTCTATGAGTCTTCTGCTTGGTCCCTGCTTCAAAATTAAGAGGACCTACTTGAGCAAAGTCGTTCTTTTACGTTAATGGTTCTCATTAAAACGAAAGGCGCACCTCTTGTCCTTAATAGGAGAGGCCCTTATATAGCACTTTATATAGCAGCACCTTGCCATTTGGTCATCGTTTGGCTTGAATATGTATTTAAAATTTATTATAGTTTATTTTATAACTGCTGCTGAGTTTTTAAAGGATACTTGATGTTTGTTGGGATACATGTAACTTTCAATTGGGACTCATACATTGTGATGTTTGTATTTTATTATACTGAATAGAACAACATATAGCTGTTATAATGAACAGAGCAATATATAAAGCTTTCTATACCTCAGAAAATTACTTTTTAATAGTGTGTAAAATTTTTGAACTTACCAGAAAAATATACAGAATATATCGATAAGAAATATTAGATATGAGAGGGAAACGTCAGGCTCTCATATATAATAATAATTAAAATAATGCAATCATCTGATAAAGAGGAACAAATATTTGTTCAACTTCTGTTCTGTAGAAATATGTAACGTGAAATTTAAGATGTGTGCAGTATTTCACTTAATTTTAAATAGTGTAATTGAAGTACGACTGACTCTCATTTTATAATTTTCTGCCCCCTTTTCCTTATTTTAAATTCTCAGTTTTACACTTTCAAATGATATAACCTGTACAACAATGCAATCATCTGACGAAAAAGAACAAATATTTGTATTTCTCCTGTTTTGGAAACATATATAACGTGAAATTTAAGATGTGTGCAGTACTTCACGTAATTTTAAATAGCGTAACTGAAGTACGAATGACTCTCTTTTTATCATTTTCTGCCCCGTTTTCCGTATTTGAAATTCTCAGTTTTACTCTTTCAAATAATATAACTTGTGCAACAATGCAATCATCTCACGAAAAAGAACAAATATTTGTATTTCTTCTGTTTTGGAGACATATATAACGTGAAATTTAAGATGTGTGCAGTACTTTACGTTATTTTAAATAATGTAACTGGAATACGAATGATTATCTTTTTATCATTTTCTGTCCCCTTTTCCGTATTTTAAACTCTCAGTTTTACACTTTCCAATAATATAACCTGTACAACAATGCAATCATCTGGCGAAAAAGAACAAATATTTGTATTTCTCCTGTTTTGGAGACATATATAACGTGAAATTTAAGACGTGTGCAGTACTACACGTAATTTTAAATAATGTAACTGGAATACGAATGACTCTCTTTTTATCATTTTTCTGCCCCATTTTCCGTACTC
>CM063508.1:41106325-41108825 GCA_032207245.1 Pardosa pseudoannulata
TTTGAGTGTGCTTGTGTGTTGAGAAATGCAGCCATATCAACAGTCATTTGGATTCACTGACATATGAAACATTTTGAATAGAAGAGAATTTATTTTATTTTCATTGGTATCGTAGGGAAACCGCATGTATCTTCTATTCTTTTACGTCATGTACACGACTACCTAGTAATGAAGCCATTGATTTATACTGGAGAAGAAATTTTTCGAGGGGTAAGATTTTTGAAGAAAGTTAACCTGCCAACAATAATGCCCATACAAATATTACGACAAATATGTTGTTTTTTTGTAAGGCTGACACATATAGCACATAAAATAGTCTAAAACATATTGCAATCCCCACTTCCCTGTTATATATTTATTTTATGATCCACGGTTGCTCAGTAGGCAAAGGCAAAGCTCTCGTAACTGGCGGATTGCGGGTTCGGAGCCCGAGCTGGCTTGAGACCCGCCATGTATGTTAAAGGTGCCTGGTTAAGTATATATATATATATATATATATATATATATATATTACATATACAAGGCTTATAGATAACATTTATAAACAAATTACATTAAATTCCCATGAATTTATTTTAGTGACCTTTAAAGGGTTAATGGTCACCAAAATAAATTCCAATTATTCCAAAAATACCAAAATATATTCAATTTGATGTAATTAGTTTATAAATGTTATCTATAAACCTTGTAAATGTAAAATTTAAGTTTTCTTTACAGTCCTTAGGAGGGTTTGCCTTATAGGATACCTAAGGTGGGTTTGAGGAGTGGTTTGACTGTCTAATCCTCCCTTTGTACAACTTGAACATTATACCTTTTTAAAAGTTTAACTATATTGGTAGAACAATAAATAATAATTCTTAAAATAGTTTAATAAATAAATAGTTTAACAATTTATAAGTGTTGTTTATAGATACTTTTATCTGGGGTCATAAGTAAGATAACTGAATTACTCAGGTACAGCAAGTTTAAAAACGTATATTTCAAAAGAAAAAATAAATTAGGTCTAGAGCTATTATCTGTTGTAAATTTAAAAAGCCAAAAACATAAAAAAGTCGAAAATCACTCATGCTCCAAAAAGTATTTTTAATTGCAGAAGATCTTGATTCTATATCATTGGCTTCCATGCATCACAGATGTATGAGATTGGAGCCTTAAATAATTAAAAAAAATAAAGTAAAGTTTAAAAAAAGATGTTTAATAAGTGGTTTTGCTACGAAACCACTGTCCGCTAAAGGGTTAAAACGAAAGGCTCATCTCTTGGTCTTAATACGTGAACCTGCAGGCTCAATCGTACTTGGTTTGTCCAAGTGGCATGAGAAACAACAACAACAATAACATGTCCTCGAAGTTCTCAATAAACACCTCTGGAGGTGGCAGACTAAGCTTATGGGTCTTATGCTTGATTCCCAATTTAAAATTACGTGGACATACTTGAGCATAAGTTGTACTTTCACCTTTGAGGTGCTCATCAAAAGAAAAGGCGAACCCCTTTGCTTTAACCCCTTCCCTGTTTTGCCCCTACGCCGTACGGGGACAGCTTTCGGGCCTTTACTGATTTGCCCGTAAGGTGTATGGGCAATCTGATTTCTATTTCGCTTGCACTGTTTCGGGCTTATTTTTTCCAATTTTAGTAACAAATTATTCGTATAAATGTCCAGTAAATGATAGTTTGCAGTTTATTGTATTTTCTACTCTGATTGGTTCAAAAGCGCGAGTTTTTGCCCATTTTTTGTATCAGAAGACGAATTGTTATCTTTCAGTGTATAGCTGTCTGGTTATATTTTACTAACCGCCTGATAAATTTATTGATGTAAGAGTGGAATAATATAATTTTGCCTTTAAATAATGGATAATTCAGAGCATATCGAGCTAATTTCTCGTGATTCGAACTGTGACTCGGAATCAGAAACTGAATTATCTGTAAATGATAGTAGCGATAGTCTACTAGATGATCTGGATAGTAGTGACTCTGATACTAGTACAGATGGAATCAGTCAAGCAAGACAATTTTTTAAAATTAATTGTGATAATCCTTCGGATCGGCCTCCTAGATTTGCTTTCACTGGAATTCCGAAAACTAACTTGGATATCGATGAGACTAAAGGTAAACTTCAGTTCTTTGATGCTTTCATAGAAAGAAAAAAGTTGTAATAAATGCTTAAAAATATTAGAAATGTTAATTTTAATGACATATTTTTACTTAAAAATGTAAAATGAACTAAAAAATGCAATAAAAAATGTGACATTTTTTGACCGAATTCTAGAAAAAAAAAAGGAAACTGTCAAAGGGTTAATGCTAGTAGCCTCCGCTCAATCATGCTTGGTTTGATCAAGTGGAATATGCAACAACAACAACAACATATTTATTTACTAATTTATTTTCTGCCTTACCGAAGAAATACAGAAAGTTTACTAATATTAATCACGACAATACTCCACAAAACTAGAGAAACATCCCAGTACAACTAAAGCAAATTAAAACCTTCTTCTCACAAGAGAG
>CM063508.1:41113825-41121325 GCA_032207245.1 Pardosa pseudoannulata
CGTATTCAAATAACTGGATAAAAACTTAAAAGATTAAACATGTTTCAATCTCATAGTTTCCCTTTTCAGACTTTTGGTCTTGTCTCTATTGTGCTGAATACAACAGGATCAAAACATGCCTTTAAATAGGGTGTTATTACAGAATAGCAGTTATTCTGAAATTCTAATAAGGAAAAACAAGAATTAATTATGTGAGGATGATAGTAAACATAATACAACATGGTACAAAACATAATACACTTGGCCGTATCTGTTTAGAAAATTACCCCAAGCAACTTAAACTTTGATTCTACATTGATTTTATGTGTAAACGGCAGTTTCCCAAATGTATACAGTTTCTTAAGCAGATTTCCATTCCTAAAATTCTACGAAGTATGAGCAAAAGGCCCTTTTGAGAATCCCTCTTTGTTAGAAAAGGGCTTTCACATTTATAAGAACTGTTTGTAAAGGGAAATTTAATCGAATTTGTTTTCAATCATACATCAGTGGGATGCAAAACCATTAAAAAGTCTAAAGGTGTTTTCCAGAAATTCTGAAAAAATCTGATTACATTACATGATTGTGATAAAATGCAAAAATATGTAATATCTTCTGTGTATAATATAACCAAAATTGGTTTTAGTTTGATTAAGTAAACATTACGCTAAGGATATCAAGGCTGTATTGGAACATAAAGATGAAAGATGAAAGAACAGATTATAATTATTATTTACAGTGTGTCACAAACACAATAAAACCTCAACCTAAGCTTTTTATTTTTGAGCAATAGAAGAGCTTTTGTAGATTCTGTAGAATCCATAAAATTACGTAATGCTTTAGTAATTACGTATTGTAAAAATACTTAATTACATACTTCCCTTGCTATCATTTTCTTGTTTCGTTTCAGTTTTTTACTGAAATAGCTTCGGGAATCAAAAATCTTGACGTTTTACGATCACGGGTTAACTATACTATATAGGAGAAGCACGTTTATGACTATATTCAAGTTGGACACTGTATAACTTGACTGACAGCAATGGATTTGGAGTCAGATTGTCAAAATTACTGTGTACACAGATTTTAATACTTGTCTGATAAAGGACAATTGATAAAATTAATTAATGCTTTTGTAATTGCTCTCGTTTTCTTGTTTCGTTTCAGCTTTCCGCTGAAATTGATTCGGGACTCTAAAATCTTAACGTCTTACGACCACGAGTTACCAATACTATATAGGAGAAGTACGTTTGAGTCTATATTCAAGTTGGATACTCTTGACTGATGAATTTTGAGTCAGATTGCCAAAATTATTGTGCACACAGATTTTATGATATGTCTGATGAAGGACAATTGATAAAAAATACGTAATGATTTAGTAATTACGTATTACATAAATACTTAATTACGTAATACTTCACTTGGTATCATTTTCTTGTTTTGTTTCAGCTTTTCACTCAAATTGCTTCGAGGCTCAAAACTCTTAACGTTTTACGACCATAGGTTACCTATACTACATAACAGAAGTACTTTTACGTATATATTCAAATTGGACACTCTATAACTTGTCTGACAACTGATAAAATTTCCTTCTCCTTTTCAAAGAAATTTGGGCATGCACGAATAATATTCGGTTTTGAAGTTGGTCACTTATCCTTGAAAACAAGAAAGGTTTTTAAGAAATCAAAAAATATTGCCAAAATACCTCCCAAGTTTCATGATAGTGTCTTCCAATGAGAGTAAATTGTCTAATTTTGCATTTTCAGTATTTTTTGTATTTCAATTTTTTGTACTTTTGTAAAAACAGCTTAATTACTTCGGTAATTTATTTATTTATTTATTTTAATTATTATTTTGAGGATGATGATTAATTAACTTATTTTGACCCCGAATTTGTTATAAACGTCTAGAATCCGAATAAATGGATATTAAGTTTTAGAGGCAACACGGAATGACAAAAATTTTAAGTAAGACAATTCTTTTAAAATTTTTAGGAAAAATTGATATCGATATTTCCATGAATGTTATCGTCTTTCAGAATGAATAGAAATAATTTGATAAGAAAGCTTATTCAGAAACATTTGCAATCGCTGAAAATGGCTAATAATTATATTCAGAAACTTTAATCACATAAAAGAATAGACTTTCCTCTACTATCATCACCCTATTATTACTGTCATTATCCTTGCATCATATGAGCTAATTTTACGTGACTTGAACAGTAGTGTCAGCAATTGTGATGCATGCACATAATATAAACATTTGTATAGATACTTTTAAATAACGTTTCAATATAAAGAGTCAAATGCCCGATCGAGTGCCATGTTGTATAGCTACAGTGAATCGACTAGTTTTGAGAGAATCGTATTTCGATGAGTAACTGAACATCAAATGACAACTATTTAAAGCAATTTGCTAGTAATCAGAAATTCATTCTGATAGAATGGAATGTCAACCGAAATGTGAATCCCTAAATTTTTGATTATATAAAATAATGGAATCTATGAAATTGATGATTGGACAATAAACACATTCGGCACAATGCAAAAACATACAATAAAGAGAAAAATAAAACAAAAACTACACTGCTAAAAGTACTTATTTCTCATGTTATAATAAAGATTAAACATCGTATATATTGCGTCAAGACAGATCAGTGTCTCCTGATAAAAATACTTAATGAATATAACAAAATTCCAGTCATAAGACATATTCTTAAAGATTAGATCTCAATAACTGACAAATATTAAGTAAGTTATTTCTGAATTTTTTGAGAAAACAATCCTTTTTAGAAGTTTAGAAACTAAAAGATGCTTTTAACTTTCATAGTTATTCTTCAATACAGGGTCGATGTCTTTATGAAATCAAGAATATAGTTAGGAAATATATAGGAATTATAGTTACGAAATTTTCTATTTTAAATAAAATTTCATGCTGTTTCATTATCGATATATTTCTCTCCTTTAATATTTATCATTTTAAGGGGACATATCATCTTCAAGCTGTTTTAAATGGAAGATTATTTTTCTTATTTTTAGATATATCATACCCTTTTTAATTGTTATCGTAAATGAGATTTTCAGCATTTTTCTCCATTTTTTTAATTACCTTTTATGAATTTACTTTGTTCCTAAAAAGTAAGATTTTTATAAAGTGAAAAATGAGATCTTATCTAAAAAATTAAAGGATTTTTCTGACATACTATGCGCAGGCTTACAAAATCACAAAGTGAGTTTCATTAAAATTTTTTTATTTTTTATAAACAATAATTATTAGATATAATTCTCTACCTATTTAAATTTTTAAAACAAATATTAGAAATATTACACCTGGGGATTAGATTTCCTAAAAAAGCTAAAGTAATGTGTAAAAATTTCATTTCTGATACTATAAATACGAAATGAAATAAATGACAATGATAAAAGTTGATAAAGTTTAATTATAGGTCTATAATGTCTCTACTGGAAAAATTTGAAAATAATATGTGAAACAGTTTTTTATTTACAGTGCAATCAAGTTGAAAAAACCTCATTTTCCGTAAAATGAGTTTAAAGTTTTTACAGCTTCCTAAAAAGCTCTGATACTAAATGCAAAGATTAGACAGTTTTACAGGTTCAAATTCGACTATTTCATTAGGGTTTGTTTTACACCATTAAGAAATGTACAGAAATTTAAAAAAAAATCGAGTTTTTTTAGGTTTAAAGCCGGTATGTATACCATTAATGTTTTACAAAAATTTTTTTTGAGTTGATTGACCTTCTGGATTTTATTTTAAATAGTTAAATATTAAATATTCCTAAAAATCCTGCATTTTGGCCCCGGTATTTTTCGCTAACTTATTTTACGTTTAGACAAGCTATTAATTTCTTGATACGCGTTATGTTTTTTATAATATAGTAGTAAAGCTATTGTAAAAACTACATATAAATGCCGTTTTTACAAGAACTTTATCACTTTGTCTGGTATTGAAAAAGTTTTTTAATATCAACAAATTCAAATAGAACTGCATGGAATTACAAATTTTAAGTAAATTTCATCCCCTTTAAGATTATAAGTTCTTTTAAATATGCCTCTTACACTTCGAGGGCCTTATCTGTTTTGAAAATTACCCCAAGCAACTTAAACTTTACATTGATTTAAAGTGTAAACGGCCGTTTTCCAAATGTGCACAATTTCTTACCCAGCTTTCTACACCTAAAACTCTACGAGGCATGAGAAAAAGGCTCTTTTGACAGTCGCCCTTTATTAGAAAAGGACTTTCAGAATTTATAACAATTGTTTGTAAAAGGAAATTTAAGAGAATTTATTTTCAATCATACACCAGAGTGATGTAAAATTATTAAAAAGTCTAAAGATATTTCTCAGAAATTCTGAAAATATCTGATTACATTACAGGATTAAGATAAAATGCAAAAATATGTAACATCTTCTGTGTCTAATATAAACAAAATTGGTTTTAGTTGGATTACATAAACTTCCTCTAAGGGTATCAAGGTTGTATTGAAACATAAGGATGAAAGTTAAAAGCACCTTTCCCTGTTTCTAAACTTCTAAGAAGGATTGTTTTCTTTGACAAAGTAATAACTTATTTAATGTTTGTCATCTGTCATGATATAACGTTTCATCATCACCATCAATACCTCGCCAGTCCAGGGTGGGTCATTGCCTTTCACAGGGTCGTGTTTCAGGTTGCCCTTTTCATGGATAGGCTCCTAAAGTTTTTCACTTTAAGAACTTTTAAGTATGTTTCAAGCCAGTTAGTCTACAAGATCCTGGTTCTTCCCTTTTTTCGAGTTCCCAATAGTTTGGCTTCGAAGATCCTCTTGGTGACTCGTTCATCGTTCAATCTTATCAAGCTCATTTCAATCTTTGAATAGATATGAAATTTACTATGTTTGACTTCTTATATATCCAGTAAATATCTGAATTTGTTCTTCTCCAGGTGCCATTGCATTTTAGACCTCCTAATATTCTGAGGATTACTTTCCTTTAAAAAAAACCCCACACTCTCCTTGTTACTTTCAGTTATTGTCCCCGTTTTAGCTGCGTATGTGACAATGGGTCGAATTGAAGTTTTGTAAAGAAGTAGTCTTGTTTTTCTGCTTATGAGACTAGATTTCAAGTATTTGCGAATTCCAAAAGAACATCTGTTTCCAGCAATAACTCTATTGCGTATTTCTGGTGTAGCATCATTACTAGAACACAATTCAGAGCCCGAATAGGTAAAGCTATTTATAGCTTCAAATTTATAGTCACCTATTTTAAAATAGGGTTTACTAAAACTGGTATTTGTCATATAATTGGTTTTACCTTGGTTAATTGAGAGACGCATTTTCTTTGCTTCGTTTTCCAAAGAAAGAAAGGGTTGTTTTAGAGAGCCCCCACAGTCCTTGCGATAAGAGAATTGTCATTAGCAAATGCAAAAATTGCACAGATTTATGGAAAATATTTCCTCTGGTATTGATGTTATAATTTTCAATAATCTTCAAATCTGGAGAGCAAAATTAAACAATAAGCATGCAAGTTCATATCCTTGTCTCAGACTATTTGAGAAAAAAAAACTGATTGCGAGAGACTGCTCTATATCTGTAAGTTTAATATAATGTTTAAGAACATGTTTTATGGCTGGGAATTGTTTATATGAATGGAAATTTTCTTAGCTTAAATTGTAAACTTTTTATGAACAAGTTTTTTTATATCTAAGAAAATAAAATACTATCAGCAAGCTTTATTTTAATAAATGTTGATTTGTTTCTTATTTTGACTCAGTAGAAAAGGAATGGAATTTATAACTAAAACATTTAATTACTAACAAAAAGTTTCTATAAAATACTAAAACTTTTCATTTTTAAGATAAAATACTTCAGTGCTATGTATTCTTATAAGAAACCTTGCGAAACTAGAAATATAACATCTAGGAGATTTCCGAAGTAGCTTTTCTGCCTAAAAGCCTATACTGTTTCAGACATTCGAGATATAAACAATCCCCCTTCTCTCGTGAGGCAGACAGATATATCAGTTCACTCTAAGCACCAGTTTCCAGGCATCGCAAACCGATTGATCTGTCAAAACACTGAGATTATTTAAATTGGTTGCGCTTGGTGTTTTTTTTCTCCATCCAGTGTAAAATCATTTTGGGTTGGCTGAAACGGTGAACAACCATCGTGGTACGATAGACCGTCAAAACAAGTCTTATAAAAGAGGAGAAGGTAGAAACAGTTCTCTATTTTTTCCACTAAAGCTTTATCGTAGGGATTGGTACAGGTGTCTTTGACCAAGTATAGCGGAATGCAAATTCAATGTTGAAATGAGTTAAAGAGTTGCAGGGGTAAGAAAAATTTCACAGTGAGTTATTTTTTTATTTTTCTACCCATCAGATCCAGTTAAACAACTGGAAGTTTGTATATTTCGAAAACTGTATATTTTTTCATCCTAATTTTCCAATATTTTTGTTAATTTTCCTTCACCCTCGATTAATTTCTCTTTCTTTTCCCCTATTTATCTAGAACATTATTCCTGTAAAACTGCTAAACTTCAAAATCTAAAGTCCGTCAATTGCAAATTTGAAGTTAAAGTTATTATTTACAAGTAAGACTGATTTCCTTCTAGCTATATTTGAGCAAAAGAAACAAAAGAGGGCCAGTTAATTGATGATATTAATATTGAATTGAAGGATGAAGTTTGGATGAACATGCTTGAAGCAGACGTTTCTTTCAAAGAGTCTATAAATGTGGCAAATTCTCTTGCCGCTTCTGAATTTTTAAGGGGTTTTAAATCTTCAAAAATATGAGTTTTTTATTTTTACACTTTAAACACTTTGGACATTTCTGAGTCATTGAAAATAACCCTTTAAAATGTTTGAATTTAACCCATAAAACTATACATTCTCTGAATTTAATATTATAGGTGTTAAGGAAACTATAAAAAACTTAAAGACATTTTACTCAAAATAGTTTTTTTTCCACCTGCATGCACTGTGAATTAAAACTATTGCACATATTGATTTCAAAATTTCACAACAAATAATTTATAGACCTCTAATGAAATTTTAGGTACAACATATCAACATTTTAAAGATCTATTTAAAAGATGTAAAAAACTGACACTTAGAACAATATTATATTAAGCAATTGAAAATGAAAATTAGATAACATTTACACTGTAATGTGGCAGATTAAAATATCTCAGACTCCTCTAGCCTCCATATTCTGCGCTAATTATTTTACACACATTATGTAAATAAAAACGTGCAGAATGCCTGAATTCAAATTTGCTAGTGTAACTAGATAAAACATTTATCTGTTTAATAAATTGCTGTATATATTAAACATACATAAATGTATTTAAAAATAATAATTTTATCATACCATTTTTGTTTAGTATCTAAATGATATTACATCACTGTTCAAGAATTTTTATGCTAATATCATACAATTTTTATCATTACAATTGATAATCTTTTCGAAACAATTTAAAATGGCTAAATTTAGTAAAAGGAAATCGAGTATTATGAAAAAAAATATATTT
>CM063508.1:41126325-41136325 GCA_032207245.1 Pardosa pseudoannulata
CAAGTCGACAGCACATAATATCTTCGTATACCTATTAAATTAGGCACAATTTTTTGCTACACTTAATTTAAATTAATTTTATTTGAATATGAGATACGATTCTCAAATTCTTTATTAAAGTGGACAGTTATATACTGGATAAATTATAATATTTTAACAACATGAACGGTTTATATAATATCAATTAAGCAACGATTAAAGTCATATTCGAAAGAACAGTTTATATTAATTGAACGATACGTAGAGCTCAAGTACGTCATCTGATGGTAATTGGTAAGGTTTTACAACTTGTATTAACATTTTTCATTATTTAAATTGTAGACTGCAATAAAAATTTTAGATGCTAGAGCAGTTGTTACAAATACAAAAATAAGTAAATACAAAATTTTTACATACTACGTCTAATCATTCTTGAGTTGTGGGAGATACGTACATACGTCAAGATGAAACTTCTCAAAATGCATTCAGGGACAGTTAGTTTCAAAGTAAAAATTTTCACAATTGTGTGTACAAACACAGTGTTTAAACTAAGTGAAATGAATTCAGACGTGGTTAAAATGAGCATTTACGTTGAAATATGAACACTTTATATTACAATACTTCCTTTCTTTGTACGATAATTTAACAAAACGTAAAGCCTATCGGCTATAAACCTCCACCAATACGACTCAAATTCATACTTTCTGGTTGCGAATGCCAGTTCCCTAGCTACTCGGTCCTTATCGAGTGAACTGAGGAAAAGAGCCCTATATTCATAGGCAATGCTTGATTAAATTACTCACCCCTTCCCCTTTTGTTTACGATTCTCATCTGTGCTTCAGATAGCTTTGAAATGTTTAATTGCTGGGAGATCTGAAATCCGAACAGGAGGGAAACAAGTTGAAGTATTAAATCTACACACGACTCTTTTCCTGAAGGCAAAAACATAATGCCATCGCAAACCTGTCTCAAGTTGCTAAGCTACCTCTTTCAAATTTCCAGCGGGTCCCCTGATCCTGGCGCTAAGTAGACAGCCCTCCCTTCGAATGATATATCAGCCCTGTATCTCCGTAAGCGGTCCCCTCTCTCCGACTGAAACGATTGCCCTGTCGGAGGATCAAGGCGTTTAGTTCCTCCCGATAGTTCATTATTTGCGGAGAATTCTCCCAAATGTTTTTCACTCCGTTATTTGGCTTTTTTTCCCTCTTCTCCCGCTGCTGCCGTCTCGCCTTCTACCGGGAGAGGAGGGTCTGGTGAGAGGTTTTGTTTTTATCTGCGTGGTTCTTTTTCTTTGCCGAACTACGTGATGTTTTTGACTTTATTTATTGGAGAATCCCTCCAGTTTCAGATAATATCTCCCGGAGTTGTTTTAATTTCGTCTCCGCAGCTGCATTTTATAATGACATACGACTTTATCCTTGAAAAATTACATAACAAAGTTAACTGTTACATTAAATATTTTCTAAGAAGTGTGACACTTGGAAAAACACGTAGAAACTTCAAATTGGATAAGACTAAGCCATCGTGAAATAAGAGGTTGGAAGAGGATTTCTTAATAAAAACTGCAAATTCATTTTCGCCTTTATTAGTTCTTCAACATTTAATATTCGTTATTCATTCTTTTCTTGTTTTCTAATTCCATATACAAAAGTATTTTATGCATTGTTATTAAAATCCATTATCTATTTTCTCACCCCATTTAGTACCATGCCAAGTATATTACAAGGAAGTTGGGAGTAGTTTGGAGAATGGTTGACTTCTTATCTTATAAATGAGGCACTATCAGACTCCAGAAACAAGATCTTTGGACTAAAAACAAAAGAGGAAGAACATGCTTGGCACAAAAATTGCAAGGGGCTACCACAGTTATGCAAGACTAAAGGAACTATGCAAGATTAGTATAAGGAGGATTGCATGATAGTCAGTCATAATGTTGTTTTAGAGGTTGTATTTTTATCTGCTCAGTTCTATTCCTTTGTAGAATTGAGATGTTTTCTCTTTAATTCTTGGAGGATCTCCTCTCTCAAGTTTCAGGTAATACTTTCAGGTGCTTCTTTAATTTTGTCTCCGGATGTATTTCATAATGACATGCGATTTTATTCTTGGAAAATTATATAACAAAGTTAAGTGCTACATTAAATAATTTCCAAGAAGGGTGACAATCAGAACTTCAAATTGAATAAGGTATAAGCTATCGTAAAATAAAAGGTGTAAAGAGGATTTCTTAAGGAAAACTGCAAATTTATTTTCGTACTTAATAGTTATTTAACATTTAATATTCATTATTAACTCTTTTCTTGTTTCCTAATTTAATATTCAAAAGTATTTTATGAATTGCTATTAAAATTCATTAGTTATAGAATGATTTCATCTTCACTTCAGACAAGCAAGTGACCTAATCCATTAATGATTGGGATTATCATGGCGTGTGATTCACCAAGAATGGATTTAATCACCTCATTATGTACTATACCTAATATATCTCAAGAAATTTGGACCTCATAATTAGGAGGAGGGTTGACTTCTTGTCTTAGAAATAAGGCACTATAAGACTTTAGAACCAGGATGTTTGTTCTAACAAAAAAAAAAAAAAAAAAAAAAAAAAAAACCACTGGACATAAAATACAAAGAGTTACCATGATTATACTAGACTTAAGGAATTGTGTAAGATAAGTATAAGTTAGATTGCATGATAGTCAGTCATAATATTGTTTTAGAGGTTGTGTTTTTATCTGCTCAGTTCTTTTCCTTTGTAGAATAATGGGATGTTTTTCTCTTTACTCATTGAAGGATCTCCTCTCTCCAGTTTCAGGTAATACTTTCCGGTGCTGTTTTAATTTTGTTTCCGGATGTATTTTATAATGACATACGATTTTATCCTTGAAAAATTATATAACAAATTTAATTGCTACATTAAATAATTTCTAAGAAGGGTGACAATCAGAACTTCATATTGAATAAGATATAAGCTATCGTAAAATAAAAGATGTAAATAGGATTTCTTAAGGAAAACTGCAAATTTATTTTCGTCCTTAAAAGTTACTTAACATTTAATATTCGTTATTAACTCTCTTTTTTGTTTTCTTATTCATATTCAAAAGTATTTTATGAATTGCTATTAAAAAGCATTAGCTATAGCTTATCCATTAATGATTGTGGTTATCATTGCGTGTGATTCACCAAGAATGGATTTAATCGCCTTATTAGGTACCATACCTAATATATCTCAAGGAATTTAGACCTCATAGTTTGGAGAAGGGTTGACTTCTTGTCTTAGAAATGAGGCACTTTAAGACCCCAGAATCAGGATGTTTGTTCTAACAACAAAAAGAAAAGAACACACTGGACATAAAATACAAAGAGTTAAAATGATTATACTAGACTAAAGGAATTGTGCAAGATTAATGTAAGGAGGATTGCACGATAGTGAGACATAATGTTGTTTTAGAAGTTTTGTTTTTATCTGTTCGGTTCTTTTCTTTTGTCAAATTATGTGATGATTTTCTAAATACTTATTGAATAATCTCCCATCTTCAGTTTCAGGTAATATCTTCAGGTTTTGTTTTAATTTCGTCTCCGCCACTGTATTTCATAAGACTTTATCCTTGAAAAATTACGTAACAAAATTAATAAAATAATTAAATAATTTCTCAGAAGGGTGACACTTAGCACTTCAAATTAAATAAGATATAAACTATCGCTAAATAAGAGGTAGGACGAGGACTCGCAACTAAAACTGTAAATTCTTTTTCATGCTTTATAGTTCTTTAATACTTAAAAGTTTTTATTATTACTTTTATTATTTCTTTTTTTATTTTCTAATTCCGTTTATAAAAGTATTTTAAGAACTGCTATTGAAACTCCTTAGCTATAGAATGATTTCATCTTCTCTTCAGAAGAGTAAATAATGACCTAACCGGTTAATGATTGTGGTGAAAACTGAGTGTGGTTAATAAAGAATGGATTAAATCACCTCATTTTGTATCACTCCTAGAATATCATAAAGAAGCTGGACCTAATATTTTTGAGAAAATTTGTGATATTGTATTAGAAGAAGCCCTAACAGACTCCAAAACTAGGATGCTTGGGCTAACAACAACCATAAAAAATCACACTGTGCACATAAACTGCAAAGAGTTACTATAGTCATGCAAAACTAAAGGAATTGTGAGAGATTAGAATAAGAAAGATCGCATTATAGTCAGCCAGAATGTTGTTTTGTGTTTTGTAGGAGTTTTTGTTTTTATATGTTCGGCTATTCTTTTGTCGAATTATGTAATACTTTTAATTTTATTGAAAAATATCTCCTCTCCATGCAATATCATCCGGGGCTATTTTAATTTCGTCTCCTCAGCTGCAATTTATAATGACGCATGACTTTATCCTTGAAAGATACACAGATTACATAACGAAGTGAACTGTAACATTAAATATTTTCTAATAAAGGGTATATTTGGACAAATAAGACGGAGCTTCAAATTAGATAAGATTAAGTTATCTTGAAATAAGGCGATGACACAGGATTTCTCAAGAAAAACTGTAAATTCATTATAGTATTTATTAGTTATTTTATATTTATTATTTGTTATTCCTTCTATTATTATTTTTTAATTTGATATTTAGAAACTTTTTAAAAATTCTATTGAAATTCATTAGTTGTAGAATTATTTCATATTAACATTAGGCGACCGAATAAGAGATTTAATCACTTAATGATTGCTGTGATCATTGAGTAGGGATCAGCAAAAATATGTCAAATAACTTCAACGATTCAATCGCTTCTAATTAGAACTACCTTCGTCGTATCACAAGGGAGCTGGACTTCATATTTTGCAGGAGGTTGTTTTAGCTATGAGAAACTATCGAACTCCTGATGTTTGGACTAACAACAAAAATACAAGATGATGCTAAGTATACAAACTGCAAATAATTACCACACTATCACAAACTAAAGAATAGTGTGAGATTAGTTTTGGTTTGGTTTGGAGTGCTACGGTCTACTTTATGCTGTACGAGGGCTAATGAGACCGGGTCCTACAGCTTAAAGCCGATTCCATTGCTACGAACATCCATGCCATAGTGGGATTCGGACCCACGAACTCCCGTTTCGAAGGCCAGCACCCTAACCAATCGGCCGTCGTTCGGCTAGTGTGAGATAGGACTATGGAGGATAGTATGAAAGGTAGTTATAGAGTTTTTTGTGATTTATATAAATCCATTGATTTTTCTTTTTTTACCATTATCAATCTTTTTTTACATTCCTAATTAGACTTTCAAATAAAATATATTCACAACCGAAAGTTTGGGTGCTACCATACGATGTTGTCAACTTTCGAGTCATCATGACGTCAGAAGTCTCCAGATATGTAAATTTAGTACCAAAATACCCCACCTCTTTCTCGTTATAATGACGTCATAAGTCGTCATTATGATGCGTATGTTGCCTGCAACATCTCGACTGCAATATCGTAGCATCTTTTATATTATTACATTCAATAAATTACTCCAATTTATTACTCCATGTTTCTATAGTCAAATTTCTTGATTTAATTCTTGACTTTTTTACGAAAAAGAGATCGCTATGAATACAAGTTTTAAAATGATGGACTAAACTAGATTACAATCCACTTTTGAAACAAAATTGAAGGTCGGGAATTATAGGTTGCTTTATTTAAACAGTTACATGTGGTATTTAATTGCATTTTAAATGCAGTAAACATCTCATGGTTAACTGATAAATTTATTTCCGTATTTTGTGAATTTAACTTGAATGATGTAATAGTACATTAGTTTATATTCAAATGACTAATTTATGAATCTTTAAATGTATTCAATATATTTCTTCTCATATGTGAACTCTTTTTTTATGCATTATTTACTGTAATTAAAAGCACAGTTCATTACCACAGTATGTTCAACTTTCTATTGTATTGAAAGGTACTATGAAATATTTTACATACTTGTGACATAATCATCAATCCAAATCTGAATTGTTGTGGGTAAACTGTCTTACTTTAATAAAAAGTGATAGAGATTTATTGCTTTTGAAATGCTTCAATGTCAAAACACATGAAGCAAAAAATACATAATAAACAAAATTATTTTTCTTTACTACTAGGTTTACAGATTTTTCATATGTACCTATCTCTACGAATACGCGTCAATTTGATAAACGAATACACATAACAACACTCAGAAAGCTATGTAATTATACACTATAAATAAGAAATAACTATAAGTATGAGATAATATTGAGGTTCACAATAATATTACTAATTTAAAAAATATTTTAGTATTTTATTTTTCAATACTCGAACCAAGTAATTAAAACCTTCAAAATTTCTTCACACTCTGTCTTCAATTGACATTCTACCTTTCGTTCTTTCTACTGTTGTCTATTGCTTGTTTCATTTGAGACAATAATATCTAACAACGTATCGAAGTCGGTACATTCCTATTTATTATTGTTGTAGTGTTTGTATGAGTAGAACTAATTTACTAAAAAATTTGTCTACATTACGATCGCGTCAATTTGACGTATATCCTTAGAGATAGGTATACAACATATAAAATTTCAATATTTCAAACTTTTAAAGAAAATAGACTTCAATACTTCAATATATATTTACCTTGTTCAATGAATAAAAGTCAGTACAAGAGACAAAATAAAAATGCCAAAGGTTTTTTGTAATTTTCCTTATAAAATTTGAAATGTTTCAAAATGATGTGTCCCGTAAACTTAGTGATAAGTACATTGAACCAAACTCATCTCTTAGTGTTTTATTTCCTGATCATCTCCAGAATATATTTAATCCTGTTTAAAATTGTAATATTTTTTAGTATTCAGAAATAATAATGTATGTAATAATCATAATTCACAGTTTGAATGGGTAACAGGAATAAAGAGAGCTGTAGTACACAGAAACATCCTAAACTTTTATTTAGAACAATTACATTTCCATGGCCTATGAAGTCACCAGAAAAGCTAACTCTGTCTGTGTAAACCGTCTGAATGCATAATATATCTGTGTATGCTCCCTTTCCCTTATCGGGACTACCCTACCGATAAAAGGCCACGGAAACGAATAGACGGTAAGTTACGTTGCGCTCTCAATAAAAAGGAGTAAAAAAATAAATAAATAAAAAAATCTTGTCCTTTTCACAATCTTCAGTCCGAAATCTCCGCGTAAAGCGATTTATTCGTGAATCTAAGCCACTCAGAGGGGAATCGAAAGAAAAGGAGAGTGATTTTTAAGAGCAGAATGGATTCCGTGATTTGTGTGTTTCTTTTAAACGCACCATGTTTTATTGTGTCCGTTATCCCCTGGTATTGTTTATTCTTTGTTTTTGTTTATTCATTTTATTTTATTTTTTAGGGGGCCGAAGGAAAACTGTCTTGCAGAAGCAGGATTCTATTCGATTTCCATTCCGCCGAAGCGATATTGCAAGAGCTTTGCCATTTTCGTAATTTACCGAGGATTTGAAGACACGTTTCTGTTGGTATTACAAATGTGAGAAGTATATTAAAATTGTACTAACAGTAATTTAGATATTGTATAAATCATTATTCATCTAATCACATTGTTAAACTTGATGCTTTCATAAACCAAGATGAAAGATGATACAAACTCGAAGTCTTGATCACAAAGTATGATGCATTTGTAAATGCATGGTGAAAGATATGATGATGATATCACTTTTGAAACAAACAACTCAAAACAGTGGGATGAAAAGGCTTTTTATCTTGCAAACGTGTCTGGTTACAACAATTTCATTTGTAGAGCAATCTTTATATCTTTTCATATATCACATTCTGCTGCATGTGGTTCCATTCATCCTCAATTACTCTTAACGACTGTTGAAGAGTTATTAGAAATGATGAAGAGGAATATGCTAAAAAGTTGAATAAAGACTAAGGATGATAAAAACAAGGATTTCTTGATCACAAAAAGTGCGCAGGATTTGTACATGAATGATACAAAATATGATGATGGCATGAAGTTATGAATAAACAACTTAAAACTGCAGGATAAACAAAAACATTATATCTTCATAAATGTAAGGTTATACAAGAGTTCATATATAAGGTATACTTTACATCTTTTCATCTATCACATCCTGCTGGAATATGTTCTATTTTTCGGCCATTCCTTTTAATGATCACTGAATAGTTGTGGGAGATGACAATGAAAATGAACTTATCTTAAAAAATAATATCAGGTTTTTCAGTTGAACATATGTTCTGGTAGGTCACTCCGTTTGGCTTCTCATAGCGCAAATCACAGATAACGTGTATTAGCGAATTGCATGTGAACAACTTATAAAATTATTTAAACTTGTGCAATATTTTGAGAATTTTTATTATATCAAAGTATTAGCATATTCTAGAACTTGAGAAAATATTCAAAGTTTGAAAACAGCATATCCAGTTTTATGGAAAGACATTGTTAGCAATGTCTAAAATTAAAAAACCTGGAGCATTTTGAAGTCACAAATAAATTATAAAAAATCGAACTGATGATGTTGTTGCTGTTGCTAATGTCCCTTGGACAATCCAAGCACTTTATAAAACAATTATTTAAACTTCTGAAATATTTTAAAAATTCTTATTATATCAAATCATTAGCATACTCTGAGACTTGAGAAAATATTCAAAGTTTGAAAACAGCATATCCAGTTTTATGGCAAGACATTGCTAGAGAAGGTCTGAAATTTGAGTAAAAAGAGTGCATCTGGAACATTTTGAAGTCACAAATAAATTATAAAAAATTGAACTGATGTTGTGGTTGTTGTTGCTAATATCACTTGGACGAGCGAAGCAAGTTGTAAAACAATTATTTAAATTTGTACAATATTTTGAGAATTCTTATCCTTACACCAAAGTATTAGCATACTCTAGAACTTGAGAAAAAATCAAACTGATGTTGTTGTTAACTACTAATACTATTATCCCTTGGTATTTATATTTAGTTATTATATTTAGTTATTATATTTAGTTATATAATAACTTACTAATGTCCCTTGGATAAGCCAAGCATGTGAGCCAGATGTTACTCAAATTAAGGGGAAGGGATGGGCCTTTCGTTTTTTAAGATCACCTCAAGGGTGAAAGAATGGTTTTACTTGAATCCTCCTAATTTAGAATCAGGAACCAAGACACCCAGGCTTGGCCTGCCACTTCAAGAGGAACCGTTTTGGTATTTGGAGGACATTGCTACCCCGAAACAATTTTACGTTCTCTAGCCGATATTAATGAACACGGTGGATCTTTTGCAGCTGAAGTTTCGGTGTTTTAACTCTCCAGTTACTAGTCTTTGCAGCTACCGCTGCTCATCGATCTAATAAAAATGATATAAAGTTTAAAAAAGAATTGCGATAAAAACCAAATAGTTTAACGTAGTGAATTAAGTATTCAATTGCAATGAAAAATTCTCTCGGTTGTTAAGTGTATGCTTCTACCTTGATTTAGAAAGTAAAACACATTTTGGATATCTAGTTGAATTGGATCATTTTTAATGTCTTTGTCTCCTTTACCGATTATTACACAAATCATTTCTGCTAAATATACATTGAAAAATATCTTAAATTTAAGTTATTTAGGACCTCACAGATTAAAACAAATATTACCATTATTCTGAGTACATGAATACAGAGGTTATCTAATGTTACTAAGTTTTAAATATCTTCTATTTTTTAACAGCATAATTCTAAATCAAATATGAATTTTGCAAAGACCTTGCTTTATATTTTAAAAAGTTTTATATAAGAGAAGAACGTACAGACTGAAAGCATAAAACAATCACTAAATTCTATTTTTTTTAGATTTATTTTTATTAGGAAAATTAAAGATTATTTAATTAAAATATTACAGAAAGTAGCAAGAAGTATGAATTCTATATTCTACTTAAGAAAATAATTATCAATTAATAATATGACAATTTTCTGGAAAGATACAGTTTGAACATATTTAATACTGAATGTGATACAGTTGAAATTTTATTAATAGCAATTACAGTGCATA
>CM063508.1:41141325-41148825 GCA_032207245.1 Pardosa pseudoannulata
AAAACCTGCTGTTTTAAGCCTATTTTAAATGGCTCTGTACGATCACGCCAGAAAAGGGATTTGATTTTCTAGTTTCTTGTACTCAAAAGCAACGATTTTCTAGACTCAATTCGGAATTCAATAGTTTTATTTAAAATTACTTTGTTTAACCAAGTTTAAAACTAAAAATGAGATATTTCTTTAGAATTTGGCATTTTTAACAGAGTTTTAATGACACTTAATAGCAATGTACAATTATATTTAAATGTTTTGGTTTGGAGCACTAAAACTTACCTTTTTATTGCAGCGAGTGCTAATAAGATCAAAACCTGCTGTTTTAAGCCAATTTTAATCGCCTCCATACGTTAACGTCATAGAATTCGATTTTCTAGACTCTTGTACAAAAAAGCAACGATTTTCTAGGTTCAATTCGAAATTCAATAGTGATATTTAATATTATTTGAAGTAAGTTTAAAATTAGAAATGAGATATTTGTTCAGAATCTTGCGTTTTTAACAGATTTTTAATGAAACTTAATAACAGTGTACAATTATATTTAAAGGGTTTGTTTTGGAACACTACAGCTTAATTTTGAGTGCTAATGAGATCAAAGCCTGCTGTTGTGAGCCAATTTTAATCGCCTCCATACGTTAACGTCATAGAATTCGATTTTCTAGACTCTTGTACAAAAAAGCAACGATTTTCTAGGTTCAATTCGAAATTCAATAGTGATATTTAATATTATTTGAAGTAAGTTTAAAATTAGAAATGAGATATTTGTTCAGAATCTTGCGTTTTTAACAGATTTTTAATGAAACTTAATAACAGTGTACAATTATATTTAAAGAGTTTGTTTTGCAACACTACAGCTTACTTTTGAGTGCTAATGAGATCAAAGCCTGCTGTTGTGAGCCAAGTTTAATCGGCACCGTACATCCAAACCATAAAAGGGACTTAATTTTCTAGACTCTTGTAACAAAAAGCATTGTTTTGCCTATTCGATCATTGGTTGGTTTACATTTAATAAGTGTAATATAACTACATACTGTTAATAAATATTTATGCATTTAATGATATAAAATTAAAAAATGTAGTAAATGAAAATAAGTAAATACTAACAAATGTAGAAAATTAAACATTAGGATACGTAAAATAAAAACGGGATATACAATATCGCAGTCAGAAAACCAAACAAAAATCTTATCATCTGTAGAAAAATCCTTTACTCCATGCTGCATTTTGTAGCTACAGTTTGTCAAGCAAACCCTAAAAAGGAAAAGGCCGAAAAATTAAAAACCAATATAATAATCTGCAGCGTTATCTTCATATCGATATGCATCCGCAATCATATCATTAATATCACCTTAAAGAAATTCTGTTAACTAAACAGACATCCTTTTCATTAGTCATTCTGAAGTACCTTTCAAGATATACTCCCCAATCAAGATGATAAATCACATCTTAATACTTTAAATGCACTGCATAAAATTTCTCAATAAAAGAAACATCATATTTTAGAGCCCACATTAAGATGTAACAAGACGTTGGTGGCGACAAACTCATAAACTATAAAGTTTGCCATTTCTCTTTATATCGGTACATTTTTATCGATAATGGTCTGAGAAAACGAATTGTTTGAAAATTACGCCATTCTCGAAAAATAGAAAAATAAAAATAAGAAATACATATAATCGAGACTGGAAATAGTGGAGCGGTTTATAATCTCGATTCTTATATCCTTATAAAGCGATTTATTCGCTTTTCTTAGCTATTCAGAGGAAATTTAAACGAAAGAAAGAGGTTTCTGGGAAGTATAGTTCGAATAGAATTTTCGTGATTTGTTTCACGTAAAACAACAAGATTTATAGTGTCCATTGCTTCTTAACGTTGTTGATCCTTTTTTTAGATATGATGTTTGTGTATGTATTTATTTAGTTTAGATTTTTACTCAACACTATTCAAATATTTTTCTTGCAGTAACTCGGATGCTGGGGTTTAGTGACCTTTTTCTAGGATAAGTCAGGATCAAGGATTTCTTTACGCTGCGTGTGTCTGCTCCAAGTAGGAGTCGATCCACATAACAATGTTGGAGGATTTTCTGGAGGACTTCATATTTGTAAAAAGCTCGATACCGTAACCTGGCGAATTGACCTTCTTACTCGTAAAGCAGTGTCTTCCGCAGTTAAGAAGACACTGCTTTGCAAACTGATTTAAAAAATTCAATGATGCACCAATCTCTAAAATATAAAAATGGCATAAATATCAATAAAAGTCATACAAACAACTTTCATTTTTAGTGGCGAAGAAAAACTGTTCATTAGATGCTGTTTTAAGTATTCAAAGGGGGTGAATCCATATAGTTCATTAGTGTCCTTTTATGGAGATGATCAAAGATCATGGATCACATTACACTTCTAGCTATCACGAGTGTTTAATAGGGATGGATGCACACAACATCGTTGGAGGATTTTCTGAAGGATTTCTTATGTGTAAAAAGCTTAATACCTTAACGTGATTAAATGTCCTTCTAATTCAAAAAGCAGCGTCTTCTGCAATTAAGAAGAATTCTAAAATTGTCCTTAACAATTTAACTGCAACTTCAATTAAAACAGTTTCAGTACTAATTAGATAAAATATATGGGAACAGTGAGAAATATAGTGATTTAGTTGACTGATTTCGTTTTGTAGTTCTTCCGGTTTATTTTCCTGAAAAACAAATTGTTCTGATCCGCTGGAGCTCAGTCAGCAAAGGAAACGCCGCTCTCGCAACTGGAGGGATCCCGAGCTGCCTGAAGATCAGCTTGTTCGTTAAATCTGACCGGAGCACGTAAAATATGTTCGTGGTCGCAATGTCCTCCAAGTTCTCAATCAATACCTATGGGGGTGGCAGGCAACCCTATGGACTTTCTACTTGGTCCCAACTTTTAAATTACGAGGACCAACTTGAGCAAGAAGTCGTATTTTCACCCTTAAGGTGCTCTTAAAAAACAAAAGACTCACCTCTTTATCTTAATACGAGAAGCATACGGCTTAATCATGCTTGGTTTGACCAAGTCCCACAAGACAACAACAAATTATTCTACTTACGATTACCTTCCCAGAAAGGAAAATTATTAATTCTGTATATTTTTTTAAACATATGCATTTCAGACTCTTTACTCCAGTGCTTAGAGATTAATTGCAATAGGATCTCTTGAATTGATTTGGTTGGTAGCAATGATGTCAGTATTTTGTTTTTATCCTAACAGTAAATAAGCCCTATTAAACATTTTAACATCCAGAATGTCCAACCAGCATTTGCATAACACACTGAATATCATGTAGATGTCCACTGAAAATTACTTGCTGTTAGGGTAGAGGATGAATTGTAGATTTATCTACTGTTTAAATTCTCTTCTTTAATGGCATGAAAGCCCTGGATGGGCCCTCCAGAATTCACTATGAGTCAGCCCTATCTTTGATCCTGAACTTCCAATTAACATTCTTTTGAGCTTGTAACGTATCTCTACTGTTCTATTCGACATATCTATTTGTTAGTTCTCTTCTTCCCAGTTGTGGACTTTTTAAGACACCAGTAGCTTAAAACTGAACAAAGCTTTATTTTCACTGTGAGGTCTTAACGACCCCTGTAACTCACAAGTACTAACGTTTGTGCGACCTACTCCTTTTTACTTCACTACGCTGACTCATTTTCCTCTTTTTTTTCAATTTCCAACAGTCGTTGGATGCACCTCAACGAAGCTTAGGTATAGGAACGAATACAATTAATCCATACATATTCACTGGTTAGTCAATCATCTGTTCATATGCACACAAACAGATCAGGTAATTAACTGATATGACCTCCTTATAAGCTTATATCCTTTTCCATAGATTACAACCATCTGAGTTTTGGCTGTCATCTTTTCCGGATGTGTATTGGTTTAGCCACGAAAACTTTTTTCCTGGATCTGTTGTTATCCAATCTGATTATGTGTGTAACCCCTTTGAATGCATATGAAATTAACTATATTTGGATTTTTATAAATTCTGTATAATTCAATATTTTTCTTTATTCTCCTTGCATCATTTATTTAGATACCACCATAAATACTTCTTAAAATATTTCTTTTAAAAATTTCGAGGTTTTCTTTATCGTTTTTCTGTTAGTGTCTATGTATCTGATTAATGGGTTAAATTCTATTCTGCCGACTTAGAAATTTTGATGGTAATAATGGAATTCGATCTTACAAACTCCAGTTTTAAGCCACAGATGTGGATATTTGGCTATCGGCTGAATTAAGTTTAGAAAAAGAGGTAAAAAATTTAATTTAGTTTAAGGCTCTTATTAGTTGCGAATTAGTATATCTAAAGTTGTGATGAGGCGATTTAGATCTGTTATATAATTGATTCATTCATACAATAAGTCAAATGTTCGGGATCTAAATCTGACCTCATCACATATTTGTAAAGAGATAGAGGACCATAAATTTATATTCAACGGATATTGTTGTCTTGTGCGGTAGTCTCGGGTGGAGTTCTGATCCCAGTCCTAGATTAGAATCCCGTCTCTGTACTTGACATTAAATAAGAATGTACCTTTGTGGAGTATTTATGAGTCCCTAAGGGACAGTGCCCAATTAGAAAGGATAATGTTTTTCACGTTGGCGGTCTCAAGGCGGGGATTAAGTAGACCAATGAGATTCTTACAACTATCCCGATTGGACGACAAGAAGGAAGAACGGACAAGGTTGAAATAAATAAATATGAAAAATCTAAAAAATTGAGAGGAGGTTGGGAGGTCCCAAAAAAGGTGTTCGAGAGTCGAGAATCCAGTCGGGGCCCGACGGAAGTTGTTCGTTAGTCGAGAAGAGAAGAGGTTCGGAAGTCGAGACGAAAAGAGGAGTCCGACGGAACGAGTGCGAGAGTCCAGCCAAGGGAAGTGTTCCTGAGACTGACGGATGATCCGTAGATTCCCACTCCTAATCAACTATAGATACCCTTCAACCAGCAGTGTTCCGGGCCCAACCTTTTAACCCACAAAGGTACCCCATTTTTACATGCATTTTGAAATTAAGATTAGGTCCTCTCTCTATTTACAAAATTACTTAAGTATAAAAAACTGTCAGAACTAATTTAGAAGATGTGGACAAAGCTTATTTTATGAAAATTAGCATCAGTTTTGTATGTACATAGATGTATATATATTATAATAAATTTATTTTTTTTATATTAAGCTAGTTTCAGAGGCTGTTAATTTAGCTTTTAGTTTATCTTCATATTTATGTCTGTAGTTTCTCAGAACCTATGGTTAAATTTAGTACAAAAATACTTTACACAACACAATTAAAAATAAATCACCACTATACATTTGATCACAGGTTGATACTCAAATATAAACGAGGACTACACGACAAAAGTAACTATAGATATGGACTTCAACAATTCCATTTTCTTTTATTCTACATTCATAAAACATCCCTGATTTCAAAATAAGCATTATTTACATTGATTCAGCTTATGCTCTAAATGCAAAACATAGTATTTCGTTTTAAATACTGCACTTTAATCGCCTTATTTGCAGTATAACGGAAATATTGCACTTACATGCACACTTACACGGGTGAAAACGAAAACATTGGAGAACAGATAGAGATGATCCTGTCAAAGAAACATGTAGCGTCTTAGAAACAGCGTGTAACGAAGGGAAAAGATAGAAATCAGAGAACAGAAAAAAATATAAATAGAAGAAGGGAGGAAGAGAAGAGAAAAAGGATCATTCCGAGACCAGATTGCGCGAGAGGAGTTTAGATTGAGGGACTAAAGGCAATCATTATATAAAACGAAAGTTCCTCCTTTTCCTATCACATTTAGGTTGGCGTCCACACTAAGTGAGTGGCCAGTGATAACTAATGATCCCCGTATCCTAGGGACTGTTATCCACCCAAACCATTTGATATTACTCTCAGATAAGAAGGGTAAGGTTTATAGAGAGGGGGTGCTGAAAGTAGGGATAAATCTTGTATGGGTCTTGAAGTTAAGAGAATATGACTTCCCCAAGTAATAATATAACATATTTTCAACTTCATGCATTTTTAAAGCATATAGAGTTTTGTCTCAACAACTTCGATACAATAAAATTATCATGTTAGAATATATTATTTCAAACATGTAAAAATAATTTTAAAAAAATTGAAGCACAAGTAAAAACTGACAAAAATGTATTTTTTACATACAAAAAATTGCGAATTTTTATAAATATTGTATTTATCTATTAATACATTATTTATAAATATTGTATTTATCTAGTAGAATTTATCTATTTGGTACAAAATTTTTTTTGCATAGTGAGTTCAAATTTATGTTTGTGACAAATTTACTTCTGATGTCTCTATATATTAAAAATTTTTTAAATTTAAAATTTATTGCATTCAAAATTGTGTGAATTTGATAGAATGATAAATGAAACTGATACATAAATTAAATTTAAATATCACCATTTTATAGGGATTCTATGAACAAATTACTATGATTTCAGTATTATAAGACAGCAACAATTAATAAAAAAGTCTATTAAAGTTTACTGTATAAACATCCTTATTTTTTGCGTCTGTTGCAGTTTTGAAACACAAGGATAAAAAATAATTAATAAAGATCATGTTGCAATACACAACAATTGTTTTTAAAAAGGTTTATTTGAGTGAATTGATATTAAGACACATTTTTCTCTTGAGACTTTTTTGAAATATTGATAACAAATCAATAAATGCGAATATAGATTCATCGAATTAGAATGTATACAATGATTTTAAGCAGGATACATTTTATAAAAAGGTTTATCTAAAAGAATAAGTACAATTTAGGATATACCAATTGTAGAGCACAGTTGTTGAACCTTTAAACTTCCATGGACTTTATTAGGTGAATACGAGATATTTTGGGACTTACAAATTATTTGCAACAAGAGTGGTAAACAGAGAATTCTAATATTTATGGTAGGGGTAAGATCATGAAAATTTTTTATCTTCGATTTCACTTGTGCCGTATACGGCTCGTGGGATGTGGTTTGAAGACCCATGCTGAAAAGTATGGAGACTGAAATTAAAAAAATTACTTTAAGTAACAATAGAAAATATTTTAGAATTTATAAATTTTTTAAGCTTAATAAATCCCACGCCTTTTTATTTTAACATCAACGTTGTCATTTAAAAAATGTTTTCTTTGCGTTTAGATACGTTTATCTATGGATGTTTTTTTATAATACAGTTTCATTGGACTAGAATGTGAATATAAAAACATTTTAAGAGATGTGAAGTTTATACAGAGATTTCAGTAAATATAACGATAAATGTTTTACAGTTCTGAATTTAAAATTAAAAGAATGTTTAATAAAAAGAATGTATTTGTAAATATGTAATAAAAATGTAAAAATGAAAAAAAAAGTAATAAAAAGAATATGTATTAACGATATAATATCAAAAAGAAACAATAGAAAATATTCTGAAATTCATATAGAAACAATAGAAAATATTCTGAAATGCA
>CM063508.1:41153825-41171325 GCA_032207245.1 Pardosa pseudoannulata
AACAATATTTTTTTAGCTCATCAGCCATCTTTTTTTTCACTTATATATGTATTTTATGCTTTAACCAGATTCGAAGTAGAGTTAAACGTCATATTTTGAGCAGCATTATCTGTCATGTATCATTTACTTGCAGTTTAGCTGTTACATCAGCAAAGATTTGCAATGAGATCAATTTGTACTTGGATATCTGAACCTTCGGATTTTATTCCACTACTTTAAATAATACAAGAAATCGTCATTCTAAAATGTTTGACTAATGTTCTAATTGAATACTCGAATAAAAATATAATAGGTAATATAAAAGTGAGATAAGAAACTGATTACATTTTCCCTTATTTCTAATTTACCATAGTAAGTAATCTCGTGTTGCAAAAAGTAGACCGTAGCACTCCAAATCAAACCAAACCAAACCATAGTAAGTAATGATCTCTGACGACAAACTGGTCATTACTCCTTGATTAATTTCTTAGGATAAGAACTAATTCCAATAGTACAAGAATCTCAACTTCAGAATATTACCAACTACAATTGTCATCATATTTGCTCATGATATATCTTATACATTTAAAGCTTAGACAACACTATAGGGAAGCTTGCAATAAGGTCCATTTTGGTCTGGACATCTTAACTTTTAGCTTTTATTATACCATCTTAGATATTGTATATGAAACGTCATTACTAAATATTTGTTAAAGATATAATAGATACGAGTAATATAAGAAAGAGATAAGGAGATGTGTACTATTCCCTTTTATATCAAGTTTTCCATCACGAAACATAAAAAATGTGTTTCTTTCTCTCTAACCAAGGAGGAAAATAAGTCTCGGAATACTAGACGCTCAACTTTGATACATAACACATACCATCCAATTACCTGTGTTTGGAAAGGTTATTTTCAGAATGCTACAAATAATTCATTGGGGAAACAGGGAAGAGAATCAAATGCTTGACTTATAATATCATAGATAGCATAAGGAAAAAATGAGGTACTGAGTATGCTTTTCCTTTAATTGAGGTTTTCATCATAGGTAGTGAATCATGTCTGAAAAATGGAAATTTCTCTGACCAATTGCCAAGGATATGAACCAACATAGGAGTACCAGGACTTCATTTACGCTAGATACGATATGTAGTTGCAAAATTTGTGACTGAAAATATGAAATTTATGAAAAAGAGAAACATAATTCAGAATTTTTTCCTTTTTTGTTTAGTTTTATATCACAGGTACTGAACTGTGTCATCTGAAACTAAAAAATTGGTCTCAGTAGGTAAAGATGTAAATCATTCGAGGAGTACCAGATTATTATTACCGATTACTATGACAGAGATGGGTTATAATGAGAGGTAAGTTAATCAAATGTTTGGTTAAAATAGCATATAGATTATAAGAAAGCACTAAGGAATCGAGCAATTTTCCAAGGTGTAACAATCTCTCCCCATCCAATTGCCAACAATGAGAATCATTCTGAAATTACCCGAACCTCCTTTTTGATATTACGAGACATCCTTAAATGCTTGGCTAAAATGTAATAGACAACATAAGAGGTAGATAAAGAATTCTGTATTTTATCATCTTATGTCATGTTTCCATTATAAGTACTGAATCTTGTCAGGAATGTCAAATAAATGGTCATCTTTCCCAACCATTTGCCAATGATGGGAATCAGACTCGGAATACCAGAGTATATTACCAACTACCATTCAATAACCTGCTTGTGGAAAGGGTTATTTCCAGAATGCTTCCCTTTTGCCACCATCTCGGAGATCATTCATCGCGGAAACGGGTGAGCGAATCGAATCATTTCTCATTAAGCACTATCGAATTCGGAAAGATGCATCGCAATATTTGGAAGCTCCCTCGCGACTGCACTTTCTGCGATCATCCATCGTGGGCTCGCGGGTCCCCGAGGTTAATGATGCCCTGCTTTGGGAGGGGGCCGGTCCTTAAGCGGTCGGCCATTAGTTTTAGAGGGAAAGGGAGAAGTCGGACCATCATAAACGCTCCGCGGTAGTCGAATGAGGGACGAGGAATCCATCACTACCTCCGGATTATGTTAGTTTAGGAGCGACACGAAGAAGGAGCTGTGATCTGACATACCTCGCTGTTTTGTCTGGAAAGGTTAACACACTAAAGTGCATGACGCGTGAATAGCATGCTTTACTTGTATTTAATAAATAAGTAACATTTTAGGATATTGAATAAGATCCTTAACTGCCTTAACCCATTAATTCTAAGTGTTTATTTGGAATCCTTTAAATGTCGCATTAAGATCGAATTTCGAGAAGTAATATTTATTCATTACAATTTCGTTTTAAGAAACGATTATTAAGACTATAGTAAATGAAATTTCTAAAAATAGAGATATTTGGCTTGTTCGCTGACATAAAAAAAAACAATTTTTTAACAGTAAAACAACGTAATGTTTTTGGGAGAGGAACATACATTGATTTTGGTGACGATCAAATGATATTTGATCGTCCACAGAGTAAAAAAACCCTCATGGATCTCTGCTGATGATAGTTCTAACTAACCTTCTAGTGCAATATGTCATAGAAAAATTAACAGAGGTTAACATGCCCGTTAAATTTAAGGGGTGTCTGTTTAGAACTCTGCTAAGATGTCGAATTCTGTCCCTGTAAATATAAAAACTTCAGTATACTCTTGGGAGGCTTAGAAGATGAAAAAGAAAGGTATGGAATCCGGAATGAAAAATATTTCTACTAAGAATAATCAAAATTTAGAGAATATTTTTGTCTAGCATCCCGAACACGTAGATGATCTACTATTGTTTGGTTTCAACTGAGGCATAACATTTTACAATTTTGTTTTGGTTTGGAGCTCTACAATCTACAGTTTTGCTCTCGAGGGCTAATGAAACCGGTACCTAATGCTGAAAGTCGATTTCGAATAACTACGAATCACCAAGGAGCGAGATTCGAATCCGCGAACTCCGGTACCCAAGTGTAGCACTCTACTATTCTGCCATCTTTCGGCTAACTTTTTAAGGAGGAAGCACATTTAACAGGAGATCTGCAACTGTTCACCTAAAATATACCATAAACATAATTAATAGCTTTTACAAGATTTCCATTGCACAATACATTTTGTAAAATGTTTACACAACTGTATTATGACTATTTTTAAGCCTTATTGGTATTATTTTCAAATTGCAAACTGCTAAATTTAAATCATTCAGCCAATTGGAAACATAAAACGGCTTCAGCAAAAATATTCCGTCTCTCTTTCATAAGATGAACTGTGAAGGATTAAAAAATCAAACACGATTATTAAATTATTGTGAACAATTTCCGTAAACTTACATTTCCGTAGTTGCACCGAGACATCAGCGGAAGTGGGCATCAGTTCAAATACTTTGAAGTAACTATTGTCTATTGTATTAATTTCTTGAATGGACTAATGATATATACGTTACACATAAGGAAAAACTTGACTCGATGGAGATCTACATGATTTGAACAAAAGGTAAAACATCAGTACTTGTTACAAAGGTTACAGATCCGACAAGTATTTTTCTGTCTCATTCAGCTGAGATGTAACAAAATAAGAAAAATATTCATGTAATATTTTCAAACATAATTATTACATATTACATTCAGAAAAATATTTATAAAAACTAACTATTTTGAGCCGCATTGGCAACAACACCACATTTTGTTTTGTTTTGGTTTGGTTTGGAGTGCTACGGTCTACTTTTTTGCAACACGAGGTCTAATGAGACCGGGACCTACAGTTTAAAGCCGATTCCGAACGGCTACGAACACCCATGCCACAGTGGGATTCGAACCCACGAACTCCGGTACCGAAGGCCAGCACCCTAACCAATCGGCCATCGTTCGACATACCTCATTTTGAATGATTAATGATTTACAAGAGATTATTAAATTTTAAATTACAGATCGGAAACATAAAACGGCTGTAAAAAAATCCCCTATCTCTTAAAGAAGAGAAACTGTGAAGGATTAAAAAATCAAACTTGATTATTAAAGTATTGTGAACCACTTCCGTACACTTGTAGTTGCACCCAGACTTCAGCGTAAGTGGGTAGCAGTTCATATTATTTGAGGTAACTATTGCATATTGTATTAATTTCGGGGATGGACTAGTGATATATATGTTACACACAAAGAAAACTTGGGAGACCCAATAGTGTTCTACATGATTCAACAATGGAAAACACAGAACTTGTTACAAATGTTACAAATCCGAAAAGCATTTTTAGTCTCGTTTAGCTGCGATGCACCAAAATAAGATAATTATACAATGAAATTTTTTCAAACATAATTATTACATATTACATGCAAGAAAATATCTATAAAATCTAACTAATTATTTTAAGCCTTATTGGTAACACCTCATTTTCAAACAGTAGATTATTAAATTTAAATTGTTCAGTCAATCGGAAACATAAAACAACTGTAGTGAAAAAAATCTCCTATCTCTTACAGAAAAGGTACTCTGAAGGATTAAAAAATCAAACATGATTATTAAAGTATTGTGAACCATTTACGTACACTTGTAGTTGCATAGATACATCAGCGGAAGTGGGCACCGGTTCAAATCCTTTGAATTAACTATTGCCTATTGCATTAATGTCTTGAATGAATTAATGACACACACACACACACACACACACACACACACATATATATATATATATATATATATATATATATATATATATATAAATATAAATATATATATATATATATATATATATATATATATATATACATATATATGTTACACATAAGGAGAAACTTGACTCGATAGAGATCTACATGATTTAATGAAAGGTAAAACGCAGAATTTTTTACAAAGGTTACATATCCGACAAGCATTTTTCAATCTCGTTCAGCTGCACATGCACCAAAATAAAATAATTATACAATGAAATGTTTTCAAACATAATTATTACATATTACATGCAGGAAAATATCTATAAAAACTAATTATTTTGAGCCTTATTGATAACACCTCATTTTCAAACAGTAGATTATTAAATTTAAATTATTCAGCTGATCGGAAACATAAAACGACTGTAGCGAAAAACAAATCTCCTATCTCTTAAAGAAAAGGTACTCTGAAGGATTAAAAAATCAAACACGATTATTAAAGTATTGTGAACCATTTACGTACACTTGTAGTTGCATAGATACATCAGCGGAAGTGGGCACCAGTTCAAATCCTTTGAATTAACTATTGCCTATTGCATTAATCTCTTGAATGGATTAATGACATATATGTTACACATAAGGAAAAACTTGACCCGATGGAGATCTACATGATTTGAACAAAGGTAAAATGCAGAATTTGTTACAAAGGTTACATATCCGACAAGCATTTTTCAGTCTCGTTCAGCTGAACATGCACCAAAATAAAATAATTAAAGAATGAAATTTTTTCAATCATAATTATTAGATATTACATCCAGGAAAATATCTATAAAAACTAACTAGTTAGAGACTTATTGGTAATATCTCATTTTCAAACAGTAGATTATTAAATTTAAATTATTCAGCCGATGGGAAACATAAAACAGCTGAAGCGAAAAAAAATCCCCTATCTCTTAAAGAAGAGGTATTGTGAAGAATTAAAAAATCAAACAAGATTATTAAAGTATTGTGAACCATTTCCGTACATTTGTAGTTGCACCGAGACTTCAGCGTGAGTACCAGTTCATACTATTTGAGGTAACTATTGCCTATTGTATTAATTTCGGGGATGGACTAAAGCAAAAACATGGCAGACAAGATGGAGATCTATAAGATTTCAACAAAGGTAAAACACAAAACTTGTTACAAAGGTTACACATCTTACAAGCATTTTTAGCCTCGTTCAGCTGCGCTGCATCAAAATAAAATAATTATACAATGAAATTTTTTCAAACATAATTATTGCATAATACATCCAGGAAAATATCTATAAAAACTAACTAGTTAGAGCCTCATTGGTAACACCTTATTTTCAAAAATTAGGTTTTTAAATTTAAATTATTTAGCCAATCGGAAACATAAAACGACTGTAGAGGAAATAATCCCCTGTATCTTAAGGAAGAGGTACGGTGAACGATTAACAAAATAAACATGATTATCAAAAAACTGTGGATCATTTCTATACGTTTGTTATTACTCCGAGACTTGAGATGAAATGAGTTCTAGTTCAAGTCATTTGAGATAACGACTGCCTATTTGATTAACTTTGGGAATGGACAAATGATATATGTATCACATAATGGAAAAAAGGGGAAACTTCTTTACAACCTCTTCATGATTTCAACGATGGCAGAACTTCTTATAAACGTTAAAAATTTGACAAACTCTTTTCAGTATCTCAGCTGGGATACCACTCAAAACAAGATAGATATACGATGAATAATTTTTTTCAAAGATAGTTATTACATACTTCATCCAGGAGAATGTATAAAAAAACCAAAAATCTAATTATTTTCTAAGACTTATTGGTAACACCTGATTTTCAAGCAGTAAATTATTAAATTTAAAATATTAAACCGATCGGGAACATAAAACGACTGTAGCAAAAATAATCCCCTGAATCTTAAAGAAGAGGTACAGTGAATGATTAACAAAACAAACATGATTATCACAGGACTGTGGACTATTACTATACGTTTGTCATTACTCTGAGACTTCAGATGAAATGAGTTCCAGTTCAAGTCATTTAAGATAACGACTGCCTGTTTGATTAACTTTGGGAATGGACAAATTATATGTGTGTTACACACAATGGAAAACATGGGAAACCCCTTAGAACATCTTCATGATTTCAAGGGACTCAGAATTTCTTATAAACATTAAAAATTTGACAAACTCTTTTCAGTCGCTCAGCTGGGGTATCACTCAAAATAAGATAGATGTACGATGAATAATTTTTTTCAAAGATAGTTATTACATACTTCATCCAGGAGAATGTATAAAAAAACCAAAAATCTAATTATTTTCTAAGACTTATTGGTAACACCTGATTTTCAAGCAGTAAATTATTAAATTTAAAATATTAGACTGATCGGAAACATAAAACAACTGTAGCGAAAATAATCCCCTGTCTCTTAAAGAAGAGGTACGGTGAACGATTAACAAAACAAACATGATTATCAACTGACTGCGGACCATTACTATACGTTTGTCAGTACTCCGAGACTTCAGATGCAATGAGTTCCAGTTCAAGTCATTTGAGATAACGACTGTCTATTTGACTGATTTTGGGAATGTAAAAAGGATATATGTTACACACAATGAAAAACATGGGAAACTCCTTAGAACCTCTTCATGATTTCAACGATGGCAGAACTTCTTACAAATGTTAAAAATTCGGCAAACTCTTTTTAGTCACTCAGCTGGGGTACCACTCAAAAAATGATAGATGTGCGATGAAGAATTTTTTTCAAAGATACTTATTACATACTTCATTCAGGAGAATGTACAAAAAATGTACAACAATCTAATTATTTTCTAAGACTTATTGATAATACCAGATTTTCAAGCAGTAAATTATTAAATTTAAAATATTCAACCGATCGGGAACATAAAACGACTGAAGCAAAAATAATTCCCTGTATCTTAAAGAAGAGGTACAGTGAACGATTAACAAAACAAACATTATTATCAAAGGACTGTGGACCATTTCTATACGTTTATCATTACTCCGAGACTTCAGATGCAATGAGTTCCAGTTCAAGTCATTTGAGGTAACGACTGTCTATTTGACTGATTTTGGGAATGGACAAATGATATATGTTACACACAATGGAAAACATGGGAAACTCCTTAGAACCTCTTCATGATTTCAACGATGGCAGAACTTCTTATAAGCTTTAAAAATTTGACAAACTCTTTTCAGTCGCTCAGCTGTGGTACCACTCAAAACATGATAGATGTATGATGAATATTTTTTTCAAAGATAGTTATTACATACTTCATCTAGGAGAATGTAAAAAAACCCAACAATCTAATTATTTTCTAAGACTTATTGGTAACACCTGATTTTCAAGCAGTAAATTATTAAATTTAAAATATTCAACCGATCGGGAACATAAAACGACTGTAGCAAAAAAAAAACCCTTTCCGTCTTAAAGAAGAGGCACGGAGGAGGATTTACAAAACAAACACGATTATGCTAATGTGGGAAAAACCCGGCTAATGCCAGGCAGGTAGGGATCTGATTTTATTTACCGCCACCAAGCCAAATTTCCTGGCGCTAGATTCCATCGAATAACGGCAGAAAAGAAATCCCAGAAATATAAATATGTATTTGTATTTTCAACTTATACTGACGAGAGATGTATGATGAATATTTTTTTCAAAGATAGTTATTACATACTTCATCTAGGAGAATGTAAAAAAACCCAACATTCTAATTATTTTCTAAGACTTATTGGTTACACCTGATTTTCAAGCAGTAAATTATTAAATTTAAAATATTCATCTTATCCGGAACATAAAACGACTGTAGCAAAAAAACCCTTTCCGTCTTAAAGAAGAGGCACGGAGGAGGATTTACAAAACAAACACGATTATGCTAATGTGGGAAAAACCCTGCTAATGCCAGGCAGGTAGGGATCTGATTTTATTTACCGCCACCAAGCCAAATTTCCTGGCGCTAGATTCCATCGAATAACGGCAGAAAAGAAATCCCAGAAATATAAATATGTATTTGTATTTTCAACTTATACTGACGAGAGAGGTGAAGGGAGGGGAGAGTAGAACTAGGCGCTTTCTCAGATTATGTTTTAATTAAACGCCTTCTATTTGTTTATATTCGTCAAAAAGAACTGCAAAAGTATTAGCTAATTAACGAAAGGTGGATGTACTAATTGCTCTCATTAATACGCTAAGGCCACGCAAATCCTTAGGCAAACAATTTCACCGAAACTTACCGGTGAAAACGGGGTAAACATTTACTAAACTGTATATTTGTTCTGCCGATGATAATTTAAAGATATACATAATTCGACTTAATTTTTTTTCCTCCTCTGGTAGATCGGGCGGGAGTGAATGGATTTGTGTGTATGCATGTGATTTTTTTTTCTACCCAAGTATAAATCCTCCACTGAAATGTTAGATTTCAATTAGCAAGCTATTTGCCGTAGAATCGTCGCATCTGCACTGTTTCCCCCGATGCATTTTTAAAAAGGAATTTCATCGCTTTGCATCTTTCTTGAATTGAATCATGGAAGAGAGAGATAGAGAGAGATAAAAAAAAACTCAGCAAGCCGAATATTTATCCCTCAATTAAGGCTTAATTAGTATAGGAAGAAATCTCTATACCTTTCTAATTTTCCGAACTTGAGTTTTTTTTCCGCCAAAAAATCCCACCCTCCACCCCTTCTTCGGATATATTAATACATGCTTTAAGCGTCTTATCCATTAGTATTGAAGCGACATGCCATATTTTTCGTTTTATTTCTTTAATTGAACCGGCATTACGACTGTGGCAGTCGTGTAAGAGCGGATTCTTTTTATGCCTTTTTTCACCCATTTAACGTAAAAGGTGTAATTAGCAAAAATACAAAAATGCCATTTCCGTTTTATTTTCCGAGAAAATTTTCTCTCTATTCCAGAGGCCACAAGTTTGGCTGTAATTACTATCGGGAGGCTAGGAGGGAGATATGGGGAGTAGAGGGGGATGCTGTTTATAGAGAGGGTTGAATGCTAAAAAAACAAGCGAGAAATAATTACATTATTGCTGTAGTAAAAGACTATTTGCAGGAAATTATGTCTGCACGACGTATTCGATACTTCGAACATCGGGAATTATTTTGCTGCTGTTTCGAATATCTTCTAAAAAATTTGCACTTTAACCTCCCTTTAAGTAAGTAGGGTTGGAAAAAAAAAGAACGCTGATAGCTACTTTAGCATCATTAGTTTAATAAAACAGAAAATTTGTTCGCTTAGAATATAGAATCCCTATTGAAATTGAAATTCGTAGAATGCAAGGTATTTGGATATATAGAATTATTGGTTAAACAACGGTTTATAAGAACAATTAACACAAATTATAGGTTTTTATCTACACGCTGTGAAATAAACTCGTGATTTTTTACTTAATGTACTAATTTCTGTTCAATTATGTGAACAGTTTTTCTGGTAAGAGTTATATTTCATATCACATGGTAGAGAAAATTGTTAATATTTTTAAATATGCGGATATCAGTACACCTAGTTGAATTTAAAAATGTAAATTAAAACGTAAATGTTTTAGAAATTTTCCCAAATGAACATTTAAAATGTTTACTCTCATTAAAATTATTCCAAAATAGTAAGGAATATGAAATATTATTTCTATCTTTATATGCAAACGAGTTGCTTTATAGACATAATATTTTACTTTTTCCAAATTTCTCATTTTGTTTTCCAAACATAATCTTATTTACCCAATTATTTAAGTGTGTGGCAAACATTACAAAGCATTTTTAAAATTTATTAACACAATATTGAAAATTTGTACACATATAATGTGAAGTATTCATAAATTCTTCACATTCACTTTATATCTTAAAATGAATAAACATTTTTGTATAGTTCAATATTTTAGAATTTTTGTTACTTTTTAAAATTTGACATTAGTTTTCATAGATTCTTTCAAAACATTTTAGTAAACATGTACCAACATTTAATTTTGGTAAATACTTATTAAAATTTCCTAATATACTGCATTGAATTAAATCTGGGTACCTGTTTTAAATTTCGACTTTATTTGATTTATAAAAACTAAATTTAAATTGGGAAAACCTAAAAATAGCATGAATATTCTACTTACAGATAGGAAAATGTTTGCTATAAATTAACTTCCGAATAATCGCCGAATGGTTAGGGCACTGCTTTTCGGTACCACAATTTTCAGGTTCGAATCTCACTGCTAGCATGGATGCTCATAGCTGTAGCAGTAGATCATATAGTTATAAAATAACCAACATATAAATTAACTGTTCAATCTATGAACAAAACTATACCCAAATATATATATATATATATATATATATATATATATATATATATATATATATATATATATATATATATATATATATATATATATATATATGTATATATATATATATGTATATATATATGTATATATATATATGTATATATATATATATATATATATATATATATATATATATATATATATATATATATATATATATATATATATATATATATATATATATATATATATATATATATGTATATATATATATCTGTATATATATATATATATATATATATATATATATATATATATATATATATACATACATAAGTTACATTTAAGCTGTAATAATAGAACAATAAAAGAAAATATTGAACATTATCTCTGAAGAATCATTTTAAAAAATCAACAAAGTATTTAAAAAATTAATCTTGAAAAGTTATCTAATATTTAAAATATTTTAAATGTGATTTTTGATAGTTTTTAATTATAACAATGTTATTATAGTTATAATATTTTGTTTATAGTTGTTTTTAATTATTTAGTTATTTTTATTGTTTATTCATACGAAATTTCATAAATTTAAGATAATAATTTTCTTAAATGCACTGTAACATCAAATGTTACTTTAAATCACACTGAAGCTGTAAAATGTTAAAAAAATCTTACAATATGTATTTGTTTTAAACTGAGGGTTATCGGCCAGATATAATGCATTTTTTAAAGTAGTTTTGGATTGGTTTTTATATTACATAATGGATTAGGACGACAATAATCTACATAGCGACATAAAGTAAGCGACATAAAGTATAGCGACAATGTAATTATTAACTGTCTTACTAGAAACAGGCAAATTAAAGTATCCGTCTGCGTTGAAAACGTCATTTTTTTACCAAAAATCACAATTTTTTTATATGTCTGTTGTAAAATTCCAACTTTTACTCTTCTAAATCTGTTTTTGTTTTGTCTCTCTGGTATTTTAAAGAAAAGTTATAACTGTTTAAACATCCGTTACAGCTGTCAAAACAAAACGGAAGTAGCGACTTCGCAACCAGAAGTTGTTAATTTAAAGCCTTTTAAAGAGCATTTTTGGACAAAACTTTTTAAATTTTCATGAAGATTAGTTTAACCATTTTTCTAGTGTTTTTAATGATTAGCATCTTGGCAATTAGATAGTTTTGAAGCAAAAAAGTGTGGGGAATTTCAAACACGTATTTTGATTTTTTAATAGTTACAGTAGCTTTCATAAACTTCAAATGCGTTTTTCTCAGAACTGTATTTTTAATAAAATGTTGAAACTTAAAATGTGATTTCTCAAAAAATTCTTAAAATATTGTGCTGAAAATTATTATGAATACTTCTGATAGTATTTATTAGTAAATGACCTAAAAGCATTAATTTTGGATAATTTTTAATGATGTTACACTCATAGTTAGATATAAAGGTAATGAAAATTCGTTAAAAATTCAATGTGTATGATTTTGAAGGACCAAAATTAAGCAAAGATTTTAGGTGATTCACTAGTCTAGTGTATAAGAAATGCGTTGCATAAAAAAATATTGAAATAATTTAATTTATTAAAAAATAAGACCTTTTGAAACAAACCGATTTTTTTTACAAAATTTTCTTCATTTATTAGAAATTTTATAAAAACTTCTCCAGGAAAAACATTTTTAAGTGCAATTTTCTATACTAATATAAAAAATAAATATAAAAATGTAAAAATATGAACTAGTTTCTACGTTTAAAGAAAAAAGTTCTCCGAACGTAGACGGATAACTTAATTTGAGTAAACTTGAAAGGGATTTTAATATCCAGGAGTTTTTGTTAATCGCTATTAAAAACCAATTCTCTTGGAAATTTTTATATCTTATTATAAATAATTATTATTGGTTAAATACATTCGATTGTCTAAATAGATTCTTTAAAGTTGTTATGGTGGCTAAGCTTGGACTTCATCTGCTTGGTGCCTGCTTCTAAATTAGTAGGACCCAGCGGGGGTAAGGTTACTCGCATCCGTAGCAAACCTTAAGCTACACGTGCTTCTCAGGTGGTGTTAAATGGGTAATAGCTTCTCAAACTTGTATTAGCATAAATGCATATAGCGCATGTTTCAGCATTTACCTACTTGACTTTTGATGTCTTGTAACTGAAATTTGGCTTTTTTTGTTCCATTTTTAAATGTTTTGTTACTGTTTTTTAATTTTATACTTCTATTCTTCGTATTCATGGTTTTCTCTATTTAACCAACTGATAATGTCTTTACGACGTATGGAACTTCCGGAGAGAGTTGCCCGTGTATATATATATATATATATATATATATATATATATATATATATATATATATATATATATTATATATATATATACACCGGATGGCCCTAATTAAATTGATAGTGCTCACAGTGTTCTGTAGCTCTATCTATTTGCGAGAATAACGCCACATTTTGTAGGAAGATTAAACAAAACGGGGGAAGAAAGTTTGGTTTGGAGTGCTACGGTCTACTAGTTTGCAACACGAGGGCTAATGAGACCGGAACCTACAGCTTAAAACCAATTCCGAACGGCTACGAACATCCATGCCACTGTAGGATTCGAACCCACTAGCTCCGGTACCGAAGACCAGCACCCTAACCAATCGGCCATCGTTCAGCAAGGGGGACAAAGGATTCCACGAAAAAACAAATTAGTTCGAAAAGTCACAGCTAAGGGAATATTTGGCGCTGTGTAATAGAAAATAGAGTGTTAACAAATGCAAATCAATACGGAAATTACCTTTTATTTTGCATTCAAATGAGGTTTAATGTGGCTGCCGTTGTTGTGGACCCCATATTGCATTCTGTGCACAGTATGCACAACAGCAGAAAGTAAGTCTGCAGGAATCTCCCGTACTGTCCTTGATATGTTATGCTTCAACGTAGCCAGGTCCTGGACCACTCCTTGATAGACCTTGGGTTTAAGGTAACCCCATAGCCAGAAGCCGCATGGGGTAAGATCATGCGACCGAGGTGGCCATGCAATTGGAAAGTAGCGGCTAATGACGCTTTCTGTTGTGCATTTCTGTCGTAGAAGCTGTAGCACCAACGTGTGGAGGGGGTCCATCTTACATGAAAATGACTTCCCCCAGTCATTATCTTTGCTGAAGTGCCGGAATGACAAAGCTGTTCAACATGTGGAGATATTTCTCTCCGGTAACAGAAGAGGATTCCGGTCCTGTCGGTGTAATGTTCTCAAAGAAGATTGGACCTATGATTAATTCCGCTGTGAACCCACACCAAACAGTTACCTTTGGTGAATGTAAGGGAATTGCTGTGAGTGCATGTGGTGATTTGTCATCCCAAATTCAGCAGTTCGGGGTATTCACAGTTCCATTCATGTAAAGTGGGTCTCGTCTCCTCATAAAATTTTTCACGGCCAAGCATCATGCACCTCCATTCTCGCAAGAAAGGTGAGAGCAAAAGTCAATTGCTTATCATGGTCGGGGTACAGTAACTCCTGAACACGGCTGATCTTGTATGGATAGAAGCTGATAATCTTTCGTAAGATTTTCCATACCATACTGTCAGGCATATCCATATTCCAAGCTACTCCACGAGAGCTAGAGGTAGCAGCAATATTGTCTGGTCCTCTGTCGACAACTGTCGTGGCAACTGCTTCGATTGTATCCTGTGGTACAGGTTTTCGTCCTCTGCCTGACTGAACTTTCAGAGAACTGTTTTCTCAAACGTCGCAACCTTTGTTTTTAGTCCATTAACTGACACAGAACCGTTATTTTTAAGCATTTTTGGTGTGTTCTAAAAGCCCGAAGAGTGGCTGACGCGTTGCACTAGTTGAGGTAAAAGAATTTGATCAGTAACGCACGCTCGACTAAAGAAGGATACATTGCACATAAATGTTCAATCCGTTTGATTCGAAACGTAACACATTGCCTTTTAAAACCTGTGCCAATGGATGTAACGTGAAATTTGAATAAAGAACTTTTTCTTCTGCTCAGAGTACGTGATATTGCAGATTACGAGATTTTATCGGTGTTTATGTAGCTTTTTTAAAAGTGTTGCCATATTGCACTTGAACTAAATCAGAAAATGTGCATGAAAAAGGTAATTTTATTCCATATATTAATTTGTTAACACTCTATTCAGTATGATACAGCACCAAATATTCCCCTAGCGGTGACTTTTGGAACTAATTTTTTTTTCTCGGAATCCTTTATTTACCGTCTTGTTTAATCTTACAAAATGTGGCATCATTCTCTCAAATAGATCGCGCTACAGAACACTGTGAGCACTGTCAATTTAATTATGGCCACCCAGTATATATATCAATATATATATATATATATATATATATATATATATATATATATATATATTATATTTATATATATATATATATATATATATATATATATATATATTTATACATACATATATATACATACATATATATACATATATATATATACATATATATATACCTACATACATATATATACATACATACATATATATACATGCATACATATATATGCATACATACATACATATATATAATATATGCATACATACATGTATATATATACATGTGTAAGATTACCATTAAAACCAGTTTAAGCTTATATGAGTACTCAGATTATTGTCAGCATTGGGATTCGAACATCTCTTCAACCTCAGATTTTCCTCCGTGGTGAAGGTTTATATTATGAACTAAATAAATACTGGCAATGAGAAGACGTATTCACATCATTCAGTCATTTTTTCTAGCTTGTTCTCTCTAATTGCAAATCCTTTGGCTTCTCAGATTAAGATAAGTGTTGCCAAAAAAGTTGGAGAAATAAACGTTCCACTTAAGGAAACGGTAAAAACGAAGTTACATATCGACAGACCACCGATTGTGAAGCACTTAGGAAACAGCCCGTGAATTATTGCATCCATTTGCAGTGAATAAAAAAAGAAATAGGATTTTGGTCCTGGATATACAGGAAACGTTTGCTAATGTCTTCTCAGTCTTCCTAATATTTGAATGTCACTTGTTACTAGGCTCAGGGCCCTTTTACTGTCAAGGCACACAGGGTATTTTCCCAAGACGCACAAATTTCAGGGGCCCCAAAATTTTATTTGTAATTGGTAATTTTAAAAATATTTGTAGCTTGATATTAAAATAAAATCTGAATTTTTTAATTGTTATTATTCAGTTTCTATATAGAATTCGTTAAAACTACTTTTATTTGGTTAAAGGCTTGATATATAAATATGTTAACATTAAAGTGTATAAATTAGGTATTTTATAAAATAACTAAGTATGTCATGAAATGACTAGACAGTTAACGTTAGTTAAAGTATATAATCGATTAAAAAAATTCAGACTGTACTTAGTTATTCATTGAAATAACTAGTTATTCTCTGAAATATCTAATAAGATAGACCGTTGAAATGAAAATAAACAAATGCAATGTTATTTTATAAATTAATTTATCATAAATAGCTAAAATCTCTGTTCTCTATTTTAATAAATCTTCTTTATTTTAATAGTGAGCAATAAATATTTTTAAAATATTTAATTTAAAAAATATTTATTGCTTAATATTAAATTAAAATCAGAAATTTTTTAAATTCTGATTCTTCAATTTATACATACAATTCAGTAAAATTAGTTTATTTGATCAAGGACTTGCTATATATATATATATATATATATATATATACATATATATATATATATATATATGTATGTATGTATGTATGTATGTATATATATGTGTTACAGTTAAAGTGTATAATTTAGTTATTTAATAAAATAACTAGGTAAAGTCAGCGTAAATATATAATATATATAAAAAAATTCATACTTTACCTATTTATTATATAAAATATCTAATAAGATAGACCGTTAAAGTGAAAAAGAATTACAATGTTATTTTATAAATTAATTTATCATAAATAGCTAAAATCTCTGTTCTCTATTTTAATAAATCTTCTTTATTTTAATAGTGAGCAATAAATATTTTTAAAATATTTAATTTAAAAAATATTTATTGCTTAATATTAAATTAAAATCAGAAATTTTTTAAATTCTGATTCTTCAATTTATACATACAATTCAGTAAAATTAGTTTATTTGATCAAGGACTTGCTATATTGATACATACGTTACCGGTAAGGTGTATAATTTAATTATTTCATAAAATAACTAGGTATTCCATGAAATAACTAGACAGTTAAAGTCAGTTTAAGAATATAATCTGTAAAAAAATTCATACTTTACCTAGTTATTCTATGAAATATCTAATATGATAGACCATTAAAGTGAAAAATAAACAATTACAAAGTTATTTCATAAATTAATTTATCACAATAGCTAAAAATATCTTAAAAAGTACATTTTATCCCTATTTCGGATGATAAATTAAAAAATAATAAGGAAAATCAGCTAATATAATTTGTTTTTGCTCATATTGCTAACGTTAGTTAAAAAGAAAGGGGAAAAATGTTGCAGAAATAAATGTATATAAATCCATTCCAA
>CM063508.1:41178825-41188825 GCA_032207245.1 Pardosa pseudoannulata
TATTCCACCAATTGTATTTTTATTAGTTTTTTCTGATTACTTTTTTAAAATTTGTATACTGAATATATGTTGTACTTTTGAAATTATAACAACAATTAGAAATTCGCTGGGAGCTTTACAAATGTATAAAACTCGTGGAGAATTTAAACATTAGTAAGCTTATAAGAACAGGAACTCAAAATTAGTACTATTTTAGATTTGTACTTAAAATATAACGTAAGAAAAAAATGCATCTATCATGAGGAAAGCTAAAATTTTATAAAAGTAACCATTTTTTTTTTTAATTTCATGTGCTATCATTATGACATATTTAAGTTTTCACAAATATTATTTTTACAAGAATTCTTATCATTAACTTTTTTATTTTATTCTGTGCACTGAATACATGTTTTGCACATGAAAATTATATATCAACTATATTAAAATATATATTATAAGTCTACAAACACAAGCACACAGATACACACACACAGAGACATATATATATATATATATATATATATATATATATATATATATATATATATATATATATATATATATATATATATATATACTATATGAATCAACAGACTTTGAACTGTTTAAACGTTGTAAATCCAAAAATTGTAAAATGTGTTTAAATAAATTATAAATTGGACAGTTTTAAAGTAAGGAAAAGATTGATTTAAAAATATTTGACTCCACCACGCGTAGAGTCATCACAAACGTAATTAGATTAAATTAAAATTCCTACATCGCCTGTACGAGGATTCGATTCTCGGACTTCTCGTACTGAAGCCCGTTGGCTGACTACTGCGCCACAGATACGTTGGCAGTGAAGGTTTCAAGTTGCATTATAATAATATCAATAAGCGTGAAATTCTGAATTTTTTATAAAAAGCAATTTCTATTGGACCAAATTGTGAATCTATACCCTTTTTGAATCAACTTAATAACATATACAAAATTTCATCAAAATCAGTCCAGCCCTTTAGGAGGAGTTCTATTACAATACCCAGACAGAAGAATTTTATATATAAAGATATCACCATTTTTTCATTTTAAAATGGCATAGTTGTAATGAATAAATATTTGATAAATTTTATTTTTACGAGAATATTTTCTGCTAATTTTTATTTTATACTGTATATTGAATGCAATTTTTTATCCTAAAAGACAAAAACAATCAGAAATTTACGTAGAATATCAAATATATTAAGGGCATAGAATATTAATTAGTTAATTCAATTTAAAATTGTAAGTCAACAATGCAACAATGAACATTCAAAGCTATCTCATAATATAAGGTATTCTCAAAAATGCAATTTCATTAGCAATAACGTTTTGAAATTTCAAAGCAAAGCACTTATTATTTTAAAACTTATCGTTACCAATTCTTTTTAATATAGATTCTTTAAAAATATTTCATCATTATTTTAGTTTAAAGAATACTGTTTAGTCTTAAGAGAAAATTTAGCTGTCTTAAATATATTATCGGATAAAGAAATAAATAATAGTAAAATTATTTACATTTTATTAATCAAAACTCCTCTAAAATTTTTTTAACAAGCCAAATTACACCATGCTATTTTAAATCAAATTTAACATTTGCAGGACTAAGATTTTGAGACTGTTGTTTTGTACTGTGATTGGTTGATTTTGTTAGTTCCTTTGGAGAGTACGGTCTACTATTTTTTGTTTCACGAGGGCAAAATTTTCGTTCGTGAACTTTAGTTTTGGCTTGGTTTGATTTGGAGTGCTTCTGTCTACTTTTTGCAACACTAGGGCTAACGTTCGTGAACTAATACAAGAAAACTTAGCTTCCTTAAATATACTATCAGATAAGCAAATAAATAATCGTAAAATTATTTACTTTTTACTAATCAAAACTCTTCTACAAACTGGTGTGGTGCTTTTCCCTACTTAAATAATACTCTGAAGATATATATCTTAACAAATATATTTATAAGAAAGTTCAAACTGATTTAATTTATAATGTGAAACCTATTTAAATTTACTACCAATTGTTAACATTTGCAAACAAAATATTGAAGAAAGAAAGTTTTAAATTAAAAAAAAATCCGCATGAGTAGACAAAATGCTTTAGCATAAAATTTTAAATAAACTTGAATAAAAACTAACCCAAATGTTCTAAAGAGATCTGAAAACATCTATTATTCGTGGAATTTTTGTTTGGTATAGTACGTTTTAAAGCAAAAATTTGCACAAAGGAAAACACCACAAGGATTTATATGTTTTTAGAATTTATTTTAACAATCTTTTTCCTGTATATTTCTTTGCTTCCCTTTAAACCTTACAAGTTATTGTAGAAGTTTTTTCAAAAGAGGAATGTTCACAAATTATTTCTGAATAGATTCTGAAAGTATATAATCGGGAATTTTATAGTTCAAACAGTTAAAAGTGGATTATGAGAAAGACTCGAGCTTAGTTTGTTTTTCCGAAGAGGGAAACCCAAGAAACAGTTCGAATTAGACCGCAAAGTATTAATTTTATTTTCCTATGTGATTATTTTTAAAAAGATATAACAGTTAGCATTATGCAAGGAGGCTTCAAATATTCATAAAATACAATGTTTGCTTTGAGGAAATGTTTAATGTGATTATTTGGAATAATTGTATTATATATTGTTTTAAAATTCATAGAAAAGAATCATAGAATTCCCGCAACACTGAGGTAGCGCTCACAGTTCCCCCAGGCACATATCTGAGATTTGATCCTTGGACTAGTTAAGGTTAACTCAACCTTTTATTCCTTCAGCTGGTACATATATAACACGGTAATACAAATGAATAAAATGGATAGTCACACAAATAATATATAGTTACACAAATATTTTCTTTAATAATACATTACAAGAAATATCAAAATGGTTTTAAATATCTACACCATCAGTAAAGTTCGGACTTACTGACTGTAGTACTAATAAGTAATTCCATACTTGATCAGTCAGTTTTCTGGCTGAACGATGCTTGCGAATGAATAACATAAATAGGTCTAAACCAATTTAGTTCTCAGCCCATAAAGTTTTCTACTACATTTCCCAGATTTCAGTCAAACTTCTGAAGTAGTAAAATTACTTTCTTTAAATAAACATAATCTGGAGTAAAATACGCTATTATGATTTGAAAGGAGAATTCGAACCCATAACCCTTTTTAGCAACACTGCTTCCCATTCAGTTGGAGATTTTCAGTTGGAGATACTTCAGCCATTTGCAATTTGGCGTAACTATCTCTCAGTTACCTCTGGGATGTGAAAGATCCTAGCTGCAAAGATGGGCTTAATTAATTCGGACCGTCTAAATTCGATTCCACCCCCCTCGCATCAATATTTTACTTACCCTGACCCCCTTCGCAAGAAACCTCCTCATGCAGTTCCTCCCCGCCATGCTCCCCCGCAGCCCAGGAGGAAATCCAACCCCGTTCTCGGGGCGGGGGGAGTGTCCAAAACAAGGTCCAGATGCCATCGCAGATGATTTCCCTTACAACGGTCCACTCTCATTAAGATGGACTCTGGCTACTCAATAAGCAACCGAGGCCCCTTTAATTAAAGGAGCGGGTGTGACAATAGACAGTGTTATTCTCTTTCGGCGCTATTAGGCGCGCATTATTACAACAATGACCGCTCGCCGAGCTGCAGTTTATTAATCTCCGACCCACCTGCTTTTAATGCAGGATAATCTGGAAAGGGGTCGGAGGGAAGAGGGAGGGTTTTGATGCTTTAATTGTGCGCGAGATTAAGAAGGAAGGAGTAGATGAACCGGGTTTGTGATTTATAACGTGGAATGATGGATGGCATTGAGTAATGGGCAATTGTGATGACTGTGTGTCCAGTTAAACGGACGGAATAAGAGTCGGGCTGCCATTTAAGAGGGTCAACATATATCTAGAGGAGGGAGGATGTTTGGTTGTGATGTAACTGCTTCTTATTGCTGGTCAGAATACTTCAGTAGACTAATAAAGGACTTTAAGGCAGAAATCTTCATGCTTTGTAATTAAAGACAAAGAGATATATGATTTATTTATATCATGTATGGTATCTCTCTTGACTGGAGCTAACTGCTTATGAAAAACATTAGGAAATGGGCTTATAAATTTAAATACATGTATTATAAGTAAGCAAATGAACGCAAATATAATATTTTATGCTTTAACATGCAAATATATTAAACGATTTTAACAACTGCTTTCTGTTGCTCTTTAAAATACTTCATTATAGATAAAGACAAATGGATATTTAATTCATCTATTACATCACGTTTATTTTTTCTACTGATTAAAATTAATTACTTGTATAAAATACATGAATCTATAAATAATTATATAAACGAAATTAATCAAAATGTACGTGAATAATGTATAAAATATGTTTACTGTAGTCATTTATAAGTTCTATCTAGTTACCACTGAGCAAGAAGCAATTTGCAGCTTCAAATTTCTCTATACTGCACAGTTTTACATTTGTACATAACAAAATTAGAGCTGTAATATAACTGTGTACCTTGATATTGATACTTTTTGATATTTTCAGGTCTCAAATGATTATCTAGAGGTTTCCAATCCTTGCAATATAATTGTAATTATTTGTAATTATTTTCGTTAGAAGTGACAAAAGTACATTATATCCTTTGTTATAAATGTTTTTTTATTTAATATTTAAGGTTAATACTCTGCAGAATCCCGTTTGACAGTTTTTACACTTCTTTAAGTGTCTTTAACTGATACATGACTCAAATTTATGTCATATTTTCTTGTGTATGATTGTAGGTCTAAATTAAGTGTTGATTTATATATTTGTATTAACATAGGGTAAATGACTGTACCACGTCCTAGTATAATTGTTGTTGTGTTATGAGTACTAGGACACATTGAAATCCCCAAAAACGAAATAATGCCTTCTATTAGTATAGATTTCACATTTATATTACATATTAGGATGAACTTTATGCAGATCTCCTGATCAGGTTTAAGAAAAATATTAAAATATTTCAGATAAATATTCTAAAGTAAAATAAGCATATCAAATGGAGAATCGGCATGTATAACGTTGCTGCTCTATTATCAACAGTTTAAAAGTAAATATAGAGCAAGAAGTAAAATATCGTTAGTTTTAGTACGCTAAACTAAATAATTATAATATTCCATGAAAAAGAAAATGTTTTAATTCATCTATTACTATACAGGTATTAAAGGGGTATTAGTACGCTTTATATGTCTGTAAATTTTAACGTCATCAAATAAGTCTAAAAACTAATCCTTTGATTTTACGATTTATTTTATTTGATTTCATATAATTAAATTTTGATTTATTAAAGCGTAATTAATTTAAAATAAAAATTATAAAAATTCAAAAGATTTTAAGGATTATTCTTAAACATTAAAAAACTTGGCAGTTTTAGGGAAAAATTGACAAAGTTTTAACACAATGAGAATATGCTATTTCACATATAAACAAACGTATACTTTTAATACAAAATTTAAATTCTCCAGAATCACATATTTCAGTTTTTTATTACAATATACGCTATTTATTTTTGTATGTCTCCTAATGGGTCCAAGCAGTTTAATCTTTTACAATCTATGTAAGATTTAGCCTATAAAATGGGGAATTATTTTTATTCACTAAATCGTTTTGTATATAAATAATTATCTTTCTATAATTTTGAAATAGAGAGACATTACTTCTTTGACATTGCCTATCCATTCTTATTAAAAGCCACAATATCCTTTAAAAGATACATTTTACTAAAGCTGGTTCTCTAAAGAGTTTACTAAAAATATGAACCTTGATCTTATCAGTTTGAATTATTACTTTTACATTGGATATATTGGTTGGATATTAAACAAGCCGTATCACCTTCGGGGTAAAACGAACATGAAAACTTATGAAATGTGATTATAAACTTCTAATTTTAAAATTAACCCCTTAAAAATAAACCCCTTAATTTTTCATAAAATTACTTATTATTTAGGTGATATAAATTCCAAAATTGAGCTTATTTAAAGATTCATGTATACGTGAAATATTTATGATTGAAAAAGGTTTCGATGTATCTAGCTTAACAAAACTTAAATTTTTACTCCGTTGTTTCGATGCCTTGTTATGGAAAAAATACCATTTCACAGCTTTTAATAGACTTAATGATAAACTTTCTGTGGTTATTGGAACAAGTTTTAAGTTTCAGTCGATTGAGCAAGAGTATACACTAGTAAATTTCAGTGCCAGCTCGGTTTAGACGCGTTAAGTTTATTAGTTTGAAAGTCCAGTCGCTGAGATGAGGAGATAAGTGAATATGTTTCCAATGAGGGTAACTTCTAGGGGTTGGCAATAAAATGTATGTTGTCTTATCTGTCATAACACAGTAGTTAAAAAGTGTGTCTGAATAAAAATACTTCTCATTTTGAATGTCTGCTATGCTATTAAAGTAAAAAAAATCCTGTTATATTTCACTGTAACAGGAATAAGAATTTATTACAGTATGATAAAATTTAATTTTTATGTCGAAATTTGTGGAATTTTTTCATCAATGTGTCTTGTCATTTATTTATGTTTACTCCACGTGCTCAGTTCGTTTTCGTTGTATGAGAATGTAATGCAGTGAATCACCATAACCCAGTAGTTGCAAAGTAGGTATGGAAAGAAATCGTTTTACTTATATTGAACACCTACTATTAAAATAAAGTAAAATCCTGTGATATCTTGCTATAACATAATCAAAAAAAGTATTTCAGTTTGACAAAATGTGATACTTAAGTTGAAATTTGTAAAATTTACATTAATGTATATTTTTATTTGTCTTTACTCTGAGCTTTTAGTTCGTTTTCGATGCATGAGAACGTAATGCCGTAATGCAATGAATCACCATAACACAACGGTTGAAAAGTAGGTATAAAAAGAAATTATTTTGCTTATATTGAATGCCTACTATTAAAGTAACTAAAAATCATGAGATATTGCACTGTAAAATAACCAGAAATGTATTTCAGTTTGATAAAATGTGATTTTTAAGCTGAAAGTTATCGAATTTTTCCTTAATATGTCTTTTATTTATGTTTACTCCATATGTTTAGTTCATTTTCAATGCATGAGAAAAAGAACGTGATATAGTAAATCACCATAACACAGTAGTTACAAGTATGGATGAAGAGAAATCCTTTTGCTTATCTTGAATGCCTACTGTTAAAGTAAAAAAATCATGCGGTATCTCATTGTAACATACCCAGGACTGTATTTCAGTTTCATAAAATGCGATTTTTATGCTGCAATTTGTCGAACTTCTTATCAATATGTTTTTTATTTCTGCTTACTCCATGTATTTAGCTCTTTTTTCATTGCATTATAACATAACTCAGTGTATCACCATAACACAGTTGTTAAAAAGTAAGCATGAAGGCAAATCATTTTGCTTATCCTGAATTTGCATTATTAAGATCGTATAAAGCGTTAACTTGTACGCTTTGAAAAATCAATGGATGCTGTTTAGGATTACTTTTTCTAATAAATTTTGTATGGATTTGTCATGTGAGAGAAAGAAAAAATTTCAACCGATTTATTTTAGTTCAGGTTTACGTCTTTTGCTATCATACGTAAAATCCTCTCTTTCTTCAATAGGGAAAAGGAATCCTTACCTGAATCCACAGTTTTTCAACGAATTGTAAGTTGATGTGTGATAAAGCCTTAAAACTAAAAAAAAGTCTTCATGTTATCTGTCACTATAACAGAAGCAGAAATGTACTTGAAAGCTATTTTTATGCTGAAGTTAGTTGGATCTTTCAACACGTTTTTTAAATTTATATTTACTTAATATATTTAGCCTATTTTCAAAGATCACAAATGTTACACAGTGAATAAAGCATAAAGATTTTATAAATAGACATTTTGTTGCAAAGATGCTTGGAATGTTATAAAGTTTGCAATCCCTTAACTGATTCAGCAATTTAGATGATATTTGTTCTTTTTAAATATATGCTAAGTGCTATTTAAATTAGACAATGTCTTCAGAGTGATGCTTAGGAAATGCAAAAATGTACATTATTTTGGTTCAACACATAGAGTATATTCGGATGTCATTATTTTGAGTTAAAGCTGCCGGCAATCTTATGCATATGAATTTACAAATTATCTTAACATAGTTAATTTTTTTTTTAAATTGTAATATTATTTATAAATTATACAAATTAAAATTTATTGAAGAATTTTATATGTTAAATTTACATATGTAAAATATAATTTAGTCAATAAAAAATTCATGTTTATTGTTTAAAAGAGACTTAACAAACATTTTGTCTTATTTAATTATAAAATTTCATTGCGAATATTATTTATTTTTAACTTATAACTATTTGGCTGAATTGGGGGAGTTTATACAACTTCTAGATAAACAAAGATGTAGAATCTAGACGTATAATTTTTTCAGGTTTGTTCATTAATCAAAAGATCTGGAAATAATACCCTGATTTTTGTTAATATTCTTAATAATTTTGTAGAGGAAGAAAGTATTAATGTATATAATCCAATATTAAAATTTTCATATAATAAAACTGTTAAATTATCCCATACTTACACAGCTGTTATACTTACATCTATTTATTGTGATTATTTTGTTCTGATGAGTTGTTTTTTCTACATCACTGTATTACTGATATAAGTTCTTATTTGATTTAGTTGCTGTTATGTATCGAAACTTCGGTACATTCATAAAGAAGACAACAAATTAAGTCTTTCACGGATTGAAACCTTAATGACCTTTCAAATTTTCGTGCATTTACGATTCATTACAAACTATTATTTATTCGTATCATGAAATTTCTATCAGAATATAGAAATTTCATGATCTGAATAAATAATTGTTTCTTATCGGGTTAATTGTTTATTATCTTAATCACTACTAATCTTTCTCACATTAAGTTCTTCACAAAGGAAAGTCAAGAAAACAACTACATCAGTTATTTATTGTTTTTTGATTGTTCAGTTTTTTATCACAATATTGGAATTTTCAACAAATGTTGTTTCAGTGTAATAAATAGTGATATTTTAAAGTTAAATTTTATCTAGAAGAATGTTTTCCCTTATGAAAAATGTATTCAATTGAGAAACAGTATTCTACTTTACAACTACGGACTTTTTTAACTGTAGAAAGCTTACATACGGTAGTACATGGTAACTAGGTAATAGAATTTTATATTATCCCACTTTGGAAGAAATTAAAAAAAGCATAAATATATTTAAATAACTATTAATTAATTACTGGTAACTGGAGTAGTTTTTTCTTTATCAGAATAATAATATGGTTGGGCACTGTCTAGTCACGTAGCATAAAGCAGAAGAGATGACTGGTTTTTGCTACGTGATAATATAATTAGATTTCTTTGAGAATATAAAGTGTATTTCCTAAAAATTGATTACATATTTCATTTACCAATTATTTTTCGATAATTCAATTTCGAGTTCACCATAACTAGAGAAACATTCTACCGCAAGAGACATATTCTCTAATAACAATACACTAAGTAATCTAATAACAATAACTCTCAATACACTAACTGAAACTTGGAATAAAATCTTATATTTGTAAAATGATGTTTACAAAAGTAAGAACTAGATCTACTTTATAATTATATATGAGGAATAGGATTGTGTAAAATCAGAACAAATTAAATAAATTTTAACACGAAAATTTTTGTATTTTTAGCTATTAATGTCCCCATAAAATGAAATGATTTTGCAAGAGTGTTGACAAGTGTCACCATTGGCATGGATCTTTGACATCGTATGGAATCGGTTTTCTGTAATATAAACCAAAACTACTAGTGTAAGAATAATTATATTAGCATTTCTAACTAACCAACCAACCACTAGAATGCAACTTAACCTGCTTATTAACAGTTGAGAAAAGAAACCTCACAATTTATCGTCTATTACTAGTAGAAAAGTCAAAACAAATTTTTCTGTTTTGCTTTTGTTTGAATCAGCAACCTAAATCTAAAGAAATAGTAAATA
>CM063508.1:41193825-41246325 GCA_032207245.1 Pardosa pseudoannulata
GCAAACTCTTACTTATGATCCTTTGGAGTTTAAGCATTTAGTAACAAATACTTGACAATTCACACACAAAAAAGGAACAAAATCATGGTATTATTTCCAGTCAAAATATTTAATTTAAAAATTATTACCAAGTTTCCAATGTATTTCACACACGCCATTTTATTACATTGATTTTTAATTGAGTTACCGACTTCACACACAAATATGTAGATAATTATGAAAACTTAATTTGACAAGAAGGTCTAGAAATAAAGCTCGCCAAAAGCAGGAAGCTGAAGATTTTTGACAACTAGTATTGTGAATATGTATCAAAAAACAAAATGATTGTCAGAAAGTAGGGATTGTCTGCAATGTGTTTTATAGACTTTATTTCTTTTTTAAAAAGTTCTGATTTACTCAATAAACTCTAGCAAAGTCTATAAAGAAAAAACACATTGTGAAAATCTTTCTTATTAAACGGGAGAATGAAAATCATTAATATTTACTGAATCTGCAGATATTTCTTCAACAGTAAAGTGCAACGTAAATCTTAAACATATCAATTTTCTGCCAAAGTACATGAAATTATGTAGATAAGATGAGAGTATTAGTGAGGAAGAATTTTAACAGTTAAAGGCCTTATGTTTCAGGTTTACATAAAATAATTGGGATAAAGTATTATGGAACCGAAATGTTCACGATTTCTGTCTATAAAATCTTGCAAACTCTTCTAAAATGATGTTTTTTTAGCGCTGGTTTTAGAAAATGACAGAAAATCGCCAAAAGCCTAGTATCTATTACGGCTAGTGCATGTAGTCTCAAAATTGATATTGAACACATGTTAATTTTTCTCTATAAAGCTTATTTTTTTTTAGTTATTTTGTTCACAAAAAATTACATATTACTTTAAATAAGTTTTAGACATTAGAATATATAAAAATAAAATATTTAGATAAATCTTAAGGTTATTTTTTAACTAATTGGATACTGTCTCATTAAACATCAGAAATCAAAATGGTATCTAGAAATTAGTGTTTCTCTAGTTTTAGTTTTATAAACTGGGCTTTAAACATTTTAAAATTAAATTATCAAACTATTAGAACAAAATATTATACAAAATAAAATGTTTAGATAATTTTTAAGGTTGATTTTTTTAACAAATTTGATACTGTTTCATTAAACATCAGAAATCTAAATGTTATCCAGAAATTAGGTATTCTCTAGTTTTAAATTTATAAACCGGGCTTTGAGCATTGTAAAGTTAAATCATCAAGCTATTACGATAAAATATATATAACATATTGTATAGAAATAAAACGTTTAAAAAAATCTTAAGGCTGATTTTTATTTCAATTAATTTGATATTGTCTCCTTAAATATCCCAAATCAAAATGGTGCTAGAAATTAGTGATTCTCTAGTTTTTGTTTTATAAACTTTGCTTTAAACACTGTAAAATTAAATTATCAAACTATTACAATAAAATATTATATAAAATAAAACGTTTAGATAAATCTTAAGGTTGAATTTTTTTAACAAATTGGATATTGTCTCCTTAAATATTCCAAATCAAAATGGTGCTAGAAATTAGTGATTCTCTAGTTTTTGGTTTTATAAACTTTGCTTTAAACACTGTAAAATTAAATTATCAAACTATTACAATAAAATATTATATAAAATAAAACGTTTAGATAAATCTTAAGGTTGATTTTTTTTTAACAAATTGGATACTGTCTCATTAAACATCAGAAATTAGTGATTCTCCAGGTTTAGTTTATTTAACTGGCTTTTAAAAATTTTATAATTAAATGATCAAACTGTTACGATAATACATATATAAAATATTATATAAAAATAAAACGTTTGGTAAAATCTTAAGGTTGATCTTTTTTAACAAATTGGATATTGTCTCCTTAAATATCAGAAATTAGTGATTCTCTAGTTTTAGTTTATTCAACTGGGCTTTAAAATTTTTATAATTATATCATTAAACTGTTACAATGATGTATATATAAAATATTATATAGAAATAAAACATTTATAAAAATCTTAAGATTGATTTTTTAAACAAATTGGATACTGTCTCATTAAACATCAGAATTCAAAATGGAATCCAGAAAGTTAGTTAGATTAGTTTTATAAATTGGGTTTTAAACAATATAAAGTTAAATTATCAAACTATTACAATAAAATTTTATATAAAATAAAACGGTTAAATAAATCTTAATGTTGATTTTTTTTTAACAAATTGGATATTGTTCTCATTAAATATCAGAAATCAAAATGGTAGACAGAAATTACTGATTCTCTAGTTTTAGTTTTATAAACTGGGCTTTAAATATTTTAAAATGAAATTATCAAACTATTACAGTAAAAGTTTATGTAAAATAAAGCGGTTAGATAAGTCTTAAGGTTGATTTTTTTTTTAACAAATTGGATACTGCCTCATTAAACATCAGAAATTAGTGATTCTCTAGTTTTAGTTTTATAAACTAAGCTTTAAGCATTTTAAAAGTAAATCATCACATTATTATGATAATATATATATATAGAATATTATAAAGAAATTTAACGTTTAGGAAAATTTTAAGGTTGATTGTTTTCAACAAATTGGATATTTTTGTCATTAAAAATCAGAAATCAAAATAGTAGTTAGAAATTACTGATTCTCTAGTTTTAGCTTTATAAACTAGGCTTTAAATATTTTAAAATTAAATCATCAAACAGTTACAAAGTATCCCTAATATAGGTTTAAAAAGTAGTTCTTAATAAACGGAAAATCGGAAATTACCAGGAGCTATTGAACTTAAAAGACATTCTCTGGTCGAATGTAACGTAAATCTTAACCTTATCAATTTCCTTGTAGAGAACATGGAATAATTTTGATATCCGAAGATAAAAAAAAAATGAGGGATACTTGATGGAGAAAATCGGAAGTTAAAGACCTCAAATCGATTTTTCGGTTCCCTTTTAGACGCACTGAAGATCAATCTATTTCCATTCGCGAAGGGAAAAAAAAAGAAAAATCCTAGGCGATCGCATGCGACAAAAATCGTTATGGCTGCAATTCGGACGATAATTCACTTTCCTTTTGTATTTTTGAAGAGTTTCCGAAACCCCGTGCGACGTAATATAAAAACTAGATGACGGATAAAGAAAGGGCAGGCTCTCTGAATAAGAAGAAGAACAAATAAAAAAAATAGAAAGATGGCTGCTTCAGTGATAACTTTCGTCAATTTGCCGCTCAACGCACGCTTAATAAATTTTTATCCGTAGCTTATCAAGCATGTCAAATCATTTATTTTTCCATTTGCAACGGCGATAGCGAAATTGTTTCTTTAAGGGCCATAATATGAAAGCAATGAGGCTCAAAATCGTTTATTTATGAGGAAACAAAGGGAGGACATAAAAAAAATATGGAGGAGCTCGTAGCTGTTTTAGCGGCAGGAAAAGTTAAAAAAAAATATGAAAAGTCGCACATTTTAAGTTTATTAAGTAATCACAAAAGGATGATAGAGATGTCATTGAGTTTTTCGGGTGTCAAAGATGTTGCCATTTTTTTCTGTTCCGAATCTTAAATTTGATGAAAAATGGCAGATATTTTGCTGCAAAATGGGGAAGGGGGGTGGGTGGGTTGGCAATTTTGCGCAAATACTCTCTCGTGTTTGCTTGCTTAAAATTAAGTGATTTTTGATTCCGTGATGCATGATGCGATTTTCTGGCGGAGTATTAAGGCCGAGATAAAGCCAGATGCATGATAGGAGGAGGAGGGAAAGCTGGATATCACTGTATTAATCCGGGACTTTCGCAAATATATCACGGTTATGGAAAACTGTTCTAACATTACTTCTCGATTTTTAAACGAGAATAATATAAGATGTTTTATAAAACGTAAAATATAGTACTGATAACAGCTTAAATATATGTTAAAAAGTATTGATGCCTATATTATAGCCTCAAAACATACAATTTTGCTGAAGAAGGGCTATTTATGAAACTGAAACTTATAATAGGGTGTATACCCCAGATCAGACGTTCCCTGGTTTTCTTGCCTATCAAACCCTTTTAAAATGTCTCACGTGGCTACCATATGGATTTTTTGTATTCATATTAAACCATACACATTTTATTACTGTGCATGATGCATCATCTCATACATATCTCATATCTTATTATGATCATTTCACACTTTCAACTATTTTTAACCCTTAATTTGGCTAAGTCTGGCCGCTAATATTTATAGCTACTATATAACATAATTGTCAGTGTTAGCCTCAGCGGACATTAATTATCTCAAAAATGGAAAATTATATATTTTTTTTGTTTATTTTACAGAGATCCTAATGTCTATACAGACATGGGAAAATAACAGAAATTAAAAAACATCTTGTCAAATTAAGGGTTAACTTTAATCAAACTTTTCAAAGTGGGAGAAGGTTGCTTAACCCCTTAAAGCACGAGTTTGGTTTAGAAAAAATTATAAAATATGACATATTTTCTTCACAAAAAAGGGATATATAGGTACAATGTAAGTTATTTTTTACAATTTCAGTTTTGGGGGTGACTAGGGAGCTTGGAAAGAGTAAAAAGTATATAAAAAATTGTTATACAAACAAAGTGTAAACGATTTTATTACATGCTTAATTTGAATTTCGCCCGTGTCAGACACGGGCAAATGCGTTAAGGGGTTAAGTCGTACCTCTTAAGAAATATCCTGAAATAATCAGAAATAGACACAAAAAAGACATTTTTCCTTTGGTAATGTGGTTTTTTTTACAGTATATTCTTTATTTACTCAATGCGAAGTACGTAAGAGGTTTCTAATTATGCAATATACATTAACACTCTAAATTATTTAAAGGAATTTTTTTTAGATTTTCAAGTACAAGCATAGATATTGCTTTTTAAATCCTTTGTTACTGAAGAGATATGTGGTGAAGGGTTAATAGATGGGAATTCTGTGTTACATCATTTTAGTACAAAACCTTGCCCAAGCGTTGCGAAATTCTAATTACAGTTGTTTTTCTGGTTGAGAGAACTTGTTAGAAATTTCTGTAGTTTACTAGATTGGTGTTCCAAGCTATTTCCCTACCGTATAAAAAATCAAGCAGTTCCTTAGTCTGTCCTTCATTCTATCATATAAGATTTGCGTTTCTGATATTCGATTTTTTTTTTACCTGCACCAAGACCACGTACGTGGCAATATCTCATGCTCACTATGTTCAAATGATCAAACTTTCAAAAACGATAATCTTTATCTAATAATTTGTGTAAATCTTTGAATTATCTGTGTTTAACATGTTAAATTCCTAGGTGCCGTAGTGTCATAGACTGATTTTACTAAGTTTAGAATTTAATAAAAAAGAAAAATAGAATCTTGAATACAAGGATAACAATAAACTCAATACAGCATTATTATACCACAATATAAATTAATATACTGGGAAAACGTAATAGAGATTTCAAGGAACAAGAAATTTGTCCCTATTTCTCTATCTGGAGGTTTCGAAACATTGTGCAAGGAAATGCTTAACTTTCTGGTTTAGATGTATATGTGTATGTATATATATGTATGTCAGGTTTGAAAACGTAAAATTAATAATTCAGGGGTTTAAAAGCATAAAATGCAGCGAACTCTTTTAATGTCTGCGTAAGAATTTTTAATAACCGATTACAAAAGCACTTGATGCGTAAGGATTGGGAGAGAGAGTCTTGAGGTAGAGTAGCTAATGAATCTACGCTGAGCAAGGCTTTTTTGTTAGCTTATGCCAGTCGTCTGTCTAACGCCATGTTTGATGGTTGGATGTGAAACTGTGCAATAGTCATGAATAAAGACATTATCAAGACATCATCGGCTTTTTGAATTGTCAAAAGTGTAATACACACACACACACACACACACACACACACACATACATATATATATATATATATATATATATATATATATATATATATATATATATATATAATACTTTTATTTCACATCATGTATTGCATGTTTTGTTAATATAAAGTCACAAATCTTTCAATAATTTTGTTCTTTTACCGTGACTTATTTCTACATGAAAATTATACAACTGTTTTGTGTGCATTACTATTTTGTGTAGCTCCTTGAAAATTCCAGATCAAGAATTTCGAACTAATGAACTAACCAATTATTCCTCTTTATCAGCTAAAATTACTGTCCACTGGAGAGTTCTTTATTTAGAATTTAACACATAGAAAATATTAATTAAATACTAAATATTAGAAATGGGTATTGGAAAAATGTTCCTTAAATAGAGCTGTTTATTTAGAGGTATTCTATGAAGATTTTACTGTATTAGTATAAATGTCTCTATATGTTAATTAGTAATCGACATATTTGAGATATACATTAAAATGAAATGGCATAGAACCAATTGGAGTAGAAAATTACAGTATCCCCATTATATGCATAAAACTTCTGAATATATTAACTTCTAGCCAAAATTATAACATTAAAATAATAATTTAAAACATTTAAAATGACATAGAGTTTTCCTTTTGGATGACTGTATTCAAATAAACAATGTAAATAATTCAAAAAGTGTTGTATCATTTCTACAAAACTCATTACTTGATAATAACGTTAAAATGATAATTACTTAAACAAACATGGAATATTTTATTAATAATAGTGTTATTTTAAATTATTATTATTGTCATCATTTTAGTTGATGTACCTGATGTATGTGTGAAACTCTAAACATTCTAAAATCTCAATCCAAGTGAAAAAATTATAAATAAAATCAGATACTTGAAAATTTAGTACAGTGTCTAGAATGTTGCCATCGACTTTCGCTTATAAGAAAAATTTTTCAATGATTATTACTTAAATAAACATGGAATATTTTATTAATATAAATGTTATTTTAAATTGCTATTATTGTCATCATTTTAGTTAATGTACCAAACCAAAATTGGAAATTTATGTGTGATACTCTAAAAATTCTAAAGTATCAATCCAAGTGATAAAATTATTAATAAAATCAGATACTTGAAAATTTGGTACAGTATCTAGAATGTTGATTTCTACTTTCGTTGAAAAGGAAATTTTTTTCAATGATTATGACTTAAATAACAATGGACTATTTTATTAATATAAATGTTATTTTATATTCCTATTATTTTTATCATTTTAGTTAATGTACCTACCAAAATTATAAATTTATGTATGATACTCTAAAAATTCTAAAGTATCAATCCAAGTGACAAAATTATAAATAAAATAAGATAATTGAAAATTTGGTACAATGTCTAGAATATTGCCATCTATTTTCGCTGAAAAGCAAATATTGCTTCAAGAAAACATAAACATTCCCCACACTATTTTTAGCTGTCCTTAAAAAGGGAAGTTATGCATTAATGGGTTACTAATGTCTGTAAATAGGACAAAAATGCCATAGTAACGAATATAACATACAGAATTTGTCAAATTTGAACAGAACACCTTAAGGGGGCACATCACGTTTCAACCTTCAAAAATTCGATTTTTTAAACCTTTTACATTTTTTTTTTAATCTCTGGACATTTCTGAATCATTTACAATAGACTTTATTGAAATATTCCAATTAGAACGTGTAAAACTATACAACCTCCACATTTGCTATAATAGCTTTTAAAAAACTGTAATAATTTTGAATGCATTTTATTTAAAAAGGAGTTGTTGGAACATGAGTGTATTCTAAATAAAAAAACTGTTGCACACATAGATTACAAATTTTCACTGTAAATACACGTAGGCCTACAACTAAAGTCTATTAATTTTTTTCGTTTAATTTAATTTTATTTAGTATTAATAGTATTTGAAATGGAATTTAAAAAATTTAAAAAGAAAATCAAGCCCCTGGTGCGCCGAACAATGACCGAAGGGTAGGGCACTGCTCTTTGGTACCTTAGTTCTTGGGTTCGAATCCCATTTCTGGTATGGATGTTCGCAGCTCTTTCAGAATCGACTTTAAGCAGTAGGTCCTGATCTTATTATCCCTCTTGAGCAAAATAGTAGACGCCGAACGATGGCCTTCGGTACCGGAGTTCGTGGGTTCGAATCCAACAGTGGCATGGGTGTTTGTAGCAGTTCGGAATCGGCTTTAAGCTGTAGGTCCCGGTCTCATTAGCCCTCTTGTTTCAAAAAGTAGATCGTAGCACTCCAAACAAAACAAAACCCAAACCAAAATAGTAGACCGTAGTTCTCCAAACCAAACCAATCCCCTAGTGTAATAGTTTTGATAAATTTTAAAAACTTAGATAGATGGAAAATTATTCTTAATAATTACTATTTACAAAAAAGCAAAAAAATATTAATGAAACACACTTTGTGCTGTTGTAAATCTGAGCATAGTGTGGTAGAAAGTTTTTTAAAAATTTTGGAACAAGCTCTCACTGTTCATTTTGCATAAAAAGTCTATATTTCTAGAAATATAATAAATTCAGAAAAAAATAATTAAAGAAAAATGTAGAACAAATGCTGAAAATCTTATGTATTTCCGATAGTAATTAAAAGAGATATGGCAAGGTGAAAATAAGAAATAATATCCATTTAAAGTGGGTTAAAGGGGATGTTAAATTGCAACAGCGTGAGAAGTTTAAAAGGGAAGATTTAGTAGAGTTCTTCAAGAGTGAATTTTTGAACAAATAAAAGACTGACTGTGTGGATGGTATTTATATAGATATATGTATGTTTGCCGCACACACAGATGGTGAATGACAGAAATGAAACTTCCTCATCTATCTCATAATAAGAGGGGTAGGCAGAACCAGGGCATCTCCCCTGAATGAAATATCTCCCCACACCCGCTGCAGGTGTCATCCAATCGGACAGAAATCTCCACGTCACTTCCACTGTTTAAAGTCCCCATGCCACAACAGAATTATAGCGCCCGAGCGAGCAATAAACCCGCTGTCGGGACCGCTGTTTATACGGGGTAGCGATTTAATTATCAGCTATGTCTCGTATATTCAACGAGCAGAGCCATCTCATTGTCTCCAGGTGTCCTTGTCAAAAGATAACGAATAAGGAATAGCTTGGAGATGGACTTTTTTCTCTCCCTCCCCCTCCACCTTTCTCTCTTTCTTTGCCGTCTCCGCTGTCCGGTGATGTCCCGGTTCTCTTTGCGCTCCATATATATTATCCTTTCCCCTTTTCCCGGATTCCGTTTTATTGGTGGGTACAAGGAATGGGCGGAATTGGCGCGATGGCCCTTTTTTTTTCACCGGATCCGGGAGGCAGGAAAAAAATCCGGGAGAAATACATAAAGGAAATCTACTGTCAGCGGCAGGGTGGCCATAAGACAGAGTTTGGAGTTCAATTTTTATCCTCCTTTGGTGTTTGGTTATTTTTTTTCTTTCTCTTTTGGCGTTATTGGGGTCCGGAGGAAAATATCTTCGGTTGACGAAGTGACCTTTTATTCTTGGCCCCAAGCAGGTGTGAGGGACAACGGAGTTGATTGGATAAAAACTGACCGTGTCCGGGGAAATAAAACGAAATAAACAAACAGGAGAGGAAGGGGGCGGGTAGAAAGCTATGAGGTATTGATAACAGCGTGCGGTGTTTGTGTATGGTAATGTATCTGTTGAATGGTCGTTTGGTTTCCCAATCAGGAAAGCTCAAGCTTACGGTTGTTCGTCCTCTAGCTTAGAGGTGACGAACTTTTGGAATATATTAACACAAATCTGAGCTCGTATTCCACTGTTTGCGTTTTAGAATCCCATTAATGGATAATTGAGGAAGAATAGCAGAACTAGTTTTGATTAAAATATTAAGTGAACGAATTGAGATTGAACTCTAAAATGGTTGATAAGTTTTGAGATCATCGTTTATCACTTAGAAACTGAAATTTCTTTTATATCAGATAATATCTGTAGGAAAATGTAATAGTCTCTCCCTTTCCCCACCGTGCGTTTTTTTGCTTGTTGGCAGCCAAGTAGAAAGGTTTGAATGTCATTTAATATCGCACTCAATATATTTAGATGTGTCTGTATTAGGCAATTTTTGTTGATCTTTGGAATCGGATTTATTTTATTTTATTTTAAATATTTATTTTAACTTACCACCAGCTATGGGTGTAAGATGTTCGGAATGCTATGTCACAGAATCCCTCAATTTTACTTGTTTTTAGGAGACTTTTGATTCTGATTCCGCACACCTGTGAATATCCAACACCTTCTCGCTAAACCTGTGAAACTTTACTCTGAGAGGACAACACAGCTCTGAAGTTAGTCTTGCATTTTGTATACGTGTACAAGGTGATATTTTGAGTGTCTGCCAGCATACGAGCCCGGAAACTCAAGATGTAGTTTTGGTCTATCGCTAACCACTAGGTTCTATAAAGCTTGCTTAAAACGTACATTTTTATTTAATTAGGTTGGTATGGAAAACAAATTCGTAACAGTCGAAACCGTATTCATCATAACTTTTCCATGGCTACTAGATATTTTCAGGTACGGATTTAAGCTTGTTTGTCAAATGACTAGCAGTCAATCTAGGAAAAAATTGCGATAACTGAACAAAGAGCAGATGTTTCCACAGATGTTTTTCTTCTCTGTTGTATCCACTTTGCTCAAGAAGTCATGAATAGCTTTTGCTTTATTATAATCGATATTATATACTTCATGAATCTTATTGGTTACAATCTCCGACATGTTTCAAAATTTTAAGATCCTCAAAGTGATGATGGAAGTTAGAAAGTCTTTTTAATTTTATTATCATAGAGCTATGAGACTTTGCACACATATAAATTTAAATATAAATAAATTACTCCTATTATTGTTTTCTAAAAGTAAGATAATGCTTAAAAATTTAACTTTCTAAGTATCTTTTGTTACTTTCTTAAATAATCTTTGTGACTTAAATTTTCGTAGATTTTAACAGAGTGTTTACAAAATATTTCAAAAATTATTAAAATTTAATTAAAAGTTTAAAAAATTAGAATTTTTTTCAAAAATTCAGAACACAGACATAAAATTATTGTTAACTATTCCGTTAATCAACTATTTAATCTATCAAAAATATCGTTCCTTAAAAATTTTCAAAAGTTTTTTTTTAAAGTAATAATAATAAGACAAGAATAGAAGAAAAAATTAAAAATTAATGATCAAGGATCATTTTAATAACTCATGAATTTTTAAATAAACTTTTAAAAAACTTATGGTTATTTTTTTACTTTTAATTAAGATCTACTTCAGTGTATATATGAACAAAACTTTTTAACTATATTAGTTTCCAAACATGTTTTGTAGCAGCACCGTCCCTTAAAAGTTTCAGTGCAATAACTGTTGTGGTATATGTTTTACTTAGTAATGAATATCATTAACGGAAAATATTTATCATGAGACAATGGGAGAAATAGTTCACGAACGCATTCATTTGTCTACCCCAAGGGCTTGATTTACGCAATGTGTTTCACTTCAGAGCCTACTCTTTAGAAAAAGCAAACTGTATATAAGTGGGAATTCAAAGAAATGCATGCAATTTACAGTATTAATTCTTGTATAACGCATACATTTTGTTTTGAAAAGTTTAGGGTGGAAACATAAACATGCGTACGAAACGGAATAATTTTTACTGCTTCCATTAGTTATGTAATATACTTATGTAAAAGATATGTGTTTAAAGGGGAAAATTAAACGCTAATATCTTGTTCAATAGGAGTTTCTACATCTATATTATACCTATCACTAAACTACATCTATACTATTTTATATCTATAGTGTACCTAATACAACACTCCGTAAAATAGAGACTGTGGCTGATATACCGGATCTTCCATTTTAACACCCGGAGTCATCTCATAGGAGTCAAAATTATCCGAACGAATTTAGATGATCGATAACGCAAAACTGTGAGAAAAATTTCCCGGGACTTCTAAAAGAAATCTCGGGATTCTTTCTGGAACTGATTCTTTTAACTGATCCCCCAAAGAAAAAGATTTTTTTTAAGTTTTCGTAAACTTTGAGTTTGAAATTCTCAATCAATTTTCGTACAGAGAAGAACTCGAACTTTGAGTGTTATGCTTTAAGATGAGTTTAAATTTTTATTAAATTAAAAAAAAAATAAGAGATCAAAAATTTCAAAATTTTTCTCATTCATTCAGGGATTGGTTAATACATTAGTTCCCATAATTTGAGTTGTAACTAAGGTTGCAACGTACCTTTTACATGGTAGGTGAGGAGGATTTTTGGATCATAACCAAGGGACTATCAGTAGTAAATTTGATATACAATGTATTTCCATTAAAAATACTATTTATCACTTTGCCCTATATAAAAAGTGACTTTTAATTTGATTTCAACCTTAATTTACTGTAAATATTTTTTTAACTGATCCCCCCCCCAAAAAAAAAGATTTTTTTAAAGTTTTCCTAAACTTTGAGCATGAAATTCTCAATCTATTTTCGTACAGTTCTTTGGAGTGGTTCCAGGAACGTGATGCTGAATTCCAGTTAATGTCCTGGCCACCTAACTCACCGGATCTCAATCCGATAGAACACTTTTGGGATGTCACGGGACGTCAGTTCAGAGTTCAAAGACCACCAATTCGCAGTATCTTGCGTTTGCGTAACAGTTGCTTAAACATCTGGTACTATCTGTCTCCGGCCATCTATCAAGGACTTGTGGCATCCATGCCAAGGCGGGTTGAAGCTGTCTGAAAGGTGGGCCAACTCGTTATTGACAAGTGGTCATAAAGTTTTGGCATTTGAGTGTATATCTACGACCAACGGTTGCGACAAAAAGGCCGGTTACTATGCACCATGTTTATTTGTAATAATATCTAAAAAATTAAGCTAAAAACGGAATTTGTACTCGCAAGGTATCATGTTTTTTAAAAGGAATAAAAGATTAAAATTAAACTGGTTTATCATACTTTAACTTGAACCAAAACAAAATTACTGTAAAATTTTCACTGTAAGACAAGGAATTCGGGCATTTTACATCGGGTAAAGGAATCATAAAATGAAACTTTTACTTTTTCAACGTTTACAGGTTATTATATGATAGGGCATTTACTAGTTTGTGGCTTTTTAATCTTTGTAATCCGATAAAAATGATACTTCAATAGTTATTATCAGAAATTCAATCAGGTTGTAAATATCGACTTAAGTTTAATATATCTACTGAAAAATGTCGACTATAATTCAAGCAAACAGTTCCTTTTACATCGGGTAAAGGACTTAATTGTACATTTCTTTACCTTTTCAAAGCTTACAGGTTGCAATGTGAGAAGGACATTTAATGTTTCTAGCTCTTTATTTTTGTAATCAGTATGAAAAAGAAACTTTAATAATAGTTATAATCAGAACGCTTTATCAGAACGATCTTTTTTCATTGGGTAAATTAATCGTAAACTTTATCCTTTGCATTTTGAATGATTACAGGTTGTTACTTTATAATATCTTTAACAGTTTCTTTTTCTTTATATTTGTAATTGAAATAAAAAGGATACTTTAACAGTTATTATCAGAATTTCAAATGGGTTGTAAATTTAGACTTAAGTTTAAGAAATCTACTGAAAAATGTCCACTATAACTCAAGGAATTTGGACATTTTTTATGGGGCAAAGGTACATTGAATTCTTTGTCTTTCAATGTTTATTTGTTGGTATGTGATAAGGCCTTTAATAGTTTTTTTTATCTTTGTAATCAGAATAAAAAAGATACTTCAATAGTTATTTGAATTTTAACTAAGTTGTAAATTAAGATTTATATTCAATAAATCTACTGAAATATATTCAGCATAACACAAACAATCTGCACATTTTTCATCGGGTAAAGAGATCGTAAACTTTATCTTTTGCATTTTGAATGATCGCAGGTTGTTATGGTATAATGCTCTTAACAGTTTCTGGCTTTGATATTTGTAATTGAAATAAAAAGGATACTTTAACAATTATTATCAGAATTTCAATTGGATTGTAGATTTTGACTTAAGTTTAAGAAGTCTACTGAAAAATGTCCACTATAATACAAGGAATCTACGCATTTTTCATTGGGTAAAGGAATTAATTTTACATTGAATCCCTTGCCTTTCAATGCTTCTTGTTGCATGTGATAAGGCCTTTAACAGTTTCTTTATCTTTATAATCAGAATCAAAACGATGCTTCAATAGTTTTAAGAATTTTAATTAGGTTGTAAATTTAGACTTTCTATCTACTGAGAAATGTCCAGTATGCAACACCCGCATTTTACATTGGGTAAAGGAATTAATTGTACATTGAATCCATTGCTTTTTCAAGGATTACAGGTTATTATGTTATGATAACTTGAACAGTTTCTGGCTGTTTATATTTATAATCGAAATAAAAAAGATACTTTAACAGTTATTATCAAAATAACAAATCTACTAGAAATAACCACTATAACACAAAAAATCCCCGTGATTTCAATCAATTTGTAAATTTCAATTTAAGTTCAAGAAATCTACTAAGAAATGACCACTATAACACAAGCAATTTGCACATTTTATATCGGGTAAAGTAATCGTAAACTACATCCTTTTCAGTTTCAACGCTTAAGGGTTGGCATATGATTAGGCTTTTAACAGTTTGTGGCTCTTAATTTTGTAATTGAAATAAAAAGGACACTTTAACAGTTATTATCAGAATTTCAATCAGTTTGTAAATATCGACTTAAACTCAATAAATTTCTTTTACACGAATTTATCTTAGAAAGCGTCTTAGCATTAATTTTCTTATTAAATGTAAAACGAATAACAATAAAAATACTTTATTATTTAGAAACAAACTTAAAATGAAAATAATAACATCTACATAAAAACACATTCAAAAAGAAGAAAAGATTACTTTAAATGTTGAATTTGAAAATATCAATGCAAACAACCTTTGTCGTCTATGCTTATTTTACAAAGCTATTAATGAAATATTTATTTAAAAACTTTTCTGCATTCTATGCAATTTGTTTTCTTTCCAAATGGGAACTTTCTTTGTTGTTTCTGTGAACAAGAGATGACTTTTTTTTAGATATTAGTAACAATTAACCATTTTTTTTATTGTCGTCTTGTAGTTTATCAGAGGTTTTGTGGAATGTAAATCACGATAATAATGAAATATTTTAAGAATAAATAAACTTTATGTGAATGTTGCAAGAGAAATTTAAAATTCATGTTTGGAGTCACATATTGAAGATTTTTAAATTCACACGGGATAAAACACAAGCAAATCAAAGGATCAATGAAAAAGACTGGCTCCTTTATTACAAGACTCAGAGCTTATTTAGAAGATTTTAGTTTTAGATAGTATAGATCTTTTGTTTCATAACATTAATAATATAAATCACTTTTTTGCTTATAAATCTATTCAAATATATATTCCTATAAGAATGCAAAAAGCTGTTCCGATTGTCTAGTATTCATTTAATACAATATTGTGTAGAGCCTTTATTTTTGAGATGAAAACTTTTCAAAATTAGATAAATTTTTAAAATCAATTAAGTTCCTTTGTTTCATTTCTGAATATGTTAAAAATCATTGTCGAGAAAACGTATTTTCTTACAATAGACTGAATGTTTTAGAAAGTGCTTAAAATATTCATAAATGGTGTGAACAAAAAGAATGTTGATGTTTAAATACATTTTGAGACTTTTTTGCATCATTTATTCATCTATACAAATATGTAATGGTGCCAGGCTCTAAGGCTAAACTAATTGTTTTTATCCAAGACTAAAATTACAGTCACGCCTTTCAGTATTTGCTTTTTAAAATGACATTTGGGAAATTCATAAGAAAGATAATAATTAAAATATTCAATATGCATGCTTTAGGTCGAGAGATTTTACTGAAAATTCTGCAAACATACTCATTGTTTTATGATTTGTTCGACACCTGCTTCTGCACAATCATATGTTTGCCTATGTAAACAATGTAAACTCCTTTCATGGAGCTGTTTTTGATAAAATTCATTCTCACATAAATCTATTTCTCTACAAAGCAGTTATTTACGTAAACCTTAGATGACTTTTAAATACGATAGCTGCAATGCCGAGCGAAAAATTTCAACAAACATATATGCAATCCTTTACTTCCTATAATGCATTGTCTTTATTTGTACCGAAAAATTACTTAAATTGGTTTATTGAGGTATTTTTAAAATTTCGTCTCCATTTAATTTTCGACTGAATCTATTAAGAATGCGAATTAAATTTATTTTGAAAATTTCTGAAATAGAGACGCCACAGAAAAGACTCACTACTTGTTAAATAATTTTTTTTTAGCTTTTTCAAAATTTTAAGCCAGTTGGAAATTTAACTATCATTTGAATCGTCAGTTTAACGATCATTTAACCGTGTGATCTGTATTTTTCTGTACCTCAATTTGAGCCTGGAAAAATATATCTAACAGATTGTTTCTTTTTCTAGATTTTAATTTCAGCTTTAAAATTGTTAAAGCTGTTAAGTTTTTTAAAATTTTAATTGTTTAATTGTTTATTGTTTGTTATTGTGAAGAGCTAATGATGAGTTATTCTGAATAAATGATTCTAAGGCATTCTAAGGCACGGATGTAAAAAAATTTCACTGGATAAATGCGTAGGCACAATTTTACTCAGAACGTAGGGAATAAAAATAACTGGTTGTGGCACCATCACGTAAGTTTGTTTTATTACTGGTAAAAATCGTGTAAATTAGATAATTAATGTAATAAATTTATTTAGTATTTTTAAAAACAAGTTTAAAAGCCAAAACCTGCTCATATAGCTGCCCTACCATTCCAAACAAGTTCACTGTGCACCAGCATAGTACCACCGCCCCCCTTGAGAACCACTGCTATAAATTGCATATGGATCATAGCTTGACATAAATTCTATTGGTCCTCCCTGAATCTTGCCCCACTGCTATGACTCCCTTCCCCTCTTAACCCTTGGTTTTTCCCGAACTGAACTCGTGCAGGCGAAATGTACAATCCTGGCTCATCCCGAGTGTAGCTCGGGCACTGTGAAATTTTACACTGTGCAATCAGTCTTTCCCGAATTATCTCACATGTGCTTTTTATGGTTTCGAATGCCTTCGTTTACTTTTCTGGCTACTAGATTATTTACTGCTCAAAGATAGACAGAAGGGAGAAACAACGTTTAGCTGTCCAGATTGCGATGTTGGACTCTGCAATACCGTATTTTCGATTGTATTATATACGATCAAATTTTGATTAATAATTTCATGATCATTTATGCAAATGCAAAGGATATAAATAAAATTTAATTCAAGATAAAAGCTAGGTATTCTAAGCTTTATATTTATACTTAGTGTGAATTTACTCCAAAGTCTAATGATTTCTGTCGTACAAAGAGCCAACTATATATGTAAATTACTCATTTATTTAGATTGATTTTTTTTACATTAATATTTAGAAATTTTGTATGCGAATGATGCTATTATGTTTAAAAAGTTATGTATGTATAAAAATAAGCTTAAAAATTTGACATTTTTTGACCCATAATCCCGAAATAAAATGAACATGGAAGGGGTTAACGTTTTTTCCTATTCCAAATTCTGAAGCAGCGCTTCTCTCGGCCACATCTTGGTGGGTCAATTACTAAGATTGCCATTGGTTGTCACCACAAATTTGATTCGCTGAGATTTTCTCTTCTGAATCTCCTCTAAATCACACTATTTCTTATGTGTTTCTTCAACTTAACGTCTCTCGAGACTTGTGCTCTTTCTTAAACTTCTTGAAAAAAAATTACCCACATTTATACATCTTAACTGTGCATTTCATATTATCTACTAGTGCTTCACTAGCTTAATGTATCCCTTCCATAACTGGATACTCACTTCATCCTTCTTCATCTTACTTCTTATTTTGTATATTTCCCTGCCTAAATTCAAGCACCCCTTCCCTTATTTTACTATCTTTTTAATTCCATGTTATAGTTAAATCCATATGTTGTTCTGCCAAACTCCCATGTATTACAGAACTAGAGGGCCCGGCCTAGGAAGTCCTGCAACCCCTGCATCCTGTGATTCTGTGATCCTGTTTGACTAGCACTGGAGTAAGGATCGTTACTGGAATAGATGAGTGTAGTTATAAGTAATCAGTTAAAATTAGTTGGCCCCAATTTTTCAACATTTGTAATGGTAAAAATTCACCTTAGTACTGTTATAAATACTTAGTACTCTTACAAACATTATAAGTTTTGTTAGTCGGTAAGAAAACTTATAATGTTTGAATGATATTAGCTAATGACATTAGCCGCCACTGGAGGCGCGGTTTTATAACCCATTTTTTTCGGGGAGCTTGGACTGCGGATATCTTGAGAACTCCTGTTCAATCCTTCCCTCACTTCAGTGTGACATTTGCATTAACAATAATATTAGCTATATACTATTTGTTCGAAAGTGCTTTTGTTAATTTTAAAGTATAAATACCACAGGTATTTTTCACTGGTCTCTTTTAAATCTATTTAAGTTAATTATTATGTGTGCAATATATTACTCTCCCTTTCATCATTTTGTAGCGAAAAGAATTGAGGGAGGTGTAAAACCTGTCACTGTCACATTATAGAGAGTGTTGTTTCAGAATAGAGTAACCCTTTGGCTAATTTGGTGAAATTATTGGAGATGTTTACGAAATACAAACGTGATACTTAAACTAATTTCACTTTTAGTTTTGACTGCCAAGCAAAGTACCGAAATAAAAAGGCAATTAATTCCCCAACAGCTTCCGAAACCAATATTTCCAAATTATCAAAAGAATTAGCAACTGTGAATTAGGGGAGAATGGAACCGCAAATCATTAAGAAACGGCACCGAACCGGAAATGATAGAATACGGGTTTAATCGGTTTCGATTTGGGGTAAAATCGTCGTTTTTTATCGAAGCTGATCAATTTAATTTTTCTAAATTAATAACAAATAAAAATTAGGCACAGTTAATAAGCACCAAATGATATCACAAAGAGGGCCGGATACCGAACTAATATAAATCTAAATGTAGGCACAGTTTTTTTTTTTTGACAAGGCAAGATCAGCTGAAAAAAGTTAGATCAGTATACTTAGAACTTTATTGCCAAGTTAGTGGGGGTACACTTTTCTGATGCCAAACGTAAAGGGACCAGAGTTGGCTTCTTTAGTTCAGGGGTTCTCAAACTTTTTTCGCTTCTTCACACTTTTCGGGATAAAATTTGTTAGCAAATACTTATAACTAGCATATAGCCCGTCATATGACGGGATTAGTTCAAATTTTAATTTTCCAGAAATATAAAGTAGCCTATGAGGCAGGTTTGTTTTTTGGCTGAAAATTATCTGAAACATGCTCAATAATTTGTTTATTTTCTTACTCCTCTCAAGTGTCTCGATGCTGTGAATGCAGCTTCGAATCAAATTGAATTCATTTATTCAAACCATATGGTTATGTATAAAAAACAAACACAAAAATGAACAAACTTCTTAATTTTCAAAGATGTATAACTTAAACGCTAGATATTTATTAGTTCGTGAAATAAACTCCTAGACTTTTATGAAAAGAAGTGGTTGTTAAATTGATGATAAAATTTCATTGCAACAAAATATAATGATTAAATTTAAAATTATCTCATATGTATCTAATATATTATTTAAGTCAAATATAAAAGAAAATTATTCACGTATATCTAAGTTCAGGAATAAAATGTATGAAAATAATGTGTGCAATATTTAAATAATTTAAAATAAAAAATGATTAAATGAGATGGTGGAGGAATGACGTCATAAGGCTAGAAAAATATGTTATTTTACCTATTTATTATGTGATAAACGTAATTACCTGCTCGTAACTGGAGAAAATAGGGCTTGATATAATGGCTTTAAACGCTCAAAAAGGGGGGAAGCGGATGATTTCGAACGTTTTAAAAATTTGCTTTGAATTTTGCTAACCCTAACTCTTCAAGAATTCAGTATGGATGCCCCTATCCATTCCAGATTCAACCGCTTCATAAATTCGAGGATAGACGGGCAGATAACTTAGGCTATTGTTATTATACTTATTCTTTACCTCGTTTTCGCTATACCTTTCCTTAAAATTTTAGTATTAATTTCCCTTACATTTAAATTATACAACTTTGTTTAATTATATGCTCTTTTGTTTTATCCAAACTTGGATCTTGCTCCAGTAAACCACAACCAACCAACCAACCAACCAACCAATCATTATTATACTTATAATTGATCGAAAGTTATAAAACGAAATTTTGGGATTAAAGGTTTGAGATCTGGTTTTAATTAATATTTGTGATAAATTTTAAACGTTTCGGATTATATATATTGATTGAATGGATTAATTATATGTTATAGAGAGTGTGATTCGAGTGAAAGAAAGAAAGAGAAAGAGAAAGAGAAAGAAAAAGAAAAAAAATTCTGTTGGCCGTAGATGCAACGAAATAACCTGCTCTTTTTCATTTTTTTGCTGCATATATTTATTTATCTATCAATTTATTTTTTATTGAAATATAGCTTCTAAGCGTAATTGTATATAGGCATTTTTTATTTATTGGAACATAACTTTTAAGTATAATTTGTATGTAACGAATGTTTTTTATTAAAGTGCTTAGGTGAGGTTGTTGACGTTTTTTTCCCTGCTTCCTTGTCCTTTGTGTAGTTATGAATTTTTGGTTGATTGGGGCAGTGGATTGTTTCTGTTTCTGCACCCATGTTGGGCTAAAATATTTCATAGCTCAACTACCCTTAAAAGGGTTTGAATACCAGTAAAAACAAACATATGAACAAATAATAGAGAAAATTTAATGCTTATTTGACTTCAATGCTATTAATGAAACTGTTTGGATGAACTTTTAAAAACTTTTAAGTATTATTAGGATGTAACGAATGTTGTTTTTTAAAGTGCTTAGCTGGGGTTGTTGGTTTTTTCCCTGTCTTCTTGTCCTATGTGTAGTTATGAAGTTTTGGTTGATTGGGGCAGTGGATTGTTTCTGTTTCTGCACCCATGTTGGGCTAAAATATTTCACAGCTCAACTACCCTTAAAAGGGTTTGAATACCAGTAAAAACAAACATATGAACAAACAATAGAGAAAATTTAATGCTTATTTGAATTCAATGCTTTTAATGAAACTGTTTGGATGAATTTTTAAAAACTTTTCTTGTCTGTTGCCTCATGCTTTAGCGTACCATTTACAGATGTTGGAAAAATAACAAGCAGTCTTCAAAAAAAGTTTGCAAGTTTTTGCATCCAATAATGAATTGTATGAATTAATCGCAAGGTAAGAAACTTATCATAGACTTTGTTGTACAGAGATTTAAGGTAAAATAAGCTATAATATAATTATTAAAGGTATTATTTAAGGTATAATATTAGAAAAAGTAGAAGAATTAATTTTATAGAATAATATTAGGGAGCAGGTAATTTATTTCAATAATTCTAAACAGCCAATTATTCAATTTTTTTCTCGTTTTGAATTTGAAGTAAGAAGAAATATAAATAACTTGAATAACTTTTTCAACTAAATGAGGTACTTTACCCAAACTCAAACTTACTCCCTGCCTCGTCGGTGCTAGAAAAAAATCGGTGAGGTGACGGTATCAAAACGTATTACTGGTATACTAAAGATACCAGCGTAGACATCTATAGTGTTCAATTTATAAATTTTGGTAGGTAACAAGGAGTCTACAAAAGAAATTTTGCAATTTCTTTTATTCAGTAGCGAATTGTATGCATTTATCGTATGGCAAAAAAGATTTGTTGTATATAGGTTTAAGGTAAAATGTCTATATTTAAAAATGTTTGAAAAAAAAAATACTAGCTTAAATTTTATAAGTCAGAAAGAATATTAGTGAGCATGTAGTTTATTTCAATACTTCAATGTTTTTAAACGTCCAATCATTAATTTTTTTCTTTCTATGTATTTAAAGCAATTAAAAACATAAACATCTTAATTTCTTGTAACTAAAAGATGTACTTTACCCAAATATGTGTTTGATTTTGTAAATAATTGTATTGTTTTGGCCATGTTTGATAAATGTACGTCAACTATTTTATCGATTTGATAACTTGATTACTTAACATGCTGTGAGGGAATTTTTATGATTACCAAAGAGGACATCTGGTCTCATTACACATAAGTATAATTATTTGTGACAACATGCTATGAGTAAAATTCTTATGGGGAAGTGTCCTAAGAATATATGGAAGGGAACACAGTGGTGGTAAGTGATGATTTTTTCATATATGGTTTCAAAAATACTCTTCACTATAGCATCTATAAAAATAATATCCGCTTCAGTCAAGAATAATTTTGTCACATATATAATTTTCTAAACGTTGTCGTCAAAATTAATGCGACTTACAAGATTTCATTTAACGGGAAAATTTCGGCTGATCATCGCAATATAAATAGTTTGTATCGACGGATTTAGTTTAAGAAATTTATGAGAATAACAACTTAGTTTATGTTGACTAAATTAGAAATATTATGCAATACATGCAATATGTAGCCTAGTATTGAAGCTGGCGAATATTTTAGAATCTTTTATAAATAATAACACTAAATGTGGGAAATTCATTTTGAAGACAGAGATTAAATAACAGAATATGCACTCACACAGAAAAAAAATACTGTTGTGGACATTACATGATTTTCTTGTACACCTATCAAATTATATATACTTTTTAATTTCGATTATTTAATACGGCCTAAGAATTACTTAAATATTTAAAAGTATGTTTATATAACATTATATTATTTCATGCTGTAATTATAATTGATGTATTTAGAAAGCAATGTTTCAACTGATATTTTTTCTGCTTTCATTGTTGTAGACCGTTAGTGTTATTGTATCTAAATATTTATATGTAATTTTATGTAACAATTATATTATTTCGTATTGTAACTATAATTGATATACATAAAAAGTATTGTTTCAATTGCATATCTTTCTGCTATAATTGTTGTAGACTGTTAGTGTTACTGCACTTAAATATTTATATTATTTCTTATTATAAATATAATTAATATATTTAAAAAGTATTGTTTCACTTGCATATCTTTCTGCTCTCATTGTTGCATACTGTTAGTGTTACTAAATATATGCATTCTTTTGTTATATTTATATTATTTCGTACTATAACTATAATTGATGTATTTAAAAAGTATTGTTTCAGTTTGTATAGCTTTCTGCTATAATTGGTATAAACTGTAAGCATTATTGTAGCTAAATATTTATATGTATTTTTGTGTTAACATTTATATTATTTCGTACGATAACTATAATATATATAAAAAGTATTGCATAAATTGCATATCTTTCTACTCTCACTGTTATATACTGTTAGTGTTACTAAATATATGTATTCTTTTGTTATATTTATATTATTTCGTATTATAACTGTAATTGATATATTTAAAAAGTATTGTTTCAGTTTGTATATCTTTTTGCTATAATTGTTATAGACTGTAAGCGTTACTGTAGCTAAATATTTATATGTATTTTTGTGTTAACATTTATATTATTTCGTACGATAACTATATTTAATATATTTAAAAAGTATTGCTTAAATTGCATATCTTTCTGCTCTCGTTGTTGTATACTGTTAGTGTTACTAAATATATGTTTTCTTATGTTACATTTATATTATTTCATACTCTAACTATAATTAATATACTTAAAAAAATGTTTCAATTGCATATCTTTCTGCTCTCATTATTGTAGAATGTTAGTGTTAGTGTACCTAAACATTTATATGCATTCTTATGTTACATTTATATTATTTCGTACAATAGCTATAATTAATATATTTAAAAATTATTGTTTCAATTGCATACCTTTCTGCTCTCATTGTTGTAGACTGTTAGTATTACTGTACCTAAATATTTATATGCATTCTTATGTGACATTTATATTATTTTATACAATAGCTATAATTAATATATTTAAAAAAGCATTATTTCAGTTGTATATCTTTCTGCTCTCATTGTTGTAGACTGTTAGTGTTACTGTACTTAAATATTTATATGTACTCTTATGTTACATTTATATTATTTCATATTATAACTATAATTAACATACTTAAAAAAATCATTATTTCAAATGTATATCTTTCTGCTCTCATTGTTGTAGACTGTTAGTGTTACTGTACTTAAATATTTATATGTACTCTTATGTTACATTTATATTATTTCATATTATAACTATAATTAACATACTTAAAAAAATCATTATTTCAAATGTATATCTTTCTGCTCTCATTGTTGTAGACTGTTAGTGTTACTGTACTTAAATATTTATATGTAATCTTATGTTACATTTATATTATTTCATATTATATCTGTAATTAATGTACTTAAAAAGCATTGTTTCAATTGCATATCTTTCTGCTCTCATTGTTGTAGATAGTTAGTGTTACTGTGTCTCAATACTTATATGTATTCTTATGTTACATTTATATTATTTCATATTATAACTATAATTAATATACTTAAAAAAGCATTATTTCAAATGTATATCTTTCTGCTCTCATTGTTGTAGACTGTTAGTGTTACTGTACTTAAATATTTATATGTAATCTTATGTTACATTTATATTATTTCATATTATATCTGTAATTAATATACTTAAAAGGCATTATTTCAATTGCATATCTTTCTGCTCTCGTTGTTGTATTCTGTTAGTGTTACTAAATATATGTATTCTTATGTTACATTTATATTATTTCATACTATAACTATAATTAATATATTTAAAAAGCATTGTTTGAATTTCATATCTTTCTTCCCTTATTGTTGTAGAAAGTGAGTGTTACTGTACCTCAATATTTAAATGTATTCTTATGTTACATTTATAATATTTCATATTATAACTGTAATTAATATACTTAGAAAGTATTGTTTCATCTGCAATATATTTTTGTTTTCATTAATGCAAATTGTTACTGTTATCGTAAGGTGAGATTTTTCTATATGTGGATTGACGGTTGCAATTAAAAAAAGGAAGTGAATAAATTTGTTATAATTGTTATTGTGTTATATGGTATACTTACAAGTCAAATGGAAGTTAGTCAAAATGAATTCAGGTAAAGCCAAAATTAATATGTCAAGTTCCTAAGTTAAAGTTTTCTAATATATACTTACAGTCGTAACACTTGAAACTTATCAAAATTGATTTTGAAACTGACATTTTATGTGATAACAATACTTCATTTACATTGTACAATGAAGTAAAAATGATGTTTTGTGTCTATATGGTTGAGATAGAAAAGTAAATGAAATAAAACAATTTTAAATTAATGTGTTTGTGGAATGAAAAAGCAAGTAAGGAGAAATCTACTACAATCAGTATTGCACAAAATGAATTTTATTTCCATCAAGGAGAATTCATTATATTTTTTTCATTTCTGGCTTTACAAGGACCGAGGAAGATCACGTTTTAAAGACTACTTTATCCATGGGCTCTTGTTTGTCAAGATGATCATTACAAAAGGACATCAGATTGCTTTCTTCACTGAACAAAGATTGTTAGAAATAAATAGACCACTTTTAGTTTATTTTAACCAGCTTATACAACTTTTACTTTTGCAATTTCATAACTTTTAGAGAGATTAAATATCTACTTTCGCATCTAAAAAATTTAGATTTAGTCTTTCCTTAGGCATTCTAGTTTAAATAAAATATTAAGATTGTCTTTCATTTTTAGTTATCCATATGTACTCAAGGTAGTGATGCTTGCAGTAAAGCCATTTAAAAATCTAAAGTGAAGACTATTTCCAAATTTTAAAAAGCTTTTCTCATTTAAGATCGAATATTTATTTTGAATATATAGTAATATATAAAAATATGTTTTTGAAATTTACATAAAATTTATTCTTTTCGTAGGTAAAATCTGCGTTAGATTATTTAATGCGGCCAACTTAAGAACTTTTAAATAAGTTATCTCGTTGTTTATAAAATAAAGAGTTTCCACAATTTAGATTTTATGATATGTTCCTGGCAGTAACTGCATCTATTACCTTGGAACATGACAAAGGATTAAATTTATTAAAGCAAAAATAGAAATAGCAGTCAGATTCATTAAACTCCAGAAAAAAATTGCTATTAAAATAAATACAGGGATTTTCAAATCTGATGTCAATCAAAATGATCAATTAAACAAACAAGGACCTATCAATAACAGCATGACTTGAGACAGAGACCAAGAGTCAATATTTATCCACTAAGAAGCTCATTTGTGAAAGGTATTTTTCAATGGGATAGATTTATACAGATTTATATATACTGTGGTGAAAAGTAGAGCGCACTAAAATGATTTTTTTCAGTACAGTCTTTGTACAGTTTTGTGAACGTTCACATGAGAGTTTAACTTTGGCCATCCACAAGTCCAAGAGAAAACTACCATGGAAAGTGTTTCCGAGGGCTGAATCACTTGCACTGAAAAGTTTTCACTAATCATGTGTTCAAAGGACGATGAATGACTTCTTAAGTAAATTTGCAAATGATGAGAATTCACGAAACTCAGCAATTATTATGCTTTACTATTGAGCTGAGAAGTCAGCACTTTCATGACGCTTGAAGAATTAAAGAGAATTCAAGTAAAAATCTTGGTTTGGAGAAGAAAAATTCGATCGATAACAAAGTAATGAAATGCATTTATAAAATACTATTTTAAATCAGTGTTATAACAATTTTTGAAATTGAATTTTAGATATAACTGCCAGTTGCTTCGAACTAAACAGAGAGGTATGGTATTTATCTTCCAGGAATTCTTATACTTGAAAGTTTATAATTGAAAAGAGTAATTCTGAGGTTTTTCATAAAACAAATTACGCGTAATGTATACCAACATAAGTTTCTAGTAACGGAAAGCAGTTGTACATTTCTAACCTTAGTTGAATTCAATCTTTTAGCATATGAATAAAACACATGACTTTCACGTAAATCTTTTACTTAATACTGTAATATATTTCGAAAACAAACTGGTATTATCTTGTAAAGTCTCCTTAGGATATCGTACTACGATTAAACATGAATGTTAAAAACTTAAAACTGCTGCCTTACGAGGGAAACATGAAACTGTACTGACTAATCTGAGAATGATTTATACATAAGCCTTGATTACCCTGTTTGTTTAGGTGAGGAAGCCTATGACATTCAAATGTTCTTCGGCTTTAGTTCTTTGAATGTTTATTTACAAGAACACTTCTCTGATACAGATTCTATGTCCTTTAGTTGTATGATCAGCTGAAATGAAGCAGTTTTAAAGATGTATTTTACACATCATAAAAGCGATTTATTTCAGGTTTAGTCTATCCTAGAAACTGAAAACAAACCGTCAATGGCTGTTAGTAGACATGTCAGGATCTGAATTTTCCTGGCCATTCACTGCACAGCCCTGTATGTGTTGTGTTTCTACTCCTATCGTCTTAACGACAGGTCTCATTTCCTTCTCTTGGTACGACGACGTGTTGATGGCAGCATCCACGACACTGTTGTTGGCGTAGCAAGGTCCAGCGTATGGTTGATGTTGTATGTGGCCTGTCTCAGTGTTATCCACAGAGCTATCACCGGCCATCGAAGATGGCGAGGATGACCTTCCCCAGCAGAAGACGTCTGAAGCTCGACTGTCCGAGTCCAAACCACCGTTTTCCACCACCGAAAGTGGTGGCGTCATGGTGGTGACGGGCACGATACCGACCGTGGTTGGCGGGCTGTGATTGGTCGAGGAAATGTCCGAATTCGTGTTGTTACAAACGACTTCAGACGTGGTTGTCACCGATTTCGAAATTAAGGGAGGTGAGCTCGTCAATAGAGAAGGATCGGGGTTCGTACCACTGTTCTGCTCGACTTTTGGAATACTTCCGTCGCCACTGGATGAGAAGACGGTGACTGGTCCGTTCATTAGCGGCCTGTTTGCTGGCTGCAGACAGGCAACATTATTTACAGGCGTAGAGTTGTTGTTAACCACGGGTACTGCCGCTTTACTCTTTGAGGCTTTCTTCGATGCTCCTTGAGAATTATGCTTCTCGCCGTTCGTTTTCAGTTCTGCAGCTTCAGCATTTGTCACCCCATCTTGTTTCTTCCATTTGGTTCTCCGGTTTTGAAACCATATCTTAACCTACAAGACAAACAAAATCCGAATGAGTCATTTCGTTGAGTTTTAAATTAAAAATGAAAAACATTTGCAAGCATTTGTCAAGGTAAATTTTCAGATTTACAAAACTCCTCTGTAACAAAATCATTTTGGTTAATTTTCTATAGCTTATACATTATTTATACACCTGATATTTATTTTATGAGCAAATAAAAAAAACTCTTTTTAGCCGCACTGTATGACTCTTCAAACTCAGAGGCAATATAGAAATGTTGTTGTCTTATGCCACTTGGTTAAAACAAGCATGATCTACCCGTATTAAGGCAAAGGAGTTCGTCTTTCGTTTTTACTGAGCACCTCAGGAATGAAAGTATGTTCTCTTGCTCAAGTGGGTCTTCGTAATTTAGAAGCAGGGACCAAGCAGAAGACCCAAAGTTTTGACCTTCCACCCCAGAGGAATTGATTGAGAACTTAGAGGACATTGTGATCACGAACCTATTTTAAGTGCCCTAGACACCATTAACGAACACGGTAGATCTCAACTCAGCTCGGGCTCCGAGACCGCAACCCTCCAGCTACGAGAACGACGCCTTTGCTGACTGAGCTACCGCGGCTCTAAATACGGAAATGAAAATATACATCATAAACACTGCAAGTATAGTTAAAACACTAACAAACATTTCAAAGAAAAAATTGCAATAAAAGAAGAAAGTACAATTACATACCACCCACTCTCTTTTAAAAAATATATTTCAGCTATTTAATAACCATTTGAACATATTTATTTAATAATCAAAGTCACAAATTACAGTACTCTAATATCCTCTAATATACAGTCCTCGCTATCAACATAAAAGTAGAACAACTTTAGATTAGCTTTATAGTAGGCGAGAACATATTTGTAGAACTTAATACAATTTTTTATGGGAATCTTGGAATTGTCAAACCATTTCTAAAACTTTAAAAATGTAGATTTAAATTAATTAAATATTTTAATTTGATAATATCTGTTTCTAAATATATAATTCACAAATCTTACTGTTGATTGACCATAATTAATTAAAGTTACCTACCAATTAATGCATTTTTAGATTAATATTTTTACTTTTAATAAAAATTATTCTAATCGCATACTATCACTTTATAGTTTAAAAGCTATTTTAGCGTACTTGCTTATTGTAAAAGACAAAAAATATTGGACATGTATGTCCTTTAAAATGTCCTATGAATATATAGTCAATGCAGAAGATACATATGATTATAAGGCTGTTTTAATAAACATTTATAGTAAAATATAGAAACAAAATAAAAATATTTAAATACAAATGTATTACAAATGTCCCTTGAATACAAAGTACACCACAATAAATATATAGTCAAAGGAGAAGAAATATGCTACAAGCTATTTTAAAAGGCTCGTATATCTTAAAATAAAGTTCTTGAACTTGAATGCCCTTTAAAATGTTTAATAAATATAAACAGAGTCAAAACAGAAAATATACTTTATTTCCAAGCTATTTTTATAGACCTATTTATTGTAAAGTATAAAAGCTACAAAAATCTTGGAATATGGATATTCTTTCAATTGCGATATATATATATATATATATATATATATATATATATATATATATATATATATATATATATATATATATATATATCCAAAGAGGGTATTTTAAATAAAGTTATGCAGATATTGGCATATAGGTATCAATGTGTGTATAATTTTGTGTGTACATATATGCATATATATGTTTGTACATATATATTTACATATATATATTTATATGTATATATATATATATATGTTTGTATACATATATATTTTCATATATATATATGTATGAATATATATATATATATATATATATATATATATATATATATTATACATTACACGTTATAGATATATATTATATATATATTTATTATTTACAAAAATATGAGTTGAAATAAGCCGAAATTAAAATGTTTTCATGGACGCCAAAGGTTCATCAATTAATAGAGGAACTACAATTAATAGAGATATTTCGTCAAGCGTTGTAATTTTAGGTATAGAATCACCAAAAACTTATTATAGAATATAGCTATGATAAATTTGTTAGTTTGGTTAAAGTATGGTCACACACACACACACATATATATATATATATATAGAGAGAGAGAGAGAGAGAATGACCTAATGACTATATGTGTATTTAATATAAATGTGTGCATAGTTAAAAATGTTGGTTAAAAAAGTTCAGGGATCTTAAAGAAAGAGCATCGTGTTCAGCTAAATAAAAACGCTGTTTAATCCTTTCGTTTTTTTCCAACCTCTGGCCCGAGATTTACGGCCGTTTTCCCCATCTTTGGCAGCCACAAAACTTTATTCTACGTGCTTTAATGCTTCCTCTTGTTGTGCTCCAATAATAAAATCGCGTCGACAGTTATTACCTTCTAATTACGACATACGGGGCACTTATTTCCGCAAAATTTTCGAGGCAGCGGCTATCGTCCCCCCAACTCTTTAAAGTTTATTACAACACGGCATTTCCACGGGGCTGAAAATTGAACAGGTTGAAAAGTTAATTACAGAAAATTTAAAACTCCATCGTTGTAACGTAAGCACATCTATAATCATTTACGACAGCTAAAATTCGAACATCGAAAACAATTTAAGAGTCCCCGAGTTTGAAATATGAGAGGGTTTCAGGTTTTGTTCCGCGGAGAACACTTTAACTACATTAATGAGCAGAAACCGTTCAAAAAGGGGTCGACCGGCATCGCCCCCTGCCGGTAATCGTGTAAGAGCGCCCTCTAATATCCTGGCCGCCATTAATCAAGAAATGGAAGATAATAAACTGCGTTCATAACGTCACTTTTCGACGCCCAAATGGAGGCCCGGAATTGCTTCAAATGGCAGATTAAAACTTACTTAGGTAGCAGGATAGTTTAGCTGATGTAATGAACACTCGCATTCCAGTTTTAATATGCTCGTTTACGGGCGCCATGTTGGACCCAAATTAAAATAGCGTATCAATTTTATTTATACTTTGTAATTTCCTTATCGGGAGCGCAGTCAGCAGAACGCACGGGGCGCCCCTTAATAAGCGGGCGCTTTTTGCGGCCTGCAGAAATTGCCAGAATGTGTAATGGGAGATCGGACTGTTTTCCCTCGGATCGAGTATAAATTGGGTGAAACTTCGATGACTTTAATAACGTATTAATTTATGAAACGAGTTTCTCGCGGTTCGCGTGCTGGCCGCGCTTTGAATTTTCGATTCGCTTTATTTTTACGAGATTTTGACTGCTTTCAACAGGTTTGCAAAACTGCTGCTGTTACGCGGAGATCATTCTTTCTCGTAAACAACGGGATTCGATCTCATCAAAAATTTTCCAATTTCAGACTGCCACATAAAAATCTATGAGCTCCAACTTCCCAAATTTCTGATAAAAATATTTCGTGTATTTAAAAAATTTTAAGCAGTTATATTGTTATTCTAATATTAATTTTTTTAAAGAATCATTTCCAAGTATATATTTAATTGAATCAACCCATGTAAAACTAACTTTGGTGGAAAACTCGACATTGATTTATACCTTTTCTAAAATACCATTCTGTGTATTTTATATCGGAACTAACATTTTTATTTGACTTTTAAATTTTGGATTTTAATTATCAATAAATTTTATTTTCCATTAATAATATTTACACAAATATCCTAAACAATTTTCTTTCCACATTTGAAAAAATTAGGAGCTTTATTTAATGGGCTAAACCAAAGGAACATATATAATCATTTGCCGATCTATTATTATTATTACTATCATATGCCGAGCTATTATTAATGTTATAAATATGTATTAAGTATGTATATGTAACATATATACTATAGACTTTTAAGAACAACGTTATAAATATTGTTCTTATAAAACATTTAAAAAAATATTTATATAGGAATAAAAAACTTCAATTTACATGCTAAAATAGAAAACACTATCATTTTGCATCGGGTATAATCAACCTCATCTTTAAAAGAAGTTGAACATTCATTAAAAAATGATAGAAGTACAAACATTGGTTCGTTTATTTCTCAAGCTAGCTATCCATTAATTTAGTAAAAAACTGAATTAATTATCTTGATAATGGTTAACGCTGGAAAATGGCAATCACGATGTATCACTTGACTTAGCTTTTATTTACTAATTATTTTAAATGATCAATTCTTTAGACCATTTCCTCTCAGTGCCAAACTCTATGGATTGTAATTTTTGGGTTAGTCTATGTGTAAAGAATCAACTTTAAGCTGTAAATGTCAATTTAACTAGTACTTGAAAATGACTGCAGAACTCCAAAACCACCTATCTTATTAAATGTTTTTTACCAATTAAATTTCCTGACGTGCATAACCAGGAATTTTTCAAATACTAGTATCTTATTATTTTGTCCAAATGTTTATGAGTACTCGAACACATTATTTTGATAAATAACAGGGACTAGTACCCATCAAATAGTCAGTTTAACTGGTATTAGAGGCATATATTTACTTTTACCTAAATAATATAGCCGAACGATGGCCGATTGGTTAGGGTGCTGGTTTCCGGAACTGGAGTTCGTGGGTTCGAATCCCGCAGTGGCATGGATGTTCGTAGCCGTTCGGAATCGGATTTAAGCTGTAGGTTACGGCTCATTAAAGCTCGTGTTGCAAAAAAGTAGATCATAGCACTCCAAACTAAACCAATCTACCTAAATAATAGGTCCTCTCCAACTGTAGAACTTTCTAATTTAATGTATTATGCATTTCTAAATATAAAATTTTGCTTTATAGCACTTATTGACCTTTGACACCTTATTTAGCACTTTGTCACTCAGTCACCTCTAGTGGTAGATTTCTGTCAAGCACAAATTTCTACTGACATATTTTAAAGTGGGAAACTGATTTTTTTTTCCTGAAAACGTGACCACAAATTGGTCATTTGTGTTTCACGAAATGGCCCAAGAATTGTAAGATCACTGAAAGATGGCCAATTGGTTAGGGTGCTGGCCTTCGGTACCGGAGTTCATGGGTTCGAATCCCACAGTGGCATGATGTTCGTAGCCGTTCGGAATCGGCTTTAAGCTGTAGGTCCCGGTCTCATTGGCTCTCGTGTTGCAAAAAGTAGAACGTAGCACTCCAAACCAAACTAAACCATTGTAAGATCTGATTGCACCCGTTTATTAAAATTGAGAATGTGATCAATATTAAAAACATTATTGCTCATATTTAAAACGGCCAAGTGATGTTTAAGACGCGAAAATGGTATTCGGTTTTGTATATCCAATCGATTTAGCAAAATGGTGTCAAAAAGACATTTTCAGATGTAAATTGTTACTCATGCCAAAGCCTGAAGATATTTTGTGCACAAACTAACAAAAAACATAATTGACAATTTTTTATAATAAAGTTTTAGTACAAAATATTTAACAGGGAATGTCGTTTGAAATGCTTCGGTCTACTATTGTTTTACTACACGAGAGCTAATGTACGGATAATGAACGGAACATACTGTACAAAACCGATTTCGAACAGCTGTGAGCATTCATGACAGAGATCATATTGGTATACGAACCCGTGGATTCCGGTACCTATAAGCAAAGACTTACCATTTGGTCTTTGTCTGACAGTTGTAGAAATTGAAATAAGTATACAGAAAATCATTATACTGTAGTGATTCTAATAAAGTTTGCAAAAAAAAAAAATATGATAGAATTCAAAATACTTGTGTTTTTACTCGACTGTCCTATAATTATTTTTGATTAGATAAAACAATTCACAGACTCGAAAAAATTTTAATTTTTAAATTTATTATAATAAGTCACAGTAGCTCTCTGAAGAACCAAAGTTTATATTTAATCTTCGGACACTATCAGTGGATCAAAATATTTGAGGTGCAAATGTAATAGACTCAAAATGCTAATTTAGTTTTCTCGGGAAAGGAATCGTTAATACATAAAATGAATTTTACGCAGGTAGTTTATTCAGATAATTCAAAATGACTTAAATGAAAGAGAATCTCTGATATTTGCCTCAATCAACAAGATAGAATCTGAGCAAATTATAACCCTTTTAATGCCAGAGCCATTTCTGTTGAGTGAATATTGAGGAATATCTTTAAACTAAGTTATTACGGATTGCCCAGATTAATATTAAGACAAATATTAATATAAAGCAACTTTGAGTATTGCAGTCTGTGATCAGCTGTCATTTTAAACATCAGAGGATACCATTAAAAAAATTCGGGTTATAAGATATGACATGCAAACACATTACGCTAAAGTGGAGTTTTATAACAAATGTAGGTTGTGACGACTTCAATATTCTCGAGTGAGAGGTAACATGAAGAATGGATCACAGTCAAAGATAAAATTGGAAACTTACTTTTATTCTTGATTAACTACGGCTATTTACAAAGGAATTGTTAATTTCCAAATCATGTAGAGCTGCAAGGATGGTTGCCGGTATAACTTCCTCACAACTATTACAGTCGACAGAAAAACGAGATTTGATAGTCTCTTACAAGTGGGGAGGCTTTTCAGGGTGCAATCAAACCCAATTTATCCCTCGTTCTGTATCCGAGTCTCTGCCGCTTCCTATATGAGCGGACTTTACTAATCTCCCGAACTAGAAAGCTGGCTCCGGTAAAAAAGGCGAAAGTCTCCACGAGGTCAACACACCTAAGTAAAAAATGACGAAAAGCCCTGAGTTGCAAAATTGTAGGCTTTTTATACCTGGGGGGTCAGTTACGGTCCCGCCAACTGTTTTTGGGTCAGTTAAGATCCCAGTTACTTGAGAACTCCAGCTAAAGTTACAGTTATATTTTTTAGCTGAATTCTCATTCGTTGGCTGTCCTTTTACTGAATTTCCGAGCATTCTTTAACTAGATCCATCAAGGGCGTATTCATCTATTCCCAGACTCTGCGACACCACGCTATTGTCCTGGTAAACAGGTGCACTCCAATCTGCTGTTTTGGTGAGTGCTCGGACAAAGGGGAGTCTTCACAAGGTATTCGTTTTAATTTCAATTGATGTACCTGCCGAAAAGGTAAATTTACTTAAAGGTAAAATTATAAATAATAGCAGATCCTCAAAAATTTAGTAGATTGTTTATAAGGTAGCTATCTACCTTCACTGAAAATAGATGGTTTAGTTTGACATGGAGAGGTACTTTATGAGCTATTTTTCGATAAGGAGGATAATGAGAATGGGATTTACTGTTTAAAGTAAATTCAGAACAGCTATAAACATCCATGCTACGAGCAGGAGTTAAGCCATAGAACGCTGATATAGAAAAGCAGTTCATACATATACGGCCATCGTTCGGCTTGCTGAAACGGATAATCCATTCGAAGAAAATAAAAAAATCTACAAATTATTTATAGCATTCCCTAAAATGCGACGGTATTCACTAATGAGTTAATTGAATGTGAATTGTTAACGAGAAGGTAGATATGACGGACTAATCTTTAATACTTTATTTTATACACAAGAAAATATTTTGTAGATTTGTTTAATTCCTTTCCGGCATGGTCGGTTAAATTCTGTCCCACCTAATTAACATTCCCTTAAATCAGTTTCAATTAGCATACTGTAGGGTCCAATTATATGAAACTTTGCGTTTATAGAAAAAAAATCCATTTTTCATATAATATGCATACATATGCCCTTCTAACGAATTTTATAAAGTTGAAGTAGTATTTTATCATAGCATGGGCAAAAGGTTAAAGGGGTATTGTTTTACAGCTAATGTTTTTTTTTCTGATTCCACATAGTCAAAACAAGTACTATTGAGTCATACGCTACTCCTATTAACCCCTTCCGGTAAAATGACGAGTCTAGCTCGTCATTAGTTTTTCATTCCATACCGCACAATGACGAGCTACACTCGTCATGCGATTAAAGTTACTGTTAAATATGATAATTAATTTAGTTTAAAATTTCTAGTGTACTGAAATTGGCAACACTTTTATCACTTGTGAAAATCACAAGTCATTATTGCATATTGTTTACTTGGTACAACTCATTGCCAAATTAATGAGTCAGAATAAAAGAAAACCTACTAAGAAATACCGTGTGTGTTTCAAGAATCAAATTAAAAGTGAGACTCCTTGGCGGTGTAAACGATTAAGAATTCCTTTGCACTTTGTTTTGAAAAGTACCACTAGTTTGAAGACTATTATCTGTATACCTTATTAATGTTTTGCTTTGATATTTTCTTAATTTTACTGTTTCTGATATTATCTAACACTATGTAAAAAGTGGATTTTAATTAAGAATATGTAAGAATTGTAAAATGAAACAAGTTTTTTAAATAAAAATTAAATGGTTATTTCATGCACAGTTTTTCATTATTAAATCATACCTGAAGGGGTTAAGGCAAACGGGTGAGTCTTTCGTTTTAACGAGCACCGATAGAGTTAAAGTACGATTTACGATCAAGTGGGTCCTCGTAATTTTGAAGGAGGGACCAAGCAGAAGACCTATAGACTTGGCCCATCAACCTCAGTGGTATTGATTGAGAACTTGGAGGACATTGTGACCACGAACACATTGTAGTCCAGTCACTCTTTAACTCCCCAGTCACTCCTTAACGAACACGGTGGAACTTAGACCGGCTCGGTCTACGAGTCCGCAAACCCTCCAGTTACGAGTGTGTTGTTTTAGCCGACTGAGCTACCACGGTTCTTTAAAAACTAATTGATTCGCTTGTAATGCGTGTGTAAAGAACTTTTCATGATATTATTTAAAACATTCCGTGAATTAAATAATCTGATAGCATGTTATTGGAAGGTTACCAAGTTATAGTTAAGATATGTTGTTACATAGATCATAAAAGACGATAGCATTATATTTTTTATTTATTTTATAGTTTTAATGCACATTATGATCTACGAAATAAAATATTACTACATCCATTGCAGTACATTATGTTTATTTACGAAAAACATTAATTCCTTAACAGTTTCATTTTTTTCACGAATTCGATCCAAAAAATGTCATATTATTTTATTGCATGTTTTAGTTCATTTTGCATTTGTAAGCTATAAAATGTTATTAAAAGTAATATTTCTAATTATTTTAAGCATGTATTACAACTTACTACTTAACAACTTGTCTTTTCTCTGTTACGTACGCCAGACAGGGAATTATGTTTATGGTTTTGCGTATTAAAAATACAAATATTTTCAAATACCGTTACTGAACAATTATTTTCGAATGCAAATGATACAAGTACATTTACTTAACCTGTTTTTTCAGATTTAGTACCATAGATCAGATAGTGCGAAGATCAGATTTAGTGCGATAAATCTTGAAAGAAGGCAAGAGGCATAGTCCAAAGTCATATTCCGGACAAAAATACCTAGTCTCACTTCTAACTCTTTTGCCGCTGGCCTTTTTCTTTAGAGAACACAATAGCACTGGTTTGTAGGTGTTAGTTTTTTTGTCTCTAGGTGGAACTACCTCTAAAGAGTCTCTGGTTTAGTTTCTCAAAAACTCGATCCAAAAACTCAAAGATGAAAACTTGCGGAGTAATGCAAAACCTGTCAGAAGCCTCTGCTTTTAAACCAAACAAAATACACTTAAAAAAATAACATCTTGTAGACATAAGGCTAATTTGACAACTAATTTGACGGCTAATACAAGTAGTGAGAACGACTAAAAAAAATCAGATTGCCCGTACGCCGTACGGGGAAAATCATTAAAGTCATGGTAACCGCACCCGTGCGGTGTACGTGCAAAACAGGCAAGGGGTTAAGAAATTCTTGAGGTTAAGTTTATAACAAACATCAGAGATCCAAATAAGGAATTATTGAAGTAAATTGGTGAAACATTTTAGAGCAGCCATTAGAGATTAATGTTTTAAAATATGTAGGACACACTAAACTTGGAAAATTATAAAATTTTAAATGTAAAGAGTTCAAAACAAAAGTAAGTGCAAATGAAAACAGAAAACGAGTGTAAGTAAAGACAATCAGGAATTGCAATCACAATGACGGAAATATAAGAGGGATGGTAAAAGATTAAAAATATAAGAAGGGGATTTAATATAACATTTTAGGTATTATAACAATCTTCTTTACATCAGAAATGCATGACCACACGTAATTAATCACACTTAACTTTTGCTTATGACAACATATTTTTAATTTATACGTTTTTATCATTATATAACTATTATTAACTGCAGAACAGACTGGCACGAAGTTATAACAAACAATTTTCTTTGACGCAAAGTAAAAGAAATAAAGACCAAAGCCTGCAATTTTTTTTACCCCCCTAAAAAAACGTTCTGATTAAAACATTCTGAATAACAAGAAATTCGCTTCTGATCTCCCTTTGACTTTCGGAGAAATCGGCGTCGTAAAAAATACCTGATTAATTTATTACTTGCACCCCTAAAAAACTTTAAAAGCTTTAATATAGTCATGTTTATACTTAGCTTATTAAGTATTTTCCTTCAGACAAAAAATTTTTCAAATCCTTTATTTTTATCGATCGCAAGAGTCTTGAGATCATTAAACACTACGGAACTTTTTCTTCATCAGGTGAAACACCCCTTTTCCGTTTTATTAGTTTTAGAAGTTTTTGCTTCCGGCAGTTTTGTTATACGTTAACCAACTTTTTTATGAAAATTAGTCAATGTTTGACTTTAAAAGACTCCCTTTTTTTCATCATACCGCGATTAAAGCCAATGAAAATTTTGCAGTAAAGTAAACATGCTTAAAAAATTCTTTTCATTTGTTTAAGGGGTTTCTACCGTAAATTGCAAAATAGTGCTCTTTTTCATGTATTGGATCTTTAATAGAATTTTTATGTTGTTTTAGTTTGATCGACTCTTTATGTTAAACTTTGTTGCAACGAGCAATTTTTTTTTCTGCTTCTAAATAAATAAAAATGCTACAAACATGTTAAATAACTTTTTATGCGGATGCTTCTTGTCACAGAGCTTTAAAATAATCCCGAAGTACACACGAAAAGTTCTTATATAGGAAATAATTCAGATAGTCGTAAATTCTCCATTAAGGAAATTCAAACACTAGTATTTTTTTATTTTATTTTTTCTTATACATATCTCAATTCAAAGAATTTTTTTCTATTTGAATCTGATTTCGCACCCTAGAAACGTATTATTGTTCTAGAAGCCTATATCCTTTTTATTCCAAATGGTATATTTTGCAAATGAAGTTCACCTTTTTGAGTCAACTCCTTTATTGTTGGTTAGAAAAAACCAAGGTACTTTTTTGTTGCAGGACAGCAAAGCTTGAGCAGGATCTACAACTTAATAGCAATTTTTAACGGCAGAAAAAATCCAAAGGGAGCACTGAAACTCCTGGTTTAAAAAGGTTGTCCAGCTTTTTCGGCTATCAGGCTGCTCTTGATTTTAGAAAGCATGATACTTTGTACCTTTATTAATAGGTACACTCATTAAAAATGAACTTTTCATAATTTATTGTACTCTTAAGTGATGAATTTAAAAATTCTTTGATGACTTAATAGCAATTTTGAGTCAAATCCTTTATTTTTGGTTAGAAAAACCAAGGTATTTTTTGTTCTAGGAAAACGAAGCTTGAGCAGGAAACTACAACTTAACAGCAATTTTCAACGGCAGCAAATATCCAGAGGGAGCACTGAAACTCAAACCAACAGGTTCTCGTTTTAAAAGGTTGTTCTACGTTTTCGGCTACCGGGCTGCTCTTGATTTTAGAAAGCATGTTACCTTTATTAATAGGTATACTTATATAAAATGAACTTTTCATAATTTATTGTGCTCTTAAGTGATGACTTTGAAGCTTAGTTTGATTTAGGGCGCTGCTGTCAAATTTTTGTAACAAGACAGCTAATTTCAAAGAGACCATCAGCTTTACCCAATTTCAAATGGCTACAAGTCTCTTTGTACATCAGAGTGATTCAAGCCCTTAGGTTTTCCCTGCCAGTTCAGTAATTTTCAAGCCAGTTGTTCTAAGATTAATTATACTAGAACTAATGGTTTAAAAGCTGATTCTTTGCTTACACATATGCGCAGCAATAAATACAGCAGAAATCAAAAGCTCTGTTTCTGAAAGTCATCTTCCTAGGTATATATCATTTATTCGACTCTGATTATTGAGGATACGTTAATGACATCACGCAAAATATTTCTAAAAATATATATTAAATATACTCAGATTTAACGGTATGAAATTATTAAAAACTGTAGTTGTTTCACTAGAATAATACTTTATGTTTTTATTATGTACATATTTGATTTCTTTAAACAAAGAGAAAAATAAAACATCATAGCGAGAAAGTTGGCAGGAAAAAAGGAAAAAAAGAACCGACAATCAAAAACAACATATTGCCAACAGAGAACAAACATCTTAAAAGAAATTACACTTCCTCTGTTTGCCATTGAATGAGTGGGAACAGAGTCTATTCCTGTCAAATGACTTAATTCATTCTCAGAAATATGCTAATGATTCATTTGACGAAGGATGGATTATGTAAAAAAATGTAGGTATTATGATACTCCAAGGTAAGAGAACCACTGGCGTCTCTCAAACACAAAAGTATCTTTTCAGCAAGCAATAAAATAAGGATCCATTTCAGCTTTCCCGGGTACCTAAAATACACTTTATTCTTCAACGTCAAGACGAAACTAATGTCACGTCAACTTTATAAACAGTCTCGGTTTTTGGCAGCCCCCGACGAGACGTTGCTAAAAAGCGGGCGAGAGAGACTCTAGGCTTATTCTCGTCACAAATGAGCCCTAATTAATGCCACCCCCCTCTCCATCATCCGACCATCAACAAACCGTGAAAGGGGGGAAAACATTTCAGAAGCTACCGTAAGAAATTAACTCCGAACTGGAGTAAAGACGAAAAAAAAATGGCGACTTGAGAAGCTTGGTTGATAAAAAAAAGAGAGTACACCACAGAAAAGAATCCATCCATTTAGCCAAAGAATGAAGCCTTACTCGACAACGAGAAAATACGGCCCAGTTTTGCTACCAGAGGTAGTGCTATAAATACGAGGGTCTCTCTCTTTCTCTGGCTATAGAAAAAGAGTTGTTGAATGACGTATTCGGACCACTTGCCCGAACATGTCTGTTCGCGCATTAATTGCAGTTAGCGTCGGGCCTTGTTCTATTGACGGAATGTGACAACTTTAAGAAACAAATGGCTCTCTCTTTTCTTTGCGATTTTTGGCAAAGAGCTCGATTCCGAGATTTCAAGGGATCTTTCTTTCTTTCTCGCTCTTTTTTTCCATTTCCCTGAGTTGTCCCGACGTTTCTATAAATAAATCGGAATTCTCTCCGTGTTTGCTGTGTTTTTCTTGAGGAGATTCATGCTCAGTAGGCGTTAAGCGCCCGGTGAATTAGTGATGATGAAGTAATGGCGAAATATTTGCAGTTTTTCCGGGAAAAGAAAACATCTTAGGGTGTGTGTGTGTATGTGTATGATTGCGTGTGTATGAGAGAGGAGCGGGAGTTGCTTGCGACATTTCCTTGTTACGGATATGACTCTTAGTTCTTTCCAACCAAAGCTGAGTGAGTAATTCTCAGCCATTTATAAGTTTTCTACATATAAAAAAGTATTCCATGAAAGGCAAGTCACCGAAGTCAAATATACAATAAAACTAATAAAAAGAAATTTATATGGAAAATATTTAAGAAATATTCCAGAAGAAATATTGCATAGCCAAAAAGATAACACTTACTAAATATAGAAAGGCAAAAAACTCATCGACAGATACAGCTCAATCTTACAATCACTTGTTCATTATTTTTTGCTTAAGGCCTTTATGTTTTTAAATCCGCTCTTTTTAGAGCAGACAATTTTAAAGAGCTGTGTCTTTTCGCACTTCTATAAGTTAATATTAATTTCATGGTCTGTCATTTATATCATGAAAGTTTTTCCCTCAAAATACAACTGATTATACTAGAGGTTAGGTATAAATCTTGTCTTCAAATTAAGAGAAGTAAACAGGTCAGAAATATATATTAACACTAGAACTACATGCCTTAATATGTATAGAAAAAAATTCCTTCATCTTTCCTTCTCTCTCTGTATATAAATATACATACATACATAATACTAATATGCACATAAATATATATATATATATATATATATATATATATATATATATACATATATATATGTATAATATATATATATATATACACATATATATATATATATATATATATATATATATATATATATATATACATATATATATATATATATATATATATATATATATATATATATATATATATATATATATATATATATATATATATATATATATATATATATATATATATATATATATATATATATATATATATATATATATATATATATATATTTATATATATATATATATATATATATATATATATATATATATATATATATATATATTTATATATATATATTATATATATATATATATATATATATATATATATATATGGGGATGTCTACAAATGTCTTAAAATTTACAAACATCTTAAAATAGTTGTAGATCTTCAAGTAATCGGTTTACTGGTCACTATATGAAACATATTAATATTGAATATTTTAAATCCCACGACTTTATAACCTAAAGTATTTGTAAACATACGTAATAGTATATAATACTTATTTACTATAAATTCCTACATAACTATGAAAACTTATACAGGAGCATCCAAACATGGATAAACATATGTAAGAATATGTAGAAGTATATATATATATATATATAGTAAACATATTATATATATATATATTATATAAATATATTTACTTTATATATATAATATATTTATACATATATATATATATATATATATATATATATATATATATATTATATATATATATATATATATATATATATATATATATATATATATATATATATATATATATATATATATATATATATATATATATATATATATATATATATAGTAAAACAGCTCTTTGTTTCTGTACTGTTGCACGAAAGTATTATTTATAGTAAGCTACTTGGGGTAACTTTAAATTGATTCTAAATCGTAGATTATGTCAAAAATAAGGAATTCTTTGTCCCTAACGCCCAATCAAATATTAGAAAAAGCATTAAAATACCACAATTTAAAAAAAATTGTATTTTACTTAAAATTTAAATAAAATGATATTATTCTTTATGCAGTTCATATTTTGAAACTTTTGTGTAAAGACTACTTCTATAAACAAGTCATTTTAAAGGGCTTTTGGGTAACATAAAATATGACTTTTAAGTGGAGAGTCAGTAAATAATTCTATTATTTCATTATCCTACTTATGTAACGCAAGGACATCTGTCAAAGCTATTTTAGTAAGAGAGCTTTTCAACTGTAAAGCTACCAGAATTCGTCAGCATATAATAAGCTCTCCGAGTGGCTGAGAGTCAGCTGGCATTTCAGTTTCCATTGCCACAAGTTGAAAACAAATTTTGTCTCTAAACAATGTGACAATGCTGGAGGTTTAGTTGATGGCCTCATGACGAAGGAGTCTATTAATCAGGCTTCATTTGTGACGAGAATAAGTTGACGAAATGCGAGAATGTCGTTTTTTTTCTTGAGGCATCTTATAAGCGTTGCCAAGAACGAATCTGTTTATAAGTTAGACATGACATTCCGTCTAGTTTTCATCTCAAAGAGCAAAATATATTTTAGAGCTGGAGAAAGGTGAGACAATACTATGACTTGATGAAAGGATGTACTAAAGCTTTTTTTCTCAGAGATCATTTTTTAAAAGCGAATTATTTTAGAGTCAGTTATATTACGAAGGTTATTAATGCATTTGAAAGATTTAAACAAATAGGATAATTTTGACAGCTTGCACTAAGATCTGTAATTTACTGATCCTGAATATAACACCTGAAATAAACTGTAAAATAAACATGAAATACGTTCATTTATATAAAATTATGAAAAATAAAAACTACTTTGTGTGGAAATACAGTCTAGATCTTAAAATACGGACAAGCTTGATGCACAAAATAAAGAGTATAATAATAAAGTATTTACTACTTCTGTAGGGGTATAACAGAGACAATTAAGCCTTATTTTGAAATCTAATATAAGTTCACTTTATGAAGATAATGAAGCCAATTACCTTACATGTTTTAAATATGATATAGTACTCCGATTAAAGCAAAATACTGAAAGCTAATTTAAAAAAATTAAGAGGTGATTTATTGACAATTTATGGGGATTGACCAAACAGGAACGATTAACCGATAATGATCTCAATAATGTACTTCGAAAGTTGTTGAAACGATAGAATTGCAAAACAACATTGCAATTTCTTACAATTAAACTTTTTTAATTGAAAATTTTATTATCATTGGTATAATGTTTACAAAACAATATCAACCTTATGAAATAACACTTGAAGAAATTGTATGACAGTGTTACCTCTTAATGTAAAAATGTGTGAAATCCAATTTGAAACTGATAAAACTGATGGTCCTACAGACATAAAACCATTAAATGTAATTGATTCAACAGGCAGTATAACTGTAGCAAGTACGAATATCATTAAACTCTCTGATACGAAATGGAAAAACTGTAGAAATGTAGGAAAAAACATTGTAAGAGAAAGGGAGAAGCAAGATGGTCTAATGGTATTAGGGGTAGATTTTTGGGGTACAGAGTTCAAACCTGGAAACATTTTTCAGTATAGAGGTTATGTAATCACGAGAATATACTTCATTTAGAGAACTATCAAAATATATTTGTTGCTTTGTTTGTGGTTTTTAAAACAGATCGTGCTTTTGCTGTTATAAAATTAAAAGGGTAAATGAGATGTGGAATTAGATTTGGTGGAGTTATGATTTAGTGCTAATGTGTTGGGTATTGTGAATAACATATTAGAAGTTGGTGAAATAATTAAACACCTCGTGAAAGCAACTAGAGAATAAAATTAATGGATTCCGATGTGTGATAATGGAAAAAAATAATGATAACTACAATGCCGGTTATAGAATAATAATAAAACAAGAGGTGCTTGTTAGATATGGTGAATAACTTATTAGAATTTGGTGGAAGAATCAAATATATCATGAAAGCAACTAGAGATTAAAATTAATGGATTTTAATGGAACCTCAAGTGCGATAGTTGAAAAAAATAATGAAAACTACAATGCCGATTTTAGAACAATATTTAAACAAGAGGCGCTTACAGGAGGCACTTGTAAGATGTGGTGAATAACTTATTAGAAGTTGGGGTAAGAGTAAAAAACATCGTGAAAACAAATAGAGAATAAAATTAATGTATTTTAATGGATTCTTTGTGTGATAATGGGAAAAATAATGAAAACTACAATGCCGATTGTAGAACAATATTTAAACAGTTGGCGCTTATAGAAGGCACTTGTTAGATATGGTGAATAATTTATTATAAGTTGGTGGAAGAGTAAAAAACATCGTGAAACCAAATAAAAAATAAAATTAATGGATTTTAATGGAACCTCAAGTGCGATAGCTGAAAAAAATAATGAAAACTACAATGCCGATTATAGAACAATATTTAAATTGGAGCGCTTACATGAAGCACTTGATAGAAGTGGTGAATAACTTAGAAGTTGGTGAAAGAGTCAAAAACATCGTGAAAGTCACTAGAGATTAAAATTAATGGATTTTAATGAAACCTTAAGTGTGATAGGGGAAAAATAATGGAAAATACAATCCTGATCATAGAATAATATTTAAACAGAATGTGTTTTTTTAAAAACCAAAGGAAGTACAAAGATGTGATTGAATAGTTTTAGAATAATTTTGGATTGTATGTCGCATTTTATTAAAAAATCTGAGACTACGTAACTTCCGGTTTAAGCCAGCTATCTTCTTTAATAAAAGAGAAGAAGAATGACTGAATTAAAGTAGTTAACGGGAAGCGTCATCAATTTTCCCGTAAATACCCATTTCTACAGTTGGCATCCTCACTTCATATTCCAACTAATATCTGTCCATTTAATTATCCGAATACATTATGAGTTGAAATCCAGACAAGAGTGAAAAGCCTGTCATTTTTGGTTCCCCCTCTCCTTTAGTATCTCTCCGAAGCCGTCCTCATTTGGCGATTTCCTGTGGCGTCGGAATTCCCTGTTCAGGTGGTGTTCTTCCATGCCGATCCCTGCTCAAACATTCATTCTGCCGCGATAAATATAAATCGCCCGTCCAAATATTACACGAGGCAGACTTGCTTTTAAAACCCGCCCGCACCACTAAAGCGGAATCGTTGGGAGATTGATTATTGGCCGTTGGAAAAATGACATCCAGGGGTACAGTGGTGCAGCGTGGTTGAAGGTTAATGGCGAGCAATCAGGAGAGTTAAGCCGTAATTATTTAAGGCAATGCAGCACTGCAGCCCCATCGAGCCAGTTAATTGTCGGTGCCCGTTTTGCTGCAGCTGTAAATGTGAAATAAATGAAAGAGCGACAGAAAAATATAAACCTGATTGAACGTTCGAGTGGGAAAGGGCGGTAGATGGTTCTAGCCTTATTTAGAATTGGCATCTTTTGTCATAGATTTATTCTGCAAATATGCGCTTAATTTATGCTTTTTAAACTAAAAGCTATATTTTTAGAATATCTCAGTAACTTTTATTATTATTAGCGTTTTTTAAATCGGGTATTTTCAAACGGTACTATATGTAGAAAAAAATAAAAGTTACATAATCTTCTTTAAGGAACTTTATAAATGGAAGATTTTTCTTATTTTTCGCCCTATCACACCATTTTTAATTATTATCTTAAATAAAAGAGATTTTTAGCTTTTGTTCTTCATTTTATTTTAATTAATTTTGATGGATTTGCTTTGTTTTTACAAAATAAGAACATTTTATATAAAGTGTAAATTGAGAGATGGTTTTAAAAATTTTCTCACAGACTATGCGCAGACTTATAAGAATATAAAGTGAGTTACATTAATAATAATTTTTGATTTTTTGTAAATATTATTTATTAGGTATATTTCTCCACTTATTTAAATTTTTAAGTAGCATCAGAACTATTATAACCGTGGATAGAATTTTCAAAAAGCTTAAAATAATGTTTAAAAATCCAATTCCAAATATTATACTAAATGAAATAAGCTACAACGAACAGAGTAGATAGAGTTTCATAGTAGATCTATAATATATTTACTGTGAAAATTTGAAATTTATATGGACAACAACGAACTAAGTAGGTAGATTTTATCGTATATACATAAACTCGTATATAATAGACTTGCTGTGAAAATTTGAAATTTATATGAGAAAGAACGAACAAAGTAGGTAGATTTTATCGTATATATATAATATATTTGCTGTGAAAATTTGAAATTTATATGGGTAACAACGGACAAATAAGGTAGAGTTTCATAGTAGATCTATAATATAATTAATGTGAAAATTGGAAATTTATATGGACAACAACGAACACAGAAGGTAGATTTATCATATATATATATATATATATATATATATATATATATATATATATATAATATATATATATATATATATATATATATATATATATATATATATATACTTGCCGTGAAAATTTGAAATTTATACGAGCGACAACGAACAAAGAAGGTAGATTTTATCGCATATATGTAATCTATTTGCTGTGAAAATTTGAAATTCATATGGGCAACAAAGAACAGAGTTGGAAGAATATCATCGTAGATTTACAATATATTTACTGTGAAAATTTGAAATTTATATAGGTAACAACGGACAAAGTAGGTAGAGTTTTATCGTATACCTATAATATATTTACTGTGGAAATTTTAAATTTATATAGGCAAAAACGAACAAAGTAGGTAGTATCATTATTTATCATTAATATTTGTCATTAGTTAGTAGTACGAATTAAGCCCTAATTTTTGAAGGCAACGCAGCACTGCAATTCCATCGAGGCAGTTAAATGTCTGACCCGTTTTGCTGCCGCTCTTAATCTGGAATGAATAAATTAGCAACAGACAGATATAAGCCTAATATTATTATTTATATTACATTAATCAGTAATTATTATACTAACATTCCATTAACCTGATTGAATATTATAACAGGAAAGAGCGTCCGATTGTTCTATTCAGAATTTGCATCCTTCGCCTTAGATTTATTTCTAGAACATGAATTTAATTTGTACTTCATGAACTAAATTCCTGAATTATTTTTCCACTAAGCTGTATTATCAGAATCTTTCACTATATTTTAATATCACAGGAATTGTTTTAAAAATTGCTAACGTAATTATGTGAGCCGCTTAGAATCTAAAGTCCAGATGAACGATGGCTGAATGATGGTTGAAGGGTTAGAACGTTGATCTTCGGTACTGGCTTTCGTGGGTTTGGAATGCCACTGCGGTTGAATGTTCATAGCCGTTCGAAATGGACTTTAAGCAGTAAGTACCAGTCTCATTAAACCTCAGGTCTCAAAAACGTAAGCCATAGAACTCCAAAACAAAACATAAGAAATGTTAAAACTAATCTTTTCAGTGTATTAACTTTTAAAAATTTTGGTTGATTACAAATGTCAGTAAACAACATTTATTACTATCAAAGCAACAAGCAAGCTATTTAATAACTGGAAAGAATAATATTTATTCTATTTAGTTTGGTTTGGTCAGGTTTGGAATGCTACGATCCAATTTTTGCTACACGAGGAATAATGAGATCGGGACCTACAGCTTAAAGCAGAATCCGAACCGCTACGAACATCATTGTCAGATTCTAACCCACAAACTGCGGTACCGAAGGCCAGCACCCTAACCAATCGGACATCGTTCGGAATTTTTCTAATTAAATAAAGTAACAAAAATCAGGAAATAAGAAATATTTCGACTTAAAAGCAATGGATTTTGAGCAACTCAGAAAAACAAAAAATATATTTTAAAAGTAAACTGCTTGGTTTGGAATAGTCATGAAAGATTATTTAGATTCTTTCACTGAATTTTATAATTAAGGGAATGTTTTAAAAAGTGTGACTTAAATATTATCAGCCACTGAGAAGTCAATGAAGTTAATTCTAGAAAAAACTTTAAAATTAATTTTTTCAATATCTTAAAGTTAATTCTAGAAAAAACTTTAAAATTAATTTTTTCAATATCTTAATTTAAAATTTTTTGTTTGGTTAAAAATGTCAATAAACAACAATTATTGCTGTCAACGCAACAAGTAAACTGTTTAACAACCGAAGAAATATTAATTCATTTCAATAAATTGATAAAAATCAGAAAATATGAAAAAATTTCGTCTTAACTGCATTAGCTTTTCGGTGACTCATGAATGCAAAAATATTTTTTAAAAGAAAGCTGCTTATTTTGGAATAGTTATGAAAGTTTATTTAACATTTTAATACTATTTAATTATTTCTTTAAATTATTTAGACATTCATCGTTTACGTTTATTCCCTCTAAAATATGCGAAAGAATTTATAATGAACAGCTTTGAGCTAATTTACTTTCAAAGATAACAAAATATATCGTACCTAGAAACAAAGACAAAAAAATTATTTGCAGCTTCTTATAAACTTAAGAATGTTTTTATTAAAGGGTGAAACTTAAATTTCCACAATACTTTATTAAATATTTTTTTATAGTCAAGACTTAAAACTTTTAAGCAATTATATCTAGCGTGAGAAAAATTCTTACGCTAACAATTTTAAACATACAGGATAAAGCTTACTTTAAAAGGCTTGTACTTAAAAGAAAATAAAAGTATTTTAAGTATGAAAATTCACAAAATTATTTTATTCTTTGATTTTTCCTACAATAAGTAAACGGGAGGGTTAAATCACATAATTAACAATATTTTGAAAATTTTAAAATTTTTCTGTATCTCATTTATATAATTTAAACTTTGAACACTTTTTTCCTTTCATTAAGAAAGGATTATTTATATTGTTTCAGTAGAGCGGCGGCAAAGGCGCTGATATCATAACCAGAAGGTTGAGTTTGATTCCGACAATTTACCGTGTTCATTAATTGTAGCTAGGCACATAAAATAAGTTTATAGTCGCAGTGTCTTTTAAGACACTAAACGGTACCTCTAGAGGTGGCTAAGTCTGTGTGTGTGTGTGGGGGGGTCTTCTGCTTGGTCTCTTAGTCCTAGGGGTCTACAAATATAAGATGAAGATCCGCTGAAGATACAAATTTATCGAAAAATTATTTTAACAACTGAATTAACTATTTTTTACTTAAATCAGGAGACATATTAGTTTAAATGAACTAGATTAAAGAGATAGTAAATCTTTATAATGTTTTCAGCACATTAAGAATTTTATATTTGACAGTTACTATAATCAAATACCTATAAGATATAAAGTTTCAACTTATAGATTTGCTTTTTTTAGTTTCTTTGTTTTCTACTCAGTGTATGAAATAAGAATTTTTTCACCACTAATATTTGTGTTTGTAAAGATTTCAACTGATTTTCTTTCTTTTTAAACGAAGTCTTGTGAATTAATATTTAGGTTGGTTTTACTTATGTTTTTACAAGCGTAAATCTCCTAAAGGCTATTACTGACAATTTTCTATTCATCTAAACCAAAAATAAGTTTCGTGTAATAAATATAAAAAAGATTATATAAAATTATGACACCTCACATCCAAAAGTATATAATTTTAATAAATCGTGGGATAATTTTAACGCATTGAAATTTTTGGTTGACTTTTATTCAGTATAAAAAAGTATTTAATAATAGAAAAATCTAATTAAACAAAATTTTTTTGTTTGAACATTTTCAAATTTTTTTTTACTTTATGTAATATTTAAGGTCTGTTAATGCAATCCTTAACATAGGATAAATCTTTTTCGGTCTTTTTTTTAATACAGTTTAGTACATTTTAGTACTATTGAATATTTAGGCATACATACTTAGATACACTATATTAAAATGATTTGTGGAAATGGAAAGTTATTTTCTGGAAAAGTTAGACATTTTTAACTATTTTATGAGAAATAAATTTGCGTTTTTAATAAACATTTGATAAAATTTTTTTAAAGGATTACATTTTAAATAATATACGGTATACTGCATTTTAGGACTTGTTGAAAGTTAAATTATGGCATAGAATATTTATTTAAGATATTAATTGTACTTTTCAATTAGTATAGTAAGATTCAAAAAGGTAGTTTTAACATATTTATCATATCTACTTATAATTAGTTCATCATACAGTTCATAAATTTGTTTTCCATTTTTAGGTTCTACGGTAAGTTTAGAATGTTATGTTAAATATATTTGTAATATACCAGAATTTAAATATTATATTCTACTGTATATGAGTTAGTAATGTAGAAAACTGATAAGATAATTTATTTAACAATATACTAATTCAAGACTATTTTATAAATCAAATTTATGTATTAATCAAAATTATGTACAACAAAACACTATATATAGGAGTTTATACAATCAACAGGTATCAATGTTTACAAAAATTAAATTAACTACAAACCTCAGTTATTTTGTGCGATACTAAAATTCCCTTTAAATTGAAATAATTGATTTTAGAATCTCAAAGTAAAATTCTCTTCTTAATACAATATATTCGATTATAAATGATATTTTTTCCGGTTTATAAACATAGTTTTAAACTTGAAATACAAAGTTTTTCACTATAATTTTTTTATTACAATAACAATAAGTTAAATATTTTGGGAAATTATTTACCAAACAAAGTAACCCAATAATTTTTGTCTTGATGAAAATTCTAGATTTAAGGCTTTTGATTTACGTGTTTTGCAGTTTTAATTAAAAGTTCCCCATCATCAAGTATAATGATTTAATCACAAAACCATTCCCAATCAACAGTTCTATAGGCAAAAGGAAATTTAAATAATTGATTTTATTAGAATCTTAATGTAAAACTGTCTTTTTAAAACAATATATTCGATTATAAATGAATTTTTTTCCGATTTATAAACATGGCTTTAAACTTAAAATACAAGGTTTTTTACTATAATTTTCTTATTAAATAACAATAAGTTAATTATTTTGGGAAAATATTTATCAAACAAAGTAACCCAATAATTTTTGTCTTGATGAAAATTCTAGATTTAAGGCTTTTGATTTACGTGTTTTGCAGTTTTAATTAAAAGTTCCCTATCATCAAGTATAATGATTTAATCACAAAACCATTCCCAATCAACAGTTCTGAAGGCAAAAGAGTTCGCAATTTCAATGAAATTATTCGATTTCCTTATCTAAAATTGAAACAAATCAGCCAGAAAGTTACTGGATTAATAGTAATGATATTCTTTTTCGAAAAGTTAAAACTGGAAGCGAAAGAATCATCCATTACTCTTCGGAAAATCTCCTGTATCGCGATTTCGCCTTCCACCGAACCTAGTACGAGGCACACGCAACAGAGGGCGCTTCCGATCCCCCAAACCATAGCTCCAGAACAGCAAACAAATCGGCATTACACATCCAAAATATTTCCTGAAACAAATTTTCAAAC
>CM063508.1:41248825-41251325 GCA_032207245.1 Pardosa pseudoannulata
TAAGAAACCAAGAAAATATTAATTTTTAAATACTTTGAAAAACTGCAAAAAATTATTTCAATCTCAATACCATTATATTAAAATATTGGAAGTTGACATATGAACACATTTACTCTGCAATGTATCAGTATCAAATCCACTAGCCCATATAACAATGAAAGGAAAAAAATGCATTAATTTCCTTTGTTACAGTTTTTAATTCTTACAAAAGTGTGGTTTTGACTGTGCAAATACTAAGTACAACCTTTCTCATAATAAAGTTATTTAAATAACACCAACCAAGTCATTGTCACGTGGGGTCAAAAGCCCCATATTCTGGAGAACAGCTTGCAGTTAGGAAACCACGTTTCCATCTCAAGAAAACGAAAAGAGAAATCAAATAGCTTTGGATGTTCCAATCAACATCCTGGGCACTTGGATAAACACTATTCCAGGAAAAGATTTCTTTTCAAAGGAGAAGAAGAGAAAAAAAAATAAGCCAAGGAACCGAAAGAAAGATAAAATCTGACGCGTTGGTGTTTTCTCGGCTTTCGACGCTATTGCTAGCAATAAGAGGCATCTCTTTCTCGCTTCTCGAAGCCCTATGCGTCAGAGATGAAGCCATTTAAAAGAAGCCTACCCAGGCGGGATAAGGAGGGAACAGTTGTTGATGGGGGGAAATATCAGTTAATTTGCTGTCGCATTTCCCAGAAAATCGATTCTGTGACATGCAGTCACGTGAGCGTAGCCAATCGATGGGCTATTTCATCTATAGTTTGTGGTGCTTTTACTTTTTATTTATTTATTTATTTTTTATCTAGTGTTTTTCTAATGTCTATGATTTCGATGTTATGGTGTGTTAATTTTTTTCCCACTGCCTCCACCTAATCACTCGCCAAATCAAGCAAGAAATGCATTTCTTGGTAAAGGGAGGGGATTCTTGCTAAGAGTTAAGTTGAGTGGTCTGTAATTGAAGATAGACGAAGAGTGGGCAGTCAGTTCCCCGTAATCCTAAAATATGGATAAAAAACTGATTGAATATTTGTTAGTGCTCAATTAAATATATCTAAAAATAAAAAAGAAATATTACTGACGAAATATTACAGAAAATTAAAAAAAGAAATTAAAGAAATATTACATTTACGACCTTTTGAAATGTACCACAGGCTGAGTATTTATCACTCGACAAATTATTGACTTCGTAGGTCTAAGACAGAAAATTTATATATGACTTGTCTTTGCACCTTAGCCATAGTCATTTTTTAACCCTCTGAGTGGAACACACCGATTAAAAAGAGTCTCCAAAAATACGCTAAAGGTTTATTGTGTCAATGGTCAAAGCGTTCTGATTTTTTACTTCACCCTTTGTCGACTAGAATGGGATACGGTAAACCCACCCTCGTTATTGTCCCTTTACTCAAGGTTATAAATAGATATTATAGATTGTTAATTTTTAATACACATAAAACTCGTTAAGTCTCGAAGATCATCCCATAAGGAATAATGGATTCTAAAAGTACAAATAAAAATATTCTTTAAGAGAGTTATTTATATTTTTTTTACGAAAGTTATCCAAGATATTTAAGTGGTGCAATTAGTGATACATCTGTTACCGCAAACGAAATACTTCTAAATAGAGATTTACAAAGCCATGCAAAGCTATCAGCGTCTTTGTGCCTCAGGGAGTAGGGGTGCATCCCTCAATAAATGTCAGTCAAAGACGATGCAGTTTCTAAACAATCGACCTGATCATCCTACCTCAAACACTGGCAGAAATGTACATTATTCCATTTTCGGAACGTTTTTGGAGGTCGAAAATTGTACGTGACAACCGCTTTGAAGACATCATCTGTTTGGCGGAATTGTACGTGCGAACCGCTTAGAGGGTTAATCCCCTAAAAAACAATATTTTTTTTCTGTTAAAAATTCAGGTGGAGATAATAAAGTTCTAATATAAAAGCAAAGTGTAAGATTGTTGCAATTCATAAGCGTAATTTAAAAATCGTTCACCTATGCTTTCATCAGCATCAGTGAATTCAAGTGAATCCTTACATATGCAGGTATGACAATCAGAGGAATGGATAAATACAATAAAAAGGTCTTTACATGTATTTATACCCATGAATTTACTCAAATAATTTTTTTTATAATCCTAGTTACCGATAAAGAACTCTTAAAGGGCAAACAAATATGAAGATGAACCTTATAACGAGCCTTCTTACCAGGAAAAAATAGAGCCTCTTCGTCCTTTTAAATCGGTCAGAAATGCAAATTTTACAATCATTAATCACATCTAATTAAGGTACAGAAAATAAATCTGCCTACCATAGTGTCATTCTATGGAAAAATTCATGTTTACGCAACAGACTAATTACCTCCGTCATTAAAGAGTACATAAAAATGAGAATTAGATGTACGAAAAATTCTGAATGAATACCAGATACGGTCATATGACAAATCTAACTCATTATAGTGTGGAAATATATACTGTAAAATAATATATCTAACTGCTTTTCAAGTA
>CM063508.1:41256325-41318825 GCA_032207245.1 Pardosa pseudoannulata
TTCCTGTTAGCAGTGTAATTAGAATCTGCGAAGATCAGTAACTTTGCACTGGTCTTCGCGGTATCGAAGAAGTTAGAATCACCAGTACCCTAACTACTCGATCATTGCTTGAACTAAGAATCTAAGAGAGTAATTTTTAATTTAAAACATTTTAAGGACTTTTTTTGTAATTTAATGTTTTTCGGTTTTAGATTCAAGGTCAAAATTTATTATTAATATTTCAAGATTATATTTAGTTACTCAAGTTCAATCTATAATAGTAAAATAATAGAAAATTATATTATGCTCAGATTCTATCCGAATGTTGTAATAAATTGCCTATGAGCAAAATAAAAGTGTGGGTTAGAAAGTTCGCTTGAAGGGAGATTAGCAGATGGAATGGGGGAGAGGAAAATTATTCCCCATTTCTAAAGATGAAAAAAATTGCTGGGATGCTTCGAAAGCCCATCAAAATCAGACATCTAACCTTATGGTGCCTGAGGACTTAAGACTACACAGAAGTTTTTTCTGTGATGTATTTAATCTGATGGTCATGTCAGATAAGAAACGAAAATTAATAAGTTGTACACTTGGTTTATAAAACAGGGAATCAAGTGCAATTTATCTATTGCCTATTTCAGATATTTTGCACATAATGCGTACATAACTACGAAAAAGCGTATTAAACATACTAGCAGAGGATAATGAAGATACTTTGCAGGTAGATACGAATGGAGGAAGCTACAAAATTAGAGATGAGAAATACATTTTGAGGATATCATCATTTAACGTGAGCTGTGAATGGATAGATTCCATGGTGCAGTTATGATATATTTATGATATTTTGAAACCAGTTGATAAAGGCTATTTATATACCTCCGTCAATGGAAAATGCTTTGAGAAATGAACATGCAGCCTGCTATGTGGTTTGATCTGACGGCAGACGGAGGAAACTTAAAGGTAAGAAATGAAGATTGGAACATTAATTATAATAAGATACGAATGAATACACTTAAGTGATACACTTACAACTACCTGTTGACCTTCTTTAATATTTCAAAGCTTGAGGGAAAGAGTGATTATACTACCTTGGTCGAGGGAGAAAATTTTTAGAAAACTGTTTAAATCGGATAATCTAATTTGTAGGAAATATTCAATACTCAATTAGAATCCTATCTTTTCACGCGTGAGGTCTTTGGACAGAACAAAACCGCTTTTTAGGGTGTATTTGATATATCTGATTTAATGTTCTCGTCAGATATGAGAGATAAACAATAACAAGTTACAGATGATTAATTTGAGTTATAAAATAGTGAATCAATTACAATTTTTTGGCTATTTATTATATTTTGGAACGAGCTATAAAAAACATGTTAAATACATTCACCAATAAAGAAATTAATTTTTCCAAAAGTGACAATATAAAATCTACTTTGTCATTTGGTAAGACGTCTGTAACCGAAGTTGAGAATAAAAAAAAAATAAAAAAAAAACAGTACTACAGTTGCAATTTAGATATTGGCAATTTATGATATTTTGGAACTAAATGATAAAAAGTAATTTACATACCTCGGTAACCAAGAATTTTTTTATAAATCAACATAAAGGCTACTATGGTGTTTGATATGACGACGAGATTAGCAAACTATGGGGTGAGAAATAAAGTTTAAGGTAAGCGCTAATTATAACAAGATGCGAATAAGAACATTTTTGTGATACAGTCAATTGAAGCTGTACCAGCTCAAAATATTAGAAAAGGTAAATAGGTCAGTTTGTTTGTCTAAAAAGGTCAGTTTAGCTGTCTAGGTTGGAGGAAAATGTAAGTCTGAGAAAACTATTTTAATCGGATGATCTTATTTAAGGGGAAACTCCGATATCCAATTAGAATCCTATCCTTGCGTGCCTGAGGTCTTTAGACTAAACATAAGTATTTTTTATGTGTATTATTTTTGATGTTCTTGTCAGGTAAGAGGAATAAATAATAATAGAGGTTTATAGAATACAGCTGTTAATCATAAAATAGTCAGTGAATTACGATTTACCAATTGGCATTTTCTGATATTTTGGAGTTAGTTACGATAAAACAGTATAAACATTGTCCCGAAGGGAAAAAAACATTGTTTTGGGTTGATTGGTTGGTTGAAATTTAATGGAACTAATTCCTCTTGGGACAAACTGCGCCAAATTAAAAAATTTTTCTCAAAATTTTAATCCCCAACTAAATTAATTTAAATTGTTTTTCTGTAATAAAGTCAAAATTTCAGTAAATTTCAATAGGTGAATCGTGCAAACGATAAACGTTGTACGTTGGGAAAACGGTAGAAAGAGGACTCTGTTGTTTTACGTGATGGCAATGGATGCAAAATGAGGGGTGAGGAATACAGTTTGGAAAGTGTCATCATCCTAAGGTATGAATTTAATCTTTTTATCGATATTATTTGCCTATTGGTCATTTCTAAAATTTTGCAGCTTATTACGGAAAAAGCAATTTACATACTCTCGTCAAAGGAAAATTATCTATTTCAGTAAACAACATCAAGGCTATTTTATGGTTTCATAATACGGCGGCAGCTTCAAAATAAGATGTGAGATATAAAATTTGGAGGAATTGTGAATCACCCTAAGCTGCGAATGGAAGCTTTTTAGTGATACGATTACGATTCACATATTGAAATTTACTAAAATTTTGACTTTATTACAGAAAAGCAATTTAATTAATTTGGTTGGGGATTAAAGTTTTGAGAAAATTGTTTAAAGGATCTTTAAACTTGTGGGAATGCTTCGAGATTCAGTAAAACTTCTACCCTTGCAGTGCTTACGATCTTAGGACTAAAGAGAATACTTTTTACATGATGTACTTTTTTACATGATGTACTATTTTTTTGTCAAACAAGAGAGATAAACAATAGCATAAATTATAGATGACAAGCTTATATGAAATCATGGATTGGTTACGTGTTTTTGGAAATTCTGTAACTAGTTACGGAAAAGCAAATTTCCAAGAGAGAATTAGTTTCAAAAAACCACATATATTATGACTTTATAAGACAGTGGTAGCCTCAAAATAAGGTGTGATAAATGCAGTTAGGAGGGATCGTTAATTATCGTAAGCTTTGAATGAAAGTATTTTAGTGAGACAGTTACGAGTTACTTATTGGCCTTTTCTGATATTTTGAATCTTGTTACTAAAGGGCAAACTGAAACTGACTTGGTTGGAGGAGAATATAAATTTGACAAAAATGTTTAAAGGCTACTTCATAACCTTTAAGCTGTTTAGGTTTAACACGTGGTGGTAAGAGCGATATAATAAGAGATGAGAAATACAGTAAAGAGGAAACGAGAGAATGAAATTCTTTTAAAGTGCTTTAAGTTACAACAATTAACTTCTAAAGATGGTTTTGGTAAACTTATATAATGTTAATGATGTCATTTAATTTTAGAAAAGCTAATAACTGATATAAGACCTACTCGGAGAAACCCAAAAATAACATTATGAAGGTGGATTGATTATGAAAATGAAATCCTGAACAGACAAAAGTGCATTTACGACATTAAATAATTTCATTAATTATCTTAAAATGTCTGAACAGGCTATCTAAAAAGCCTGAACAGGCTTTTAAGGAAAAAAGAAACTTTCATCGAAAGTTTTACAAAAAAGTAAATGAAATTTCAATTAAGTTTCCACAGAAATCAACTAAAATCCTAAAAAAAATTCGTAGATATAATTTATGATATTTAAAATTGAACAGACTTTAAGTTATATAGATAAAATTTACAATTGAGCGGACATTTTTTTAAATTAGGATTTCACAAGAAAACAAATTTCTTAAATTGTGTAATTAAACATGATTATTTAAAACTATAAAATCTCCTTGTGTAATGTATATATTTTTCTAGTATTGTTATATAACAAAAACCTTGTAACAGTTTCGAAATATTTACTTCCAATTACATTTTAACAGAAAAAAAATAGATTTACCTCTATATTCAAATATAAAAACCGGGTTGAGAGGTAAATTGCTGTCTAGTGTAAGATTTTGACATACAAATTACATGGCCTGTATTTTTTTTTAAAGTATTAAAATGCTATTAGTTCCGTTTAAACCAGGGATGAGCAAACTACGGTCCTCAGGAAGGTTTATCCGACCTGCGGATAGAATTTTAAGTTGCCGGCCTAAGGCAAATTAAAAGAAATATATATTTATACATTATGTATCCCTTTACTTTTCTAATTTGTTTAAATATTATATACCAAATTTATTATCTCACACCCAGAAGATCAGTGCTATGTTTGCTTCTTCTTATATATGTGAATAAGTGTTTTCAACTTTGAACTTTAGAAAGAAGAATTTCAAAAATAGACTGACAGATGAGCATTTAGCCTCGTTTCTTACAATCAGTACATCTCACTTCGAACCTCTGCGTAAAGAACTTTTAAAAGTAAAGTCGCAATTTCATGAATCTCCTTAACATATTTAAACAGTAATACTTGTATATTGTTTTTAAAATTTTAGAAAATTTATCTTGGACACCCAAACTTATTTTCTTGTGATTTTTGGCCCTTGGCCGAAAAAGTTTGTCCATCCCTGGTTTAAACGAACAGATCTTTAAAAGAATTCCAGATCCTTAAGTACACAGGTGGGGGGGGGGGGGGTGGGGGGGGGTACAAACCCCTTGTGGGGGCAGTGGGGGGGGGGGGGGGGGGGGGGGGGGGGGGGGGGGGGGGGGGTGGGGGGGGGGGGGGGGGGGGGGGGGGGGGGGGGGGGGGGGGGGAAATTTTTCTAATGAGTTGTTTATAAATAAATCATAATGAAATCACATCTAAATTTCTTCAGTAACCCCTGTGTAAAATCCTAAAAAATCTTCGCAAATAAATATAAGTTTTTATAATCTATTAAATAATATTTCTAACATTTATCACAGATAAGTTCTTTGATAAAGCAATAATTTTTATGAATAAAATTAACTTTTATTTTCTTAAAAGATATATAATTTAATATGGATATTTAATGCAAATAAATTTTGTTGTTTAGAATATATATAATTTTCGAATATTATAGAACCACAATTTTTGTAAGAACATCCAACCGTTTATTTTCCTCTACTTTTAATGAAAGAAAAAAAAACTCGTTCTTTTTACTCAAAGGAGAAAAGGGGAAACGGAAGGGAAAGAGGTAAAATGTTGCAAAATTTAAGATTCTGACAAATATAAATAAATTAATTGTCATTTATATCATTGATGTGATATAAATGGAATCATATTAATTTTTAGAAGACTATTAAAACGCTATTAGTTCCTTTTAAATGAGCAGATCTTTTATAAAAAAATTTCGGAGCTTTTAATTTTTTTATGGGTTTACAAAATAAAACTTCTTCCTCTAAAAATTCATTTTCCTTCCTTTTATGTATTCATAAATAGCAATTTAAACTTATTACTTCGCCCTATTCCTACAAACATATTTAGAGAAATTGATAATGGATCTTTTAGAAAACTAGCCCGAAAACACTACTAAAAGTATAAATTAAATTTCGGTATTTTTCTTAAGGACGACAGAAATTTTCATCATAACATCTATAGGTACATTAATAAAATCTCAACTAAAGTTCCACTTTATTGATAAAACCTTGAAAATCTTCATGAATTATTTAAAATTTTAAGATCTTTTATGTAATAGGGCTAACATCTACCGCAAAGGATCTTTACTAAAATAAATACTTTTCCGAAAACAAAATTTTCTCTTTTTTATAAAGGATATACAATTAAGCAAATAAGTCAATGAATAAGTCTCGTTGTTTAAGATACATGTAATTTGCGGGTATTATAAAAATAAAACCTTTGTGATAGCATCCAAACATTTACTTTCATCTATATTTAAAAGAGAAAAAAAGCTTTTTCTTTAGATTGAAAGAAGAAAAAACGACGAGGGACGGGAGAGGTAAATTGTTGCACATTTTAAGATTCTGATATATAAATTACATTGCATTCATATTTTGAAAAGTATTAAAAAGCTATTATTTTCCTTTAAACGAGATCTTTTATAAGAAAATTTTCGGAGCATTTAACTGTTTTATAGGTTTACAAAATAACACTTCTTCCTCTAAAAATTACTTTTTCCTCCTTTTGTATATACTTAAATAGCACTTTAAACTAATTAATTCTCTCTATTCCTACAAACATTAAGAGCAATTGATAATGGATCTTTTATAAAAACTAGCCCGAAAACACTACTAAAAGTATAAATCAAATTTTAGCATTTTTCTCTTCAGGATAACAGAAATTTTCATCATAGCCATATGGTAATAAAACCTCAACTAAAGTTCTACTTTATCGATAAAACCTTGAAAATCTACATGAATTGTTTAAAATTTTAAGATCTTTTATGTATTAGTGCTAACATCTACCGCAAAGGATCTTTACTAAAATAATACCTTTCCGAAAACAAAATTTCACTTCTTTTATAAAGGATATATTTAATTAAGCATGATTATTTAATATGAATAAATCTCGTTGTTTAACATACATGCAATTTCCGGGTATTATAGAAATAAAACCTTTGTGACAGCATCCAAACATTTACTTTCATCTGCATTTAAAAGAGGAAAAAAAAGTTTTTCTCTTTGACTGAAAGAAGAAAAAACGATGAGTGAGGGGAGAGGTAAATTGTTGCACATTTTAAGATTCTGACATATAAATTACATTGCATTCATTTTTCGAAAAGTATTAAAAAGCTATTAGTTCCCTTTAAACGAGCAGATCTTTTTTTAAAAAAATTCCCGAGCCTTTGATTGTTTTATCGGTCCACAAAATAACACTTCTTTCTCTAAAAATTCCTTTTTCCTCCTTTTTATGTATACATAAATAGCGATTTAAACTTGTTACTTCGCCCCATTCCTACAAACACATTTAGAGCAATTGAGAATGGACCTTTTTTTTTAAATTAGCCCGCTAAATGATCGGAATAAACTCTTAAAAGGCGGTGTATAGCATAGAGAAGCAATTGAACAATTTACGCCCATTTAAAAGCATATCCCTAGTGGCAACAGCACATGCCTTTTTTCCTTTTGACTTTTTTTTTCTTCTCTTGCTGCGATTTCACACGCTTCATAGCGTTTAACTCCCTGAGAAAAAAAAAGTTAAGAACGAAAAAAAATATCGAAGAAAAAAAAATTCCACGACAACTTAATCGCCATTTAAAAGTCCGTTGAATAGACTCAAAAAGACAGCTACAGTAATAAAGTGATTTTTAAGCTACTATTCTTTCCTTATTGAGTTTTTAATAGTATGCTGAACGTCATTCGCTTGCTTTATACTTTTTTCCCTCTTTTTATCCCCCCTCGAACCGGGTAATTTATTCTTTAATAGGATCAAATTTTTCTTTATTATTTCAGTCTTTTTAATCTTTTTTTTTAATCGGGATTCCTTTTTATGCTGAAATTTATTTATTCCAGGAAAAGAATCAGGAGACCAAAAGGTAAAAAAGGGAAGGGGGGACGAAAGGGGAAAAGCCCAGAAATTTATCCTTTGGGGATAATTTTCTTCCGTTATTCTTTCTTCTGCAGGGATTTTTTCTCTCTCTCTCCCCTACTGCTTTGTGTTGTATGTGTGAAAGATGTTGAATAAAGAACTATTTAGCACGATGTCTTGAATTATCTTTTACGATGTGACGGAGGGGGAGGGGGGGACATGGGATCTTTTGCATCGGTTAAATAAGAATAGGAAAAAAAAAAGAAATTTTAAGCAAATATTCGGCGAAATAAAAAAAAAGTGCTGATAACATGATTTTCCATTTTATTCTTCTTTGGATTTTTTTTTAAAGTTAGTCAGAATAAAAAAAAATTATTTGCACTCCTCTCGGGTCTTGAGTCAAATATTTGGAAATTTAAAGATTTGTTAAATTATTTATTGACCGAAACGTATTTAATTTGTAACCATATACATTTTAATAAGTCGAAATAAGAAGGATTATAACTGACAACTCTTAGTTAAAATGTTTATGTAAAGCTAATTTACAAAAATATATGAGTTGATTTCTTCATTCGTTCGACAACTATAATTTGATGTGGGAACAACAAGACTAAAACCTCAATTTTGCACATATTATAAATTAGAGTTAATAGCTAAGATGTCATAACAAATACTATATGTATTTCTCTTTTATGACTATACAGTTTCAGCAAAATGATAATGTAAAACTACAGCAGCCAGATAATGTAAACTCACATACATTAAAATACAATACTGAGGAAATTTTGTGTCTTTTTACTACTTTATAGAAGTATAATAGAATTATATTTCTGTAGTGTAGTAAAAAGACATAGAAATGTAACTAATAAGTCATAAAATGATGACTAATGATGGTTTTTGCTTTAAATGTTTGGTGTATATTTTGAGGTAAAGTAATATTAATTAGTTTTATTATTAGTAAGACGAATGTTTTTATATAATTTGCAACCTGACTAACAATTCAGTTGTGCACTAATCAGGAATTATAAAGCATATATACAATCTCACATTGGTTTTAGATTTGGAGCGCTACGGTCTACTTTTTGCAACACGAGGGCTAATGAGACCGGGACCTACTGCTTAAAGCCGATTCCAAAAAGCTACGAACCTCCATTCCATAGTGGGATTTGAACCCACGAACTCCGGTACCGAAGGCCAGCACCCTTACCAAACGGCCATCTTTCGGCCTCACATTGGACTCTATGCATTTCTCCTTTAAGACTCTACTATTACAGCAAGATAATATTGCTAAATTACATTGTTTGATATATAATACTGAATAAATTACTATCTTTATACTAATTTACAGAAATATATGACCAACCTTTCAATATATACTTGATAACTCACAGCGGGTGTATGCCATATTAGAGAAACTATCATCACACTTTAACATCGAGAGTAAGTTTATTTTCCTGATTATGTACCTGTTTCCCAGGCATTCTTCTAGGCATCAGAAATTATAGACTCATATTTTATTCTTGAACATAACTTTTAAATTATTATTACCTTTTAACGTATACTTGATAATTCACAGCTGGTGTATATCGTTTTAGAGAATCATCATCACACTTTTTACCCTTAAGGATAAACTCTTTTTTCCTGATTCCATAATTTCTCGGTATGAGTAATTATGGACTCATAGTTATTTTTGAACCTAATGTTGGAACTATAATTACCATTTAATGTACACTTGATAATTCACAGTGGGTGTATGCCATGCTGGAGAAATCCTCATGACACATTTTACCTGCTAGAGCAGAATGTTTTCCTGATTCTATACCTGTCTCCCAGGAAACCTTTTTGACATCTGAAATTATGGATCTATAGATTATCTTAAACATAACACTGAAATCATAATCTTATAATATATACTTGATAGTTTACATTTTGTATGCTCTACTTTAGAAATCATCATCACACCTTTTACCGTTAAGAGTGGATATTTTTTTTCTGGTTGTGTACCTGTCTCCCAGGCAACCTTTTTGACATCTGAAATTATGAATCTATAGATTGATCTTAAACATAACATTGAAATCATAATTATCTTTAAATATAAACTTGATAACTTACATTGTGTATGCTCTACTTGAGAAATCCTCATCACACCTTTTACCCTCAAGAGTAGATGTTTGTTTTACTGGTGGTGTACCTGTCTCCCAGAAACCTTCTTGGTAGCACAAATTATGGACTTATAGATTTACCTTGAACATAACGTTGAAATCCTGTTGACATTAGATGTTCTCGAGCCTAAATTAACTTCAGAACCCAACTTCCATGATTTGCTGTCTGATGACGGAGGGCTTACTCGGATGTAAGTTTTTCTTGAAATCGCGAGGGAGAATCCAGTCTACTTTAAAAATAATATAGAAGATAAATATTGTTTTCCTCTCTGAAGTTCTAATTTAAGTATCACGTGTATTAGTGCATCAAATGTGAGTGATAAGTATTTCGAAGTATAGCCAAACGAATGTAGTGTATAGCTAAAAGATAAGGTTGTCGCAGTATTCATCAGAAGTCATCATTTAGTCTCTTAAATTATATTATTAATGGATATTAAATAATATAGAAGAAAAATATTGTTTTCCCCTTTGAAGTTCAAATTTAAGTATCAAGTGTATTAGTGCATCAAATACATGTGATTAGTCTTACGAAGAATAGCTAAACATATGTAGTGGACAGTTAAGAGACACTGCAGCAATACTCGTCAGAAGTCTTCACTTAATCTCTTAACCTATATTATTAATGAATATTCATAAAATCTTATAAGTTCTTCAGAAGATAGGGATATTTGATGCAAATAAGATTATTTGTGTGACGACAATTAAATGTAATCATCACCATGGTAAAGAGCTTTTGTATAATATGTAAAAAATTGAGTAATGGTGTGGTTGATTTCGTTTGATTCTATAACACGAAACGGACCACCTACCACAAGCAATTTAAAGCAATTGTGATGCTGTGTTAAACATTCTAAAATTTTAATCATCCTCAGGAGGGTTTTTTCTTACCGATTTGGCACTTTTCTCTCAATTGTCAACCTCCCATTGGGAGGACCATCAAACAAACAGATTCATCTTTTTATTATCTACTGCAGGGAGCTATTTCGGACATATCCTAGAGTCAAACCTTGTGCTGCCGAATTATTGCCTGTAAGCTGACCATTAGACCATTTCGTCCCCGGCCATCTCTCCCCTATTGACTACTCGGCGAGGGTATCTTTAGACCCACAGTTTAAAAGAGTTGGTTCACGCTACTCCGAACCGTATGATTCTAAGGCTGTCTTCGAACGGCAGACGGCCACAAGTTTATTGTATAGGAAAATGGGACAAGTGCATTTTCGAGACAATTACGTTAATGGACAATATCTTTTTACATTATTTTGTTACATACACTGACACCTGTGGAATATATTGTAGAATCTGTATGACTGCCCACACTAATCCACCAATGAACTTTGGTTTCCCTTTCCCATTCTAAAGTTTAAATAGGCAAAATAATGGCTTGAAATTGCTGTTGTTTTCACTTACCCCGTTGAATATTCAATTCACGCCAAAAACATTTGGAAGTAAGTCATGTAATTACCCCATTTAGGTGGAATAAATAAGAAGTCAGACCTGACGCAGTTTTGCTCTCAAACTGATAATAAATTTTAGGATACCAAAAAAAGAATTATATTTTTTAAAATGATACAGTTTAAGGTGAGAAAAGCAAAGCAATTAACATATCATTAATAGCTGGTGTGTTATATGCCTTTGAAATTTCTCTTCCGGTATAGATCAAAAATGTCTTTAAACTGTTTGATCTGTTAGGACATGTCTTGGTTCGGACCCGGCCTGAATGTACATCTATCATGAACGTTTTTTATTGGGATATTTTGGACACTTACAATGCTGCCTGGACTTCCAAATTCTAGATCTGTACACATATCATCAGGTCATTTGGAGTCCAAACTTGTAAGCTTAAGGTGACTTAAACTCTCTAACGCAATCTTGTGGTATGCTAAATTTCTTTAAAGTTTTCCTGTATTAATTTTCCTGTATTTCCAGTATTGTTCTATATTTTTTATTAAAATCGATTAAGACAGGTTGTTCAAGGATTTTAAAAGAGATGACACATTTTAAAAATGTATTGCAATTTTTTTTATAATTAAATATTTAAAGACTTATGGTCTATCAAAACAGTATACAATCTGTGCATTCTGAACACTTTCCGATACATTTTCAGAATGGAATCCTGTAAAAGAAAATACTACGAGACCTTTTTAATTATTTCAAAAGTATCTGATAAAATTTTACGATTTTAATATTTATAAAAATTAGATTTTATGATTTTTTGAAAGGAAAGTAATGTAATAGTTTCATTTGCCTATAGAAAGCTGTTTAAATACATTGTTCAAAACTATTAGTAAACTGTTAATATAATGGCATTACATTCAAATATATCCTTGGTTTATTGTCTATAGCTGTTAATAGATCGTTAACATATTGACTATCAATTAAACATCGCGCACTCTATAAGAAAACATAATTTAGTTTCCTGAACCCACCATAATTTTGATTACTACTCAGTTTTATATGTAATAAAAGAAAAAGTGAATTTAAAAGGAATTCAAAATAAGAAAGTCTTACAAATTAAATTTGAAGCTTAAAAATGAACACTTTTGACTTTTTGATTTGCCCTGTAGATATCTAGAAGAGTTTTAAAGTTTTCTTTCTATTCTTTTATTATAAACACAGTTCCATTAATTTATTTAGCATAAAATTATTTCACGAATTTATTAAGTATAATTATTAGTTCATCAAAATTTCAGCATAGATGCTGTTTCCCCACTTTTTAAAATATAATATTAATTGACTCTTTATTTAAGTAAATATAAAATATTTCTATCAAACTAAACAAATACATTAAAAAAAGTTACATGACATTTTTGCATATTTCTTAAAAGTTAAATCTCTCTTTTTTTTCATTGACAGGTTGCTTATTTTATATAAAAAACCAATGTGTGAAATGATAACCATAGAATTAAATTTCTTTACAATAGTGGATAATTTTATTGGCTGATTTTGTTAGACACTGTATTATGCTAGAAACGGGTTTTAAGTTAACAAAATAAATTAAGGATTTAAAATAATATTTATTATTTCACATTTTGAAATAGTGATCCTAACTCCAGATTAACCTGTCTGTTCATCTGTTTCCATACATTACACAGAGAGTCGGAAGTTTGGAAAAATAAAACTGAATAGAACACATCTGTTTCCTGAACCTATCTTGGATTTAGACCCTCGAAGTTCCGGTTGAAAGATGAAATGTAGCTTAATATTATGTCAACAAGACAGGTGACTTTCTTCTTTTAACTTTTTGTATCTCAACAACCCCGAATCAAAAAAACATTTTCATTTCAGATGTTAGATTATATCAAAAATATAAAAATAATGAAAAGAATTAAAAACTTAATAAAATAAAGTTATAAAATAAAAAAAATCAGCAGTATGATACTTATAGTATTATTCATTTATTATTCAGCAACAATTATTCATTTCTAGTAACATGAAAAATTGTCTTTTTAAGCAACTAGTAATTCGTTAGAAAATTGTGTGATATCCCAATGCTTGTTTATCAGAAGAGAACAATCAAATGCTAGGATAGTTAGATGTTTCAGAAAAATTGTCCAGAAACTTTCGTGAGAAAGACTATCAAAACGCTACATGCATTTTATTCAAAATAAAGGATCATATTGAATATTTTAACAAAATGAATTTATGCAAAAATGTTTTTGCAACAACTTTTATTTGTATGTGTAAGAACTGTAGTGTATACACCTGTACAACTGTATACATCTGTAGTTTAACTATATTATGACTGTCTCTAAAAATAATTTGTAAATTCTTCATTAATGAATTAAGTGCAGCAAGCGGAACATTATCTTTGCTATTAAAATGACAAGCTTATTTTCTCTATCCGATTTCCTAAATTTGGCGGAGAAATAGTCAGGATAGCTAGCCAATTCTGTGCTATCAATTCGTCATTCTCTAGGTTACAGAAACTGAAGGCTAAGAATAACTCAAGATAATTTCATTAATATAGTGAAGGGAGTTTATTTTGTGGTATTTTAATTAAACATCCCAAATGTTTCGGGTTACTAAGATTTCAAGAGAAAAATTAACTTCACTACATCACTTTGAGAAATTAAGTTTGCTGTATCTATTAGGATATTTTTTTACTATAACTTTTGCTGTTAAAATTTTGTTTTTTTTCCTTAGATATAGAATTGGATTAATATTGCTGTTATACAGGAAACAACTTTTCTGTGAACATAGAATTTATTTTCCGATTAGCAAAAGCCTGCAACGAAACGCTTAAAGAGTCATTTGAATTAAGTTTTATTATTAATAGGGAGATAATAGTAATAATGTAATTAGTAAATTATGTTACTTAGTAAGTTGTAATTTTAATTTGAAGATATAAAACCATTTTATTCAGATGGCAGTCCATAAAAATTAAAATAATAATGCAATCAAATTACATTAAACATTATTAATAGGGAGGTAATAGTAATAATGTAATTACTAAATTATGTTACTTAGTAAGTTGTGATTTTATTTGAAGATAGAAAAATATTGTATTCAGATTGCAGTCAGTAAAAATTAAAGTAATAAATCAATTAAATTACATTAAACTTATATTAGAATTTAATATCCAAAGATTTAATAGTATTACTATTACTATTATTATTTTTAATAACGCAGAAGTACTTGCCCGTTAAGTATTCGCCCATACAACGCCACGAAATTAGTTAACCATTTTATTATAGGCCATATGGGACCATATATCCCATATATTACCATATGGGATGCCAACTTTACTCCCTAGGACAACACAAACAATGTGAGTCCTCGTAATTTTAAGCAAAGACCAAGTAAAAGATTTGTAGAAAAAGCCCTGCCATCTCTAGAGTTATCGTTTGGGAACTTGAAGGACATTACGACCACAAACGTATTTTATGTGCCCAAGCCGCCATTAACAAACACGGTGGATATTTACCCGGCTCTAATCCTCGGTGCCACAACCCTCCGGTTACGCGACCGATGCACTTTTCAGACGGACCTACCGCAACTCTGTGCCACGAATAACAGTTAGTGTTCTAACTATTTATTCCTAAAATTATTTATTAGCTAAATTTTGAAGATATGGCATATAAAGGTTGTACTATGATCTGCAAAGAAATGAATCCTTATAAAGTTTTTATATCTTTTAGAAATTTTGCTTTTTACCCAGTGTCTTGAACATCTACAAATTTTTGACAAAATTTAGATTAACAATATATTGTTCATGGAACTACTTTTCTGTAAACACAGACTATATTTACCGCTTAGTAAAAATGCATAAAAAGAAAATTGTGTGATTTTAAAACTAAGATTTTTTATTAATTTTAAAATTAATAGGAAATTAATATAATAAATAAAGTATTACTGCTTAGTAAGTCGGTATTATAATTTAAGGATATAATTTTTTTATTTGTATACAGACCGTATAAAATAATATATTTATGTATTCGAAATATTCCAAACTTTGAACAATGGCCAAATGGTTAGGATGCTGGTCTTCGGTACTGGAGTTCCTGGGTTTGAATCCCAGTATGGTATGGATGTTTGGAATCGGCTTTAGCAGTAAGTCCTGGCCCTATTACTTTTGCATTAGTACTACCGTAGCTCTCCAAACCGTAAGTACTAGTATTTTTTATTGTGATAACGAATCCTAGTTAGCTGTAATTCTTTCATTCTTAAAAAACATTAGCCGAACGATGGCCGATTGGTTAGGTTGTTGGCCTTCGGTACCGGAGTTCGTGGGTTTGCATCCCACTGTGGCATGGATGTTCGTCATCTTTAAGCTTTAGATCCCGGTCTCATTAGCCCTCGTGTTGCAAATTATTAGACCGCAGCACTCTAAACCAAACCAAACCTTAAAAAATATTTGGCTAAATTTTGAAGGTCTCGTAGAATTTAATAACGAGAGTACTTCTCTAAAATCCCTTAGGATTTCCCTTTTACTTTTAAGATACTTCAAATTTTGCATAAAATTTTGTTGATGAACTTTTAGTAATATGTATTATTAGTCTTTATACTAGCATATAGCCCGTTATATGACGATATCAGTAAAATTTTCAAATTTCCTGAATTGTAAAGGCCTATAAGGCAGGTAAAAGAATGGTTTGTTTTTTGGCTGAGACTTATCTGGTACACGCTTAATAATTTGTTTATTTTCATACTCCTCTATCGTCTCCAGTTACTGTGAATGCAGTTTAGAATCATCTTGAATTCATTTAGAAATATAATTCAATGATTTCTTAGATACGTCGAAATTTTCGTTAAGTTCTTCCCAATTTTTTGTCACAGAAATTTAATAGAAGTAAAGGAACAAGACTATCATTTCCACTACGCCCTAGAAGTAGATAGACTTTTTTGTTAATACCGGTGATAAAATTTTCATTACAGCAAAAAATAATAAAATAAAATTAAATTTAAAATTGTCACATATGTACCTAATCTATTATAAGCCAAATATATAAGAAAATTATTTACGTAATATCTAAGTTCAGTGATAAAACGTATGAAAATGATGCAGACGATATTTAAATAATTTAAATTAAGAAATGATTAAATGAGATAGTTAAAGGAAAGATGTCATAATGCTAGAAAAAAATATTATTTTCATCTACTTATAATTCGATAAATTGATGAATTTAATCCGGGAATAAAGGGCTTAAAATAATGGCATTAAATGCTAGAAATGGGGGGAATGGGTGGATTTCAAACGTAGCTAATCCTAATTTATTAAGAATCTAATATGGATTCCTCTATCCATTCCAGGTCCATCTGCTTCATAAATTCGAGGACAGACGGACAGATAACTTAGGCTATTATTATATAGAGGATTACCGGTACACAGTTTTAGTAGCCAAATTTAAATATGCGAACAACAAATACGTATTGCATAATCTCAAAAATAATTGTTTGAAAATTCAAATACCAAGCATAATTTTGAGGCTATTTTCATAATATTAAGCATAATATCAGACTAATTTTAGTGAATTTTTGGAGATTTTTTGGGTGGGGGGAGGAGAGGGTATTTTTAAATATGTGAGTAACTAAGCATAATGTAAGCCTAAGTTTAGTGAATTTTCTTTGGGGGTGCGGGTATTTGTTTTAAATTATAGACTCTCTTCTCGGTGCAACAGTCCTTAGGAGGCTAGGGCTTATGGTATCAACACCGTTTCCGGGACAAAGAGGTCGTGGGGTGCGAAGCATAAGTTCTGATTAGGTGGACAACCTCACGTGAAACCCCAGTGTTTTGTTCTCAAACATGATTGGTCTTCAGCTTGTCTACCCACTGGAGGGATGATAGGCTGATTTAATTTTGCCGAACCCGGGGTTCGGATCTTAGACTTGGGAGCTCGAAGTGCTAACTCAGCGCCATTAGCCTTTAAATTATAGACTGATTTCATTAAAATGTGCTCCTGATTGGGGGCTTACTTTCTATATATATTCATTACTATTCAGCTGGATCACAATATTGGTTACCCAGCATAACAGAACTTCTATAAAACTACATTTAGTTTCTACTTTATAATAATTGCAAATTTTTATATGACTTTGTCGATGTGATCCCGATAATTATTTTCCGTATTTTGCTTACCAATGCTGCAGTCTTGAAATTTTCCTACAATATAAATCTTGTAATGTTAAAAATAATCTCTACAAAACGCAAATATTAGACATAACTCGAATATAGACCACCATCAACTTCATAAATTAGAAGCGAAAGAAAAAATAGAAAGCTAATAAATAGTAACAAAAAAATAATAGTCCAACACGATATATAGAAATAAAAATGGAAAACTCCACAGAAATTTGCTGTCTATTTTGCTACTTAATATTGTGATTCTGTCATATGTATATACATATTTATATTAATTGTAATTATTTAATAAAAAGTAATTAAAATAAAATTTTTCTTTGTTGACCTATGTAGGAATTCGTTTTAAATATTTTTGTATATTATTTGTTAGTATACAAGCAATCGTAACACCTTCATTCATCAACCAAATGTTTGGATATTCTTTTAAGAAACGTAAGACCGACGCAAAGGGTTTAGCCATTGATTACGTCTTCTTTGTAGCATTATTTTAAGCAAAAACTAAAAATAGGGCCTTTTATTTATATTTAAGTATCTTATGCTTAAGTCGCGATTAAAAAATAGGATTCTTGAACTGTGTATCTTGTTACACGCCGTGACTGAAGTTTAAATGCTTTACCACGGGGGAATCAGATCCAATAAGTCAAACTTCTATGCAACCTCTTTCTCAAAATGCTTTTACACAACGGCAACCTAAAGTAAGGGAGTTTTAGATTTAATTCGTTTTTATGTTTAATGCATGAAAAACCAAACATTCTTGGAAAGAGTAATAAATGCAAGTAACTTTTTTTTAACCCTTTGTATCTTAACAAACCTGAATTAAAAATATTTCTTCTAGTGTTAGAATACGTTATTTCAAACTTGTAAAAAATAATTTTAAAATTAAAAAAAATGAAAATGAAAATTTGTACGTAAAAAGAGTATTTTTCTACAAAAGAAACAATTAGGTATTTCTTATAAATATTTTAAATTATTTTGCACAAAATGTGCATTTACTTATAAGATTTGAAAGTATCGTGAAATATATATACTTGACGCCTACGCACTTTTTTTAAGATTTAACAAATTCAGAGCTGGTTCCAATAATATCATTTGAATCTAATGAAACCATGATTGAAACATTGAATCAAAAACTAAATTTAGTATCATCATTTAGTACGTTTTAATATAACAAAATTCTACTCAGCTTACTTCCCAAAATATATTTACATAACGATATTCAAAATTAAGAGTGTTTTACTTTTAGCTAGATTTTATGTTTAATCCCGTACCTGTGGTATTTATTTTAAAAAATTGCTTGAAATACGGGTTTTTTTTCCTGCTTTGCTTTCAATTTTAGGTTACATGAAGTAAAAATGTTAGAAAATAGTCACTTAAGTAGAAAATAAAATTTAAAATGAGTGAAATAGCTGCTACAGTGGAATTCGATCCCACAAACTCCAATATCTAAGATCAACGCCCTACCCATTCGTCCATAGTTGAGCGTATAATCTGTTTGGACTTTGTTGAATAAAACCCTTTTTTCCCTGCCCTATATCAATTTGGTAATCACAAGTTTTATACTTTAGAACTGCCCGAACTGGATTAGGGTAACAATGTTGAGGGAATAATACTTAAAGAACCAAATACTCTTCGAAAGAGTAATATTCTAAATAACTTTTTTTAAGATGCAAAAGAAAAGTTAAGTTGTGTATGGACTATTAAAAACAGTTTATTTTATTTTTAGTCAAGCCTTTTCGAAATCTTATATGTTACCAGTAATAAATTTTTGTAAATGTGCCAAATATTTCAAGTTAAAATATTGATTGTTTTAGTAAATATTAATTGTTCAAAAATTGCATTTTTAAAAACGTTTCCAATGTTTTTCTTTAGCAAATAACATTTGAAGCTTTTGGCCCTGAGATAGTTTTTAAACCTCAATGTAAAACTTCATTTTTATCATGCGTATTCATAAAAAATATCGTTATATATATAAGATAAAAGTTATCCATTTTTTTGGACACAAAATATCTAGAGCAATGCTTAGTAAAGCAGAGCAGAATTAATAAATTTAAGATTTAATAAGTATTAATTTAAACCGAATTATGTTTTATACATTTTGAAGTAGATATAAGTAGTTAAGTATAAGGATTTGAATATTTATTATGTTCTCAGTAACATGTGTAAGTTTGTTTGTTTTTATAATGCAGCTGGCAATAGAAGCACATATACCTTTATGCCAATACATGGCTGTGAAACTATAGCACCACTGCGGGAGCACGTTTAGCTTAAGAAATGCTACGTACGAGAATAACATTACTCCAGCTGGGTCCTCGTAATTTAGAACCAGTCATGAAGCAGAAGACCCCTAGGTCTGGCCTGCCACCCCCAGAGGTATAATTGAGAACTTTGAAGACATTGTGACCACGAACATATTTTACCTCCCCCTTGTCACCTTTAACCCTTTGACTGCTCATCCCGCGATTTTCGCTGGCATGTGTTTTTCTTCCTTTTTTACGAAGCGCATTTCGCCTTTTCACCGTTTAACCAATGGAATAAATTATATACAGCATTAGACATTTAATTAGGTAATAAATAGAATTATATGACAAGAACTATAGTTATATTAGATAATAGAATTATAGGTAGTATGCTTATATATATACTTAAACTATGCAACAAAAAATATGCAATTTTTAAAGAGATCTCGGTTTACAAATTGAGCAGTCAGAGGGTTAACATATGTAAGTGATTATAGTTAAAATTTTAACTGAAAATTATAATTATTTTAGAACCTATTAATTATTAATTATTTAAAAAGTAGCAGTATTAAAAATTCTCCATGTGAATCTCTTTTACACATAATAGGGACCTTTATATTCATAAGATAACTTCTTAGTCTTTACTCTATCACTTAGTAGCTTTTATAAGCATTCATAGAAAATGTTAAAACATCAGTAATACAACAAATATTCCCTTTTCCTAGTACAAAATGTATATAAAAGCCCTTTGACGAGAAGAACTAACAGATTTTTCCTTTTGAAATATTTAATTTAACTAGCTTTTCGTTCATATGCTTTAAGATAAATAGTCCCTAAATTTTTGAGGAAAAAGTCACATAGAAATTCACCTGGACTGTTTTAAATATATATAAAATAAAAATAATTTTTTGTATCAACATTTTGTTCGGAATCGGCTTTAAGCATTAGGTCCCGGTCTCATTAGCCCTCGTGTGAAAAACAGTAGACCGTAGAGCTCCAAACCAAACCTGTATCAATATTTAACGTTATAATTAGTAAAAATTTATTTTATTTCGTAATAATTATTATATACATTGCTGAATACAAGATATAATAAAACAAATTTCTCTTTTCTTTTTCAGTTATACTTTATAATTAACTTAGATAAAAACTTTTTGATTTTTAGTTCAATTTCATTCAACTGAGAGCCCATGGTTTCTGTTATAGTCTATAATCTTACAGGGACTATGGCAGTTAGGAATACACATGGAATGATATTAAGGCATACACACCATTCAAAACATTTTGTTTTGAATAACATTATTATTAGTAACAATTGCATTGCATATTTTAGAAATAATTAATAATATTTATAGAACGATAGACATTAAAAACACTAATTTTTGCTCCTCTCTCTTAATTAAAATTAAATTATTTCCGACTTAAAATAAATGAAAATATCAAAAGTTTTGTCAAATATTGGCTAGTTTAAAGTCCATTGCTGACTTACGAAGAAAAAAACTGCCTTCTATTTTGAATATTTTTAATTCATAAAATTATTCTTTTTAATAACTGCATTGTGTAAAATAATTATATTCATTAAAAATAATTATTCATTTAAAATAAATTAAAAATAAATATTCATTTAAAAATAATTATATTCATTATAGAACAATAGACAGCAAAAATATCAATTTCTGCTCCGCCCTTTTAACTATTTTTTTGATTATATTTCAAAATTCAAGTAGGTAGAAATATCAAAATTTTACTCAAATCTTGACCAGTTGAAAACCCTCTGCCGACTTAAGGAAAATAAAATTGCTTTTTACTTTCAATATTTTTACTACATAAAAGTACGATTAGTAATAACTGCATTGTATCTTTTAAAACAAGTATATTTTTTATAGAATGATAGGCAGTAAAAATATCAGCTTTTGTTTTTCTCTTTTAATTATATTACAGAATTAAAATAGATAGAAATATCAAAATTTTAGTCAAATCTTGACCAGTTGAAGACCCAGAGCCGACTCAAGAAAAATAAAATTGCTTTTTATTTTCAATATTTTTATTTATAAAATTACGATTATTAATAACTGCATTGTATCATTTAAAAACAATTATATTTATTATAGAATGATAGGCAGTAAAAATATCAGCTTTTGTTTTTCTCTTTTAATTATATTACAGAATTAAAATAGATAGAAATATCAAAATTTTAGTCAAATCTTGACCAGTTGAAGACCCAGAGCCGACTTAAGAAAAATAAAATTGCTTTTTATTTTCAATATTTTTATTTATAAAATTATTATTATTAATAACTGCATTGTATCATTTAAAAACAATTATATTTATTATAGAATGATAGGCAGTAAAAATATAAGCTTTTCTTTTTCTCTTTTAATTATATTACAGAATTAAAATAGATAGAAATATCAAAATTTTAGTCAAATCTTGACCAGTTGAAAATCTACTGCCGACATAAGTAAAATAAATCTGGTTTTTAATTTTCTATATTTTTACTACAGAAAAATATTGTTAGTAAAAACTGCGTTGTATCTTTTAAAAAACAATTATATTTATTACAGAACGATAGACAGTAAAAATATCAGTTTTTTCTTCTCCTTTTTAATTATATTTCAAAATTCAAATAGATATAAATATCAAAATTTTTGTTAAATATTGACCAGTTGAAAATAAGTTTGAAATAAAATTGGTTTTTATGGTCCTTAAGGTGACTGAAGAAATAAAAACGTTAAGAATAAGAATTTATGGGAAAAATAAAAATTAATTTTATTTATTTACAAGTTAATTTAAAATCGCCTTTCCGATTACAAAAAATACTTTTTTTATAAATAAAAAATTATTTTTTACTTACAATTTAACACCACTGCATGTGTATATACATGTTCAGTACACGAAAGTCCTCCGCCAAAAAGTATGGAGATTAGATACAAATCTTAAACAACTTTTTATGAAACATTTACATTTGAAAAGAAACGAATAAAAAAGTAACTCAATATTAGACGAATAACTTTTTGTTACCACAAGAATGCAAATTAATCTATATTTATAATTAATAATGCGGTATTTATAACAAAACAACTCCGTATAGATTTAAATGCTATTGTTTCACTCCGCGCGCGTATTTCCCTTGCAGACAAAAACGGAATAAATTAAATTAATATTGTCGAAAAGCGAACTTTTTTGTGTGAAATAAGAATAACATTAATTTATTTACAATTAATCACCATAATTATCTTCCTCAAACTGAACGAAAATTTTTATCACGAGTTTTAAAGTCAATACATAAAAATAACAACAATAATGTTAAAAAAAAGTTCTCCCTCTTTGCCTTTCTGTGTTTTTCTGAAGGGGATTTCTCAAGCAGTCGCCTTTCATCTGTCGATAATTTCAAATTAATTACTTATTTAAAATGCACTCAACAGTAATTTCAAGTGAAAATCTCTCCCTTATATACGTGAAAAAAAAATACTCTCCATTTAATTGAAATCAGCTACTTAAAAATACCTCAACTGTGCTGAATAAAGGAAAAATCGAGAGACTCGTCAATAGAGGCTACTAATGTTTGCTTATTTTCCTCAAAATTAAAAGCTTAATATTAGCTAATTGAAAGTCGGACAAAAGAAGATTCAATTTGCGTAACCTGGGCACTAGACACCCACCGCCATCTGTTGTTTGATAGGAGAAGAATAAAAAAAAAGTGTAATATTCTTTGACAAATGCGAGTGAAACAAAGTAAATATTGGGAACAAAAATAATTAATAATTTAGCATTGAAATGAAAATTTCATGGAATCCTTTTTTTGGTGAGCAGATCTTCAGGGAGCTGAAGCTTGAAAGACGCAGTTTTACTCAAAAACGCGATTTTGGCGAAGCGGGAGTTAAAAGAACGAAAAAAAAAACCTAGCTCCAACAAACATTTCATAGTTCTTTCGCTCGTTCGGAGCCTATTTATTCAGCGTAATTTTTTACCCTTAAAATTCTTCGTTATACCTGGAGGATTATCTACTGCAACTGTCTAATAGAAGACAGCATTTTATGTTGCAAGTATAACAAAGTTTGCGCTCCGAGACGCGTGTGGATGGCAAAAACTCGTCTCTGAATAGTTAATGGAGCTGAGTTGTTGTTTTCTGAAAAACACGAAAAGCGATTATGTGTCCTCCATTTTTTTTCCATCATCCTTGTGTAAGATTAAAAAAAAGAAACACGGTATGGATTATTTTTCGGGGTCCTTTGTTCGGTGTCTAATTCTCTAAAGGGATTTCCGGAGTGCAGAGTTGAGAGAGCGAGAGAGAGGTAGAGGGTGCAAAGGGTTATTACAGTTCCAGTTAAAATCTATTTGCTTTTCTCTGTGCCGTTCCGGGGACTCGAGCGCGGGTTTATCGTTGCCATGATCCGGTTTGCGTGCGAACCTCTTTCAAAATTGATTCGAGCATAAAATTGAGCTGGAGCAAAAGTGCAAATGAGGGACAGAATGCAATAAAAGGATGAAGGGAGGTGGTGATAAATAGCCCCCCTCCCTCTCACATCTCTGAAATCGCCATGAATACTTTTATTAGCTCTATAAACGCGATTCTTCATAAACTCGTTTTATCTCTGATTTATATTTCAAAATCCCGCGCGGTTTGTACCCAAAGACAAGGGTAAAAATATGCGGTGAACTAACTGGCATTTAAAAAATTGCATGCTTTATATCCTGTTAGCAGCCCAAGACTCCCTCTTGGAACTATAAAATAAAACGGCATTTGTGTTCGAATGTAGGCTTTGATTTAGATCTTTTTGAGGGTAGATTACTTGAACTCCGCAAAGCGCCCCGGCTAAGCGATACTTTAAATTGCTGTCTTACTAACTGAAAATAATAATGCTATAAAAAGAAAGGATTTGCTCTGTTCCCTTACCGAGGGGTTGAAACGATGTGTTAAATTGTATTATTTAACGTGGCTCATTTGTGACACTTCTGCATTTGTTTGTTTTAGAAATGCGTAGATAAAATCTTTTAATCTTTTCTGCGGTACATTTTGCAAAGTAGTTTGTACTCTGGCAGATTAATTTCCAGGAATCAGTAAGACAGAAAGCTATATTGTAGTCAACATAAACGTAAGTATATAAAATTTTCCAATCAAATCTTAAATTCTAAAGTTCTACAATCCAAACTTATACATGCCTAGTCAGAATTTTGACTACACCGTAAAAATTACAGATTGTAGATTCTCAGACAACGTATCTCTGATTTATATTTCAAAATCCCACCTTAGAGTTTGAGTCTAAAGACAAGGGCAAAAATATTTCTAACTTTGATGTTTATTGCATTGTTAGATAATACTATCTAAAAATTTTCCTATGCTTTTACTACAATAAAACAAACTTTAAGTTATACATGTATTTATTAATTGGTTCGGAAGTTCTATGATCTACTTTTGATAAATTATCACTCAAACCAGGATTTATTTCCTATCAATTCTCTCTCATTTATTCGAGAAAAATTTTAATGGTTATACCTAAATAATATTCTAGAATAAGTACGAAAACATAAATTGTTTAACAAAATTTCAATAAGAAAAATTAAAGGACCTTCATACGGGACTTGAATAAATGAATTGAATATTAAACGAAGTAGATAATAAATTTAGAAAATAAATGTTATATTAAAATTTAAAAATATATGAATGGTATTTCAGCTACCATGTTATAAAAAATAGTAAGAACAATATATATATTTTTTCTGAATTAATTTCTTCAAGGTATTTGAAACATCAATTTTCAATGTAAAGGCTTTATCAAACAGCAATCTGTACATATCTAAACACATCAGACTGAGTTTACTATTCTTTTCCTGATGAAGAATTTGTGGATTTTTGTGTGACAGCGAAAACTTTTTAACTGATCACATGTCTTATCACACATCACCGTGCAACAAAATTAATCAGTTGAAAAAATTCCTTTTTACACGAGAAATCTCCAAAATCTTCAAAGGGATGCTAAACTCTATCTGCTGCTCTCGCAGTACGTTCAGGTTATAACAAGTATGTCCTTAACCCCGATTTAATAATGAAAAACTGTGCGTGAAGTAACCATTTATTTTTTTATTTAAAAAACTTGTTTTATTTTACAATTCTTACATATTCTTAATTAAAATCCACTTTTTACATAGTGTTAAGTATCAGAAACGGTAAAATTAAGATAATAGTCTTCAAGCTAGTGGTACTTTTCAAAACAAAGTGCAAAGGAATTCTGAATTGTTTACATCGCCAGGGAGTCTCACTTCTAATTTGATTCTTGTAACACACACGGCATTTCTTAGTAGGTTTTATTTTATTCTGACTCATCAATTTGGCAGTGACTTGTACCAAGAAACTTTAAATAAACAATATGTAATAGTGACCTGGGATTTCCACAAGTAACAAAAGTGTTGCTAAATTCAGTACACTAGAAATTTTAAACTAAATTAATTATCATATTTATCAGTAACTTTAGTCGCATGACGAGTGTAGTTGATCATTGTGTGGTATGGAATGAAAAACCAATGACGAGCTAGACTCGTTATTTTACCGGAAGGTGTTAAGTAAATATTCACCGTATGTCATGCGTAAGTGAAAGGTACTCCCCGTTTTTTATAAACTTCTTTATTGGCATCTTTTATTAATCTGTGTCCGACAATCCTTTTGCAGTCCCAGTACTTAAAAACAGGCTGTTTCGATTGTAACTTTAAATTCTATTCCAAACAAATGAACTATCTGAGTTATCAAAACCTTTTCTAGTTTTTAAAAGTAAAATATTAATTTTTCAATGAGATTGCATTTGGAAAAATGTAAAAATAGAATGATTTTTTTTATAAAATATGTTACATCTGATTCTTTAATTTTTTTATGTTATTCGTCTGATCAAATATACAAAATGTTAGAGAAAGACGAAAACGCAGTTTAGAATACATGAAATTATTTCGCTTAAGTTTAAATCTTCAGCTTTTTTTCTAGTGAAAAATGTTTAGAAGTTACTGGAATAAGATGTTTCAGAAATTTCTTCCTGTTAATTGTACCGTTAGTATATAATATTTTAACACGTTTAATTGCTTCTTTAACAAGTAGCATAAAATATTTCCCGTTTGTTTGAACAAATTTACACTCTAAAGAAAGATAAATGGGATGAATTTTTTATGAAATATGGGAAAACCGATCCTTCAAAAACTGTTTAAGATGTAATTACCCTAAGCAAATGTACAATATGTACAAAAATACAGTTGTTGACTATGTTGTTGGCATATTTACTTCTTATATATTTCATTTTTCTCGATAAAAACTACAGGAGCTTCGCAAATATCATGCATAACAAAAGGCTTTAAAATGTAACGTTTCTACGTCATGTTTAAACACATGTTTTTTTTAACTATGTAATATAAAACATTCCCTATTATTTAAAAATAAAAGGAGAGGTATAGATATTGACTGTATAATTATTGTTTGTCCTTCTTATATTTTTACACCTTCTTATTGAAAATTTTTAGATGTTTCTGAAATATTAAGTTTCAAAAAGATATTTAGCAGCTCTTCGGTACATCAGCTCGTGGGTTCGATTCCCTCTGACAATGGGTGATCTTAGCCATTCGGAATCGCTTTTAAGCAATAGATCTCGGTTTCAGTACCACTCGTGTAACAAAAAGTAACGCTCTCAACCAAACAACCAAAAATATCTCTATTGAATTATTACATACTTCTCCCACACGTTTATTTACTTTTCTAAAAAGTAAGCAAATAAAGAATTTAGACTAATAATACAGGAGAAAAAATGACTAACAAAAGTTGATGCCTAATGCTTAGAGGTTAAAGTTGTTATAACCTCTACCCACACGTTTAGTTGATTTTTAATATGGTTTTTGCGCTTCATTATTTTTACAGAGTTTTATTTTACTTACAGTGCATATCTGTCTAAGTCTAGTTATAGTGTAATAATGTTTTCCCGTAAATTCCCAAACTTTAAATGAGTTGAATTTTCCCATACTAGTGTATCTTTGAGGCTGAAAATGTTAAAATATATCATAAAAATGACATCCTTATACCGTATTTAATTAATTTCTAAAAAATCTATTTTTCATTCACTGTTATACTTTTTCTTTATTTTTTACATATGTAATGGTAGTACTGTGGTAAAATACTCAGGTTTTATGCTGGCTGCCAGAGTTAAAATCTGGTTACAGAAATTTTTTTTCTGGTTTTAGATGCGAACCGGTTTTCGACAAAACGTGTGGTTATATCAGTCTTCAGGTTGAAAATCTGGTTTTCATGAAATAAGTTTCACGAAATCTTTAGAGGTTATTATATCCTTATCCCACATTTTACTTTTAGAAAAAGTTTTGTTATTTTTTACTAAGCAGACCATTACAACATTTAGATTAATATTTTAGAAGAAAAAATAACCCATAATATATAAAGGTTATGTGTTGGATGCTAAATTGAGTTTTTAATCCCCAAAATAGACCTTCCTCATTGTGCATATACAAATATGGCAAAAGAAACAAAAGTTACTAATTTGACAGCTGTTTCAAATGATACTGTATTAGCGTATAAAATATGTAACATATGATACCTTAAAACTACGTATTTGTAGTACTGTGGTAAAATACTAGGGTTTTATGCTGGCTGGCCGAGTGAAAATCTGGTTACGAGAAATTTTTTCTCTGGTTTTAGATGCGAACCGGTTTTTGATAAAAGGTTTGGCTATTTTCGTCTTCATGTTAAAAATATGTTTCATGAAATCTTTAGAGGTTATTAAAGTCTTTTCCTACACTTTACTTCTTAGAAAAAGTTTCGTTATTTTTTTCTAAGTAGACCATTACAACATTTAGATTAATATTTTAGAAGAAAAAATAACCCATAATATATAAAGGTTATGTCTTGGATACTAAATTGAGTTTTAAATCCCCAAAATAGACCTTTCTCACTGTGCATATAGAAGTATGGCAAAAAGAAACAAAAGTTACTATTTTGACAGCTGTTTCAAATGATACTGTATTAGTGTATAAAATATGTAACATCTGATACCTTAAAACTACCCATTAATAGTACTGTGGTAAAATACTCGGGTTTTATGCTGGTTGAACGAGTTAAAATCTGGTTACGGTAAAAGTAGCTCTGGTTTCAGATGATTACCGGTTTTTGATATAGGTTTGGTTATTTTCGTTTTCATGTTAAAAATGAGTTTCATGAAATCTTTAGAGGTTATAAAAGTCTGTTTCTACCTTTTACTTCTTAGAAAAAAAATTTGTTATTTTTTACTAAGTAGACTATTACAGCATTTAGATTAATATTTTAAAAGAAAATATTACCTGTAATATATAAATGTTATGTCTTGGATAATAAATTGAGTTTTTAATCCCCAAAATAGACCTTTCTCATTGTGCATATAGAAATATGGCAAAAAGAAACAAAAGTTACTATTCTGACTGCTGTTTCAAATGATACTGTATTGGTGTATAAAATATGTAACATCTGTAACCTCAAAACTACGCATTAGTAGTACTGTGGTAAAATACGCGGGTTTTATGCTGGCTACCAGAGTTAAAATCTAGTTACAGAAATTTTTTTTCTGGTTTTAGATGTGAACCGATTTTTGACAAAACGTGTAGTTATTTTTGACTTCAGGTTGAAAATCTGGTTTTCATGAAATAAATTTCACGAAATCTTTAGAAGTTATTATAACCTTATCCCACATTTTACTTTTTAGAGAAAGTTTTGTTACCTTTTACTAAGTAGACCATTACAACATTTAGATTAATATTTTAGAAGAAAAAATAACCCATAATATATAAAGGTTATGTGTCGGATACAAAATTGGGTTATGTGTTGGATACTAAATCCCCAAAATAGGCCTTCCTCATTGTGCATATACAAATATGCAAAAAGAAACAAAAGTTACTATTTTGACAGCTGTTTCAAATGATACTGTATTAGTGTATAAAATATGTAACATCTGATACTTTAAAACTACGCATTAGTAGTACTGTGGTAAAATACTCGGGTTTTATGATGACTGCCCGAGATAAAATCTGGTTACGGAAAACTCTTCTCTGGTTTGGAATGAGAACTGTTTTTCGAGAAAATATGTGGTTATTTTCTTCTTCAGGTTGAAAATCTGGTTTTCATGAAGTAAGTTTCACGAAATCTTTAGAGGTCATTATAACATTATCCCACATTTTACTTTTCAAAAAAAGTTTTGTTATTTGTTACTAAGTAGACCATTACAACATTTAGATTAATATTTTAGAAGAAAAAATAACCCATAATATATAAAGGTTATGTGTCGGATACTAAATTGAGTTTTTTAATCCCCAAAATAGACCTTCCACATTGTGAATATAGAAATATGGCAAAAAGAAACAAAAGTTACTATTTTGACAGCTGTTTCAAATGATACTGTATTAGTGTATAAAATATGTAACATCTGATACCTTAAAAACACGCATTAGTAGTACTGAGGTAAAACACTCTGGTTTTATGCTGGCTTCCCGAGTTAAAATCTGGTTACGGAAAAAATTCTCTCTAGTTTTAGATGCGAACCGGTTTTCGATAAAAAATGTTTGGTTATTTTCGTCTTCATGTTAAAAATATTTTTCATGAAATCTTTAGTGGTTATTAAAGTCTTTTCTTACACTTTACTTCTTAGAAAAAGTTTTGTTTATTTTTACTAAGTAGACCATTACAAAATTTAGTTTAATAATTTAGGAGAAAAAATAACCCATAATATATAAAGGTTATGTGTCGGATACTAAATTGAGTTCTTAATCCCCAAAATAGACCTTCCTCATTGTGCATATACAAATATGGCAAAAAGAAACAAAAGTTACTATTCTGACAGTTGTTTCAAATGATATCGTATTAGTGTATAAAATATGTAACATCTTATACTTTAAAACTACGCATTAGTAGTACTGTGGTAAAATACTCAGGTTTTATGCTGGCTTCCCGAGTTAAAATCTGGTTACGGAAAAATTTCTCTCTGGTTTTAGATGAGAACCGGTTTTCGATAAAAAATGTTTGACTATTTTCGTCTTCACGCTAAAAATATGTCTCATGAAATCTTAAAAGGTTATTAAAGTCTTTTCCTACACTTTACTTTTTAGAAAAAGTTTTATTATTTTTTACTAAGTAGATCATCACAACATTTAGATTAATATTTTAGAAGAAAAAAATAACCCATAATATATAAAGATTATGTATAGGATACTAAATTAAGTTTTTAATCCCCAAAATAGACCTTTCTCATTGTGCATATAGAAATATGGCAAATAGAAACAAAAGTTAATATTCTGACAGCTGTTTCAAATGATACTGTATTAGTGCATAAAATATGTAACATCTAATACCTTAAAACTAAAAAAAATTATTAAATATACAAATGTACGAGAAAGACAAAAATGCAGTTTAGAATACATGAAATAATTTTGCTGAAGTTTAAATATTCCGCTTTTTTTCTAGTGAAAAATGTTTAGAAGTTCCTGGAATACGATGTTTCAGAAAATTCTTCCTGCTAATTGTGCCGTTAATATATAATATTTTAATACTTTTAATTGCTTCTTTAACAAGTAACGTAAAATATTTGCCATTTGTTTGAACAAATTAACACTCTGAAGAAAGATAAATGGGATGAATTTTTTATGAAATATGTGAAAGCTGATTCTTCAAAAAGTATTTTAAATGTTATCCCTCTAATCAAAAATATTATGTTAGTATGGTATGTTTTAAAAATATTATGGTATGAGTTCAGTTGAAACAGTGGACTATTCTGTTCTCTAGTAGGTAGAGTGAGTTGATTGCACAAAAGGAAAGAAAGAGCAGTTTGTATATTTACTAAATAGATAGCATTTATGTTTCTAATATTTATTTCTTTTTTGCTAAAAATTTCAATATTCCTAAAATATTGTGTGTATAAACATCCCTTATATGACCACGTTACTATATCCTTAACCCAAAAATGTTGTTTCAATTTAAAAGTTTGTTTATGATTCTTTATGTTTTTTCGTCTTCGGTGAAAATTGGGATGTTCCTGAAATCTGATTCTAGAAATTTATAGAGGGTACAGATACTAATTTTTTTACACGTTTGATTGGTAAACAAATATCACATTTAGACAATTAATTTGGTAGGAAAACAACGTACAGAAGTTGATTTCTGGGGTTGTTTACGAATGATCCGATACTAAGTTGCCACTTTAGTGACGAAAATAGGCCATCCACAAGAAGGGCCGGTTTCACCAAAGTCGTTTAATGTCTAACCGCGATTAATCTCTGAAAATTGTGTACCACCATTGGTTGTAGCCATGGGTTAATCGTGGTTAGCCATTCAGACAGTTTCAAATGTTATTATTTCTTGAATGCACAAAGTGTACAAAACTGAGAAGGTATAGACGGTTTTTGTATAAAACTCATCGTGGTTAGCCATTAAATGACTTTTTTGAGACCGAACCTGAGGCTGTGAGCATAGAATTATGCTAAAAAGAAAAGAAAGTCTGATTCCCAGACAGCTGTTTCAAATGTTATTAATGCTTGAATGCACAAATTGTACAAAAATGAGAAAGTATAGACGTTTATTGTATAAACATTGTATGTGTTTGTCAACATATTTCGTTATTTTGTTGAAAATCTGTATGCTACTAAAATATTATACTTAAAACATCTTTAGAGGGAAAATTTAGTATAACCTTATCCAACACATTTTGTTGCATTTTAAAAATTTATGATTCATTGCATTTTATCGTCTTTTGGTTGAAAATTTAGATATTATTGAAATGTGTCCAGAATTCTTTAGAGGTTACAGCTACTATAATCTTTACCCGCACGTTTAGTTAGTATACAAGTATCCATTTAGACAGTTGATTTAAGAGAAAAACAGCTCACAGAAAATGATGTCTGAGGTTGGTTACACAAAATCGGATACAAAGTCACCACTTTAGTTGCAAAAAATAGGCCTGTCGCATTATGCCCGTGCACACATGTATATGCCAAAGAGGAAAGAAGAAAAAAGGGCTGACGCCGTAGAAAATAAAACCAACCTGCGTCTCTGTCACGTTCAGCAGCTTTGCCATCTCCGCCCTTTCACTCGACGAAAGGTATTTCTTGATTTCGAACTGCTTCTCGAGTTCGAAGATCTGTCTGCCCGTGAAGGTGGTTCTGGCTTTCTTCTTTTTGTTCTTTTCGCTCTCGGGATCGCTTCCGCCGTCTTGCTGCGACTGAAGTGGCTGAGAGGGTTGCTGTTGCTGCTGCGGGAGGGACCCGGGCGTTGCTGCTGAAGAGCCAGGTGCCGGGGGACCTGTGCAGGAAGTCTCGACCTTCTTCTCTTTCTTACGCTTGCTCGGGTTTTTTGGGGCCTTCACTGAAATTCGAGAAAAACGACGTATGTAATAGTTTGTTATTCAAGTACCATACATTAGATAGGAAAAAAGGCGACTTTTTTTTCTGAGACAGTTAAATAAAACATGGTTCATGGAGGATACAAACTGTAAGTATTGAAATGAAAAGAAGAATATATGCTCATTCACCATACAAAATAAAATACTTTCTAACACGGTTAAATATTTGAAAATGTAAACCGTTGAATGTATAATATTATATTGAATGCAGAAATATAAATTTAGCGACAAGTATGATTTAGAAGTTGCGGTTTTACGTAAGTAGTGTTTCTTGGTAGGACTATGCGTTTAGTTGAAACAATGGACTATTCTGTTTTCTAATAGGGAGAGCAGAGTTGATTAGCGGGCTACAATGAGTCAAGGGGAGTAAAGAGATTGCTAATGGCAATATTCCACCTTGAGGAGTTACTCGGAATTTTACGAGCCATCACTTTAGTGCTTTATTGTTATTGTTCAAACTTTTGATAGTATACGCAAGTAAGGTATACATTTAAAAAAATCCTCTAATTTATTTTTAGAAGCTTAGGCTAGTGGCAGGAATTAGGTTATCAGAAAATATTTAAAAGTATTTTGAGTACCGGTCGAGAAAATGTGAAACCATATTTTTAAAAGATCCTTTTTGAAAATGAGAATGGTATTTAAATCCCATTTTTATACTATTTTTCCTTATCAGGACACTTAAAACTTTTAAAGTATATTTAGTAGCTAATATCAAAAATTTTAATGTCCTTTATTTCAAAGTGTACATCAAAGTCAGAAGGATTCATTTTTAAAGATACAAAAGTGCTCAGATAAAGGTATTTTATAGCTGTATTTTTGGTATTACATTTAAAACCTCTCTTCAAATTTATATTGCTAGGGCCGTTTTTGTTTATTTTATATTTTAACAATAATTCATTGCACAGTGTTGTGAGATGTTTTTTTTTATTTTGTCATTTGTGATCTTGAGTAAAGTTTCCAGATATCAGGTTCAAGTTTCTCTAAATATAAGTAGCTGACATACTGTAGATAGAAAAAATACTAATAGAGAGAATTTCTGATATGAAATTCTTAATGTTTTATGCTAGTATTTTAATTGAAAACTCTCATATTCAATCCAAATCAATTCGTTCAAGTGTTTAGTTTTTTATTATATAAATGTTCACAACAATAAAATATATACTGAATTTAAGATATTTCACATACGATCACAAGCATTTTAGTGTTTAGAAAGAATTAAAGTAAAATGGTCATTAAAATAATTTTTATTTTCTTATTCTATTACACGTTACTTTTGAGGAGTCTGTTATGTTACAAATCTGCATTTCTGCATTCGGGAAAGGGATAAAAGTAAAATATTTCAATGAAATCTTTAAGGTCTGTACTGTCAAGGGGAACCGTATGTCTTATTGGGATCTGAGGATTTTGACTACTCTTAAGTATTTTGATAATATCCTTACTAATATTTTTATAAGGAATTTCAAGACAAATTTCTTTATAATATGGAAACTATTTAAGCTTTCTACCAAACCTATATGTTACGAGAAGCTATTGAAAAATGAAAGTTTTTAAGAAAAAGTTCAATAAAAGTAGAAATAAATTTTTATCATAAACCTTTACATAAAACACAATTTTACTCCAAAAGGTAACAAAGATCTAATAATGCATTTCATTTGTAAATAATAAAATTTAGCGAAATTGACTTTAATATGGTTTACTTCAAAGTATGAATTTGCACAATGAGTAAGGTCACAAGGATCGAGATAAGTTAGAGTTTGTTTTCCTTAATCCTTTTTCAGTATCTATCTTTGATTCGCTACAGGCTCATACTTTATTTCTGAGTAGACTATGAACATATATAAGAAGGAAATTTTAGCTCAGTTAAAAGTTGAGCACGAGAAAGAACTGGACTTTGTTGCTTCGAGGAAAAAGGCATCGCGAGAGATAGTTGGTACACACAATGTGTTCAGTTGTATAAAATTTTAAAACATTTAAAGATTTTGTGATCGAAATTTGATTTCAGTTATTTTCCTTAATCCTTTTCTATTATCTATCATTGATTGGCTGCAGGCTCATACTTTATGTCCGAGCAGACAATGAACATATATAAGAATTAAATTTTAGCTCAGTTAAAAGTTGAGCCCGAGAGAGAACTGGACTTTGTTGCTTCGAGGAAAACGGCATCTCGAGTGAATCGGGATTTATACACAATATGTTAAGTTGTATAAAATTTCAAAACATTTAATGATTTTGGGATCGAAATTTGATTTGAATTTTTTCCTTAATTCTTTTCTACTATCTATCTTTGATAGGCTGCAGGTTCGTACATTATTTCTGAGTAGACTTAGAACATATAAAAGAAGGAAATTTTAGCTCAGTTAAAAGTTGACCCCGAGAGAGAACTGGACTTTGTTGCTTCGAGGAAAACGGTATCTAGAGTAAATCGGGTTTTGTACACAATATGTTAAGTTGTGTAAAATTTTAAAACATTTAATGATTTTATGATCGAAAACATTTTTATATTTTTTGTTAACATTCAAGTTTTTTTAACTTAAAATCTCAAAGCAAGATATTTTCATTAAATTCTTCTTTTTTTTAAATGTAACATATAATGGAAAGTAAAGAATGAGTTACAAATTCAATAAAATGTAACATTAAAATTAAATAAATGCAGTTTTCCTGTCACAATTATTTCTGCAATCAGTTGGGTAAAAAATTCAATAAATTTCTATTTGTTAGCAGAAATACGTACACAACCACAGTTTTAATTATGGTCCCGATAGAGATTTATCAATTACCTAATTCAGAACATTTTTATCATAAGATAATTCATATTTCATTTTATGCTAACGGACACAAAAAGTAATGAAAATGTATTTATTTTTTAATTAATTTCAAAACGAATGATGGAAAATGAAAGCAAGCGATAGCATTTCTCTTATTTCAAAGTACTTTCTCTGAAAACCACAGAAAAAAATATACAAATTTTAAATAACATAAACACATTTTGGAATAATTTTAAAACCTCTAATTCTATATGGTTATTTTATCAATGTTAATTCAAAAATATCCGTTACCTTTAAAAGAGAATAATAAACTCTAAAGGTAACGCATTAAAGTCATGTAATAATTAGAATCCCCCAAATTTATGCATAAAAAACTGTTAAATAAAAGTTCTGCATGATACGATAAAATATAGTAAGTTAAAACAACAATATTTTACTCCAGACTGAAAAATGCAATCCATTTAATCATCGAACGATTTGGGAGGGCTTTTGCTTGAAAATTTATGAAAACAAAATGTATTTAGAGGAAAGCAACATAAGAACACGGAAAGCCGTGTACGAAAAGAGTATCAAATAAACAGTTGCTTTCTTTTCCGTGGCATCGCATGCATTCCATTTTAATTAAAAGGGATGTGATAGCATTTAACGTATTATATTGAAATCATACCCGAAAAAAAAGGTCAAAACACTCTTAATTAAGTTTATCGAAGAAGATAATTACTATACAGTCCTCTCGTTTCTTACATCGAGGCGCACTTTTTGCCCCTTCCGTAAGTGAAGAAAATTATCAGTTCGGTGAAAATCTCTCTGGCTCCTTATCTCAGGTTACAGTCGCAGCTAAGACACTGGCAGTCGCTTCAGAATAGCTCCTGTTTCACAGTCCTCCTGTTAAAGTTTTTTTTTGTTCCAAATCTTTCTCCCCCATCCACTTCCACATCTCTCTCGCCGCGACAGCTCCTGATTAATACTGGTTTCGAGCAAAAACTCCGATTCGAAAGTGGGTGTTTTCTGTGTTTTTAATTTATGGTTATTAATTCCATTATTGTTATTTATACGCGACGTCATAAAAGGGGTTAATTAAGAGAGGCTGAGCCCAGAGATTAAGTTGGATATTTTATCGTAGAAGAAAACGCGCGGATCTCAAGACACCGATAGCAGTACTGGTGGACAAAAATAATATCGCGAGTGCCTCTAGGACTTGTATTGAGTTTTGTAAAAATCGGAGAGGGGGAGAGACAGAGTGCGTGCGCCCGAAAAAACAGCCGCTGATTTCCAATGAATTCGTCCAGAGTAATGGAAGCGGAAGAAATTAGATGATAATTTCTTTACCTTTCATTTTGAATGACAAAGACTTTCAGCTATAGTGAATTCATATACATTTTTTTAAAATTCGTTATCATTTCATGGTATGAGAAATGTTTAGAAAATTTTAGAATCCAGGTGATTGGCTGATATTCCAATTAATCTTTTTTTTTCGTTTAGATAAAAATCTTACAAACAGCCAGTTTTTAAGTGTATTGCTTGTCAGATGCTTACGGAATTATTTGGTAGCTGTGATAAAGATATTAATTAAATGAATGCTTAGAATTTCATGTTTTTGATGCTATATAAAACAGACCCAAAATATAGAAAAAAAACTATCAATGAAGACTTTTCAATATCTTAAATTTGCTGAAGCATTTCTTATTTTGACTTCTCCAACTTCTATGGTATTAAGATTAATCCAAATCCTAATATTTATGCATGAAATTGAATATCATCTTTCCACGTGTCATGATTATTGAAAGACACTTTTTAAAAGAATGAGTCTTTTTTGTATTTGTTGTTGCTTATGCCACTGTGTCAAACCAAGCACGATTGAGTCGGAGGCTACTCGTATTAAGGCAAAGAGGGGTGCCTTTTGTTTTGACGAGCACCTCGAGGGTGAAAGTACGACTTATGCTCAAGTGGGTCCTTGTAGTTTTGAAAGAGGGACCAAGTAGAAGACCCATAGGATTAGCCTGCACCCCCAGAGGTATTGAATGAGAGCTTGGAGGACATTGTGACCACGAACATATTTTACGGGCTCCAGTCACCTCTAACGAACACGGGTAATCTTAGGTCGACTCGGACTCCGAACCCGCAACCCTTCCAGTTAAGACAGTGTTGCCTTTTCAGACTGAGCTACCGCGGTTATTTTTGAATTTGTGTTACACATGGGTGACCTCCATCGGCCTGCAGGAATACTCTATAATAGTTCAGAGTTCACAGATAGATAAAGACTGGTTGAGAACGTAAAAACAGATATTAGTTACTATGGATTCTTAAATTAATACGGCGTTATTACTTTTTAGTAAATTTCGAATTTACCTATTTTTTCTAGTTTTGTATTACATGCAGATGATTTTTTTGCCAAAGACAACTTTAAAACACAGTACAGAGGTTACTAAAACGTTATTAGAAAAATAACAGACATAAAGCAACTTGTAGATGGATTAAAAATCTTAGATATGCGACCCGCAGCTTCAGTAGTTGTATTACACTCTTTCACTTTCAGTCTATATCATTCGTCTCATGATCGTATCACGAGCGTTTCCAAATCAGTCTATTTGGACCTTAAGGGAAGACGGTAACCTGCAAGTAGTTTATGTCAATTGAAGGAAATATTGGGGAAGCTAGAGATGTAAATGGGAGTAAGATTGGTTCCATTTAGTAGACTATTACGACATTTTATACATTTCATAAATACCATAATGCATTTAACACAGATTTTACCCCTCATTTTACTTACTATTTAGATTTTAATTTTCACTATTCAAAAAACTTCATCACAGTGAGCACCTATGTGTCAGCTGTCAAAAGCATTTTTCAAGTTCATTAATTTTTAAAAATGCAATATTAGTGTAGCAACCCCAATCGACTAAACTAGTGTCCGGTTTTACCTTGTAGCTGTCACTGTCAGATAATTTTCTACTCTATTTTGTTTTAACCTGTATATTTTTGGACTCTTTTAAGTAATTGTATACTCAGTTTCCCCATATTTTGTTGAGCTCAAGTATGATTATTACATTAATTGAATGTTTTGGAATGACCTGTAGGAAGTGGTCAACAGAATTCACGGAAGTTGAAAAATATCTAGTGTAACCTATTTCATCCAAGAGGTACATTGCCGCCATTAGTGTAGCAACCCAAATCCACTAAACTAGTGTCCGGTTTCACCTTATAGCTGTCACTGTCAGATAATTTTCTACACTATTTTGTTTTAACCTGACTATTTTTAGACTCCTTTAAGTAATTTTACACCAAGTTTCCCCATATTTTGTTGAGCTCAAGTATGATTATTACATTAATTGAATGTTTTAGAATGACCTCTAAGAAGTAGTCAACAGAATGCACGGAAGCTGGAAAACATCTAGTGTAACCTATTCCATCCAAGAGGTACATTGCCGAAGTTACTAATAAATATAGGATGGCATATTACAAGAGATAAGGCAAAATAATAAATGGTATACACACGCACACAGAGACTATCATTTTTAGCACTAATAATAAAATACTATCTGTTTAGATTTCATGGACTTATTAAAGAATTATCTACTCAGAAAATACGAGTACAAAAATAGCGATTATGGAGCTTTATCTGGCGTTTATAAACATAACCGAGCATGAACATTTTTACCATGATTACTTTTCCAAGAGCTCAGGATAAAAGAAAATATTTGTTATTTTAGAAAGTGGCGCTTTACGAATAGATCAGAAATCAGATCCTTGCTTTTAAAATTAATCTTCAAATTAACCGCCTCTTTTTCTAATGACAGTGATTCGAGGAAGAATGCACGTGGAAAAGCAATTATTTATGCCCCCGAATTAAATGGTCGTTGAAATCCAAATCCGAAATAGCAACGGCTGCCACTTAACAAGCTTCCTATTTATTTTCGGTCTCGGAGATTTCTTGGCTCTTTAATCAGAATGTTTGGGATCTAAGAGTGTTTTTTTTTCTTTAAAGACTTTTTTTTTCTGTTGATGTGTTCAGAAATCTGTTTGGTTTGGGTCGGAACTTCACAGGAGAACTTCAGTTGGGGGAGAAACATTACATTTTTGAAACTGTAAAAAAAAATTAAGAATTGGAAAAACATTGAAATGCAAATGGTAACCATTTTCACAACTCTTATATTTATTACTGGTCGAGGTTTTCTTGGTACATTAATCAGAATCTATAGAATCGTGGTTTTTGCGATAGCTGTAATTTTTTTCTTCACAAGACTGTGTTTCTGTCGTAGTGTGCATAATCTGTGTGGTATTGGTTTGAACTTGATTGAAGTGTTTTAATCCTTTAAAGGACAGCGATTTCGCAGCAAAACCAGCTGTTAAAATCATTTTTCTCTTTTTTTAAAGATATAGTAATGTTTTTTTGGATTTTCAAAGTTTTTAACACTTTAAACTATCAATAGATGGTAGAGCTATTTATAATTTATTTTTCACTTTCAAATATACATTTTAAAACCTGCTTTGCTTGACATAATCAGGAATTATATTTTCGTCTTTTATAATCCCAAATAAGAGTGGTGGGTGGGTGGGTCTAATGCCACTTGGTTATACCAAACACGAATGAGAGCTGCTCTTTCGAATTAAGACAGAAGTGTGCGCCTTTCGTTGTTAACAATCACCGTTAAGGCGAAAGTACGACTTAGTTCGAACACACAAGATACAACCTTTTTAGGGGCAAGTCGAACTAATACATACACTCATTTATCCATCAAGTCAGATTTTAGATCCAAACCAGAGACCGACTCATCCCTGATTCAGTACCCCCAGTGGTATAATTTGTTATGGGAACTGGAAGGACTTTGCAGTCATGACATATTTAACGTTCCCCGACTGCCCAAATAATAGTACTTACACAACACCACACTTATAAATTGTTTACATATCAATTATTGCATCATATTAATGATAATTATTCATCATTCTTCCAATATAATTTAATTTTTAGGAAAGTATTATTTTCATGCCATACAGTGGGAAGGGTTTTACAGTTAAACCACTTTTCACATCTACAATCCCTGAAGGAATGTAATTTTTTTTCACTAATATCGCATTTATAAGGTTCATAGATAACGTTATAAACTATTTACATTAAATTTCAACGACTTTTTAAACGTGAACTGTAAATAGAAAACTGTGGAAGAAACATTCAAATATTTTTTAATATAGGGATGCTAGTTTAAAAACTGAAGAAGAATTAAAGATAGTAATAAATAAAAACCAAGAAATAAAATACTATAGTATAAATTTACATGTTTAAGGTCTCCAAAGAAACAGTGATAGACCGAGGCATGAACCTGCTGGTTACTACTTAAATATTTTAGTTACAAGAATGTCAGTTACTTTGAAATCAAATTCCAAAATAGCAACATGTGTCATTTTACAACGTAACATATTTAATTTTGATCACTGGAATCTCCTGCAGCGTTAATTTGATATCACCATATGCTTTTAATGAGTAATTTCATTTTCGAGTGATCTTTTGTTATTGCTTTTAGAATTTGCTTGTTTAGTGTCTGAATTTTACTGAAGAGTTTTAGTTTGGAAGCAATTTGGAAATGTTTTCTAATATAAAGGTACCATTTTAAAAAATAAGAAGAATGATTTAAAATGAAGAACTTGACGTAGATACTACATTTATTAGGATAATACTAGAGGGATTATATTAAATATTAGGACATATTAGGATAATATTAGAGGGATTATATTAAATATTAGGATATATTAGGATAATATTAAAGGTATGACAAATAAAGAGCAAACTCTTAACTAAAATATAACACGTGACTGTACATTTTTGGTGATGAATCCTACTGAAGAATTCTACTTATTTTTTTTCTAAAATTTAATTTAAGTTTGCTTTAGATTATATATGCTAAAAGGCATATAATTTTTCATAATAGTTATGTATGTTGTAACTGTCTGCTTTTTTACCAGGTATGCTGTGTACGAACCTACATTTATGTGAATGCATATTCGAACAATTGCTTTTGAGCCAATAGAAAACAGTTCTCTCTCACTCCCCGGTGCTCCTTTATCAGATGTTTAAATTCCGCTTTCGGATCATTCGCCCACAATTTAACTCTCAAGGAAACTTTCTCGAAATGGGCCAACTGCGCGACTCTTCAAGCGAAAAGCCTTAACTCTTTAAACTTCTCCAGAGCTAGAATCTTTGACAGTAAGACAGAAAACGGTTTAGGAGAGGAGGAAAAAAAATCTGTTCGAAGTCGTGCCAGAATAGCCAAGCTGACTTTGATTAATGAGCCAACAGATCCAAGTCGGGAACTATATTTAAAGATCACTAAGTGGCATCCGTTGCTATTTTGGATTCCTCTTTTCAAAAAGACTCTTTAGTTCCTGGCTAAATAATTGTCGCATTCGGGGCGAATAATCGTTTCCATAATTTACTAGAAGCAGAGGATTCCCTGCAGACATTTCGGTTTCTCGTTATGCAATTTCAAGCCATTTTCCAAGTGTCTCCATCACGGCCAATGTAAACAGAAGGGGAAAATATTAAAGAATCTGTGCACGTGCGTAAATATATGAGGTAAGAATAGAGATTCTTGGTGAAGCACAGGATTTATGAGCTTTCAACTTACGTAGGTGAGTTGCTTTTGAGTAGTTGGTAAATTGATGAAAAGATTATAATTAAGCAACCTCTAAGGAATGTTACGTCCATGCATAGGAAAGTTCTAAATTTAAGTTGATCCGGTTTTCCAATTTAATTTTCTATCATATCTCTTAAAGATTTGAAATAAGCAATACTAGATCTATTTTTTTGTCAAAACCCACACTTAGGTTTTTCAGTTTTACTAGAATACCTGGTTTGCATGGTTCATATCATTCTTAAAAAACATTTACCTTTATAACTACTTATGATCATACTTTCAAATGCTTTTAAAAGTTCCATATCTTATGTATAAACTATCTCATGCACAATATCCCATTATTTAAGGATGATGTACACTTATATTTATACTTTTGATTCATACTATTTAACTACTGAAATTATACTTCAGAAGTGCAAGCCTGTATACCTTAAACAACATTTACAACATATTATTTAAAGACAGACATATAATGACCAAGTTTTTGAGCTTCTAAAATTTGCATGAAAGCAAAATCTAAGAGCAAACATTATGCAAAATTTCATATTTATATAGCAGTATGGGGGTGTTAGAAGAATGTAGTTTTTGTAACATATAAATTTACTCAAACCTCATGCTTCTTGCAGTAAGTTAGCAATTCACTGACTGTGATACTTCGTATTTATTACAAAACAAACTCTTAATGCAATTATAATTCATACGTTATGACGTCAAATTTATAACACAAAATTTAAGATATGAACCAATAAAATATTTCACTTGAGTTCTTAGAACAAGTCACAGAACGAAGGGATAGAACTTTCGATATTTCCATATACTAACTGAGTATTTATAAAGTCCCCACTGATGGAAATTGTTTTCAAAAGGAAACATACTTGTAATGCTATTAATAAATTCTAATTAATAAACCTGAATTTCTAGTAATATATTTTTGAAGCAAAGTATTTAAAAATGACTTCTCTTTCATATAAAATGTAAAATATCGATAAGATAGTTGCTAAGAACTCTCGCTTTCTCTCAAGTTTAAACATATGTTATTGATATTATGTTTTTACACAGTTACATATTGTAGCATATTTAAAAATTTACATTTACTGTGCACATTATTTTCATGCATTGAGATTATTTGCCTTCGTCCGGAAAAAATTCCACATAATGTCTTCAAATTGTCAATATTCTGTTTTTAAAAGAGAACTTTTCTAAACCTCCCACTTACATTTTTCCTACCTGAGAACATTTAACATATAATATACCATTACATTTTTACAACATAAGGAAATTTATTCAGATTGTATAATTTTAATTAATTGGGACTGCCTGTATTCAACTTAAAACAAAGTTGCAGTATTATTGAAAATCACAATTAATGAAGTCAAATATCTGATTTTCTTTGCGAATTTTTTGATGACAAAATTTCTCTCTTCTCCTTGAGTTCTTCCTATTTCTAGAAACAAGTCAAAAGACGAGGAAATAGAGCTCTTGACACCTCTAAAAGTTATCCAAAATTTACAGGTCTATCTCTGACAGAAAGGAAGATAGAAACAAACAGGCAGGAGAAGAAAAACAGAAGGAATAAAAAGTAGTGTAACCAAAAAAGCTACAGTCCTCGACTACAGACATCTCTAAAAATTGTCCAAAAGTTACAGGTCTATCTCTGACAGAAAGCAAGATAGAAACTAACAGGCAGGAGAAGAAAAACAGAAGGAATAAAAAGTAGTGTAACCAAAAAAGCTACAGTCCTCGACTACAGACATCTCTAAAAATTGTCCAAAAGTTACAGCTCTATTTCTGACAGAAAACAAGATAGAAACAAACAGGCAAGGGAAGGGGAAAATATGAGGAATAAAAAAGCACTCTGATCAAGAAAGTAATAGCTCTCGACAAGTCGAACGCCTCAACATAAAAAACTACATATCATTATAGTTTTCACAGTTAAGAAAATTTACATGATCTGTGTACATTTTTATTAATCACTGTTGTCTTATTCAGATTAAAATAAGTTGCAAATCAAAACTAATGACTACCAATATTCTAATTATTTTTGGGGAAAAAAAAAAAAAAAAAAAAAAAAAAAAAACGAAAGGCGATATAGCCATCATACGAAATTTACCACTCTAATAATTTCCTATAACTCAGCCTAAAAATATTATCCACCATCATAATGTTAAAATGGAAAGAAGTTTAAATGTGTTGCATATTTCTTACATTAAAAAAATAATCATAATTGTTTGTATTCAGCTCAAAAGAAATTAGCAAATTATAAATAATTTTAATATACAATTACTCTGCTTATTTTATGTCGTAGTATTTCAATTTGGAATTATCCTAAATGAAAGAAACAAATCTATAGACTAAATGATACTGATCTCGAATCTCCCAAAGTCATCTCGAAGTCTATCTTTGAGAGAGAGAGAGTAAGAAAAAAAAAACAAAGAAAGAGAGAGAAAGAAAATGGTAAAAATCGAAAGGTATACCTCTCGATATTTCGAAAGTCTTATTTAAATAATTAGACGATTATACTTTTAAAATGTAATTAAATTTAGCTGTTTTGTTTGTCTCTTATATTAATCACGATTGTTTGCATTCAGCTCAAAACAAATTCAAAGTGCTATTGCAAATTACAAGTAATGACGTCAAATATCTAGTACTATTATTTTTTCGGTCTATTTCAATCTTGAATTCTTACTAACCGAAAGAAGAAAGCCAAAAGACTTAAAGATAAAGATCGCGACATCTTCCACAGTCACCTCCAGTCCCATCTCTGACGGAGAGCAAGAAATGAACAAAAAGACTGAAGATAGCAGAAAGGAGAAAGAAGGTAGAAGACGAAAAGTACAACTATAGAGATTTTAAAAGTCTCATTAGTAAAAAAGCTACACCAATATACTTTTACTATGTAAAGAAATTTAGTTGTGTTGTATATTCCTTTATATTAATCAGAATTGTTTTCATTCAGCTAGAAACAAATTCGAGGTGCTATTGCAAATCAGAAGTAATAACGTCAAATACTGAATACTCTGTTTGCCTTTTGGATGGATTATTTCAATCTAGAATTCATACTAACTAAGAGAAACAAGCCAAAGAACGAAATTACCTCGACTTCTACCCCAGTTATCTCCAGGTTCATCTCAGACAGAGAGCAAAAATTAAACAATAATGAAGAGGAAGGTAAAAAAAAGAAAAAGAAAGTAGTCAGAAGACGAAAAGTACAGTTTTCAAGATTTTGAAAGTTTCATCTTAAAACCCAATCCACGTTTTGTATACATATTTTCACTACTTGTGATTGATTGTGTTCAATTTCAGACAAATTCGCAATACTATTGCAAATAAGTGAGGAGGTCAGATTTCAACTTTTCTCTTTGAATTCTACTAAAAGAAACAAGTCATAAGACGAAGATATACAGCACTCTATGTTTCCGAAAGTCAAGAGGAACCTGGAGAAACAAGCCAAAGAATGAAATGACCTCGACTTCTCCCCAGTTATCTCCAGGTTCATCTCAGACAGAGAGCAAAAATTAAACAAAAAAAAAGAGGAAGGTTAAAAAAGAAAGAGAAAGTAGTCAGAAGACGAAAAGTACAATTTTCAAGATTTTGAAAGTTTTATCTTACGTTTTGTATACATATTTTCACTACTTGTGATTGATTGCTTTCAATTTCATACAAATTCGCAATACTATTACAAATAAGTGAGGAAGTCAGATTTCAACTTTTCTCCTTGAATTCTACCAAAAGAAACAAGTCATAAGACGAAGATATACCGCACTCGGTGTTTCCGAAAGTCATCTCCAGGTCCATCTCTGACAGAGAGCAAGACGGAAAACAAAAAGACGGGACAAGACAAAAAGAGAAAAGAGAAAGCGGCAGAAGAAAACCTGGATATCCTAGCAGACTTTGATTAATGAGGCAAAGAGATCCAAGTCGGAGGAATATAGAAAGATCGCTAAGTGGCAACCGTTGCTGCTATTTCGGATTCGGTTTTCAACGGCTGTTTAGTTCGGGCTTGAATAATTGTCGTTCCGCGCATTCCCGTCGAGTCACTGTCGGTCGGAAAAGGGCGAGGCCAGGAGCTTAAAATGATTTCGCTGAGATGATTTAGGGTCCCGTGTAGTTGTTAGTCATGTAAGCCACTTCGTTTAGCAAGGGAGAGGAATTCTCATTTCTCAGACAACGTGTTTAAATGGGATGGCACCGGGATTTTCTCGGCACTGCGATTGTAAGATTGAGTGATATTTCACTCCCTTTCGAGATGGCGGTGTTATGACATTTCTTTCGTTTTAGGGCTCAAGGGTAAGAAAGAGATGAATGTTAACCATTTTAGCTTGTTTAATTGAAGTAATGAACTAAGAGAGGGAAACGAATTTGAAAGGTGTAAATTCCTGTCTCCTTGTTTGGTCTCATCATTTAAAAATACAAAATTTCAAGGTTTAAAGTTTTAATTTTCAATTTTTTGAACTTGGAAATTTAATTAGTTGAAAAAAACATACAACATTTGTATTAACGATCACATGTAACACAATTAAATTATAAATTCATCTTTAATTTGAAAAACAATTTTTATTTATTACAGTTTTTAACTCTAAAATAATGGGGACATTCTATTTAATGAATGATATCACATTGAACAATCACAATGAAAATTGGAAAAGTTCTTTTTCCCAAAATAAGATGCTTATAAGAAACTTAAAATAAAAGTTATGTAATATAAGGCGTAGATTAAAATTGAACACTTTCAAGTAAGAATTTTGGAATTCCGTATTTATGATATTTTTTTTTATATTAAGTTATAGCCAAGTAAGTTCCCTAAATCACCATTTTTTTTTTAATTTAATTAATTATACATATGCCTTATGGTTAATATTTTGAAACACTGTTATATACTTGATTTATTGTTTTTTAAGCAGCGTGTAAGAAATTCTAAAAATTTAACTAATTTCATGAAAAATATTTAATTTTTGAAAATTTAATTTACGCTTTAAAGCATAAAATGTAACGATTGAGAAAATTGATACTAATGTTTTTAGGGATAATATTTTAAGTAATTCCAATATTAACATGCACTAAAAAATTAAATTAAAAATATTTTTCTTTATTTTTGCAAAAAATTAATTTAAATTTTTAATGAAGAGTTTTAAAGTACCAGAAAAAATCATTTAACAACTAGAGGATAAATTTATTGTACAACAAGTTGAGAAGTTAAACATAAATTATCTTTTTGTATAATGCAAAAAGTTGTAAAACTTTTACCAATTTCATAAAAAATATTTTACTTCCGTAATTTTATTTTAAACAGGCTTCAAAAACATAATTAAAGCATACGATTAAAGAACTCATATAATTCTATGATAATAACTTAAAAAAATTCTATATTAACTTTCGGGAAATTTATTCAAAAATATTGTTTCATAAGAAATGTATCTAAGTTATAATTTTAAAAGGTTAAACATACTAAAAAATTCTTAGAGTTAGAAGTTAGAAGAGAATTTTCTTGTATAATAAGATGCGAGGCTAAATTTAAATTGTCTTTTAATTCTCGAAACTTCCCCCTTTAATTGGTACGTCTCTTTTGATCAGTACCCTGAACTCATTATTAAAAGGTCATTGTAATTGTCTCCTTTTCTAGGAGAGTGATTAATGAAACACTTCTAATGCACCATTTATAATTTGATCTTTCAGTTCTTTGCATTTAAGTCCATCGGGATATTGTTCGGATTTTTCTCTGCTAAAATCACAACTCATTCTTTCTATTTACAAGGTTGTAACTTACCCCAGAGCACATTAATTTTATTTCTATTAGAGATAGATCATTGAGTGATTAAAGCAAAAACTCTTTCTTACTAACCCTTTATCTAAAGTAGATATATATTTGTAAAGTACCATTACAAGTGGGTTTTACCCTGACCCGGCCGAAGTCATCCAAAGATATTATGATAAAAATTACCATTTTAACCCTTTACCGGACAGTGGTTTCGCGATGAGACCACATTTAAATATCTTAATTTTTTCTTTACTTTTGTAGACATATGAATAGTTTTTTAATTTTTTATGTTTTGACAATTTAAACCTTAATATATGACAGCACTACATTTAATTTCTTTTTCTTTTAGAATATATGTAATTAAACTTTCCTTACCTAGAAAGTCAGTAATTTGATTTTTCTGACTTATATGATTATTACTTATTTGAAATAAAAATAGCTACCAAACAATACTTATAAAATGTAAAGTTATTTATTTATTAAACTATTTTTAAGCTATTTATTTATTATAATATTTCTTAAGCTATTTATTTATTATGCTGTTTATTATACTATTTATTTATTATACTGTTTGTTAAACTATTTATTTAGTATACTATTTTTAAGTTATTTATATATTATACCATCTATTAAGCTATTTATTTATTATACTATTTGTTAAGCTATTTATTTATTGTACTATTTGTTAAACTTTTTATTTATTGTACTATTTTACGGATACTTATTTATTGTTCTTACAAAATAATTAAAATTCTAAAAAGTATTATATTCACGCTGTACAAGGGGAGGGTTTTATCAGTTTAACTACCTCTCAAACCCTCGTAAAGGTATGCCCCTCTAAGAAATGTTGAGAAAATTTTTTATATATTTTACATTCATAAGGTTCATAGATAACATTTATAAACTAATTTCATTAAATTCCAAAGAATTTATGTTCATGACTTTCAAAGGGTTAAAGAAGGTATATATTTTCTGGTATAAAATAATCAGAAGTTGCTGCTTTTTGAGTGATCAAAAACATGTAAGAGTGATCAAAAGGGACAATCAGAGGGATGCAATTTCAAAAGCAATTTATTAAATTAATTTTTAACAAATTAATATTTTTACAAAAATTAGCTGAATTATACCTTTGAAAGGTTAAAACGTAAAACAAATTTCATTTGATAGATACAAGAGAAGTTTCTAGCATAATAAGGTGCGAGTTTATGATTATTAACAATTATATATATTATGATTATTAACAAGTTTTTAGTATAATAAGGTGAGAGTTTTAATTTATAATTATTTATAATTATACAATTTATAATTATACCAGAAAAGAAGGTATACTTTTCCTGGTATAAAAAGATGAAAATTAGCAGCTTTTTTGAGGGATCAAAAACATGTAAGAGTGATCAAAACTGGCAATCAGAGGGATGAAATTTCAAAAGCAATTCAGTAAATTCATTTTTTAAGGTATTAATATTTTTACAAAAATTATCTGAATTATACCTTTGAAAGGTTAAACGTAATACAAACTTCATTCGGTAGATACAAGAGAAGTTTCTAGCAGAATAAGGTGCGAGTTGTAATTTATGATTATTTACAATTATACAATTTCATAATTATACCAGAAAAGAGATATACTTTTTCTGGTATAAAATGATGAAATGTTGCTGCTTTTGTGAAGGATCAAAGCCATGTAAGAGTGATCAAAACTGGCAATCAGAGGGATACAATTTCAAAAGCAATTTAGTAAATTCATTTTTAAGATATTAATATTTTTACAAAAAATTATCTGATTTATACCTTTGAAAGATTAAAACTTTTAACAAACTTCATTTGGTATCTATAAGAGAAGTTTTTAGTATAATAAGGTGAGAGTTTTAATTTATAATAATTTATAATTAAACAATTTATAATTATACCAGAAAAGAAAGCATACTTTTCCTGGTATAAAAAGATGAAAAGTGGTTGCTTTTGTGAGGGACCAAAACCATGTAAGAGTGATTAAAAATGGAAATCAGAGGATTTCAAAAGCAATTTATTAAATTCATTTTTAACACATTAATATTTTTACAAAAATTATCTGAATTATACCTTTGAAAGGTTAAAACGTAAAACAAACTTCATTTGATAGATACAAGAGAAGTTTCTAGCATAATAAGGCGAGAGTTTCAATTTATGATTATTTACAATTATACAATTTAATAATTATACCAGAAAAGAGATATACTTTTTCTGGTATAAAATGATGAAAAAAGGCTGCTTTTGTGAAGGATCAAAGCCATGTAAGAGTGATCAAAACTGGCAATCAGAGGGATGCAATTTCAAAAGCAATTTAGTAAATTCATTTTTAAGATATTAACATTTTTACAAAAAATTATCTGTATTATACCTTTAAAAGATTGAAACTTTTAACAAACTTCATTTGATAGCCATAAGAGAAGTTTTTAGTATAATAAGATGAGAGTTTTAATTTATGATTATTTATAATTATACAATTTATAATTATACCAGAAAAGAAGGTATACTTTTCCTGGTATAAAAAGAAGAAAAATAGCAGCTTTTTTGAGGGATCAAAACCATGTAAGAATGATCAAAAGAGGCAATCAGAGGGATGAAATTTCAAAAGCAATTTTTTAAATTCATTTTTAATACATTAATATTTTTACAAAAATTATCTGCATTATACCTTTGAAAGGTTAAAACGTAATACAAACTTCATTCGGTAGATACAAGAGAAGTTTCTAGCAGAATAAGGTGCGAGTTGTAATTTATGATTATTTACAATTATACAATTTAATAATTATACCATATAAGAGATATACTTTTTCTGGAATAAAATGATGAAAAGTGTCTGCTTTTGTGAAGGATCAAAGACATGTAAGTGATCAAAACTGGCAATCAGAGGGATGCAATTTCAAAAGCAATTTATTAAATTCATTTTTAACACATTAATATTTTTACAAAAAATATCTGAATTATACCTTTGAAATTATTGAAACTTTTAACAAACTTCATTTGATAGACATAAGAGAAGTTTTTAGTATAATAAGATGAGAGTTTTAATTTATAATTATTTATAATTATACAATTTATAATTATAACCTAAAAGAAGGTGTACTTTTTATGATATAAAAAGATGAAAAGTGGCAGCTTTTTTGAGGGATCAAAAACATGTAAGAGTAATCAAATGTGGCAATGAGAGGGATACAATTTCAAAAGCAATTTATTAAATTCATTTTTAACATATTAATATTTTTACAAAAAATTACTGAATCATACTTTTGAAAGGTTGAAACTTTTAACAAACTTCATTTGATAGATATAAGAAACGTTTCTAGCAAAATAAAGTGAGAGTTTTAATTTATAATTAATTACAGTTATACAATTTAATAATTATACCAGAAAAGAAGACATACTTTTTCTGGTATAAAATGATGAAATGTTGCTGCTTTTGTGAGGGATCAAAAATATGTAAAAGGGATCAAAAGTGGCAATCAGAGGGATGCAATTTCAAAAGCAATTTATTAAATTACTTTTAATATATTAATATTTTTACAAAAAAGTATCTGAATTATACCTTTGAAAGGTTAAAACTTTTAACAAATTTCATTTGATAGATATAAGAGAAGTTTCTAACATAATAAGGTGGGAGTTTTAATTTATAATTATTTACAATTACACAATTTAATAATTATACCATATAAGAAGATATACTTTTTCTGGTATAAAATAAGGAAATGTTGCTGCTTTTGAGAGTGATCAAAAACATGTAAGAGTGATCAAAAGTGGCAATCAGAGGGATGCAATGTCAAAAACAATTTATTAAATTCATTTTTTATATATTAATATTTTTACAAAAAATTATTTGAATTATACCTTTGAAAGGTTAAAACTTTTAACAAATTTCATTTGATAGATATAAGAGAAATTTCTAGTATAATAACTTGAGAGTTTTAATTTAAATTGTCTTTTAATTCCCGAAATTGCCTCTTTTAATTGCTACATCTCTTTTGATTAATACCCTGAACTTATAATTAAAAGGTCATTGTAATTGTGTCCTTTTCTAGAGGAGTGATTAATGATATACTTCTAAGGTGCCGTTTATTATTTGATCTTTCAATTCTTTGTATTGAAATCCCTCGAGATAACGTTCTGATTTTTCTCTATTTATAGCACAAGACATCTTCTGTACTTACAAGGTTGTAACTTATGTTAGAGCACATTTAATTGCTTCTATTAGATATAGATAATCGAGGAATTAATGAAAGACCATTAATTACTTGATCTGTATTTGATTTATTACTTGGTACATCTGTTGCAACAGCAGTAATAATTTTCCTACAGTGATCAACAGTTGTATTTTGCTTAACAAAACAGTTATGCTGGAGCGAGTATGAACTTTTACAAAAATTAAATAATTTCTCTAGGATAACTAGTAATGCAATCTTAAGCATTAGTGGTCCTTCAAAGGTGATTTATGACGAACCAGTTACTATTTGATCTGTCATTACTCTATATTACGAGTCTGTTATGACTAAGATATGATTTTACTAGAGTGACAAAAAGTGATACGTTATTTTTAGAAGGGTTACAACTGAAGAAAGGAGATATTAAATTCTTTCTATTAATAATAAAAAATGATTGAAGATATGAGCATTAGTCGTTGTTGGCAAATATACTTTTATATATTTGTATTTAGGCCCCTAATGGGACATTTTTACTATATTTTCGGTAGTCAGACCTCCAATATATACTATATACACTATTAGGAATATAACGTACCTTAATAAGCATGAAAGTATGTCAAAATTTTACTATATCGTCGGTAGTGAGACCTCCAATATATACTATATACCCTATCATGATTATAACCTACCTTAATAAGCATGAATGTATTTCAAATTTTTACTATATCTTCGGTAGTGAGACCTCCAATATATATTATATACCTTATCAGGATTATAAAGTACTTAATAAGCATGAAATTATGTCAAAGTTTTACTATATCTTCGGTAGTGAGACCTCCAATATATACTACATAAACTATCAGGATCATAACGTACCTTAATAAGCATGAAATTCAAATTTTTACCATATTTTCGGTAGTGAGACCTCTAATATATACTATATACCGTATTATTATTAAAACGCATGTTAATAAGCATGAAATTATTTCTATTTAAAAAGGACATGCTTAAATTATTGGTTGGAATATCTTAAGGCATTGTCTATCATTTGATAAGATACATTTGTATTTGGGTCCAAAGGGAATGTAGTTTAAGTTTGTGACTGGACAAGGATTAACAAACGAAGACATCCTTTCGTTTATCGAGTTATAGAGTTCAAATTCTAGGGTGGCGTGTGTATGTATAGTATTTTACAATTAACATTAAACTAAGGTCTTGATCTAATTAGTCTTTAAAAAGTAATAATTTAACTTAAGATTCACAATGAACAAGTCATTTTGGTACCAGTTAATGAAGATGTGTCGCCAACAATTTCTACATTTATTTGGTTGTAACGTTCAAAATAAGATATGAAACCTCTTTTTTATTCTAAAAGGAAGTTTATTTGAAATTTCTGAGTCTATAAGTATAAACTCTAATCCTCCTCTAGTAATGCTTATGCAGGACGACGCCCGAATTGGTAGAGTGTGGACTATCAACATCGAATGTTTTTATAACGCTCGGGCTTCACTCCGCGTTAATAAATTCCCAGGATAATTAGTTTTCAATCACCAAAAATATTTTTCTCTAAATTTCCTTAAAAAACTTCAATAATATAAAGCTTTTTTCTGCAATTTCAGTTATTGAGCTATAATGGATTAAATAGTTCTCATTCGAATATAAAACTGATTGAATGACCAAATACATGAAGCATAATTATTTTATCTTTTATTAAATCTAAATATGATCTAATTATCACAAATTAATCACAACTCAAGTTTTAGAAGTAAGTACACAAAGTTGCAAATGAGCAATAACAGATTTAATTATTTTTATTAAAACAATTTTACCAATCAAGTAAGTCTAATGTAATATTTGTTATTTAATCATCTACATCTCTTTATTTAACTCACTTACAGTGCTCTAATTACTTTAGAGTGATGATTTACTCACTTTATGCACTCTCAATCTCAACGTGAAATATACAACATTAAATATCTAACGAAAAAGAATATTAAAAGGCACATTTACCTGCAATCACCAATATCCATATTTTTTTACTGGTTGAATAATATTTTAAAACCCTTCTAGAAACCTTTAAACGGTTCGGAATGACTTTTATTGGTTAAAAAAAAAGTTCATGAGCAGCAAACTCGCAGTTAAAGGGAAATCAAGATCAATTTTACTTTTGAGGAAGATAAAATATCCATTATTACGATGAGTGTATTTGATCGTTTATATAAATCTTAAGTGTTTCCTAAGATAAAAGCATATTTATTTGTGCATATGTGCGAAAAGTTTAGCTTTAGGTAATTTGGGTGCATTTTTATTTTGCTCCCAGATTTTCTCCGAGATTTACCTTTTAAACATTTCTCTTTTACGCAAATGCTTAGCATAATAGGCAATTTGGAATGGAAAAAGCAAAAACACGACTGATAGCGGCTTCACGTATTCTGCAAATTGTCTCAGAAATATGATAAATACGAAAATTCCGGCATAGAAAAACTTAAAATAACCGCATACATTACTTAAACATATAAGATGGGAACTTTAGTGTGATATATTAGGTGATTTGAAAATATCCGAATGTGCTTTTAAGTGTTTAGATTGACTAAAAAATACCTAAAACGTTCCAAATGTCACATATGAAATTTAGGTGGTACTTGATACTTTACAGTTTTGGTCAATTGAGATGTTTCAGAAGAAAAATGATAGTTTTAAAATGACCGGATATTAAATATCAAAAAAGAATAAAAAATTCTTAAGTAGAAATTTCAGACACCAACTGTTAAAAGTAAATAAATTCTCTTTTAGGGCTGCTTTCAAAAGAAACTGAAAATTTGTTAATGTGGAATTTGACAGACTAATATTTTCAGTGGTGCCCAGAATAAAATATAAATGGTAAATTCGTAAGTTCTAGCAAATATGTTCGTATTCGTATGTTCTGAAAATGTAGATGTTCTATATAATACCAGTAAGTGAAAGGTATGCCTGTTTTTATAAATTTTCAATTAATTTGAAAACAGTCCAAAAAGATAATATTTTTCTAACAGTTGATGCCTGATTAATATCTTTAAGATTATTTTATTCTTTTTTATAATATTTAATATCCGGTCATTTGATAAATACCATGAAGTTCAAGTGCTTGAAAACTTGCAATAGGCCGCCTATCATGGCCTTCGTAATGCCCCGTTGGAAACTTCTGAGTTTTGAACAGCTTCATGAAAAGAAATTTTTGCTCCTGATGCCATACTCTCCTTCCACATGCCAATATCGCAACGGAAAAACATCCAGACTCATAGATTTATCTTGCATGTTCTCTTGGATATCTTTAGAACATTCGTCACACCTCTAAGCATCTGCTCCCTGCTTTCTTGAATTCTACCTCACGCGTTAACTACTAGATCACTTTGTACCCTCAGTAAATAATAAAGTAACCAAACTGAAACATACTTTGCCTACCTTAACAGTGCATAGGTTGCATTGGATATTCATGCAACGTCTAAAATCTCCAGGTGACATTTAAATGATTTATATGATGTCTACCAAATGCACAGTGGTACATGTGTGCTGTCGCGGTAGATATTGTATGTAAAGACTAGACGATCCGACAGATGTCCTGTTTTAAAGCTGTAAACCCAAAATTGTAAAATGTTCTTAAATAAATTATACATTGGACCGTTTTGATGGAAAAGTGAGGGAAAAATATTTTAAAAACACTTCACCACGCGTACAGTCATCACAAACGTAATAAGATTAATCTAAAATTCCCACATCGCCTGTACGAGGATTCGATCCTGGGACTTCTCGTATTAGGCTGACCCCTGCTTTAAAGATACGTTGCCAATGAATGGTTTCAAGTGGCATTATAATAATCTGAATAATCACGCAATTCTTCATTTTTAATAAAAAAACATTTTTTATAGGATCAAATTTTGAATCTAAACCATTATCGAATCGACTTAATTATATGCACAAAATTTCATCAAAATAATTCCAACCGTTTAGGAGAAGTTTTATTACAAACACACGGACAGAAGGTTTTTATATATAAAGATTATTCTATGTAATTTTGAAGAACATAATTTCTTTGCTTTTTTACGTACACAGCACTTTTTTACTTTTTGATTAAAATGCATTTGTTATTTTGTATAATTATTCACCTAAAATTATTCGTTTCCCTAAATAATATCTATATAATCATCTAGGATGTCATCTAGACTTCGTATCGACATGTGGACATCGGCAAGCTATCCAGGGGAAGCTATTATATGTTAGATTTTCGAAAGAATTTAAATTTGGAATATTTCGATCTTAGCTTAAACACAGCCAATCATCATATAAATTGCATGTACTTCATATTTAACTGTATGGCATATATTACAAATTCTATTAAAATCAAACGGCTGAAATTTTGTACAAACCTGAATTTTATTATTTTATATAATGTATACCCTAGCATCTCATACGTTCCAGTAAATATCCCGTTTACATTTAGAATGCCATTTCGAAGTCATATAGACATATGGACGTTAACAAGAGAGCTATGAAAAGTTGTGAACTGTTAGGTAAGGAAATTAGATACATTTCGGATATTTCATACTTTGAATAAAAACAACCTTACTTATAAACCACCAGAATTTCATACTTTGGTTACAACTCTTAAATTTCATGTATTTCAAATTCTAGAAAAGATTTTAAATAAATTTACATTCTCAAGTTTTTAAGTACATTTTTGAAGTTTTCTAGACATAATTTAGAGAATTTTCTCTGTATTGGCTAAATTATTTTTAATTACGAGATTAAATTATGTAGAGATTGTTTACTGCATCAAAATATGATTTTCACTTAAAGGTCACTAAATTTTTTATAAGTGATACTTTATCAAATTAATTAAAGAACTCTTATTAAAAAACTAATTTTTTTTTCTTAAAAATTAAAACATATTCGAGGCAAAGAATATGAAATATCAATCGTTCATATTTTGCCTAAAAACAGGCGATATGCTCCATATACATCCAACATTTTATATTTGCATATATCATATATAAATTAAAATCCATTATAATTAGCCAAAATTTTCTATAGAGAAAGAGTTTCTTTTGTTTTCATAATTTTTTTTCAATATTTTTTACCATTGCAAAATTGGAGATATTTAATAATCATTAAAATTTAATTAATATTTAGGATATATTTAGTATATACTAAGTTTTTTGTAACATTTAAAAATTAATAAAGAAAAATAATTAAAAAAAAATTCAATTGTTAATGTATAAAATTTTAGATCTTTCACACTTACTTAAATATAACCAGTTCTTCAATACAATGCCTGGACATTATTTAGAATGCTTGCATTTTATGCTTTTTTTAACACATTTCATATTATATTAAAATTATGTATCTGACACATTGTGTATCTGACACTTTGTGAAAATATATTTGGATGATTTTTTTCCGTATTTTTTCACGGAAGTTTTAATTAGAAGGAAAGTTATATAAATCTTTTCATTGCAGTGAAAAAGACTTTTGCTTTAATAATTTTTAAAGTTTCAACCTTTAATATTTTAATATTTTAGCAAAGTAATTAAACAATACTACCAATAACAACTAAGTTAAAATGCTTTGCTTATCCAAATGAAAAAAAATCTTCTAAAAAATTTATTGATTTGACAGTTATTAAGACTTTAAATTTTCTCAAGACTTTAAACTTAAAGTTTTTTGCAATAAAAATTTAAAAAAAAATTATAAGTGTTTCATTGCAAAATAATCTATATGTAAACACATACATGGAAAAAATTTATAATGCAATATATAATAAATAAAATAATAATTGGATTGTCAGATTGTTGTAACATTAAAGGTAGAAGGAGATCATTTGAGGTCTTTTCAGAACAAAATAAGTTTCGTAAATATGAAATCTGACAGTCAGTTTTTAATTTTTTAAGCAAATATTAAAATATTAAATGGAAATTAAAATAATTTCATTACTAAATAGCTAAAACGATAAAAAAGTCTATTTGTATAACAATTAACAAAATTTTAAATATGAGTCAGATTGTAAATTTTTAAATTTTACAACAAATATTTGAATGAAAATATTTAAAAAGCATTGTTATACAAAGTAATTACTATTTAATCGTATATTTAAATTGGTTAATAAATTAGTGTATATATTAAGTTTTTTTTTACTTTTCTTAAATAAAGTTTACCAAAAAGCAAATTGCTCTTTAATTTAAAAAATAAAAAAAATGTCCTTGAAAACTTCCAGTAATTACTTTTTTTTTTTAAATTCGAAATCTACCATATTAAGCGTACTGTAATGCTTTATAAAGTAACGTCAATTGTTTTTCTAAACACGCCAGTGCTATTTGCATGGCATTTGCGAACGTAATGACGCATACGAAAATATGTTTAAATTTATACTTTGTGACGACATTTTAAATGTAGCTATCTCGAAGTTATATTTCTTCTTTCCGTTACTCTAAAAGAAAAAAAAAATGTATGTATAAAAGAAATAGAGCAAATAACATTTAAACTAAATAAGAGAGAGAAACAAATGACTTGGCAGTAAATGCACAAAAAAGCAAAAATAACTTTAAAAGGTAAACATTCCGGTAATAAAAAGCTCGCCTTAGATAGAAAAAAAAAGCATTCACTCGAAGATCGTAAAAAAAGAAGGTGGTTGAAAAAAAATATTAACATCCAATTGGCCTAGCATTAAACAAAATCCACGGATGGGGCTATTTAAGCTAGAGACCAATCAAAAGCAGTTAGAGAAGCAGTGGCCCAGAAAGACACGTTCAGGGGAAAAAACTTCAGTGAAATGATTTACTTCAAATCCTTTCACCCCCCTTCTTTGCGTCCCCCGCTCCCTCATTCTCTTATCCTTCATTGGTTACACAAAAGAACAGAGACGAAAATAAATAAAAAAGCCCAAAAAAATGTGGGAAAAAATTGGCTGCTGCTTAAGGAGATCGCGTGAACAAGTTACCTTGCGCCTTCGAGGAAAAAGGAATTGATAACCCAGCAGGTTAAATGTACAAATCCTTAAAGTAATTTTTTTTTCTTTTGTGAGTTCGTCGCCATTTTTTTTAAAGAATTTATTTTTCTCTTTTCCTAGAGAGAGTTTTTTTTTATTATTCGTTATCGCAATTTTTTTTTCTCGCTTGTACATTCTTTTTATTTCTTTCTTCTGTGTCTCTTTTTTAAACGTCTTGTCGTAACTCCGAGTCTATGTGTGTAATCTTTTGTGAAATAAATTCACATGACAATAAGCGCAATTTTTTCGGTGATTACTTGTAAACGAGCCCCATTCGCATCGAGTGCTGTTCTCTGAGTCAGTGGAGCATGTTTATTGCGTAACTCGCTCGCCTTAATGGCCACCGACGCAAATTGCAGCCCGGCAAAATGCCCGATGGCGGACCTTTCGACAGAGCACTTTTATGTATACAGAAAAGAGGAAGTACGTTGCGTACTCAAGTCACTAGATTGGACTATTATTTTATTCTATTTTTTGGGGGGGCACAACCTGAAAAAACTATTAGCGTTGAATGGCTGGCAAAGAGGAAGTACATTGAATACTCAAGTCACTAGATTGGACTATTATTTTATTCCATTTTTGGGGGGCACAACCTGAAAAGACTATTAGCGTTGAATGGCTGGCAAATGAAATACAGGGCAGTATTCAGACGTAATGCAATATATATTGAAACAGATACGTTCCTATAAGACAGAACAGGGCTTTGGCATGGAAATGATTAGTAAACTCTGGATATTTTTTAAATATATTTTAATTGAGTAGAATATACACTGAAAATTATTGCAATAATTGATATTTTTTTAAGGAAAGAAGGTAAGAGTTTTAACATTATAATTATTCTTTATCTTTTTTTATCATATACTAAGAACTTTTGTATACGGGAAAGAGGAAGTACATTGAATACTCAAGTCACTAGATTGGACTATTAATTTATTCTATTTTTTTTGGGGGGAGGGCACAACCTAAAAAGATTATTACCTCTGAATGGCTTGCAAATGAAATACAGGACAGTATTTAGTTGTAATGCAATGTGCATTGAAACATATATGTTCCTATAAGACATAATATAGTGCCTTGGCACGGAAAAGATCAGTAAATTAGGGATATGTCTCAAATAGATTCTAACTGAGTAGAATAAGAATATAGGAATAGAAGGTAAGAATTTTAACATTATAATTATTCTTTATCTCTTTCTATCATACAATAAGAACTTTTGTATACGGAATGTGTATGGGAAAGAGGAAGTACGTTGCGTACTCAAGTCACTAGATTGGACTATTATTTTATTCTATTTTTTGGGGGGCACAACCTGAAAAAACTATTAGCGTTGAATGGCTGGCAAATGAAATACAGGACAGTATTCAGACGTATGCAATGTATATTGAAACAGATATGTTCCTATAAGACATAACATAGTGCCTTGGAATGGAAAAGATTAGTAAACTCAGGATATTTTTTAAATAGATTTCAATTGAGTAGAATATACACTAAAATTATTGCAATAATTGATATCTTTTAAGGGAAGAAGGTAAGAGTTTTAACATTATAATTATTCTTTATCTCTTTCTATCATACAATAAGAACTTTTGTATACGGGATGTGTACGGGAAAGAGGAAGTACATTGAATACTCAAGTCACTAGATTGGACTATTATTTTATTCTATTTTTTGAGGGGCACAATCTGAAAAGACTATTAGCGTTGAATGGCTGGCAAATGAAATACAGGACAGTATTCAGACGTAATGCAATGTGTATTGAAACATATATGTTCCTATAAGACAGAACAGGGCTTTGGCATGGAAATGATTAGTAAACTCAGGATATTTTTTAAATAGCTTTTAATTGAGTAGAATATACACTGAAAATTATTGCAATAATTGATATTTTTTAAGGAAAGAAGGTAAGAGTTTTAACATTATAATTATTCTGTATCTCCTTATATCATACACTAAGACCTTTTGTATACGGGATGTGTACGGGAAAGAGGAAGTACATTGAATACTCAAGTCACTAGATTGGACTATTAATTTATTCTATTTTTTTTGGGGGGAGGGCACAACCTAAAAAGATTATTACCTCTGAATGGCTTGCAAATGAAATACAGGACAGTATTCAGACGTAATGCAATGTGTATTGAAACATATATGTTCCTTAAGACATAATATAGTGCATTTGCACAGAAAATATCAGTAAACTGGGGTTATTTTTCAAATAGATTTTAATTGAGTAGAATATACACTGAGAATTATTGCAATAATTGATACTTTTTAAGGAAAGAAGGTAAGAGTTTTAACATTATAATTATTCTTTATCTCCTTATATCATACACTAAGAACTTTTGTATACGGGATGTGTACGGGAATGAGGATGTCCATTGAATATTCAAGTCACCAGATTGGACTATTATTTTACTCTATTTTTTGGGGGGGGTACAACCTGAAAAGACTATTAATGTTGAATAGCTGGCAAATGAAATACAGGACAGTATTCAGACGTAATGCAATGTATATTGAAATAGATATGTTACTATAAGACATAACATAATGCCTTAGCACGGAAAAAATCAATAAACTGAGGATATTTTTCAAATAGATTTTAATTGAGTAGAATACACACTGAAAATCATTGCAATAATTGATATTTTTTAAGGAAAGAAGGTAAGAGTTTTAACATTATAATTATTCTTTATCTCTCTGTATCACACACAAAGCACTTTTATGAATACGGGAAAGAAAGTACACTGTAAACTAAAGTCACTGGATTGGACTATTATTTTATTCTAATATTTTAGTCGGGCACAACCTGAAAAGACTATTACTACTGAATGGCTAGCAAATGAAATACAGGGCATTCAGACGTAATGCAATGTGTATTGCAAAATATATGTTCCTAGAAGAGCAGGGGTGGGCAAATACTTTTAAGCGCTGGCCAAAATGAAATTTTCAAAATGTCTTCCGGGTCGGAGGACTATACCGCGTAAGCTGTGCACACGCGAATGTTTTGGGTGGAGTTTTTTCCCTGCCCAAGAAATTTTTTTGACAAAAACACTATAAGTATCATTTTAAAGCATTTGGACAGAGAAATTTGACAGTTAATAAAAGATAATAGTAATAATAAATTGTCTTACTTAGGTGTATATGCGAACAATGTGTGCCCAGTAAAATATGTTGCTTAATTTTTAAAGAAACATCATCCATTATATTAAATTAATGGTCATTAAATAAATCAGTTAATGAAAGATTTTATTTTGATATTTATTTATATCTTAACGATACAAATTATTTTATTTTGATCATAGTTATTACATTTTTATATTTATATTACATTTTGTAAAT
>CM063508.1:41323825-41326325 GCA_032207245.1 Pardosa pseudoannulata
GAATTTGATATACAGATCTTGTACTCAAACTGTTCATTTGTTTAACTTTTGCTTGCAATTTTTAATTATAAAAAAGTCTTTGGTTTTTATTTTATTTTTGTTATTGAAACAAACTGTTTGAATTACAGGCTCTTTTGAATTTGTTTTCGAAGCTTTTGATGCCAATAAAATTATTTGATTGGCTATAACTTAAGTAGAAACATTTTTACCACACTTTTTTTATATCCTTCTTATGTGAAGGCGACCACTACCAATTTATTCCATGGAAGATACAAGAAAGGTATTTATTGAATATATACTACTTATGGTTTTGGTTTTGGTTTGTGTGTTCGGTTTGGTTTACTGATAGAAACTGACTGTATGGTGAGACACTTGGTAGTTTCTATCAGTATTGTATCATTTGCGGAGATTTCGCCCAAGTGTTTCTAAGCTTCAGAGTAACCGCGTCAATAGGTGACCTCATCGTTTAATGATTGTGGTAATCATTGAGGGTGGTTTGGTATGAAACTGTACTTTTGTATTAAAGAAGTGTTAATGAGACCGGAACATACTGGTAAAGCCGATTCCAAAGGGTTATGAACATCCAGTTGGGGGATTCAAACCCACGAACACCGGTATTAAAGATCAGCCCTACCTATTCGCCTGACATTCGACGAAGTTTTACAGATTTAAAATTCTGAATCTTTCGTAAAGGAATTATCAAAATGGAAAAGTATAATACAAGGATTTAAATTGATATTATTTTAGTGGACTATACCACCAATTTCAGACCATGAGTCACCCAAGCGATGGTCACATGGTACGGTACTGCTCCTTGGTATCAAAGTTTTTAGGTTTGAGTGCTGGTGCTATTATGGGTATATGTGGCCACTCGGAATCGTCTTTAAGCTGTAGATCCTGATCTTATTGCTGCTCGTGTAGCGACACAGTACATCAAAGCGTTCAAAACTAAACCAGCCAATGAATCCCAGAAACAAAATAAAATTATTATTTTTATTATTTTAGAGAAAGGTTGCACCCACAAAATATGGTTTCAAAATACCAAATACAGCAGAATTATATAATTTACTATACTGTAGACTCAAAATGTATACTAAAAAAACTTAATTTTATTGGTTTGACACAAATATCATTAAATCCCGATCAAATATTGAGCAGTTCTGTTGCTTTAGTTTTCTCCAGAAGAGTTTCTAAACAGTGGATTCTATTTCAAAAAAGGGAAAATCTTTAGAGACTTCTTCTGAAATGAGTTTCCACAGATTTCTTTATCAAAAGAGCTTCCAAAGTATCTTCCCCACGATTTAGTTTCATAGACAAGATTGTGTGGTCTATAGCTGGAAATGCTCATGTCAGTTTTTGATCTTAGAATCATCCCAGTTTTATAGAAGGAGGTATATTAGTGTAACTCAAGCGGTGTGCGCCGAAAAAGTCCAATATCATCCTTGTCATTTCACAGATGAAGGAAGACAACTTGTAGACGTGAACACAATTTTGAAAGTTTCAACCTTTTAGTCCAAAGTTTTTTTTGTCGTGCTTTTGTTAATAAAATACGATTGATCGTCAGATTAAGCTGGAGATGGAACTATTCCAATTTTAATTTCCAAATTTATATTGAATGAAACATTTTATCTATTATTAACCATTTAATTTCATTGTCTAACAAATTATACAATTATATAACATGAATGTTCCTGTATAAAAATATGGCAACATGAGTATTTTAGCTAACAAAAAAATTAAGTTTAAAAATTTAAAGAAAATTTTAGTTTAAAAAATTGAGGAAACAAATTAAAAATTAAAATTAATCTTATTTTTTATGCAGTAATAAATATTTGGAAGAATTTTTTAACACTGTTTCTCAACCTTTTTTGGTTCACGATACACACTATAAATACCTGAAATTTATTGTGGTTCACATAAAATAAAAAAGAATTATAAACGTAGCTAAAGTAAATTTAAGGATTTTATTAAGAAACCGTTCAGGACATACATCATTACAAAATATTTTTGAATTTAACATTTTATGTATTATTAACCATTTAATTTCATTGCTTAACATATTATACAATTCTTTAACTTGAATGCTCCTGCATAAAAAAAATTAAGTTTAAAAATTTAAAGAAAATTTGAGTATAAAAAATTGAGGAAACAAATTAAAAATCAAAATTAAATCTTCTTTTTTATGTTAAATATTTGGAAGAATATTTAACACTGTTTCTCAACCTTTTTTGATTCAAGATACACATTATAAATACCTAAAATTTATTGAGGTACACCTAAAATAAAATAAATTATAAACGTAGCGAGAGTAAATTCAAGGATTTTATTAAGAAACTGTTGAGGACATACATCATTATAATATATGAAAATCAATGTATAGTATAATTATTACACTAATAATATTTTTCTATAACAGGCCTTTGTAGTAAATCACTTGAAATTAGCCTCTTTATGTAATTAACCCAGGAATGTTTAAAAATTATAAAATCTCAATATTACA
>CM063508.1:41331325-41373825 GCA_032207245.1 Pardosa pseudoannulata
AGAATGATAGATAGAGACAGAAGCGAGGTCGGACTAAGTGGCGAGGGATTTTGCGGAGTTTATTTTAGGACAAAGGATCTTTGTCGGAACAGCTGCTTGCTTCATTCAGACAAGTTTAAAGCTCTTGTTCTGCATGCCTCGTACGTAATATGTGATTGGTATTCGCTGGAAAAACCGCAAAATTTAGAGGGCAGTTAAGTTAGAAAAGCTCTAAGTTTGATTGATTCGAAATGTTACATTGTATGCTCTAATAATTAAGAAGTACAACGAGTAACTGTACTTTTAGTCACTAGAACAAGTAATTATGTATCTAAATGAAAACGAAAGTTTCTTAATAATAAATTCGCTTTTTAAAGAGCTATTTGATCGCAAGTAATATATATCCATTTGACATTTATTATCAGGTGTATTTTAAATAACCATAATTTTCATGATTAATTAATATGAGAGAATTGAAGAAAATATGTTATGTAGTCCAAAAATAGTAGTTATTTTCATACTTAACAGTATAAAAATGTTAATAAAAATAGAATTCTCACTTCGTTCCAAGTATTGTCACAATAACCACTTGAGTGAAACGCAGAGTTACGTGTCTAGTATACCTTGGCATCGTCCTTTATGTTTACGAAAGAAGCTTATGAAGCCACAAATCGCATAAAATGTTTGAAAATAGATTCGGAGGGTAAAGGATTACAATACTAGAATTAATTTTTCTATAATAGTTTTTTGTAATGTATTACAGTTTGTAGATATTGAGTCAAAGGTAAATATATAGAAATAATACTTGTCGCAATTTTGAGTTTCATGAAAAAAAAAACATCATGCTCTCCAAGATCATAATTTAGACATATATAATAATAGAGATAAAAGTGAATAGAATGAAATATAAATTAATAAATTTAATCTTTATGTATTTTGGAAGCCTTTAGTGAGCCTTGGGAAGAAACCTGTAGTGATCATCATTTCCCCCTTAAAGATTTTAAGAAATAAACATACAGGGAGCGCAAAACCTACTATAGACCTGCATAGAGCTAATACTATATTCCGTACAGTACTACCTCATCAACTAATGTTGTATGAAATATACAGATGGATATTCCTGGCGAATTGAAAAACCATCCTTCTAGCTTCCAAGCAAAGAAGGATGCGGTTCCGAATAAGGTACACTCAATATGGTAAATCATATGCCAAATTTAGTCTCCAACTATAGATAATGAAAGAAAGTACCACAAAGGCTTTAGAAAAGAAGTCCCGTTACGTGCGTGCAGAATGAAATATACTCTTATGGACTGCATTAGGATTCTCCTATTTCCATGGAAAATAATTACAATTAAATTGAATTTTTCCTGTGATTATAAATGTTCCCATGGAAAGTATACTTACCACCTCTAAAATTTAAATTCAAAAAACAAAATAAAATTTTGTGAATTAATTAAGGCAATAGAATACAAAAATCAAGAGATGGTCCTCGAAAAAGTTAAACAAAATATTTCTATAAATTTCAACAATTATTTTCATCTATTTATATATTTTACAAATTACTCATTCTACGGAAATTTACATCAGAACTTTTAGCGAGCGACATCTAATAAAAATATACTCACTTTACTACAGAGAAAAACCAGAGATCAATGATCTAAAATAACTAAGTAGAAACGCTTAAAAGCATTCGTCTTTAACCTCAACACCGTTTGTACCAAATATCACCAGAAGCTCCAACAACCTCCTAAATATGAAGTAATTCTCCCGATATCTAAATAGTTCGGGCCTTAAAAGCTATTTTAACATCCCCAAAGTGCTTTTTCCCGGCAGTTTCCTGCAAGTGAATGGCCATGCCTGTTGAGCGCTGACAGATTGAAATACATGAATGTTTTAGAATGCGACTGAGGAGCTAGGGAACATCGTTTCCCAGAATTCGTTTTTATGCGTTTTTGTGCAAGCGTGTCCTCAACATCTGTCCTCTCTGTTGATTTATACTTCGCCAACACCATCGTTTTTAATGCTCGCCTCGTGACGAAGTTCTTGAAATGTCATTCCGTATAGGACATGACAGCAAATTCACCGCTCGCCAAATGAATCATTTGCAGGATATTAATCAAGCGCGGAATATATATTCAGGGTGACTAAGCTCATTTTCATGCAGATTTAAATCTTTTTAATGTGGATCTTGTTAGGATATTAGGCTGGTGAGAAAATTTTAAAGGTTATTGGAGAAACAATATAACCAGGAGAAAACGGTTAAAGCTTATTTTTTCTTTTTAGATGTGGGTCATTAATGGCTTTTAGCAGGGGTATATTTTTAATCATAAAGCTCTCTTTATGGCAATAGGAATGTGATATGTAATATAAGTATTATATTATATGTAATATAAGTATTATAAGTATAAGAATTAGTTGACAATATAATCCCTAAAATATAATTAAGAATAATCGGAAAAATTGTTTAAATGTTAACCAAAAAATTTTCATGAAGTTTCAACAGATTTAATGCTCATATGTTTATAGAGAAAAACATTAAAGTAAAGCTGAAAGTTTTACTTTATACGATATTAAAAGAAATAAAGCCATAAAAATACACATATACTACTATCAATACTAGTGACAAAAATATTATCTGATAAGTAAAAAAATATGAATAAAATATTCTGAATTTTAATATTTTGTAACTTTAAAAGCATCGATTTATATTGAGTATGTGAAAGAAAAATCGCAAAACTGAAGAAAAAGAAAAAAAAAATAGGTACGAATATTTTTTCCGATTGAACATTTTTTGTGGGGAAATTAATTTTTTTTTAGCTTTTAGGTGCGAAGAGTAAAATCAGAATAAAAAAGCTTCTGTTTTTACAATAAATAACATTTAGAATGTTAAATATCGCTTTTTAATTACAGCTTGTTTTGATTGAACTCGCTAATTTGTTTTATTCAGAAATGTATTTAGCAATTGAAGTGTTTAGTAAAACTTTGTTTTTTTCTTGATTTTATCTTCTTTCTTGTACAGGAATTTGCATTAAAGTGAAATAACGTTTCTAGACTTGTTAGAATGTATACATAAACAAGTAATGTTTGTTATCCTACTTTATCAGATGTGTTTACACAGTACTTATAATACTTTAAATTGTTACTTTAAACTTTAAAAGCAGTTATTGAACTCTGCTTTTTTGTCGTATTGTTGGATTCTTACAATACACATATTAATATTATTAGTATGAATTTCGTACACAAACTCACACATATATAATGCATATATATGTATATGTATGTATATGTATATATGTAGATATATAATTTTACTGACATTCCAAGATAAATGCATGAATGTAGAAGTAATTACTTTAATATATATATGCCTATAGAAAGTGCGACGTATAGTGTTAAAAAGCAAAATACTATGGTTTATCACTTATAAATATATCTCTTTTTAAGTCATCTCATATGCCTTAATATGGCTTATAAAGGAATACATAATAATATAAAATATAAAATTGTTTCTAAAAGAAACAATTCTAGTAGAACGTCTGAATTAGACACTTCATAAAGAAAAATTCCATGCCAATAAAAATAAATAAAAATAAATAAAATTTTCTAGAAACAAAACGTATATAAATATTGTGTCGATGTAATCGTTATAATAAAATAGTGAAATTAAAGATAGTAAATTATAAATTGACTAAAAAGGCAAATTTCTAACATAAATCAACTATACATCTGAGTATTTTCCACTTTTCTGGAAATGAATTAACTGCAGTTGTTATGTGAAACATTTTTATAGACCTTAATGGGGGTAAGATCAAAGATCTACTTATTAGTCACTGTCGAAAGCTAGGAGACAGAACAATGAGACTTATTTTTCTTTCTAACACTTAAGAAAGTTCTTACAAGGCAATTCAAATGGTTTATATGTTATGTACATTAATTTTATCAAAAAGACCATGTTGTAGATGATTAACCTTTAACTGCTGTTGTACAATCATATAGATTTCATATCTAAGTATTGTCATCCCTTTAAATCATAACTATGACTTCCTCAGCATTTTCTTGAAGTATACTGTTAAGATCACTTACAAATTTCATGTTAGAGAATTTATTGAAATGTAATACCGAACTTCATCTTACAAAATAAGTTAGCATGAAAGTTAATCCTTCATCTTGTTTTAAGTCACTACAGCCCATTACAGGTCAAATCCATTCCAACCAGTTCACCAAATAATTTAATTAATGTTTAACGACATTATCCCTTTATTCAAAAATAATTTCCAAGAAAACTAAATATTTGAAAAGACTTCCTACCTTTCATAAACTTTATCATGGTAATAATTGTTGTTCTAATACTTATGGTCCGAGTTCGTGGGTTCTTTAGCATGGATGTTCCTAGCCGTTCGGAATCGGCTTTAAGCTGTAGGTCCTGGTCTCATTAGCCCTCGTGTTGCAAAAAGTAGACCGTAGCACTCCAAACCAAACCAAACCAAACTAATACTTATGGAACTTTAATATATTGCATTTTCAGAGTCTTTAAGTTTTATTAATTAGTATAGCTATAAAAATTACACTATGCATTCTATTAATTTTTTTACAAAAGTCTAAAATATTTTATATGAGAAAATATCTTTGTTTTTAAATATAAGGAATAAGTAAATTGGAATATATATTAAAGGATAAATAATCTTCAAGTATATTTAATAATCGCATATGACAGCTTTTAACATAAAAACTCTGAATTTTAATCAGCAATTGTTAGCTGTTATTCTGAGATTTATGAGACTTTAATATATTACATTTTTAGAGTAATGAAGTTTCATTAATATGTGTGTAAAAATAACATTCTAAATTACTAAATTTTTCAAAAAAGTCCAAAAAATATTTTATAAAAAAACTAAAGTTTTAAATTACAAAGACTACGATATTGAGGTTAGAAATAAAGACACAAATAATGATTCTAAATAATAAATAAACCCATGCGACATTTTAGACAATCTGGGATTTTATTATAAAAATCCCAGATTTAATTCCTCGTATGGTTATTATTTAATACAAAACATCATTTTATGGAAATGTATCATTTTTCCTGATTTTTCCCCGAGTTAAAGCATTCGAAACAACCACTTAAATATTTTAAAGAGCAAATCGCTGAAACAATTCTGCATTTCAGTCAAGTACAGTACATTTTTTTTGTTCAACTTTCAGAAAAGCAATTGTGTTTACGTTTCGAAACAGAAATAATTAAACCTGGAATTCCGAGAGGGAATCGGAAAATGTCTTTCTTTAACGAAAAATGTCACTTTTCACGCGACTGCACTTTTGGGTGCTTTGAACCTCCCTTTCAGATCCCCAACTAGTGTGGGATGGAAGAGAAAAAAAAAGCACCCTACGATTAACAACAGCAGCGATTGACAAGTCACCACACCGAGTTGAGCAGCCAAGCCTCTGCTGCTATAGCAATCGGTTACTATAGCAACAATTGGGATTCGGCTACGATTATCTGCCCGCAGCCTGGATCAAGTGCTCCCTCCCTTTCCATGTGCGTGTGTGTGTATATATCGGGATATATATTACGGCGAGGGCGTTAAGAACTTTTTCTGTGGAGCAAAGTGGAAGATTATTGCTTCAGAGGGTGTTAGGGAGAACTAATAAAACTGATTTGAGGGTGAAACTGTAATTTCGTTTTTGGCGTCGCCTTTTGCTCTGTATCTCAGAGAAGATTGAGGGGGGGCATTAAAAAACAACCACCGTGTCTTCTGCTTCGAAGTTTTGTCATTCCACGAGATGATGTAATAAACGCCGGGGTTGCGGAAACTTTTAGAGTGATCACTGGTATCGAAGGAAATAAAATATAAAGACACTACTAGATTGTTAAGTTGCGAAAAATGGGAGAAAAGATTTTCTACAAAACACTTTTCTTTTTTATTTGGAAAGCTTAACTCGATTCAGGTGGTCCTGAACATACTTTTCTTCCCAGCTTTTATGATTCATATTTCAAAGAACATATTGTTTTACATAATATAATTAAGTGTCATTTTTCTCAAAATTCAACGGCAAATAAACATGTAAAGTTTTAGTTGAATTGTAAAACTGAAAAAAAAATACTGAAGACAAATTTTATAATCAGCACGAGAACAAAATATTTAAAGCAATTTGTTTTATTGTAGTAGGTATGCCTGTTTTGTGTTTCTAAATATGTTCATTTAGTAATTATATTGTAGCTTATGAGTACATAATAATTCGAAAACCGAGTATTATATAATATATCGTCTGTACTATTATAAAAATATGTAATGCATCAAAAATTTTAATCTGTTACGAAAAGCAACAATATATTTTTTTCTCTAAATTTCTGGATGAATAATAATTTTGGCACGATTAATGAAAAAACACTATCAAACTGAACATCGAGGTGAAACTAGTACTACTTTTTATAATATCATTTACAGGTTAAATATCAATAATTATTTAGGATTAAATCAATTATTATGGATTCTAAATCAAATGGTTATACGATGATTATATGTAATCAATGATTTTACACCTTATAAATCAGTGATGATTAATGAAACAACACCATCAAACTGAGCATCACGATGAAACTACCACTACTTTTTTTAATATCATTTACAGATTAAAAATCAATTATACAGGATTCAATCAATTATTATGGATTGTACAACAAATAATTATATGATGATTATATATAAAGAAGGATTTTACAGCTTATAAATCAATGACGATTCATGAAACAACACCATCAAACTGAGCATTGAGGTGAAACTAGCACTGCTTTTTTAAATATCGTGATTATACAGGATTATACAGGAATAAGTCAATTATCATGGATTGTATAACAAATAATTATACAATGATTATATGTAATCAATGATTTTACAGCTTATAAATCAATAATGATTTGGTTTTGTTTGGTTTGGATAGCTACGGTCTACTGTTTTTCCACACGAGCGATAATGAGATCCCACCCATTTTCTTAACTGCTACAAATATCCATTCCATCAGAAGAATTTGAACCCGGTATTGAAGAGCAACACTTTACAATTCGACGATTAACAAATCAATTAGGATCATTATAAACCATGAGTGTATAATGACTGGATATCCATATTATACGCCATTATCATATAAAAATAATGTGACTAACTAAAAGGAAATTTATAGTAATAGAATTTTAGATATATGATTCCACGTACTTGTTACAATGGTAGTCTAAACACTGATTGCCTTTAAGGTAATTTGTGGTCGAATGTTACCACACGAAGAATTTCAAACTTCTACTACATGCTAGGTAAAATGTCATTAATTACTAAGTTGACAAAAATATTTCAACTAGCTGAAACAGAATGTAAATTTATGCTTATTAACTATTGTTAAATATAAGTGTTTTATTATTTACCTATTTTTGTAAGATAACTCTAAAACAAAACTTAAGTATTGAGTAATGATGGGAAAAGGAAAACGCGTAATGCGTATTGCAATGATTTATTATGGGGCATTAAATAGAATGTTATCATAAAAATGTAAAATAAATGCACAATTAAAGAGCCCCTTCTTATTTTTGCGATGCATTAATATTGAATATTAGCACAAATTTCAATATTCTACTAATTAATTAATCGGATGCCAATAATAAGTTCGGGCAAATTACATTTTTAGCGTAATTTTAAGCAAAATTCCATAACTGTCAAAACATATACAAACACAGATTAAAAAATATCATTTACAACTATATTTTTATATTACTGCAGTAGAATATGCAGGGGGTACCCAAAGGAAGGTACCCAATAAAGAAACACTATCGGCATGCAAACATAAATTCTGCTCTAATTTCACTCTAACAATAAATTACGCTTTCGAAAATTGATACATTGTGTTAAGAATAGTTCAGTGTGTAATTTTATTTTCAAATAAAGCGAATATATGACACTAATGGAAACTTATTTTTAAAAATTAGCAAAGACAAAGGGTTGTTATAATCTGAGGAGGAATAATTCTAAAAGATGCAAACAATGAACAGTTCTAACTAACAGCATACTGCTATTAGCAACAGCATTTTTTAACTATTGGTCATAACCATAAATGACGTCTTTCATTATTAGAAGGCGTTGAATGTAGAATCTTTAAACATGGCACAGGGATATTAAAAAAAATCATTAATGTAAGTTCAATCTTTTTACTTTGAAGCAGACTTATACTCTTAAGTATTCCTAAGAAAACATCTGTTGTTTCTGTCTCTGATGCCACTTGGTCAAACCAAGTATGTTTGAGCCGTACGATACTCGAATTAAGGCAAAGGGGTTCGCCTTTCGTTTAAACGAGCACCTAAGGGTGAAAGTATGACTTTTGCTCAAGTGTGTCCTCTGAATTTTAAAGCAGGCAACAAGCAGAAGACCCACAGGATTGGACTGCCACTCCCAAACCGACTGATTGAGAACTTGCAGGATACTGTGGCCACGAACATATTTTACCTACCCCAGTGACCTTTAATGAACACGGCGGATCTTAAGACGGCTTGGGCTCCCTTCCCGCAACCATCCAGTTACAAAAGCGTTGCCTTAGCCGACTGAGCTACCGCGGGTCAGAAAACCTTTATAAACTTTAAGAAATCATTTCAAATTATCGTTATCAATTTTTTTTAGATTTTAATCAAATTCAAGAGCATTTAAATGAACACATCCCCAAATAATCACTTACTTTTTATTCTCCAAGCTAATGCGCATCAATTCTTAAATATTTACTCGTTCTTTTAGAGTACTTTCTGAAAGCATAGGTTGGAGTGAATTATACTTTTTTAAATCCTATTCATTCATTAGCAGTTAAACTGAAATATTCATTTTTTGAAGGAACACTTTTTTCGAGGTATGGTTAAAAATATAAAAAAAAATCCCTAATCTAAAAGAAATTATAAACAAGGTACAAAGAAGGCAATTTCGGGGATACTATTGAAACAGGTCTTTGTTTCTTCATTGCTCATTAATTCGTAAGGGTTTTTGCCTGTTTTTCTTGCTCTGTGCTTCACTTCCGGTGTTTGCTCTTGTACCTCCAGCTTAAAGATTTACCTTAAATACGTTTTCTGAGTATCCGGCTTAAGTTTTGGGGAGCAAATGAAGAACGAAGTCCGATTTGGTTTAAATTTTCAGATCCCAGGCTACCTGACACTGAGCTCACCTCCCCCGAAGTATAAATAAGTAATGAAAAGCGTCTGGGTGTTTTCTCTTTTGGTTTTTTATTTTTTCGGGAAAAATGTTCATTTGCTGTAAGTTCATGTTTTTTTTTCTTCGGCGACTATAGTTGGAGGATATGAAAAAGCTTGAAAATTTTAGTGCACAAAATGATACGTAGAGAGAGAAATAAATATTTAGAGGTAAAAATAAGTTTGAAAATAGGATTTTTCGTAAAACAAGATTACGGTTCCTATCTTATCCACATGAAGCCATACTCACCAACAGTGGTTACGGACCAATTCGTAAATCTTAATTAGGACATACCCTGTGCGGCTTCATGGTTAATATGTTTTCTCGATGTATAAAGTCATGCCTCCGAGTAATGTCAAGATGGGATAAATCATTTGATGTAAAATCATAGCGTTTTTTCTTTGGTGACTATAGTTGGAAGACTAAATGCATGGCAAATTTAGAGCAAAAATGGTACTGAGAGAGATAAATATATATTTAGTGGTGATAATGTGTTTTAAAATCATAAAACAACATTTCGTCCCCTATCTAATCTTCATGATAAAACAATCACCATCAATGGTTACAAACTGATTTGTAACTTTCAATTATGTCTTACTATGTCTGGTGTCAAGTCATAATGTTTTCACTGACTTACCACTATCTTAATATTGTCTTTAGGTAAGATCTTACATAAATCTGACTAATTTATAATACTAAAGGGATTAAAGACTCAAAATGTTATATAAAGTTATTATTTTCTGGACATATGAAGGCCTTACACTACGCCACTTCGTAAGCATTAAAGAACCAACAAATTAAGTCTTAGGCTCAATTTTCCCCAGAAGAAGGTACATATTTCCCTTGTAATAGCAAACATTTTTACCATTTAAAGGTTTTAACAAAGATTTATCTGACTTCAAATTAATCGTATGAAAACATTTTGCTAGAAATGACACACGAGAAATCAGCTCCCTTTTCATCGGGGAAGAGAAGAATAACTGAATCCGTTGCTTTTTCAGAGCATACATATTGACGTCTGATAAGGTCTTTACTCTAAATTTTATGTTTTCAATCTTTTAGAATCTGATATATGCTTTTGAAATGGTAAAAATTAATACGTAACATTTTTCTCTCTATTGAAATATTGCAATCTATATATTTAGGTGAAAGAAGCTTACATATACGTATGTACATACAACGGAATGTTAATTTACTAATTAACAGTTGAAGCATTTAAATTGCGGTTCCCTGAAGAATGTGCGGATATCTCACACGAGAAATCGACGCATTACTCAAATCCGCACATGAATTTTAGACTGAATGCATTGCATTTTCAGGGCATACAGATTCGTATATGATAGGACTTTACTCTAAATTTTATGTTTTAAATCTATTAGAATCTGATATATGCTTTTAAAGTGGTAATAAATCAATGGGTAAAATTTTTCTTATCTATTGAATTATTTCAATCTATATATTTAGGAAAAAGTGCCACACACATGCACGTATATACAAAGAAAACGTTAATTAATTAATTAAAAATTGGAGTTTCTATGGAGGCACAATGAAGAATGTGCAGATATCTCGCACAAGAATTGTAAACTGAATGCGATTCTTTTTCATCGCATACAGGTTGACTTTTTATAAGATTTTAACTCTTAATGTTTATGAAGTCTCTTAGAATCTGATATATATTTTTGAAAAGGTAAGAAACCAATACGTAACATTTTTTCTTTTTATTGAAGTATTGCATTCTATATATTTATGTGAAAGAAGCTTACATATTCACACGTATATACAATATAATATTAATTTACTAATTAACAACTGGAGCATTTAAATTGAGGCTCACTGAAGGATGTGCAGATATCTCACGTGAGAAATCCTCGCATTCTCCAATCCGCATATGAGGTATAGACAGAATACGTTGCTTTTTCAGAACACACAGATTGGCGTCTGATAATATCTTTACTTTAAATTCTATGTGTTAAATCTTTTATCTGATATTATGTTTTTGAAACGATAAGAAATCAATGCACAACATTTTTATCTCTCTATTGAATTATCGCAATCTATATATTTAGGTGAAAGAAGCGTACATATACGCACGTATATACAACGGAATGTCAATTTACTAATTAACAGTAGGAGTATACAAATTGCGGCTTAATGAAGAATGTGCGGATATCTCAAACGAGAAATCCGCGCATACTCCAATCCTCTCATGTGTTATAGATTGAACACGCTGCTTTTTCAGAACATACAGATTGGCGTCTGATAAGGTCTTTACTTTAAATTTTATATTTTAAATCTTTTAAAATCTGATAATGCTTTCGAAGTGGTAATAAGTCAATGAGTAACATTTTTTTATCTTAATCAAATTATTGTAATCTATATATTTAGGAAAAAGAGGCACACGCATGCACGTGTATGCAAGGAAAAGATAATTAATTAATTAAAAGTTGGAGCCTCTATACTGCGGCTCAATGAAGAATGTGCAGATATCTCACTCGAGAAATCCGAACAAGAATTGTTAACTGAATGCGCTTCTTTTTTAACTCATACAGGTTAATGTTTGATAATTCTTAACTCTTAGTATTTATGAAGTCTTTTAGAATCTCATATATGTTTTTAAAATGGTAAGAAATCAATCCGTAATATTTTTTCTCTCCATTCAAATATTCCCATCTTTATATTTAGGTATTAAGAGGGCAAACACATGCACGTATATATCGAAATGTCACTTTATTAGTAAAACAATGGAGACTTTTTATTTCGAAATATTCCGAAAGAGTAGATTATTCCGAAAAATGTAAAAATTAATAATATCCATGCACCTTAAAGATATTTAATTTGCTACAAATTACGCACAACTTTCTAGAGTTAAAATTGGATAATTAAACAATATCAAATACCATGTCTATTAAGTCTTCGCAAGTTCGCCGTATTATGCCTTCATCTAGCCATAAAAAAGCACCGAATGTTAAGCACATAAATAACTGTGAAAGCAAATACCCAAAAACTCATCTGCTTAGCCGCTAATTGTCTTCCTGTTATTGACTTTTTACTACAAAAGCATCCCAACGTTGCTGGAAAACAATGAGAGTTTTAACCGTCCCGTATTGATCCGAAAAAAGGAAAAAAATAATTATCTCCCACTTTAATGACTCATGAAACAGTGATTAAATAATTGACATTTTATTATCATTCGATTAAAAAAAGTGGAGGTCTCATAAATTGTTTTTGTTATCTGAGTAGAAATAAAATAAAAGCGAAGTCAACACTAATAAAAAAAAAGCAGAAAAAAATTTTTACTCTTGTTTATGAGTTGAGAAAATTAGAAAAGTTCTTTCTCTGTCGAAAAGTTTTCATAGAATTATGTCGCTATAAAGAAATTTAAGATTAAATTTTTTTTCTATGAAATTTAAGATTGTTTTTATCAAAGTGATATTTTTTTCTTATTTTTACGATATAATATATAAAACAAAACATAACTAAAACTTAAGCAGTATGGTTAATATTTAATTAATTATACTTTTAATATACTTTTTAATGCTTTTATACGTGCTATATAGGAAATATAATATTAAAATAGTATTATAGGGAAAATACATTATCTATTTGTAAATTGTAGCATGTGCTAAAATCTAAAATTTTTAACATTTAAATTGAGTATAATTTATTTATATTTTTATCAACTTAAAGGAATATTCGAATGTAAATGAGACTATAAAATGCTCCTAAAATATAGAGAAATACATAAGTAAAAATCAATTACAGGGGGATTTAACTGTCAATAATCTTATTTAAAATTCAAATATGACCCGTGGTAGCTCTGTCGGCAAAGACAACGATCTCGTAACTGAGAGTAGCGGGTTCAAAACCTAAGCCGGCTTAGGATCCTCCGTGTTCGTTAGAGGAGACTGGGGTACGTAAAATATGTTCGTGGTCACAATGTCCTCCAAGTTATCAAATAATACCTCTGGGGGTAGCAGTCCAAGCCTGTGGGTTTTTTGCTTGGCCCCTGTTCAAAATTAAGAGGATCTACTTGAACAAAATCGTTTTTCCCCTTAAAGTGGCTCATTAAAACAAAAGGCGCACCCTTTGCCTTAATACGAGTAGCTTATGGATTAATTGTTCTATATATATATATATATATATATTATATATATATATATATATATATATATAACATATATATATATATATATATATATATTATATATATATACATATATATATATATATATATATATATAATAAATATATATATATTATATATATATATAGTATATTTATATATATATATATATATATATATATATATATATATATATATATATATATATATATATATATATATATATATATATATATATATATATATATATATATATATATATATATATATATATATATATATATATATATATATATATATATATATATATATATATATATATTATATATATATATATATATATATATATATATATATATATATATATATATATATATATATATATATATATTATATATATATATATATATATATATATATATATATATATATATATTATATATATATATATATATATATATATATATATATATATATATATATATATATATATATATATATATATATATATATATATATATATATATATATATATATATATATATATATATATATATATATATATAAGAAATAGCTGAAAGTTAGTTCAATATTTCAAAGCTTCTAACAATTGACAAGATTTATGGATTTCAGTTGAAAAATATATGTCAACCTCAAACAATTTGACAATAAAAATTATTAAATTTTATTACCTTTACGTTTCAGAAACGAATTTCAAAGACGAATTAACCGTTCTTGAGACTAAATTCGAAACAATTATAGTTTATCAACAGTTTTCCAAAGATTAAAATCAAAAATTTTCTCCTTGTTAAACAACCGCTATGAAACATGATAATAATTTTAGATCTAAATATAACTATTTTCATGAAAGTGTAAATATCCGACAAGTAGTTGTGATGACATTAATTCTAAATATATTTTTTGTAGTTTCTTTAAAATCAGTTGATTGTTTCCTGGGTATTTTTTGGACTAAAACAACAAAAATATTTATGTCTTCTAAAATTACTGCAAATGTATTTTCTCCTTTAATTTTTCTCAATCCTTCGTTTTGCATCACACATTAAGAGAAATGAATGTTAAACAGTATTTTAAAAGAAATATGGATTTTACTTTTCAATATAGGTTCGTCAGGTACTACATGTTGATAAATAAATATATTTACACGTTTACTAAATTAGATTTAAGACATTTTCTACCTAATGGGGAAAGAATTTCTAATAGAAATTAAATACAAGTAAGTGAAGTACATGAAGTGTAATGTGGAATGATAAATCCTTTATGTGGTAACTTTCGCCACTAGAAACAGGAAAAAGAAATCTATATTGTGGTAGTAAATAATTATATATATTAAAAATAAGGTTATTAGAATCATTGAGTAAACGTATATAAGGCAGTATTATTTAGCCTCAACTCTGAACTTAAACCAAATTTCAGGGATAAGAATTTGAAATCTAGACACTTACAGTGTATTCAAAATTTTAATATAGAAATTTGTATGCAATTTGAATGCAGTGTAAGCTAAAATTTTCATGTATAATGATTAGAAGTTACAATTCTTATTTTTCATAAGTGTTAGAAATGAAGAATAAAACAACGCTAATTTTATATCATTGGCTTTGACTTTACAATACAATAAAATAATGTTATTAGAATAATTGAGAGAAAGTATATAACGAAGTTTTATTTGGCATAAACTGTGAATCTAGAAGAAATCTCAAAAATAAGAATTTAAAATCTAGGCACCTACAGTGTATTCAAATATTTTAATACGGAAAAATTAATAAATTTGTATGTAATTCTCTTTGTTTCAAGTGCGACAATTTCCATGTATAATGTTCAAAAGTTAGAATTCTTACTTTTCATAGGTATTAGAAATGAAGAATAAAACAATGCTGATTTTCTATTCATTGGCTTTGACTTTACAATGCATTAAAAATAAGGTTATTAGAATCATTGAATCATTGAGTGAACGTATATAACATAGTTTGTTTAGCCTAAACTGCGAACCTAAAGCAAATCTCAAGGATAAGATTTGAAATCTAGACTCCTACCTATTCAAATTTTTTAATACAGAAAACGTAAAAAATTTGTATCCAATTCTCCTTGTTTGAAGAGCGAAAATGTCCATGTATAATGTTCAGAAGTTATTATCCTTATTTTTTTATAAGTGTTAGAAATGAAACACTATAAATCAACGCTGATTTTCTATTCAGTGGCTTTGACTTTAGAATACATTAAAAATAAGGTTATTATTATCATTGAGTGAACGTATATAATGTAGTTTTATTCAGCATAAACTGCGAACCTAAAGCAAATCTCAAAAATAAGAATTTGTATTATCTCAAAATTAAGAATTTAGACCCACACTGTATTCAAAATTTTTAATACAGAAAATGTAAGCAATTTTGCATGCAATTCTCCTTGTTTGAAGAGCAAAAAGTTCCATGTATGATGTTTAGAAGTTACATTTCTTATTTTTTAAAAGTGTGAGAAATGAAAAACTATAAAACAACTCTGATTTTCTATTCATTGGATTTGAATTTACAATAATGAGAAGTAATTTCCTTAAAAAGTTACACAAAATCCTCAAATTTGCATTGGGATTAATTTGGAACACACTCCATTAATCATTCAAAATATATTTTCAATAAAATTTTTAATATTTTCAAATAAAATGTAATTAAGTACATGATTAGCTATTTAATTATATTAAGTGTAATTATAATTTTATCTACTGAGATAAAATACCATTTAGCTTTCTCGTTGTCACCCACACGATTTTGCTTAACGTCATATTAAACGCTTTATGTAGCACAGTAATTATTTATTGATGATAACGGTAACGTGAAATGAAATGGGAATTGTAATAAAGTGGAGAAATATTTAACGACTTTTGAGGAAGGGTTACTCTAACGAAATCACAAATTAATTAACATCTATCTATATTTTATATGAATTTATAACAGTGACAAATATGTTTTTCACTCATGACAAACGAACTGAAATATTTAATACTGCACGTTTTCGTTGTTTCTCCAGAAGATAAAAAATGCATATTTACAATGAGTCTAAAGTGCTTAGCTAATTGCTTGAAATAATTTCTAGTGCCGTTTAGGTAAATATTTTCAGATGATCTCTTATATTATACAGTAGATAAATTTATTTTAAGTTATGATGGTTAAATTAAAATTGCAAAATGAATAAAGATATTTAAAAAAATTAAATACTGACGCATAAATAAGTATTTTCTTTTTTCTACAATTTATTATGCCGAGTAAAAACTGACAATTTAGCACTGTCGAATTTTATTATGTGAAACGTTTGTTCTAATCGGCAGTTTCTAATTTTAACTTTAGTTTTTTATACAAGATTGCATTTTAGATGGAATAATACTTGTATATTCATTAAAAACAGGTTTCAAATTGTAAATAAGGAATCATTAAAAACTGGTGGATTTCCTTTCCTTCCATTTATTTTAAATAACAGAAATAATGACCTTAAAACCATGTGTTTATACAGTTATTTTGCTTAATAATGTTAGTCGAGGCCACTGTTACATAAACTATACTGCACACATAGGTAAAAGTTTATGTTAGGAATTTTCTTAAACGAATTTTATCTAGATCACAAAAATGTAGTGGTAAAATTTACCCGTACAATGAAGTTAGCCATATTATATTTCTTTATGGCTCTTCCTGCAATGTCCGTTCTCAAATAAAGAAAAATATATCAAAGTAAAAATTTAAAGAGATAGCAATGTAATTTTTGCACTAAAATGTTTTGACTGAAGGTTTGTATATAATACGATAAAAGTTCTTTTGATTGTATCTTTTAAAAGTATGTGCAATTAACAATAAACGTGTTTGCAGTTCACTGGAAAAAAAAAGTTGATAAAGAGGTATAAAATAGAACAGTTGATAAATGATTTCAAATCGTAAATAAAGAATTATTAAAAACTGGTGGATTTTCAATTCTTCTATTTATTTTAAATAGCACAAATAATGATCTTAAAACCATGTGTTTATACAGTTATTTTGCTTAATAATGTTAGTCGAGTCCACTGTTACATAAACAATACTGCACACATAGGTAAAAGTTTACGTTAAGAATTTTCTTAAACGAATTTTATCTAGATCACAAAAATGTAGTGGTAAAATTTACCTGTACAATGAAATTAGCCATATTATATTTCTTGATGGCTTTTAATGCAATGCTCGTTCTCAAATAAAGAAAAATATATTATTAAAGTAAAAATTTAAAGAGATAGCAATGCAATTTTTACACTAAAATGTTTTGACTGAAGGTGTGTAATAATACGATAAAAGTTCTTTTGATTGTATCTTTTTAAAATATTTGCAATTAACAATGAACGTGTTTGCAGTTCACTGGAAAAAAAAGTTGATAAATAGGTAAACCCGTATCGGGTATAGGAATATAGGGTTCGACTTTTTTCCCTTCAGATTGTTTTTCTAAAATATGTTTACTACCGAACCTATAATCTTCTGAAAGAGCCTTACTGACTTACTTTCAGTGTTTTATGGGACTAAGTACGCGATTGCTTAATTCTCTTCATCCCCGTGGCTGTGCGATATAAATGAGAAGCAATTTATATCACTGTAAAACGAAATTCCGTGGGTCTCTTGCCTATCTCTAACATCGACAGCATCATATTTCAGGCCTTCGCACCACGCTGACACATTATGTTGTTTTTAACTGGCGATTAAATCTATGCACAAGCCTGGCGAGCGTCCAGATCAGGTCTTTCTCTATACCCCCCTTTTTTATTAGATTTTTTCCCCGCTAATAACCTAGTAATTACAAACTCATTAATCTAACTTTATACAGAGCCGAAGGTTTGAGAAGAGGGGAAAAAAATATCGCCGGAGTTTTCAGTTAGCAGAGGCGCAAAAAAAATATGGTGTCTTGGCTTAATGATCAGTTTACAGAACTGTGTCCAAACTTCATTTCGGCAGAAATAAAAGAAGCATAATAAAAGGGGTTTTTTGGGCGTATTAAAACGGCCTTTCGGCAGCGAAAAGTTGCAGTTGTGAGTAATTGCTTGGTTTGGAGAAAAGCAGGCGCTCTCGGAAAAATTAGTTTTTATTCCCGTAATTTTTGTCGTTTTTGCCTCTGAAATACGATTCCCTTTAAAAGCACCTCGAGCCTCTTAATCTTGGCGTGTTCAGACGGGTTTTTTTTCTGACTTGATAAAACTAATTTATATTTTGCAACCTGGTGTTTTTATGTACCTCATTTTAAATATCACATATTTTTCAAGTTTTTATTACAGCCAAATCACTTTGATGTGCATTCAATTTTTTTTAAACTTTTGTGACATCTAAAGCACTAAATTTGAACCCTTCTGCTGACAGCATACACTTAAAGGACACAAAAATGTGGACACTTAGAAGTAAACGGATATTATACCAGATTTAAGCACCAATTAACTATTAAGTATTGCATGAAATCAATGTATTTTTTTTTAAATTGATGCACGTGATCTGAAGTAAAGTGAATACATGCTGGTATTTATAACAATAAATCGTAACGTTTCTAAACGTTATGCATAATATAAACTTATTTACATTGTACGTTACACAAACATATTATAATAAGTCACAAAGAAACGTGGATTTTTTATTCTCGCAAGAGTTCAGACTATCATGAGATATTTTAAGTTACAAAATTGTATTTTAAGATGATATAATATTTTACTATGATTTAAGTCACTTATAAAAAACTCTGTAGTTTAAAGACTTTCTTATCAATCCTCCAGTAATTAAGTTTAGAATTATGACTTTCTTCTAACTTCGACATGGATCAATATATATAATTTTATAAGAGTTAGAATTTAACTGGATATAATGCATTTCAAAATATGGTAATTTTAGTGAAGACATTATATTCGAACACGTACTGGATAGATAGCGCACTACTGTTAATAACTCGAATCTCTAATATCATATATTTAATTAATTCTGAAGACCATATAGCAAAATATAGAGAATATCAAACTCTACAGATTTCCGGTAAAGGAATTTTTATTGTAAGAATGCTTTGAAAAATTATGCTCTAAACTTACTTTTTAAAAATATAATTTTTTAAAAGAAATTTTGCCAATCAATTATTAGACACCGTTTAAAGAAAGTCTAGACTCAGGCTATAATAAATGACAGTTCAAATTTGATTATGAACATCCATACTAGCTACAGAATTCAAACCCGTTGATTCCAGAAGCCCAAAGCAGAGCTCTACCTATTCCACCATTGTCTGCCTGATCAAAATTGGGAATTAGAACACTATCTATTGCAAAGAGGTCTTTCCGTATTATGATATGAGATTTTCCGTACTAACCAGGTAAAAGCTACAAAGTCATTTCTCTCTAAGATATTTAGGGCCGGTATCACCAAAGTCTTTTAACAGCTAATCGCGATTAACACATGGCGCCAACCAATGGCGGGAAGCGATTTTCCTTTTAAACAGAATTTAATCGAGGTTAGCAATTAAAAGACTTTGGTGAGGTAGACCCTTAAAATACATGAAATATAGAATTAAATGTAATACTTTTGCATGTAGTACTAAATAAGGAAGATAAAAATTAACGAGGAAATTTTTATGCAAATAATGTTAAATAAAATTTTTGTAGGTTGATGAATATACCGAATGTTTTAGGATGAAAAAACGAAAGAGCAAACTTCTTTAAAGAAATATATCAATGATATAGAGACTCTAAGTTATCATCACATATCCGGTAACTATAACAGTATGTAACATTTATCTTTCAGCTAATGCCATTACATTTCAAATGGAATTTCTCCTTTAAACACACTGTCTTCTCATCTGATACAAAATAAGCTATTTGCTATAATATTAACACTATAACAAATAGCTTCATTCGTCTATAAATACAACAAATAGACACAGCCATACCTAATGTTTATGCTTTAAGTTATACGACAAAAGTAACAGAGAGAGAGAGTGTGTCGATGAGATCCATTTTTACAATCGTGGATTTCGTCTTTATATTTCTTAAACTGTTTCAGGTTATAGCCGGGAATAAATATTTCACCGTTTTTGTGACACTCTGAAGCGCTATAGACTATCTGAAATTTCACAGTAGTACTTTCTAGGCATGATCAGAGCAACTAGGCAATGTTTACTTCCCATGCTATTCCATACCAACGATATAGGATAAAAAAGGAAAAACAGAAAAGAAACTTCAAAGAAAACTATTAATTTATAAGAAAATACTATGATTCGATACTTTTGTCATTTAGTCTTATGTGGCATTTGTCTTTCATATAAAATCATTACATTTGAGCTGTAGATTTTTTTTTCAAAGTCATAGTTTTCATATCGTCTAAATAGTTTCTTTCATATTGTGTTTAAATTACAACCATAATTGTGAAACGTGATTCTATATCCACTGAATAGCCCCAGGTGAGAACCAGAAATAAAATTTCCATTGCATTTGTAACACACTCGAGCCTTCCAGATTAATGGAAATTTTATAACAGAGCTTTCTGGACAGGATCACAATAACTGGACAATGCTTGAATTCCGCAATGTTCCTATAAACTATGACGAATAACAAAGGAGAAAAAATTAGAAAGGAATATGTAATGAAAAACTGTTTATATCCAAGACAAAGAATGTATGTTTTTGTAACATATGTATCAAATGTCCCAGCTTCTAACATTTATCTTCCAACTAATACCATTACATTTAAAACTCAGTTCTTTTAAACTCACAGTTTTCATATCCTCTTCAATATAACAAACAGTTTCTTTCATATCGTGTTTAAAATACAACAAATAGACACAGTTAAAGCTGTTGTTTATGCTTTAAGTTATGCGATAAAAGTTAGAGCGAAAGCCGAAGAGATTCATCCCCACAATTGTGCGGCGCCACTATATATCCACTGAACTGCCCCAGGTGAGAGCCAGAAATAAAATTTCCATCGCATTTGTGACACTCTCGAGCTCCCCGGACTAATGGAAATTTCACAGCAGCACTTCCTAGACAGGATCAAGAGGTGTGAGGAGAAAAAACTGGGCAATGCTTACATCCCATAACATCCATACCAACGATACCGGGGGAGAAGAGGGAAAAATAGAAGGGAAATCTTTAAAACCCAGAATATATACGGATGTGTGAAATCTTTTGGTCGCGCGAGCGAAGACAAAGAAGTTGTGGCGAGGGAATTCATCTGAAGGAAAAACTCGGGTTTTCGCCGTCAACCCCCCTCCCCTTACGCCCTTTTCCTGAATTCTGATCAGGTCTCGATACCCCCGTAACCACTTATTTTACATCTCGCAGGATATTCAAAAGAGCGCGAGAGGATTGATTTACAGCCACCTCTGCATCAGCATTTTCCGCAGTCACAAAGAGTGTGTAGACGAATGGGTTTTTTTCCTTCTCTTTCCCCTTCTCTTCACTTTCCTTACGTATTCAAAAATAATAATAATAAAAAAAAGAAACCTACAGAAAATGTTTCGAAACTGCGGATTACGGGAGAAAGAAGGATCATTGACGGGGGTTCCCCGGGAAATGTATTCAACTTTTTCCGACTGATATGAAGACGAAGTGTCAAAAGCAGAGCAGCAAGTTCTTCTGTTTTTTTTATTTCTCCACTTTTCTTCTTTTTTTTCTCTTTCTCTCTCGACTTTTACTACCAACGCTGTGAAGGTGGATTTTGGTAAAAATTTTTTTGGTCCTGAATATATCTTCGAGGAGGAATCGAATCCAATGGATCGAAAAGGTACGTTGCTGTCTTGCACATTTCTTCCCCCTTTCCCTTTCGGAAGTTTCGCCAAAAGATGGTTCCCAGCCAATGAATATGTTACCGACTTGGAAAGTGTACCGGAATCTCAAACAAAAACTGTAACTTGTCTCAGGAATATGTAAGAGGTCTAACAACTCGTTGAAGGGATCAGCAAACGTAGTGATATATTTAAAGCAAGAGAGTTATCCGAATATCCCTTTTTGAACTCTTTTAAGGAAACAAAGAACCTCCCAAATGCCTGAATTTCCCTTCCCCAGAAAACTGATTTTCTTTTTTCTGTTTCCTTAATACGATATTCTTACCCTTTCATTATCCAATCATATTACAGAACAAGAAACATCTTATTTCAATGAAACTTGTTTTACTGTTGTACTTCTTCTGATCTTAAAATGTAAAAAAATCCCTTCTCCATTTATTTTTAAGCTTTAAATCATTGATAGGTAAACTATGATCAACGGTCCAGCTCCTGATAACCATAAATTTAAAAAATGAATGTCATTCTAATGCATTATAATAAGTAAAATGATTACCTACAATTAAAATGAAGTACTAATAAGTTACCACTCTGAATTAATTATATATATAAAGGTGGTTACCTTTCGAATTTGAAAATAGAGATAAGTGAATACTTCTTCGCCCCGTTAACTAGAAGAATTAAATATGGATCAATTAGAGCTCGTACAATAGATAATGTTTCTTTTAAGCTCCATTTACAGCTTTTATATTTTAACATAATTTCTAACATTACTTTTTCCGCATTGATATATGGAGAATAGGAGTGAATAGTGTTGAAATTATCAAAGTATAAAGTGTCACTGAGGTTTCTTTGGGTTAATGTAGATATTAACGAAATTGCCACTTTTTTCACTGTTATGAGAAATTTCAACCCACCTAAAAGTATTACTTTGGAACTCTATAGGGAAACATGTAGGCAAATTAATTATCCAATCGAAGAAATACAAGAAATATACGTTTTCTTGAATTATTTAGCCGAACGATGGCCGTATGGTTAGAGTGCTGGAGTTCATGGGTTCGAATCCCACTATGGCATGGATGCTCTTGGCCGCTAGGGATCGGCTTTAAGCGGTAGGTCCCGGTCTCATTAGCCCTCGTGTTGCAAAAAGTAGACCGTAGCGCTCCAAAACCAAAAACCAATTCTTGATTTATTAAAAACTACAGTGGACGTTAAGCCGGGTAGACTTTTAGTCAAAATTTAATAATTCTATCTAATTGGACTATTATATACACCTTAGAATAACAATTAGTCTGTCTAAATATCCACAACCTTTTAATTAACTTAATTTTTACCACAACATACAATTCCGTAATTAATAATAACTTCTTTAAACATTTTTTTTAATCAAACAATTTTATTTTTTTACATTTATGAAATACACCAAGTGCATTTCTGACCATTATAATAGCTTCAAAATGTACTAACAATATACCTTTCAGAATGTAAAATGAAAGTTAATTAAACTTAACGTATTTAGAACAATAAAAATCTATTATTTTTAAATAAAAAGAAACATCCGACTTTTTGTAGGGATAAAAGGAAGTTTTATAATTTTTACTAACTATACATTAAGTCAATACTTACGATAAAAACTGGTTAATATGTTTAAAAATGGAAATGAATTACTATACATATATTACTATATATTATACGTTAAAAATGTACCTGGAATATTTTCAATACAATTTCTTTAGAAATAATCAATAACTTTCAAAATAATACTAAGATTTTATTAAATTAGTAATTTCCCATAAATGTATAGCAGCAGAGTAAAATTAAAAAAAATTGGTGAATGAAAAAACAAAATAATTTTGAAAGTCCACTGTCTCTTTAAAGCAAATCTCTTACTCCAAATTTAGCCGTTAAAGGCACATATAAAGTTTTTCTACACTTAATCAATTCGTTAATTCTTTTTCAAATTTTTTAAACAAAAACTTTCAATACTTGACAGCAAACTCAGACTGTAAAAATAATATATATATATATATTTTTATTTTTCATTACTAATTATTTATACTAGGAAGAATGGGGTAGACATATTTTTGACTTTAATTAAAACACATGTCCTTAATTCACTGCAAGTGAAATCCGGAGGAAAAAATAGATAGAAAGATCAAATGAGTAAAACAGAATGAAACTCAAGAGCTGCTTCCCGCATATAATGGATTCAATAGTCATTTGTTAATTGTTAAGAAGTCAATCAGCACATTTCACAATTAAAACAGCCAGAAATAAATACAAAACTCAAAAGCTGTTTCTGAAGCATCTTTTATTCGGAGCTTTAAAACATAGTCAATTAAGCCTGGGATCTTTTGATTGTTACAGAAGATAGAAATATGTTAAAAAGAAGAGAAAAGAAGTTCCCAGAAAACTACAGACGGTGACTTTTGAAAGAACATTGTTTTACCTTTTCAGTCACAATCTTCAAATTTCAAATGCAACTGCTCTGAGAGTTTTTTTTCCTATTGTGCCAAGAGAATTGCAACGTAATTTTTTAATGTCCCTCATCCTTTCAAATTATAAATATGAAAGAAATTTCATTATGCAGACATTTTACTTTAATTAGAGAAACGTAAACAGATTTTGTCTTCTCAACTATTTGAAGGGGGGGGGAGAGAAAAAACGGACCTCCATTCAGTTACTCCTCGAAAAATTGCTGCACACAAAATAAAATGATGTTTTGTGCAAAGGTTTATTTCTTTTGTTTAAGTGCATTATGATGAAACGAAAAGACTGAAATATTTACAAGTTGATTAAAGAAGCTTTCATTGTTAAAATAATTTTGTCATTAAGTTGCAATTTTTTTTCTTCAGGTATTTAGAAGTTTGAACTGAAAGTGGTCACATTTAATGAGAATTGTTGTTTCGTGTTATAAATGCATAAAAGAAATTTTCTAATAAAAAAGACATAAATTTGATGTTTGACATATGAATTTCTAGTTAGAGTTCTAATGAATGTATGACTCTATTAAAAAATTTTTACTAATCCTTATTCTCAGTGAACAGGATATACATTTCAAATATTATTTATTTAAATGCTTATTTTTGATACCGTAAAACTAATCTTGTAATTGAACATTTTATTCTTTTTAAAAGGAATCTTTATGTATGTTTAAATTGTATCTTTTACTTCAATAGACTATAAACTTTTGTTCAGTGAACAGGATATACATTTGAGATATTATTTATTTAAAAGTTAATGTTTGACACGTAAATTTAATCTTGTGAATAAACATTCTATTCTTTCTAAAGGAGTCTTGAAGCATGCTTAAAGTGTATCTGTTACTTCAATAGACTATAAACTTTTATTCAATGAACAGGATATATATATATATATATATATATATATATATATATATATATATATATATATATATATATATATATATATATATATATATATATATATATATATATATATATATATATATATATATATATATATATATATATATATATATATATATATATATATATATATATATATATATATATATATATACATCAGATAGTATTTATTTAAATGATAATTTTTGATACCATAAAACAAATCTCGTAATTGAACATTTTATACTTTCTAATGGAGCCTTGATGCAGTTTAAAGCATATCTGTTATTTCAATAGACCACAAACTTTTATTCAATGAATGGGATATAATTTCAAATATTATTTATTTGAATGTTAATTCTGGATATGTTACAACTAATCATGTGAATGAACACTAAAAATGAGTTTTATGCTTTCAAGAGTATTCGTGATGTAAGCATAAAGTGTATCTGTTACTTTGATAGACCATAAACATTTTTTTATTTAAGGAAACCGAAAATGTTCAGTGAACAGGCTATACATTTGAGATATTATTTATTTAAAAGTTAATGTTAGATACGTCAATTTAATCTTGTGAATAAACATTTTATTCTTTCTAAAGGAGTCTTGACGCATGCTTAAAGTGCATCTGTTACTTCAATAGACTATAAACGTTTATTCAATGAACAGGATATATATATATATATATATATATATATATATATATATATATATATATATCAGATAGTATTTATTTAAATGATAATTTTTGATACCGTAAAACAAATCTCGTAAATGAACATTTTTTTCTTTTTAAATGAATCTTGGTGCATGCGTAAAGTGAATCTGTTACTTCAATAGACTATAAACTATTTATTCAGTAAACTACTATTTAATTTATTCAGTAAACGGGATATATATTTCCGGTATTATTTATTTAATTGTAGATTTTTGATACCGTAAAACTAATCTTGTAAAGGAACATTTTATGCTTTTTAATGGAGTCTTGATGCTGTTTAAAGCATATCTGTTACTTCAATAGACCACAAACTTTTATTCAGTGAATAGGATATAATTTCAAATATTATTTATTTAAATGTTAATTCTTGATACGTTAAAACTAATCTTGTAAATGGACACTAAAATTGAGTTTTATACTTTCAAGTGGATTCAAGTGGTGGTTATATATATTATATATATATATATATATATATATATATATTTAAATATATGTATATATATAATATATATATATATATATATATATATATATAATATAATATTTATATTATATATTTTTATATATATTATATTATGTGTATGCCAATGTGTGTAATGAGTGATTTTTGCCCACTAGAAACTTAGAATAATATCCATGATGGATATGTCATGCAGTTGTTAGGCCACGAGAGAATATAGCAAAATTTGGAAATAAAAGTGTTGAGTTTATTGAGAATTTTTCTTGTTAGAAAAATTTATTAATTTGTAGTATTGTAGTGAAACCTAAGCAATCAATTACGATATCATGGTGAATAAGAGAAAAACTAAGTTGTTGTAATTAGTTATTAGAATTTTACACAGAAATTAATTTCGATCTTCGCTTTCCAACAGGTTTTCCAAATTAAAGAAAGAAATCATTACTCAATTGGTCGTTTTTAAATATAGTAAAGAAATTTTTTTGATATAATTGTAGTTAAAATTTAGTTTATGAAAATTTAAACATTCATTTTTTATGTGATCTTAAAATTATACATACAAATAAAAAATATTCTTAAACTATATTAAAAAAAATAGTTTTATTATGTCTTTTTATAAATTAAGATGAATTAATCATTGGATAGGGGAAAATTTACCTTCTTAGGATGTTTTTAGTGGATAGTAAACTCATCATGGATTTTCATGTAATAAAAACTTAGAAATCCCCAAAGAGCTCACTCGGTCCATTTAGCCGTGTTTTAGCCCATTACATTGCAAAACGATTTTTGGCTTTGAAAAACTGCGCCTTTATCCGTTTTATATGAATCACATCTTTAAGTCTACATACACCAAGTAAAATGGACAATAATGGTACAATTGTTAAAAGCCTACGAAAATTTATTAAAAAAAATATTAAAAAAACCCTTTTGTTGAAGTACATACAAAATATATTTTTAGCTTTGTGGTCTAAAAAATCAGGTACGACTAGATGAAAGCTAAATTAAGCTGAATTAATCATTGGAGAGTAGAAAATTTACCTTCTTAAGATGTTTTTTGAGGGAGAGTAAACTCATCATGGATTTTCATGTAATAAAAGCCAAGAAATCACCAAAGAGATCACCTGGTCCATTTAACCGTGTGTTAACCCATTACATTGCAAAACGATTTTTGGTGTTGAAAAACTGTGCTTTTATCCATTTTGTATGAATCACATCTTTAAGTTTACATACACCAAGTAAAATGGACAATAATGGTACAGTTAAATTAAAAGCCTACGAAAATTTATTTTTGAAAAAATATTCTTTACAAAAAAAAGTCCTTTTGCTAAAATACATGCAAAATACATTCTTAGCTTTGCGGTCTAAAAAATTAGATACGACTAGATGAAAGCTACATTAAGCTGAATTAATCTTTAGAGAGGAGGTAATTTACCTTCTTAGGATGTTTTTAGTGGATAGTAAACTTATCATGGATTTTCATGTAATAAAAACCAAGAAATCAGCAAAGAGATCACCCGGTCCATTTAGCCGTGTTTTAGTCCATTACATTACAAAACGATTATTGGTGTTGAAAAACTGCGCTTTTATCCGTATTGCATGAATCGAATATTTAAGTTTACGTACACCAAGTAAAATGGACAATAACGGTACAGTTAAATTAAAAGCCTACGAAAATTTATTTTTGAAAAAATATTCTTTACAAAAAAAAAAGTCCTTTTACTAAAATACACACAAAATATATTCTTAGCTTTGTGGTCTAAAAAAATTAGATACGACTAGATGAAAGCTAAATTAAGCTGAATTAATCATTGCAGATTAGAAAATTTACCTTCTTAGGATGTTTTTAAGGAATGGTAAACTCATCAAGGATTTTCATGTAATAAAAACCAAGAAATCACCAAAGAGATCACCCGGTTCATTTAGCCGTGTTTTAACCCATTACATTGCAAAACGATTAATGGTGTTGAAAAAATGTGCCTTTATCCGTTTTGTATGAATCGCATCTTTAAGTCTACATACACCAAGTAAAATGGACAATAATGGTACAGTTAAATTAAAAGCCTACGAAAATTTATTTTTGAAAAAATATTCTTTACAAAAAATAAAAGTCCTTTTGCTAAAATACATGCAAAATATATTCTTAGCTTTGCGGTATAAAAAATTAGATACGACTAGATGAAAGCTAAATTAAGTAAAATTGAAGCTTTTCAAAGCAAGCAATGTTTGAATATTGATTCTAATTCGAGAAAGATAAAAAAAAACATATATCAAAGTGGATTGTTAATAGTCAATAAGCGCATCTTACGATCTCGCAAAAAGCGCAGAACTTAAAATGTGCTTCTCAAGCATCTTTTATTTCCAAGCATCGTCAATTAAGCTTGGGTTCTTGATTGTCACAGAAAATGGAAATACGCTAAAAAGAAGCGAAAAGTGTTCAGCGAAAAATGCAATCGGTGATTTCTGAAAGGAAATTCTTTTACGTTTTCGATCACAATCTTCAAATACGATTTTTTTAATACTTTACGTACAAATTTATAATGCCTGCGTTTTTTTAAAACTTCCGACTAATCTTTTCAAACTATAAGTATGAAACAAATTTCATTATGTGGACATTTTACTTTAATTAGAGACACGTAAACAGATTTTATCTTTCCAAGCATGTAAAAAGAAAAAAAAAGGCCCAAGTTCTTAACCAAGCTACTTCCCGAAAATGATTGCATTACAAAACATAAAATGATGTTTTGTGTGAGGCTTATTTCTTTTGTCAAAGAACATTATTTCGTAAGTTTCAAGTAGCTGCAAATTGACTAAAGACTCTTTAATTGTTGGAATAATTTTTGCTGTGGGAATTTTTTTTAATTGCGGAGATAATTTTAAAAGATATTTTAAATGTTACTGATTGATATATTATTTAGTGAGTTAATAAAATGCTATTTCTGCATATTTGTGTAGCTTAATAGCAACACTTCAGATCCTGTTTAAAAATCTTTTAATAAATAAATTATTGTGTAGCAATGATTTTGTTCAACAATTAATTTTGTTTTGTGCACTTAATTATGAACAAATGAGTTTTTTCAAGTATTCTCTGATGTATTGTCCTTTATTTTTTTTGGCTGGCCTTGATGCATATATATATATATATATATATATATATATATATATATATATATATATATATATGCAGAGATCTTTCTCTAATAATATAATTTATTTTAATACTCGTTAAATTTTAATATGATTTGATTGTATTGATTCTGAAAATTTGGTGTATCTATTTCACTAAATTATGAAGTATTACTTTGAAGGAGAATTAAATTTTAAATTATGAAACTTTACTTTGAAGGAGAATTAAATTTTAAATTATGAAACTTTACTTTGAAGGAGAATTAAATTTTAAATTATGAAATTTTACTTTGAAGGATAATTAAATTTTAAATTATGAAATATTACTTTGAAGGATAATCAAATTTTATATTTCTAGAGCATTGTTTCTAGATCTTTTGATACTATATGAACTTTAAGTTGATTTGAGAATATTATTATTAAAAATTTGATATTTCTATTTCAGTAAATTATGAAAAGTTACTAAGATGGAGACTCAATCTATTTGTACACTATTTTTTGATATTTTAATACTCGATGAATTTTAACTTCTGGTGTATTGTGGAGTATTGTGTCAAAAAATCTGATATTTATATTTTATTAAATCATGAAATATTACTAAGAATCTAAATGGTATTTTGAATATTTATCGTCTTATATCGAGTATAACGAGTATTTCTTTAAATAGTGTAATTATTATTCCATAATAATTATTAACCCTTAATTTGGTTAAGTCAGCTACAACGAACAATCATATAAATAAAATCTTTATAATAAATATATATTTTTTATCGATAATATATAATATATTAAATATATTACATTATTATTATTAATTATTATTATTATTATTGTTATTATTATTTATTTAAATATATTTTTAATCATTTATTTTTTTGAAAAAATATCTTGTCAAATTAAGGGTTAATAACATAAATTTCTTAAACCAATTTTTTTTATATTCTAGGAACATATGAGCAGCTCATGAGTATTTCATTCTTGTACAGCATAGGAAATTAATTGAAACTAAAAGAAAGTTAATTAAAAGTAATTTATTTTAAAGAGCATAAATCTCCAATTCTATACTAGAGGAGATAAGTACTTTTGAAAAGGCTCTTTTACAAAAAATGCTATACACAATAAAAATTTGCTATAGATATATTTTACATTCTTTTAAAATTTATATCTTGTACTACCTCTTTTGTTTAAAAACTTATAATTTATTTTTTACAGTGTGATAAATTTATACATTCATATCTATATCTATATCTATATCTATAAATACATAAAAATATATGTGTATGTGTGTGTGCTACATTAATGACTATCTATTTTTTAGACTCACTTGTCTAGAAAAATGAGTCGCAAAATCCTGTAAAGGAATTATATAGGAATATTTTTACCTTATTTACCTTACTAGTGTCATTGTTTTATACAACTAGCAGATTGCCACCCACCTAAAGGATTCATGTGTAGGGCGTTTGGTGCAAGTCCGGTCTTCCCATCTAGCAGGAAAGGCCTAACCCTTAATATGACAACATGTTTTTTTCAAATATTTTTTAATTTCTATTATTTTCCCATATCTGTATAGACATTAGGATCTCTGTAAAATAAACAAAAAAAATATCATTTTCCATTTTTGTGATAATTAATGTCCGCTGTGGCGAACACTGACAATTATGTTATATAGTAGTTATATATATATAGGTTCGGTGTAGCGATCCAGACTTAGCCAAATTAAGGGTTAAATTAATTTAATTAGCTTGAAGGTTTTTACATTAAACTCAACGTGCCTTAAGCTGACGCACAACGGACCATTAAATTATACGTAGTGGAGCATCGGTTTAAAAAGGAAGGGCACGACACCAATACATCACTCCGTGTTGAAAAGAAAGCTAAAGACCCACAGGCTAAATCATTGTCGACATAGAAAGGTCCACTAAAAGCTTACAGATTTAGGTAAAGTGTGGAGTTGTGGGGGGGGGACTACGCAGGAGTCCTGACGCATTGACATGACCAAGTGCCTGTTGAACGAGAACATACTGGTAAACTAAAACCCATTACAAAATTAGAAGTATGATACTACCAAACAAATTATAATACTGAGCAGTGTGATTACACTAAGAAAGTGTCATTGTTCAAAATACCTCAGTAGATTAAAAATTAAAATTGCTTTACAGAGTAAAGAAAATAAATATCTAAGATGTACAAGTGGGCCTACCCCTCTCCCGGCAAGAAAATTAATATATTAAATTTATAGTGTTTAATGCTCAAATTTAGTATGCAATAATCAACAGTTATCTAAAATCCCCATTTATTTTGTATTATTGACTTATGTTTAATGACAGTGATTTAATTTTTTTCTTTCAGAAAGTTGTAACTGTTCTATCCGAATCTGATAAATGGGGAAGTCAAGTCGAGCCCCCATAAAATCCGACTAAGACAAGTAACCATATTCAGATTTAAAGCCGTGTCAAGATATGATGCAAAGAGGTGGCTGCTTCAGGCGGCATAGTAAGGGGATGACATAAACAAAGAAATCAAAACATTAAGGGGAAGGAACTCGAGGACTTGTATCATACTGAGAAAATTTGCCGCGTGATCTTGAATATTACTATATCTTCTTGATAGTAAATTGTCATGGCCAAAACTCCTATAGGGAGTTTTTAACATATATATGTTATACAACCTTACACAAAGGGGGTAATGCACTGGTCTGCATAAAAGAAATTTCTCCTTGGGTTTTTAACTTTTTTATAGGATTATTTATAAACCATTTGTGTGGCTGAAGCTGATAAATATGAAACGATGTTTGATAATCAGTGTCTATTAAGTTTATATCTGTGAAGAATATATTCTTATTGAAAATTGTACAGCATGTCTGTAATTAGAAATAAAAGTTACCACTGCATGAAATAAATTTCACCTGTTGAGATTCATCTTTTAAAAAAGAATATTAGTATAATATTTTGTATTTAAAATTCACCATCCCTCATATAATAATAGCCTAAGTTATCTGTCCGTTTGTCCTCAAATTTATGAAGCGGTAGGACCTGGAATGGATAGAAGCATCGATATTGAATTTTGATGAGTTAGGGTTAGCAACGTTCGAAATCCACCCCTTCCCCCCTTTTCTAGCATTTAATGCTATTATTTCAAGCTTTATTTCATACGGTTAAAAACAGACGATTAAATTTATCAATTTATCACATAATAAATAGGTAAAAAATAACATTTTTTTCCAGCATTATGACGTCATTTCTTTAACCATCGCATTTAATCATTTCGTATTTTAAATTATTTAAATATCATCTGCATTATTTTCCTACGTTTTATCGCTGAACTTAGATATTACGTAATTAATTTTCTTTTATATTTGGCTTAAATAATAGATTAGGTACGTATGTGATAATTTTGAATTTAATCATTGATTATTTTTTGTTGCAATGAAACTTTTACCACCGGTATTAACAACAAATTCTATCTACCTCCAGGGTGTGCCGAACGATGGCCGATTGGTTAGGGTGTTGACCTTCGGGACCGGCGTTCGTGGGTTCGAATCCCACTGAGGCATGGATGTTCGTAGCCGTTCGGAATCGGCTTTAAGCTGTAGGTCCCGGTCTCATTAGCCCTCATGTTGCAAAAAGCAGACCGTAGCACTCCAAACTCATCATCATCACCTCCAGGGTGTAGTGGAAATGATAGTTTCATCCATTAATTATTTTAGCAAAAGAATTGGGAAGAACATAACAATAATTTCAACATAGCTAAGAAAACTTTGAATTATCTTTCTAAATGGATTCAACGTAGTTCTAAACTGCATTCACAGTATCGGGAGACTTTAGAAGAGTATGAAGATAAACAAATTATTGAGAGTGTACCAGATAGCTCTCAGCCAAAAACAAACCATTTTTTTACCTGCATCATAGGGTACTTTACAATTCTGGAAAAAAAATAAAAATTGTACTGATCCCGTCATATGACGGGCTATATGCTAGTTGTGAAAAAGGTTCGAAAAAATAGTGTTTATTTATTTTATCAATGAATATATTCGTATAGAATAAAGTACATCATGGTTGTAAAAATACATAAAAGTTTTGCCAATGCACCAGTTATGAGGAAAAAGTGTTATTATTTTTTAATATTGCTCCTCAAACAGAAGACATGGAGCTTTTAAGCATGTTTAATATCCATGATATTCTTTCCCTGTGGATACACATAATCGCCTTATTATCAAATTATATATTTTGTAAAATTACTCATTGAAATAAGAGAGTTTATTTCATAAAATTGAATTCCCTAAACCAGCCGAAAGAGGTATTCAGTGACATGGAAATCGAGAACCTGGATGATCACACAACTCGACTCGTCACTGTTATGCAACTCAAATGTTATGCAACCATTTCTTTTGTCTCGCGGGCAATAAATTTTGAATAAATATTGTCTACGGAAATAAGAATCTTCGCAAAAGTCTTATTTTTGAGTGAAATAAATTACATGTCTTGTACGTAAAGGCTGCTATAAGAGAGTAAATTTATGACGGTGTACAAATTACAAGGGAAAATTCTAATAGATATTTAATACTGGTTCTTGAATGACATATATGAAGGCTCGCTATCAATGATATTATTTCCTAAGTCATATAAATATAAATTTACTATGAAACCATATTTTTTCAAAATATACACTAAAGCCCATATATGTACACCAAATTACACAATGAAATCTTTGAAAAGACTAATTTTCTCAGTTCATTTAAAGGATACACTTAACATGGAAACCAAAGAAAAAAATAAATGCACTATTCTATCTCAAACCATTTCTTCCGTCATAGATAAGATGCTCATGTCTAAAGAAAAATAGGTCCTAATGTAAGAAACCAGGCAAAATGATTGAAATAGGATTTTGTTGTTAATATCACCAATTTTAAACGATATTTGGAAAAAAATACATGTTTGTTCAGCTTATAATACTGGAAATATACTTTCGGAATCAGATACGTTATGCCTTCTACAAGAGAATGAAATTGTACTAATGTTCAAGTATTAATAAGAGCAATAGATTAATAAAGAATTAATATAAAATTAATACTGCACCTTAACCGAGTCATATGAATACAAACATCCGATTAACTATCAAATCATATTTAAACAAAATGCACAAAACATGCTCAAAATTACACATGAAACCATCATACATAATGAAATAATTTTTGCAGTCGGTTTCTGAACAGACGAACTTTTCCAATCCAGTCATTTGTCATTGAGGATTGAGATTAAAGGAGACATTTAACATGGAGATCAAAGAATTGAATGAGCACAACCTTTCTATCTGAAGCTATTTCTTCCATCAAACAGACGATATTATTCCATTTAGACATAAGTCTAAAGGGAAATGTATGGAAAGATAACTATTACAAGATTTTACTGCTAAATATTTTCAAACGATGTCTGAAACAATGATGGAAAAAACATGTGTTTGTTCAATTTATTATAATATTGAAAATATACTTTCGGAATAAAATACAGTATGTCTGCTACAAAAGAATAAATTTGTTCTAATATACAAGGGGGAAGTATTAAGGTATATTTAATACTGCACCTATGCATTGAAATCTTTGCAGTTGGTTTGTGAAAAGACGAACCTTCCCAATCCAGGCATTTGACATGGTGGGATTAAAGGAGACATTTAACATGGAAATCAACGACTTGAGTGAACATAACCCTTATAACTATTTCTTCCATCAAACGGACGATAAGTTTCCCTTTAGATACAAGTTTTAAAGAGAAATGTATGGAACCGGAAAAAATGACTAATATAAGATTATGTTGCTAAATATTTTCAAACGATATTTGGTAAAAACACTTGTTTGTTCTATTTATTATAATGCTGAAAAAATACTTCGGAATAAGGTACATTATGTCTGCTACAAAAGAATAAAGTACTGATATACAAAGGGGAAGTATTAATATATATATTTAACACTGCACCTCAAAAAGATCTATGAATATTTTGAGCATGTTCAATATCTGTGATATTTATTTCCAAGACATGTAAATATCCGATTAACTATGAAAACCTACATACTCAAAATACTCAGAAATTACACCAAAGTACACATATATACACAAAAGGATGCATTAACATCTTTGCAGTTGGTTTCTAAAAAGACGATTCTTCCTAATTCAGCCACAGGATGCACTTAACATATAAGTGGAAGTATTGAACAGACACTATTCTATCTGAAACAATTTCTTCCGTTAATCGGACGATAAGATATTTCTGTCTAAATAGAAATGATCTTGAATTTAAAAAACTGGGTAAATTGATTAACATAAGATTTTGTTGCTGAAAATCCCCAATTTCAAACGATATTTGATAAACATACATGTTTGTTCATCTTATCATAATATTGAAAATATACGTATGGAATAAAGATACATTATGTCTGCTACATGAGAATAAAGTTGTACTGTTGTACAAGGGAAAAGTTTTAATACATAGTTAATACTGCACCTCAAACATAAAGCCTGAATCTTTTAAGCACGTTCAGTATTATGATATTCTTTCCCAACACATGCAAATATCCAACAAAGTACCAAATCATATATTTTTGTAAAAGTACCACATTGAAATCGTTGGAGTTGGTTTGTGAAAAGACGAATTTTCCCAATCCCTCCGTGAAAGAGGCACTTAATAACATGGAAATCGAGGAATTGAATGAACACACACCATTCTATCCGAAACCATTTCTTCCGTCAAACGGACAATAAGATGTGTGTGCCTAAAGACAAATGGTCCCGAACATAAGGAACCGAGCAAAATGCTGCTGTACAGCGGGCGATGGGAAAAGATCAATCGAGCGGAGCCGAATCCGAAGATAAAAGATGACAGTCTCGACAAAGCGAACTGAGGAGGCTTAATTCCTCGTTTATCAACTCCCCCGTCCGGAATTATTTGCATTCCTGGCCCCCTCCGGCCATTAATTAGGGCCGAAGTCACGTGAGTTAACGAGCCATTGGGATGGATCGTTTAGAGCCCCGTTCCCGAAACGCCAAAGGGGCGTTTAAGCGCCTGGGGGAGAGGGGTGGGGAAGAAGGAATATTGATCATTAGATGACCGTCGAATTCGGAAGCTTGACCAGAGGAGAGATTCAATAGTTTGACTGGAGTTGAAGATTTGGCGCTGAGGAAATGGGGGGAAAGTGTCAAATCTAAATTGGGTAGAATGAGGACAGATACGGTTTAGACGTTCGCTTCTGTATCTTCATTCATATATGTAGATAGCTGGACATATTATCCAGAGATAACGACGGATCTGTGCAATGAATGAATTCAATACCTAATAGTTTTTCTTGCTTTCTATTTAATAATTTTCATTAGTGCGTCTTACGTTAATCTACTCAACATAGCAGATATCTGGAGTTATTAAAGAACAGCTTATTTGCTAGAATTCTAATTACGCATATGCCATTTGTCAAATTAATTACTCCTTTTGACATAACATAATCTCCTTAATATTTTTCTTCGAATTTTAACAGTAGCGGATATCTCGTTTAAGAAAGTATATTATTTTTGATATTATATTAAGGTATAACTGACCAGCTATTTTAAAAGAAGTATTATATAATGTTCAGGGGGATCTATAATTTTAGAAAATAAGATTTAGATTTATTTTCTTCTGTATCTTCATTTATATATGTAGATAGTTAGACATATTTAAGATAAGGCGGAACTTTGCCATAAATGTATTTAATATTCAATAGTTTTGTTTATTTTGTAATTAATAATTTTAATTGATGCTCCTTACATTAATTTACTAAGAACAGCAAAAGACGGAAAATTATTAAAGAACGACTAATTTGCTAACATTCTAATTTCATTTTTTTATTTGTCAAATTAATTACTCTTTTTAGAATAATGTAACTCCTCTAATATTTTTGCTTTAAGCTGTAGGTCCCGGTCTCATTAGCCCTCGTGTTGCAAAAAGTAGACCGTAGCACTACAAACCAAAACAAACCTCTAATATTTTTCTCAGTATTTTAACAGTAGTGATAGTGATTTGTTGCTAGCTTAAATGACCATTCACTCTGACCCATTATTTTAAAATAATTTCTATTAAAAACAGTAAAAGACGATATATAGCTTTACTGTATGTGGTCTAGAGCAGTGGTTCTCAACGGGGAGACACCATTAACCGAAGGAGGGGGGGGGACTATACTAATGGGCAGTGAATTTGTTTCTGGCGGTGAAGGGCGATGCAAGCAGGTTTTGGCTTACAATCTTAATTTTAAAAATACTAAATAAATTTATTAAATTAATTATTTAATTTACACTATTTTTACTAGTAATAAAACGAATTTACGCTCTGGTACCAAAATCAGTTATTTTCATCCTCTGTGTTCTGCCTGATATTGGGCAGACAAATAATTTGGCAGACAATTGATCCAGACGAATGTATTTAATCAACAGTATTCGTTTAACCATTGCTTTAGTATGTCTCAGTAACAAAAGTTTGGCTTGTAACTCTATTGAAGAAAATTGCTTAAAAATTTTGCCTCTTATAATTGAGTACTTCTCCTACCCTATACTTTAAATTAAGGGAGTTTTTACAGAGGCAGGCGTTGGACACATCAGTGATGGGCTTAATAGCTTAAGGTTGAGAATCACTGTTCTAGAGGCTATTTTCTTTTAATATGTAGATATCAGCATAAATAATCCATTGAAAACGGCAGATCTATACAATAAATATATCAATGCCTAATAATTTTTCTTGCTTTGTATGTAATAATTTCTACTGGTGCTCCTTACATCAATCTCCCCAACCCAACAGATATTTGAAGTTTATTAAAGAAGGCAGTGATAATTAGTGTACTAGATCTGCAATTACTTATCCGGTATTTGTCAGATTAATTACTTCTTGAATAACATAATTCATCTATGATACTAATAATTTTCTCATTGCTTTAACTATAAAGACTATCTTATCTGTGAAGACAGATTGTTTGTTATACTAGCGTGAAGTTCTTGTACAGAACCAATATTTTAGAAGAAGTACCAGTTTTTCTATTATAGATTAGGAAATAGTATGTAATATTTAACCTTATATAGCAATGGACGCCAAATGTTGTCTGCATCTCTTAATTAAGTTTATTTCGGCTCAACTAATAAATAAAAAATATTTCTTACATTTTAAATTTCTTGAATCATAGAAATACAGACACTCACATGAAATGATTCGTAGAGACGTTTAGTATTCTTTGGTTAGACCTGCTTAACAATCGTAAAATTATATTTATTCTATTACTAACACAACTGTTGAGACTTCGTGTAGGCCAAACAGGGATCTAAATCATTAGTGTATTTAAATCCGGACTTCAAACCGGAAATAAACCAAAACTCCCCCCAAAAATTGTATTAGTTGAAATGAAAACTAGAGCTAAAAAAAAACAAACAAACAAAAAAAAAAAACAGGATTATTTTGGTTTGATCCATGTTTACCCATTTTGTCCCTGTTACCTACTTCTTTCGTTCGATGTAATGAACTTCCTTCATTCAATTCCTAACAACCTAATTTTTAAAAAAATGGTTTCTACATTACAAATTCATTTAACTTGTAGTAATGAAGATTAAATAAAATGTCTGCTAAAACAACAACGAAGATTAATGCATTATGATTCTGAATTTTTTCTACTTAGGTGCGGGTCACAAGATTATCAGTTACGTAACTTTGAATATTGATGCAAAAATGTCTCCATACCCCAAGTATATAGGCTAATGTGATTTTACATAACACATATAATAGTGAGTATTCTCCATGGACGCGTAACTGTACTTTTTGGAGATAAAAACAGCCAAACTACTATTTTCATACTTCTCTCCTTTGTTCAGTTCCTAACAATCAGCATAATTAAAAAAATTGGTTTCTACATTACAAATTCATTTACTATGCAGTAATAAAGATTATATAAAAATGTCTACTAAAAGTAAAACAGCAATGAAGATTAATGCATTATGATTCTGAGTTTTTTCTACTTAGGTGCTGATCAGAAGATTCTCAGTTACGTAACTTTGAATATTGATGCAAAAACGTCTCCATACCCCAAGTATATAGGTTAATGTGATTTTACATACCACATATAAGAGTGAGTATTCTCCATGGACACGTAACTATATTTTTCGGAGACAAAAACAGCCAAACTGCTGTTTTCATACTTCTCTCCTTTGTTTAATTCCTAACAATCAGCATAATTTAAAAAAAATTGGTTTCTACATTACAAATTCATTTACCTTGTAGTAGTAAAGATTAAATAAAAATGTCTAAAAATAAAACGACAATGAAGATTAATGCATGATTCTGATTTTTTTCTACTTGGGTGCGGAACACAAGATTCTCTGTTAAGCAACTTTGAATTTTGATGCAAAAAATCTTCCCCAAGTATATAGTTCATGTAATTTCACATATCATACATAAGACTGAGTATTCTGAATGGACAAGGAACTATATTTTTCGAAGGCAAAAACAGTGAAACTGAGGTTTTCATACTTCTCTCCTTTTTAAATTCCTAACAATCAACCTAAATTTTTTTTAAATTGGTTTCTACATTACAAATTTATTTACGTTCTAGTAAAATTTCTGCTAAATGTAAAACAACAATAAAGATTAATGCATTATGATTCTGAATTTTTTCTACTTAGGTGCGGATCACAAGATTCTCAGTTACGTAACTTTAAATCTTGCTGCAAAAAAATCCTCATACCTAAAGCATATAGGTTTATGTGACTTTGCCATACCATGCATAACAGTGAATATTCTGCATGAACACGGTATTATATTTTTCGAAGGCAAAAACAGCCAAACTGCGGTTTTCATACTTAAGAAATAAATAGTAATTCTCAAAATATTTATTAAAATGTTATAGAATTCCGATGAAAGAGGCATAAAAAATAATTTTCCTTCAATACTTGTGGTTTTACTCAAATAATGCTGAAAGGGCAGCAAAAAACATGTTGAAAGTGTATATGTAAATAATTAGACACAAAGGTCAAAGAGAAGATAAATATTTGAAAATAAAGACACAAAAACATTTAACGGAAAATAAAAGAATAAGAAAAATACTAGGATCAAAATTTAGTAGGAAATACTTTTTATACACTTATATAAATATTCTATCCAATCATAGTTTAATCATAATTCTCGTATATATCTATCTTTAGTTTTGTATCTAAATTTATAATAATATACGAGACTTTTACAAGCAATATAATACACGCAAAGCGTATTAATTGGGAATTTTTTTTACCATTACAGGCTGCATTAAATTAGACATTTTGTGAAATTATTATCGGTTTTCAAAGGCTTATCAATCTATTCAATTATGTAAAAGTAATACAAAAAGGCAGCAAATCATTTATTTGTATTTCAGCATAAAAGGCTGCAATGTAAAATATTTTACAATAATATTCGAGACTATTATACGCAGTATATACATTCATATAAACAAATATATGTTTTCCTGTAGAAATCATAGAAAATAGAAATAATAAAATATTCAAAAAGCTTATAGCAGGAGTTGGGAGTTTTTACAGTAAAAATATTTCAATGTAAAATATTTTTGTTTTCCCATGATGACAATAAATAATATTATTCTCTTAATTTTTAATAATAAGAGTAAAGTAGAAGAACTTTTAATAATTTTCTTAAAAGAAAAAACAATAGAAAAATAATAATATTAAGTTACACAAACAAAAATATCATTCTATTATTATATGTAATAGAACTCCATAGCAATAATACAAATAAATTTCTATTAAATTTCAAATTATAATCTGTGTAATTAAATATCAATTAATAAAGACTAATTTTTGGGAAGGCTGTACAAGAAACTACAGTATGCTGCGTGTTCATCACTGGCTATTTATAATTTAATAGAGAGCTCTACAATCTATTTTTCCTATTTGAAGATAACTTTGTATGGGATCTATTACTTGATTTTTATTTAGAACGGTTATGTGTATTTATGGCAACTGCAAGTCTCTCATCTACCTAGATTTCCGATCCCAGCCACTTTGGTTTTTTGTCATCAGGTGGTACATACGTTTCACTGCAGATACGCAGAAATTAAAAATCATATATGTCAATGCCTTTTTATACTTTTATGGCTTTAAACTAGAATTTATGCAGAAATAAATGAATTATAATGTACATTGAATTATAATAAGAAATACACCTGTAGTTATAAATCTAATGCTATTTTAATATTAATAAATAAAACCACATTAGCTGTATTTAACATAAAATCAATTTCTGTTTGAATTTATATCGTAATTTTTTAACGTATAGACAAAAGAATTAAGGAAAAAATAACGTTAAAACGCGAAAAATTATTTGATAGCGATGAACAATTCATAAAAGATAAATTATAAAATTAATAAATATGCATGGGAATAAATGAGAGGAAATCTGTGTGAACAAAAACAAAACATTAATTAATAAATTTCTGCAGTTTATTAATGCATTGACTATATTTATTTAAATGATTTAAATTAAATTCCTTAGCAAAGAAAGTTATAAAATATTTTCTCTTCAGTAAATGCAGTTTGTAATGATAATACATTTAGCGGTGTAATTAATGTTCATAACTAGTGTATAAAGAATTTCGCATAACATTACGTAACTGAACGGTTAAGGGCTAAGTCCGTACAAAATATAAAATTAAGCATTTGTATCTTCATTGATCTGTATGTTTTCTGAGGCATAGTGTCTAGTAATATTTATATATA